>JAAGEH010000311.1:24835850-25036680 GCA_011751065.1 Lasiurus cinereus
TTCTTCTTCTTCTTCTTCTTCTTCTTCTTCTTCTTCTTCTTCTTCTTCTTTCTTCTTCTTTTTTGAAAGAGGAATGACTGTTCTTATGCTGTTTCTGGCTCCAGGGTATGTACAAAATGCCCTAGATAGTATCCTTAGAAGACAGTCAATTCAATTCTCAATAAATTACACAAAGTCTAGTCTCAACTTGAAAAGCATAGCAAAACTGTATTGCCCAACTTGAGTTTGTAATGATTTCAAGTTATTATTATTATAAACTTAAAGAATATTTATTTTGTACAAGTTCCCTAAATTCAAAAAGTTCATTAACACTACACCCGTTTAAAATAATCCAGTTTATAACATATTGCACAAAGATACTTTTAACCTCAAAAAACAAAGTCAGTACGAAGTGGTCCTCACTATGCTATATATTCCATTTGTAAGTCAATATAAGAGATGTTTTAAAAATTGCTTAAAAATTGAATCCATTTAATTGGGGAATCTCTGATTTTCAGCCCCCCTCTTCCTTGCTGGATTAACAATCCAGGTCTTATTGTGCAAGTTTCTATACATGCTATATTTATTGAGTCTTTTTACAACACTATAGATTCCATACTGAAATTTCTTAAAATCCAATTCCAATTTCACGCTTACTAGCCCCATGAACCTGGTAAAATTACTTTATCATTTCTAGGTTCAATTTCCTCATTTGTAAAGTGTAGGTAGTAACAATATTAGCTCTTTCATATAGTTTTTATGAAGATAAGATAATCACTATAAAACCATTTAATAGCTTCTCAATTGTTTTACAATTAAATTCGAACTCACTGCAATAACCTACAAGGCTTAGATATTACTTATCCTGCCTGGAATAAGTTTTCCATTACTTTTTTTTAATATATTTTATTGATTTCTTAAAGAGAGGAAGGGAGAGAGATAGAAAGTCAGAAACATCGATGAGAGAGAGAGATCGATCAGCCGCCTCCTGTACACCCCACTGTGGGATGTGCCCGCAAGCAAGGTACATGCCCCCAACCGGAATTGAACCTGGGACCTTTCAGTCCGCAAGCCGACGCTCTATCCACTGAGCCAAACTGGTCTCGGCAGTTTTCCATTTCTTAATGCTGTTAGCTCACTCTCACCATTCAGGTTTCATTTCAAATAACACTTTCTTAGAGACACTTTCCATGACTGACCAATCATCCATCCATCCATCCATCCATCCATCCATCCATCCATCCTCCATCCATTTGATCAACTAACCATTTATCCAATATAAATAAATACATACTGAGCACCTACCTTGGGCTGAGCTTGGCACTAGGTACTAAGATTAGGTTTAAGGAGTAAACAAGAGGCCAGCCTTACCTTTATCTTCCCCCATTACTCTTCAGCATGACTGTCTGTTTCCTGCATTTATTGTAATCTAAAATGATTTTGTTTATTTCAGTACTGTTGTCTGTTTCCCATTCTAGAAAATGAGCTTTAGAACAGCAGAAACCTGGTTGGTCTGATTTGCTATGTGTACTGTGCCTGACACCAATTAAGGGAATCAATAAATATTTGTTTAAAGAATGACTGACTGATTTATTCAGAAGAAAATTAAATAAGGGAACTCAACTAGTTAGGACTTTAGATAATGTGGAGTTGATTCAAATTATAATGAATAAAATTGATTTGATTTTCATTTTTAAATTCTTGTGACATCTCTCTCTTTTTTTAAGGATTTCCTGTACTTATGCTAAGGGATTGTTTTTCAGGCAGGATATTAGGATATCATTTCCTGTATATATATAGTTAATCCTCATCTGAGGATATTTTTCCCACTGATGTTTAGAGAGTAGAAGGTAGGGATAAATAGAGTAATGAGAGAGAGAGAGAAATATCAATGTGAGAGAGACACACTGACTGGTCGTCTCCCACATGTGCCTCAACCAAGGTTGGGGAATACAGATTGGTACAGCCATTATGGAAAATAGTATGGAGGGTTTTCTCAAAAAATTTAAAATGTAACTGCATTATTACTCAGCAATTTCTCTTCTGGGTATATACCCAAAGGAACCCAAAACACTAATTTAAAAGAATTTATGCACCCTTATGTTTATTGCAGCATTATTTACAACAACCAAGCTATGGAAATGACCCAAGAGCCCACCAATAGACAATTGGATTAAAAAGCTGCAGTACATGTACACAATGGAATATTACTCAGCCATAAAAAAGAACTTCATCTTACCATTTGCAACAGCATTGGTGAATTTAGAGTGTATTATGCTAACTGAAATAAGTCAGAGAAAAATAAATAACATAAGATTTCATTTACATATGGAATCTAAAGAACAAGATAAATAAACAAAAAAAAAATTGCAAGTCTTACAGACACAGCAAACAGACTGATGATTGCCAGAAGGGTTGGGGGTTGGGTACTTGGGTGAAAATCTGAAAGGATTAATAAGTACAAATTGGTAATTACAAAACAATCATGGGGATGTACAGTATAGCATACGGAGTATAGTAAAAAATATTATAATAACTAAGTATGGTGCCAGGTGGTTACTGAAAGTATCAGGGAGATCACTGTGCAAAGTAAAACACCTGAAACTAATAAGAAATAATATTAAATATAAACTGCAATTGAAGAACTAAGTGTTTTTTTAAAAGAGTAGAAGACTCATACATACATAAAAAAAGTCGCAGTAAAAAGAAATAAACCTATTTAAAAAGGGATTGACTACCCTGGTTTATGTCTTTTGTTTTTTTGCCTTCCTATCTTCCTGCCTGGAAGAGGTAGAAGATTCTGGAGATGAATCACCTCTGCTTCAACATCCTGAAGACATAGAAGTGTAATCATTGAGTTCTAGTTGAGTAGACATGTACAAATGCAAAACAACTCTTTCTCCTGCCCTTTCTCAAAGGATAAAATAAGTCATTTTCAAGGTCCACTATTTCTTACTTCTTTTCAGTTGAGTCAAGTTTCTAAGCTTTCTAAATCTCCGTTTTCCAGTTAATGAAAAGAAAGTAGGATTCCACCCAGTCTCTTATCTACCTACTCTAAGACTTCTGTGAGGATCAAACGAGATGAGGCACAGGAACACTTCACAGACATTTGGTTAAAGTGTAAAATGTTTCCACCTGGCATAAAGCAAGTCGTGTTCCTGGGCTGAAGAAACACCAAGGAGGCTAGTCGCTGGGGAGAGGAAGCTGAGCGTTGCTATGTGATGTCATTTACCAGTGCCCACAGCCACCATTTCTGGGCTGGGCTGGGCTGTGGGCTGCATTTTGCACCACAAGGTCTTGGCAGCATTGACTGCGATTTGGTGGACTGTTGCTCTGGGGTGGTGGCAGGGATTGTGTCCCACTTGGTAGAAGCCAAGTGCTGCTTTGTGGGCACCAGGTCCACAGTGCCGTTTCTTTGTAAATGGCCAGTGTGAGTCATGGCAGCTCCTGTGCTGAGAGTCTGCCTCCTGGTGGTCAGTGCATGTCATAGCAACTGGTCAAATGGTCAGACAATTAGTACATTAGCCTCTTATATATATAAATAGAAACCTATCTTAAAAAAATGAAAACTCCTCAATGGCAAGGTCTATTTGCCATCCATCAGGCCTAGCACTATGCCTGGCACCTAGTAAATACTCCAGAAATAGTGGGTTAATTAATTACTTAAATGTTGAAATCCCAAGGTAATGAGAGAGCAGGGACAAAAGTACCAGTCCAATAAAAAATAGTGATATGGTAGTTACCGAATAGCCTCAGAAATGTAAAGTACAATATAGGGAATATAGTTAATAATATCGTAATAACTATTTATGGGACCAGATGAATACTAGAAATATCAAGGGAACCACTCTGTAGAGTACATGCTTGTCTGACCAATATACTGCACATCTGAAACTAATTCAGAATAATATTGAATGTAAACTATAATTAAAAATAAAATAAAAATAAATCATTTTAAAAAGAGAAAACAGTGGTATGGCTTAAGTTCTAGTTAATAGCATAATTATAATATGCTTGGAAGTTTCTTCAGTGAAGCATAGGACTTTTAATGTGTTGTTTTAGGCGGATTTGGGTAACCTTCCATAAAGAAGAAACTGATACACAGAAACTTGACATCAATGTGCCTGTTCAACCCAAATGTTGGTCTCTCATGTCAGCATTGCTAATGTCTTCACTGAATGCCAGTCATTGACCTGTCATAGCTAACCACATCCATGTTGTCAATTTTAATTTGTAAACTCAGAGATAAGAGACTTTGTCTAACTTATTTTACATACAAAACAGCCCTGTTAGATTCCAAATAAATGCTGCTGATGCAGTAATTTTAAATAATTAGTAAAATACAATTAAATATTTTTAAATACTACATAGTATACACATGAACTACTCTGTCTTAAATAAGAATGTGACAATTGCCTAGTATACTATATCTTCATATTTGCTACCACCTATTTTGCTAATATTTGTCCTTTGTCCTATAAATCTATCATTTCCTTTTTATCTCTTTATATATAAGTTTAAAGATGACACTGCATGTATAACTATTTTGTATTCAGAGAATATGTTAGCAAACTAATTAAAAATAAAATTCTTAAAATTTCCAATGGATTTATTTGTTTTATATGTTGCTATTTGTATTTCAATGGCATATGTTCGTATTTAAAGTTATGTCTATCCACTTATCAACCTCAAGGTGTAGATATATCAGACTTGGGTATGGGATGTAAAATATTTTTTTTAAAAGCTCTTATTTCATAGTCCCTAAAATTTAATTAAAAATAGAAGCCAAAGACAGAATAAATAAAGAGTATTAAGAATTTTCCTTTGAAATGAATCTGGTAATGGTCACTTTATTGTTCAATTAACTTCTTAGTTGTTTTAGAAAGTATGACTCTTGTCCAAATGTTAACAATTTCCCAATGTCTTAATTGACAATAATTCCCTAATGAAGCTATACTTCACAAAGTTCAGATAAATTGCTATAGTGCATTCCCCCCCCCCCCCATGGAACAAATTTCACACTAAGGTTTACATCTAGACTCTGCTATCTAAGTGAGTTTCAGAAATTTATTTCACTTCTCTGCGCTTCAGTTTCTAAGTGAAATTACAGTAATTATTTATCTTACCCCTCTCATAGGAATTTTATAATGAAGCAAATGAGAGAACAAACGTAAAAGTGCTTTCTTACTGATGTAATGGTTGTGATTAGGAGAAACATAAATTGTGAAGCAACTTTTAAACTATTGACTATGCAATTTGTAAATTTAGTATGAGGTTCAGCATAAGAAATGGAGAATTTTCTTAAATTTATGATTACGTCCCTTTACATAAAATAAACACTATTGTGTCTATAATGATGGAATAAGAAAATATAACTATACATAATGTATTCCAAACTTTCCTACAAAAATACATATATAAAATGTTTTCATAGAAATTCAGATTTTTAACACAAAAGGCACTGCTTTTTTTGAGGTTACTAGAACAAATACTGGAGCGATTTTGTTTTGGAATGTCAAAATAAATAGAAACCAATCCAATAGGAATTACGAAGAGAGTTGCGTGGGTATCAGAAATATGTTCTGATAAGGAAAATCCTGTTGGCCTAGTTCTGGGTGACATTTCAAAGGATCAGTCCTCTGGATTATGATAAGGAAGAGTAATTTTTTTTTCTTTTGGCTGAACTCTGAACCAGACAACAATAAATCTCTTTTCTTTCTCAGGATCCCAATTCTAATTTGCCATAAAGTTTTAATTAAATCCAGTCAGAACTTATGCTACATGGAGGTGTTTAAAAACATGGTTATTTTCTTTAAAATGAACAGAGCATAATTTTAATTAATGTAGCCAAATGAGAAGGCTTGGGGGAGGATTTGATTGATTGATGTTCCATTTTTTAATTTGTTGAGTTTAGTGAGGCATGTCCATTTCTCTTTTTAATTTACTAATTAATTTTAACTTTAAAAGAAAAGGAGAATTATTTAAATGGTATGTTTCCACAATACCAATTCTTTATAAAGTACATTTTAAGTAATTAATATTCACTTGTAGACTCATATTCATTCTCTGAAAAATTATATTTAACCTACTATTGGGTACTCAAATTAGATGTAGCTCATAAAATTTATACTCTGCCTCTTATTTCCAGTTTCTGGAGAAGGGTGTGCCAGTGAAATGTAGTAAAGTCCAGTTTACCCATTTAAAGACCATCCTTCTAAATGAGGTCACATTCTGAGGTACTGGGGATTGGATGTCAATACATCTTTTTTGGGACGTAGGGAGAAAGAGAGATATTATTCAACACATAAAATATAGGTCTTAATTTTCTCAAATATAAAATTGGGAATTTAGACTACCTAATGGAGCTCACCAGGACTTATGAAATGTGCAAAATAAAAAATATGCTTAAAGTGGTATTGGTAGTACCTGCTGAAGAAAAGAACCTGATCCAAGCTGGACTACATCCTCCACTTTCTAGGGAAACCTCAGTAGAACCAGTTGTGCACAGTGATTAGCCACATGATTCCTTTGACAGATTAGCTTTAGAGATTTTGAACATTATAAATATCATCAAAAAATACAAAGTATCAATAATAAAAGGAGCTAAACAATCCTAGTAGTAGAAGCAGCTTTCATTCTTTTACCTTAGTTAGCCACTAAACGTAGCTTGCCTGTTGCTGTGCCTTTAATTCAAAGTGTCATTATTTCTCCTAGGTGCTACCATCAGAAAAATTCACTACGTACAGTGGTACCTCGAGATACGAGTGCCCTAACATATGAGATTTTTGAGATACGAGCCGTCGAGCGAGAGATTTTTGCTTTGAAATACGAGCAACATTTGAGATAGGAGTAATCGCGGGGATCGGCCAGCTGCACACGACCCACCAGTTTACCATGACTCGAGCGTCTCATAGTTTCCCACACCTCAAGGTTACGGAACGAATTAAACTAGTATCTCGAGGTACCACTGTATTACTAAACACCAGTGTGTTAGTGTTGCTCCCCAAATGTGACCATCCTATATAATAAAAGTCTAATATGCAAATTGACTGAACGGTGGAATGACCACCAGCGGGCATACACTCAATGCAGGAGCTGCCCCCAGCCCGTAGGCCCCAGGCCAGCCACAGACTGGTCCTGATGGCAGCCAAGCCTACGGACCTTAATAGGGCCTCTACTGTTCTTCATAATATTAGTAGTTGGGGTTTGAGGAAGGAATGAAATGAAAAAGGGGCTGCAATGAAATGACTGAGAAATTCCAAATCAGATGTAAATTAATGTGACAACTTCCTCAGGTGCAAATTACTCCCAACCTAAATGTCCAGCAATTGAGAGTTACTACTCGCAATTAAAAAGAATGACAGCAATGACCAAAAATGGACCTCTCAAAATTGCTTGGGCATTCCAAAGCCTCTGCACCCTTTGATCATCATTTTT
Organism: Lasiurus cinereus; assembly: GCA_011751065.1. Lineage (NCBI taxonomy): Eukaryota > Metazoa > Chordata > Mammalia > Chiroptera > Vespertilionidae > Lasiurus > Lasiurus cinereus. Next base: position 24,843,267 of record JAAGEH010000311.1, read on the forward strand.
AATCCTCCTCAGAAAGAGCTGGTTCATTCTCACAAATTCCCTCATTTTCCATCAGAGTCTGGCCTCAGAGAATCTAGCACTCCCAGCTGGGCAGGCAGAGCCTGAGAAAGTTTTGCGGGTTTCCTTTTTTTTTTTAAAGTTATACAGACACACATAAAATGTCTGCTTCGACATTTTAGCCACCTCAACCCATAAAATGATGGGGTTTAAACAGTAAAATAACAATATATTGGGGGGTAGGGAGGGGAGTCTTGCCTCTGGCATCAGGTATTATAAACATCAAGGAGTGCCAGTGTAAACCTTTATTCAAGAGACTGGGTTCTTTGTCAAGCAAGGCCTTTCTTCCAAAACATCCTTGCTGCCATATGTCTGCACTCCGCCAGCTGCAGATCTAATAAGAAAGTTCTTATTCATGTTGTATAATGTTTTACAGGTTTGCCACGGGGGTCACTTGCTGCGAGTTCTTTACGTCAGAGTCAAAACTCTAACAAACAGAGAGTGGGAAGATGCCAAGAAATGCAGGTTGGGAGGAGGGAGGATGGGGGCGGGGAAGGAAACAGCGCATCAAGCTCATGGCCTTTCTATTTATCTTGCACTTATTTAATGCCACCAGCGATCTTATTATTAGGGAAGAAAAAGAGAGGAAAGGGGGCAACTATTAGGTTGTACAAACACTACAATCAAATATAAGTCTAGAAATGTTTAACTAACTCTTGATTCACTCAAAAAGGGGAGATGCATTAATCTTTTCAGATGCTTGATAGCTAGCTATTGAATTATGCTTTCTGCTCTTGTTTTTATCATGTTAAATAATACTAAGAAAACAATGTCTCCTAAAGATTTAAAACATGAAGATCTTATTAGGCCCATACTTTATTTCACTGAGGGGCTTGGATAGGTCATCAATTACAAACACAATATTATCAATATAAACTCATAATGATATAAAATGAGATACAAGTAAAATAAATAAAATCAATTATGACTGGCACTAAATGTTTTCTAAAATAAGTGGTTGATGGCTTTTACTGAATCTTCACTACTCCACATCCCACGTGCCAGTTATGAACTGATCAAGTGAATTTGTAGATTATTCATGAAATGTGGATCTCTGTGACCAGGTGCTTAGTGGTTTATAAGGCACATTATCCATGCTTGTATTGCCATTTTTTTCGATGTTAACTTACTTTAATTATAACACTATATTTCTTTAGCAAATTTGATAGGAAACCATATTTTCAAGTTAATTTTTAGATTCTGGATACAGTTTAAAAACTTAATCACATGTAAATGAGTTATATTTTTTTTCAAAAGATACAATGCAATCTCAATAAAAAGGAAGTATTGTTGGATTGTTAAAATACACAATTAAAAACCAATAAATAGGAGCCAATGGAGTTACTGACTAGAAGTCAATTTGAGAATGATAAATATCATTAGGAAGAAAAAGAATTTTGTTGTGGAAAAATAGAACTAACTAAATAGAAAATAAGAGATTTTTATTTAGGTGCCCAGTCCAATGGGCAATGAAGGTATGGAGCCATCGTCAAGTGTGATGTTCATGTCACAGTAGAGATTTCAGACAATAATCTTTGCATGAGTTGAGAGGAGGAGAAAAGTGGCATCTGAATTTCCAAACAACTTTCAGGTAAATTTTAAATTAGTGTTCAAAGCCTCATCAATTTAAAAATAAAGTCCTAGAACAGGAGGGTATTTGATTTTACTCAGAAAGCTTATTATTTAATCTTTAAATATATATATATATATATATATATATATATATATATATGTATTCAGAGAAAGAGCAAAAATCTACAAGTGGGAAAATTTTCTTTGGCTCTCAATACTGATAAGATAGCAAATTTTAGTAACTCATTTTCTTGTTTTGCACTCTTCTTAACTTTGGAACTCTTTCCCCTTGTCTGTCTTTCAATCACTGTTTCTCTCATACTCTTAGAAGTAGTCTTTAGTGAACTCAGCAGAGGGCTTCAAATCTCCCAAACACATAATAATACTTTGCAAAGTCTGTCAAATTTTAATATCACCCCTCACTCAGGTAGCACTCTGGTAGCACTAATATTACATAACATATTAGCGAAAATCCTGTTAAGACTAAATCTTATATGGCTAGTGACTAGTGTTAAATTTTGAAATAATAACTGACTTTGAAGTCTTTGCTTAAAATAATTTTCACTTTGTTTCAATGGAAGCATCTTAGATATTCTAAAAGCACACAGTGATAAAGTGAAGCAGATGATAGCAAAAAGGCTCAAGATAAATCAGGATGTTTACACTCAGAACAATTTAAAAAAGGAACAATCATGTTGTTATTTTTTTAAAGCAACTTTTAGTCCTTCAAATTCCATCTGGTAGGCCACATTAGAGTCTCAAATGTAAAATTCAACATAATGATGACAATAAAAACAATGCACACTTAATTAATGATTGCTATATAGCATGCTTTCCAAAACGTGCTATATAGGTGAACTCATTTAGTCTTCACAAGTACCCTGTGAGGTTGGTATATTATTCTTCCCTTTATACAGATAAGAAAACTGAGGTAGAGTGAGGTTACTAACTTGCTCAATGGTCCAGAGGGGCTCTGTAGGTCTATTCTCCTAACTACCAGATTGCACTACAGAGGATGTGGAAGGTAGTGAGATAGATTAGGAATTCACACAGGCCTTACCAGATTCTAGAGTCTTTGCCTTCAAAATACATTGCAATTCTAACCACACCTCTACTCATTAAAATCACTAACCTGGTAACTGCAAAGCCTGATCCCCATTCTGTCAGTTGCTTCCTCACTTCATTCAAGTGCTCCAATGGCTCCTCAAAGAGGCCTCCCCTGACCACACCAGTGCACTCTTTTCCATTCTACCCTTTTTTCCTACTTTATTTTCTTCCTAGTACTCAGTGTTCCTTGGTGTTCCTAATCATTTGCTTACTGACTGCCTTTCTGCAATAGTTCTCAAACTCTCCCAATCACCAGGAAGGCCTGTTAAAGACAGATGACTGGACTTTTCCATCAGAGTTTCAGATTCAACAGGACTGAATGGTGCCTGAAAATCTGTAGTTATGACAGTTCTCAAATAATGCTGATATTCTTGATTCAGGAATCACAGTTTGAAAAACATTATCTTACAAAGTGGAAGCTCCTGGAGAGCAGGGCTGTTTTTCTCCCTAAAGAAATGTTTTCTGTTTTACCCACTGGCTTTATTTAGCTTATTAAACAACAACAACAACAACAACAACAACAAAACAACAAAAACAACAGTAAAGATAAGACATTTTCAAAGTGGGAACCCTTTCTGCTTTCCAAAGACAAGCACTCTGAAAGCTGTATATCCATATTGAGTGAAAGAAGAAGACTAAATTAGGAATGGAGCCATGACATTTCATAAAAAAGATCACCACCACATCCCCAGTACCTGGGAGGGCACCTGGCCCAGCACATATGGATGCTGCTCAATAACAATGATTGAACAAATGAATGAATAATTTTGGAATAAGCCTGTCTTAATGCAATAGATATTACCATAGGCATCAGATTCTAAATAATTTATACCAAAACATTTATAAAACAAAGTATAGTATAAGTACACATGTACATCTTTTTAAAATGGACTATCCATCCAATTGAAAATCAGGATATTATCAATCATTATTAAATGCATGGATAATCAAGAGAGAGATACATGTTCAATAATCACTAATTCGCATGTGGGTACTCAACTTATGGCAATTCACTTCTCCAAATGATTAGCTGAAATGCCTGCTTGCATTCCTAACATCTATGGTTTTCTAGACATTTAAAAATTTTTTTTCTATTGCTCACATCATCACTCCTCTAGTCTAACATAAATTCTTATTCTTTAGCAGCTAGATTGTGCAGAAGTTCTTGGCACCCAGTGCTATATACACATTTCAAAACCGTGCCTGACTGTTTCCTCTCTGTGGAGCCAGCCTGTTTCTAGACAGCTGCAGATTAATCTGATGCTTATGAGCCCAAGAAAAGTGTTCTAGAGAGACAGCCAGGAGTTGGGCAAGGAAAGCATTTGAAGCAGGAGAAGACATTTACCAAACAAAAAGAAAAGGAAAAACATGCCTCTACACTTGGAACAAAGTATGCTTTCATTTGCATGAGAAGCCATGCTTTAGTCCACGCTGAAAAAATGCTCCATCAGGGAGGTAGGGAAGGGGATGTACCATGAGTCCAGGTTTCTCTCCATCTTAGATCACCAACCCTCTTTGAGGTAGCATGAGTCTCATGGGTTACCAGGCACAAAGTAGAAAACGTCTCGCCGCACAAAACACATGCTAGAACTTCTTAGAACAACACTGGTTTCTGCTTGCCTGACTCTGAACCCATTCCTCATTTTGCCATGGAGCTGATGGTGGATGGTTTTGAGCACATGAAGTCAGAAAGCAGCCAGGGGATCAATAAACCTTGGGCAAACCTTTGAAATGATTTGGCAACTTGATCAGAGATAACTGTTGAGTTGTTACTTTATGTTTTCATAAACATACATTAAAACAAATTAATGATCAAAAACCAAAATACAGCAAAAACTTTCCACTGGCTGATGCAAATTACTTTTTAAAAATCCACGTGTGTCTTTTGGCTGACTATTCACGGTGAATTTTTACTCCTATGCTGACTGATTGCCAGAATACACCAGAGTAGAACTCTGCCACTTCCCAGCAACTGTGTATTCAGGAAATAATAAAGCCAATTTGAATACAAGTTCAAGTCAAACAGTTAGCCAAATCAGGTGCTGATTTTAGCTCCTAAATGTCTTTAGGAACCATGATGTCACTGTCTAATCTAAAACGAACCCATCCATGGCTCCATGTGACTTACAGAAAAAAATGCTAGTATAGTTACCATGGCACCGTTGTTTTTTCATGATCTCATGCCTCTACTCTCTCTCTTCAGTCATGTCTCTTTGGATCATGTGCTTCAGTGGTATCATGCTACCTAACTTCTCCAAACATGTTGAGTTGTTCATTACTGACCCCAGTGACTTCCAGTGCAATGCATGGCCTTTGGTATTGAATGGACCTGGGTTCAAAGGTTGGCACCTTCACTGAATAACCAAATTACCTTAGGCAAGTGGCTTAAGCCCTGAGTTTTAGCTTTACTGTCACTAAAAAGAGGATAAGGACATGCATCTCAGAGGAGCACTGTGAGGACTGAAGTGAGGTAATGTCTCTGACATTCCCAGTGAGGTCCTGGGGCCACACAGCAAGCCTTATCTTCCTAACTCATCCTTTGCCTGCTCTGCTTCTTTCAAAACCTGCCTTCAAGTCATCTCCTTGGTGCAGCCTTCTTTGCTTATATCCACTCCATTTTAACCTCAGCCGACAAAAATCACATCTTCTTCCTTTGCTATTCAAAACTATGATGTGCCTATACATTATGTATTTCCATTTTTTATGATATAGCATATTTATTTCATTCCATCTTCATTAATCAGCAGATTTATAAAGGCATGTACAGTGTCTAAATTACCTTTGTGTTCCAAATATTTAAATTAATATTGCTATAAAGTAAGTACTCAATAAATATAGAATCAATATATATATATATATATATATATATATATATAGAGAGAGAGAGAGAGAGAGAGAGAGAGAGAGAGAGAGAGAGAACAAAGGGAAAATTCACATGAGTTTATTGGAACACAGTAAAACATGATTTTTAAAGGTAAAATCACTATCATTAGTGTAGATATTTCAAATTAATACATACATGCCTATTTTATCAGAATAAAGATGAATGCATGCCAGGCATTGCAGATACGCAAATAAATAAGATATTCCCTTGAGCAGTGGCATAGCTCACAGGGTGGCCAAGGATGTTCTATACACAGTTCCAGGGGCCACCATTCACAACTTGGTCACTCCAGGTGTGGTATGAGAGTAATCTCCTGACTCAGTAACATCTACTTGCTTAAGAGAAGTAATAACAGTCTCTGTAAGTATCAGAAAGTCAAAGCTCTGCCTCACAGGAAGCCACCTATCGAAATTGCAATGCTAAACATAAACATAGCTTTCTGCCTTCATAAAGAAGTTGGTTACCACTCCTAGAGTTACGAGAAAGTGAACATTACATTTTCTTCTGGAGCGACACAGTCCAATCCAGAGGCTATCTGCCAGATGTGCAAATAACATTAAATTAAGTGAAATTAATTAAATAAAAGTTGATTCCACAGTTGCACTAGCTACATTTCATGTCTTAGCTATACGTAACTAAGTAGCTTCAAGACAGAACTACATAGACATAAAACATCCCCTGCTATTTTATTATTTCTTGCTTCTTGCTCTTTCTGCCTCGGATATTTTTTTTGCTCTCCCCCTCTCTCCTACCTACGCCTTTCTAACTGACTTTTTGAAAATACAATCCAAAGCATTACCACTTTCACTTCCTTAAGCAGTTTTCTAGGCTCTCCCCTATTTCAAGGCTGCAACTATTTAAATACCATGTACTTACCTTTTTTTATTGCACTAAAAGAAATCTATAATTACTTGCTTCGACATCTAGCCTCATATGTAGTTGTGAGCTACTTGAAGTCACAATTCAAAACATATTATAAGGCAAAAATTAGTGCCTCTTTTAAGACCTAAGCCATGGTTCTCATCATGTCTCCAGGAAATTAAATGATCTTGCTCTTTCAAAAACCAGAAGGGTCCCAAGGATGACAGCAGACAACAAGCAGCAGCCCCAGCTGTGGTGGCCATGACAGATGTTGTATCTTTGATGAAATGTGATCTAAGGTACATGGCACATGGCCTTTGGTCAGCGGAATGAGTTCTTTCCTATCCATGTCAGTAAAGAGAATCAGAAACAAGTTGCAATCACATGGAAAGTATACATTTATAGTTGCCCTGAGACCATGTTAACTCTCCCCTCTGTCATTATATAGTCTATAGTGTCAGAACTGTCTGGACATCTTGCAGAATACCACATTGGTCCATTGTATCATGCTAATCAAGCCCAATGTGCAAGATGTGGCCAGCATGTTGGAGGCCTTGTTAGATATACAGGTTCCAGACAGTAGAATATAAACCTTATTATAAAAGAGGAAATCTAAATTTTTGAGGTCTATTACATATGTTTGAGTTCAGCTCCACTAAATATTTAACACAGAAAATACATTTAAACAATGCAAACATTATACTATTATAACTCTTTTAGTGTCTAGAAATTTTGCATAAAAAGTCATAAAAAAAGTTATATAAATATTTATCACTTGACATGCCAAATGTTTTTAAGTATAAAGGTTCTTCCTCTGTTGTCATTATCAAGTAATTCCCAAAACAAGTAGTAAATTGACATATGAAACAAGAAATGGTATTCTAGAATCTTCCCCAATAACATTCATACCATTAGATGGACACACAGATAAAGTGAAGTGCAAAGGGTTTTCAGAAATATTACTCAGATTATTTTTCTCTCAATCCTCACATTTTATACCTGCTGTTGCCAATGCTTTCCATCATATACATATTGAACTGTGATACTGATTCATGTTGCTTGGTAGACATTAACTATTTCACTAAATTCTTACCTCTCTCAAATATTTGTGTTAATAGTTTACTAACTATTAATGCATTTCAAAAATATATTAACAAATGTATAAAGCAAGCAACACATTTGAAATGTTTTATCAGCATTTAGAATAAGTAAATATTAATAGTTAAAATGCTCATGAGAAGATAATTCACAAGAAAGAAAATACAAATAGTTAATAAACTTAAAATGTCCAGTTTCATAATAAAATAAGTGTGAATTGAATAAATAAACTATTCTTTCCCACTATCAAATTTGTGAGTATCTGAGCTATATCTCCCAATGCCAGCAACTGTGAAATAAATTGAGCATTGTAGTGATTGATGACTTTTGAAAGGGTCAGAAACATGAGATTTTTATTTTTCATTTTATTCATTTCTGGATTTCTGAAGCTTCACTAAAAAGAAGGAAAGATGATTTATCAGAAGGAAAACATTAAATACCACCTAGCAACAAAATAATCAGCAGACATAAAATCATCAGTTTAGGATCACACATTATAAAACAATGGCGAGGGCTGAAATACCTGTTAGGGTTGTAACAGTGCCAAAAGCCTTCTCAAAATAGGTTTCCTACAATTTACTCATATCCAATTTTTTAAGGGAAAAAATACTATTTATTTAGTTGAAAATTAAGCTATAAAAGCAAATACTTCCAGGATAAACGTTCACAGAAAGACACAAATGATAGATTGTTTCTGGAAAAGAGGGTTTAATGAGAGGAACAGAAAGTAATGTAGTAGGCACCCGAAAAAGACAAGGTAGACCCTCTGGAAGGTGGAAAACAGATGGGAAACTAGATGCCCAGAGCAGTAACGAGGGGCTTTCATACATAAAAGTGTGTTTTATGTATCGACTCTAAAAGGTACTTGTCCAGAATGTCATGGCATGGTTCTGGCCCAAAAGGAAGCAGCTGTGGACACAAATGTGGTCTTGCTCTATTATTCAACTCCCACACTGATTAGAAGCAGGTTAATACAGTTTAATGGTGGCAGATTAGGTATTTGGCCTATTTGTTAGACGTAATTGAATCTGCGTTTTTGAGAACAGCTCTTGATGACGCACAAAGTCACAAATCCAACATAAGAAGGGCAGTGTAAGGTCTAGTGACAGGATGCAAGTGTCCGAGCAGAAAATGAATGGAAAATGCTGGATAGATGTGAGGAAGACATATGTAGATAAAAAATGATGGAATTTTATATTTTGATTTGGAGAGATATAATTCCTAACCTTGAAAAGATGGCTTCTTAAAGAATAAAATGAATGTTCACGTTTATGAATTTTGGATGCTTAAGGAATACAATTGGGGCTAAAAGAAAATGGGGAAAAAATCAAGAACATTTTTTGTGGGTATTGACTATTATTATTTGAAAGTATTCACATTGATAAAATAATCAGCAATATGATGATCCCAATGAGATTTTCATGTTGCTGAAACAGGAATTAATCTCATGTAGTCCATTTCCAAAGCCAGTAACATATGTTAATTGCTTAATATATGGTTGATTCGCATTTGTTTTCCAAATGGCAAATTGACTACCTTAATTGCTATTCTGTCTAAATTGGTTCCTTTTAAATAAATAGTATGGGAGATATGTAAAAAAATTTTTTTTAAATCTTGAAATGCATTCTTCTGATTTAAGTTTTGCTAATCTAATTCATTCTATGAGTATCTTTTGAGCATCCGTTATGTGCTAGACATTTTCTAAATGCTTTGGAAATATTGGTGAACAAAACAAAAAAGTAGATCCATTCTCATGGAGCTTAAATAATAAGCATAACAAATAATAAATGTATGTAATAATAATAAATGTATACAAAATTAGTAATAAATGCTCTTTCAGGAAGATAAAGTAATATAAAAGGGATTGGTAGTAGGGGGTGGGGATAGGGGCTTCAATTTGAAATGGGCTTGGTCAGGCTAATCAGATCGGGAAGGCCACACTGGATTAAATACTTGAAGACACATGCACTAAGAAAATGAGCTACGAGGATATCTAAGTCACCTACAGTGTTCCAGGCTGAGAGAAGAGCCAGTGCAAATGCTCGTAATGAGTAGCTGAAACAAAGTGAGGAGACAGGTAACTGGAGATGAGGTAATGTCAAACATAAAGGAGTTCAATGACACCAGACCTTGCAGGTTGTTAGAAGGTCTTTGACTTTTCCTCTGTCATTGGAGGATTTTGAGCAGAAGAGTAACATTAACTGATATAATCTGAAGTCACTCAGGAAAGCAGAGAGAACTGCTGAGACGTTTCTGTAGTAATTAGTACTAGCATGATGTTAGCTTGACTATGGTTGTTGCAGTACAGGTAGTGAGAAGTACTCAGGTTCAGGGTTATTTGGCAAGCAGAACTAACTGAACTTGCAGGTAGATTGGGTGTGATGTAAAGAGAGGAGAGGAGGCATCGATGCCCCCAGGACCTTTGACAGAGGCGCTGGAAGCCTGGAATTACCATCAGCTGGGATTAGGAAAGTTACAGGAGGAGCCAGTTGGAGGCAACAATTGGGAGTTCCATGTGGAACACATGGAGTTTGAGATGTGTTGAAAGATCATTTATTGTAGCTGGTTATATAAGTCTGGAATTCAAGAGAGGGGTTGAAGCTGGAGATATAAACCAGTATGAGACTTATTTTCTAGTTATCAGAACAAGGGAAGCACACCACTCATTGCTCACTTATCACATGCCCTTCACTGTACCATAAACTTCACATTCTTTAGGTCATTTAATTCTTGTAATTCCCTACTTTTCCAACTATTCCCTTTTTCAGGCTAACAAATTAAATTAAGAAAACCTATGCTACTACTTGAGACTAACCAACTTTCCTTATGGCAATGAATTTTGGAAGAAGCAGAACTTGGAATCATACATATGCTTTTCCATTAGCTATAGAACCTTTCAAAGGCCCAGTGCAAATAGGAATGGAGCTTACATTCTGGCTATGATCAAGGAAAAAAAGGAATCCAAAAAGCGGTTGCAGAACAGGGCACAATATCCCTTAGTATTCTAATAAATACCCTTAATGATGTGAATTAAGTTTAAAAGTAAACGTAATAATCCTTTCTTTAAAAAAGAATGAAACTAAATCTTTTAGGATTTGAATCAAAATGTTTTAGACATTTTAGTGTTTTTTTTTAATTTTTATTTTTTTCCATCACCATTTATTCCTCTATTCACCCCCCACTTCCCACAATCATATTGTTATCCATGTCCATGAGTTCTTTTTTTTGTTTGCTTATTTCTCAAGTAAATTATATTCTTGAATAATCACCTATTTCTCACAAGTCACTTTATTTTCATGTGGCAATTAAGCCAAACTGTGTGCACATATGTGGAAAATCAAATAACTTATTTCTTCAAAAACAGAACATAAAAGTAATGGCTTATTCATTTGATGCCATATTTAAAAAATAGTAAAATTCTCTCTCTTCCCAATCATTAGTCTTAAAAAAGTTTATATACAGATCTTCTCATATAGTTAACTAGATAAGAGTATCAAATACCATTTCTGAAGATATTTAGGAACCGCATTGGAAATTCTACTGTAAAATTATAAACATACTATAAAAATACAAAGTAAAAAAAGTGAACTACATAATTGCTTATTACAAACTAAATTTAACTTTGACAAATAGTTTCCAAATTTTCCTCTAAGATGATTAATAAAAATGCTTCAAATAGTCATGTGTACATTAAATATACAAGGCCTAATACTGTAACATCATAACCTATGTTCTCTCTATTCATGATGAAGATTCAGAAATAGAATTTTTAAAATTATACAGTGTATGCTTTTTAATCCTGTATATATGTACATATATAGTATGCACATTATAATATAAATATATAAATACCTAGTTTATGAATTTACAATATAACTTTCAAGAAAATAATTGTAAATGTAAATATTCGCATGGATTATGGTTTCATAGGAGAGGTTAACTCAGAGAACAAACATTGACTTAGCATTAGCATTTACAAAATAAACTTGTGGAGAACTCGTATTTATTTAACCTGCTTTGCACACACATATACATTTATAGTCCCCATAGCTTCTAGACCTGTACCTACTATATATTAGCTTGTACACTTTAGAATTTTCTAAATACTTTTCAAATAGATAACCATTGTTCACTGAAATCCACTGGGGGTGCCTTAGCAGACACTGGAATGTGTATGAGGGGGCGGGCTAACCAAGGAACTGTTGCCTCTCATCTTCCTGTTCAAACAGGGCAGCTCTTCATATATTTGTCTTGTATATGGCAGCTCCATGTAATATTTTCCTGCAAAAAGGCTTACAACATAACTTGGAAAACCACTGTCCTAGAGATTTCTTAATTAAAAATATACTTAGAATTATTGAGGTGTTGAATTTTCACATTTATTTAACAGAACTACAGAAAGAAACATGGACCGTGGATTAATATTATTTTTCTAAAAGAAACAGGGCAAGAGAAAAGAGCTTTGTATAATTGACCAAAAGCTTAATATTCGAAGCAGTGCTAAGTATTGTTTTTACAAAATGCTGAGTTATTTTCAGTAATGTGCTGAGATTTACCATGGTGTATGTTTCCATCAAAGTAAATAAAACACTGCAGTACAAAAGGGCCCTTTACTAAGGCCAGGAGAAATACTACTTATAGAAAGAGAACTCTTCACTTTACAGGACACTTTCATTGAGATCTTACTGGTTCTGGAAGTTGAGTAAGAGAGATTTAATTACCATATGCAATTTATACATGAGCTAATGAGGTACATCGACCAAAAGTGATTCACACATGGTTGCAAAGTTGTCTGCAGGAAAGAAGGCATCTCCTAAGTCCAGTTCTATGAAATCAGCCATGTACCACGTAGAATCCTGTCACTGCGTGATGAATTTGTGTTATGAGCTTATTGTATTTGGAACTCAATGATAGTTCACCAATATGGAGCTATAGAGAATAATTGCTGACTATACATTGGTAATGAAATCTAAACCTAAAGAATGGAGTTCTTTCTTTTGAGCTAAAACCTCAGACAGGTGGCCAAAGCACCTGCATTTGTCAACCAAGAATGAATATCCCTGTGCAGTTACAAGGAAAAGACTTCTGGTGCTTCAGTTTCTGGCACATACTCAGTGTTCTAGGCAGAATAGTAGCCCCAAGAGATTTTTAACGTTCTAATCTCCCAAAACTGTGAAGATGTTGCAAATACTTGGCAAAAGCAATTCCGCAGATGTGATTATGGACTTTGAGATAAGGAAATAATTCCGGATTATCAGGCAGATCCAGTATAATCACAAGGTCTTATAATATTGAAGCAGGAGAATCTAAGTTAGCAGTAGATGTGAAGATGGAAGAGTTCAGAGCGGTGCAACCTAAGGACTCCACTTTACCTTTGTTTGTTTTAAAAGTGAGAGAAAGGGGCCATAAGGAAACTGGGCAGCTTTGGGAAGATGGGAAAAGAAAGGAAATAGACCCGGCCTGGAACCTAGAGAAAAGAATGCAGCCCCGCCACACCTTAATTTTAGCCTAGAGTGATTCATGTCAGATTTCTGACCTACAGAACTATAAAATAATAACTGTTAATGCTATATTTGTGAAATTTTTTAATAGCAGCAATAGGAAATTTATGCACTCAACTGATAAGACATGTTTTCTTTATAAATAAGAGATTTTAAAATTTGTTCAAGAAATATTTACTGAAAATGTAAGATGTGCCAGGGAAAAGGATGTGAGGTTAAAAGAAAACTAAGATACACTCTCTGGATTCAGAAATGAACAGTGTTTCTATGTATATGAATTGGTTTGTATGTACAAGTTTCGACAGATACAGAAATGTTTATCTACATGCAGGGTGTCAGCAGAAGAATGGAGGAGGAGGAAGGATTTTTAGAATTGTTTTTAAGCCAATTATACAAATGAGGAAACTGTAGTCCTTTGGGCCATTCATAAAGTTTGGCGATCACTTTCTCAGCTCTAACTAGTATTTCTTTTGCTTAATTAATAAAGTGGAAGCAACTTTAAGACTTTCTCCTAAGAGGTTCCCTTATTTATAGAAAAAGATTTCAATATCTAAATAGTGGATTCCATTTTTATTTAAATATGCTCACACAGTGCCAACTATCTAGAAGACTTGGGATTTTATATTACCTAATGTTAGGGTAAATTTTCCTTTTACCTATATATAGTTCAATCCAGACAGGTTTATACTTCTGGGGTTAACAGGTAATAAATCCTTTATCAATTGTCTCAGAATCACAATAAATGTTTTTTAATCTTATGAGGATGTTTCCTAAAGTACATCCTCATAATGGAACTGCCACTGGCAATTTTCATTACAGGAATGTAAGAGACTTCTTGAGAAGGAAAATCTAAAAATAGTTTCCATTGGAGAATAAGTGCCCATCCCAAAATGTGACATGAAGAACCATCTGACAGTATGGCCAGCACAATTCAAACGCAGTGTTTCCTCATAGAGCTTCTCTTCTATTTCCTGGACCCATCCTCTTGCCAGTAGCAAGGTTGCTACTGATGACATAGTAGCAATATGAATGGTTTTCCTTTGGAATCCTTCCAACCTCCTCTGTCACTTTCATATACACCTGTACCCTACATAAAAAAAAAATCCAGCAGCTATGATTAAAAATTTTTGTCCTTGCATATAAAGCCCAACTCACTGAGAGACAGAGTTATGATCATAGCCAATTCCTCTCTCTCTCTCTGTGCCCAATAGAGCAAAGCAAACCAAATTTTTTATAAAGTACTTATGTTAGGCACTCAATTTTGAATGAATTCTAACTGAATGTAGACATATCTAATCAAGAAAAATCCAAATAAATTATTTGTATGGCTCAAAAATGACTTTGGCACATGAAGTAGATAATTTGGGGTACACCAAAGTATGTAAGGATATTGGGAATCAGAGCCACCTTATCAGATCTCTGAGGATCAGGTTTATTTGTTTGGGCAGGTGAAAGTGGTCCTATTATAGTGACCTGAAAGGCCAACACAATAGCATAATTCTAAGTATCCAAAAATGCCTTCATTTGTGGTAAAGGGATTGCCCATCTATATCACAAATGGCAAAGATAGCTTTGGGCTTTGAATGTCATAGGTTTGTGAGTTTATCAATTCATCACTTCATTTACTCATCTATTTATGCATCTATCAATTCATTCATTAAATATATTCAGCACTCAGTAATAGGGATTCAGCTATTGTTTCTCTCCCAACTGACAAGACAGTTGCCCTGGGTCAGCCCAGCACATGCTCTCTACAGTAGCTAAGTCAGAATCAGTCCCCACTTCTCACCCTTGACTGCATCCAGTCCGCAGGAAAGAGGTCAGAACCTTGGCACAGGTTTCACCTCTGCTTACTTTTATGGGCATTAAGAGTGCCAAAGAGAGGGGAGCAGGGAATCTGGAGCAAATGCAAGGTATAATTGTAGTCTGGTGACATAATGAGGATAAAAACGGCACAATTTATTTTAACATGCAGAATTCCCTTGGTGCATTACAGAAATACAACAAACCAAAATTTTCATCTTGACAGAAAAATGCCTATAAAGTTATGCTGTTGTCTTTGTTTTAATGATCAGTTAAACGTTGTCCATTTGGCTTCTTATCAAATAAATCCAATTAAAAACTTACCCAGCACTCCCCTACAATGCTGATGGGAGTATAAACTGGTACAATATTCTTAGAAAGCAATTTGGCAATATGTACAGGAAGTTTTAAAGTATTCATACAATTTGGCCTAGAAATTCCACTTCTAGGAATATTTTGTAAAGAGATTTGCAACTTGAGGTTTTTAAAGACATTTTAAAATCTCATTATTACTTGTAATAGGGAATATTAGGAAAC
Organism: Lasiurus cinereus; assembly: GCA_011751065.1. NCBI lineage: Eukaryota > Metazoa > Chordata > Mammalia > Chiroptera > Vespertilionidae > Lasiurus > Lasiurus cinereus. The sequence continues at coordinate 24,858,687 of JAAGEH010000311.1, forward strand.
CACTCAAATGTCTAATAGGAGAATAAGTTATGTCATAGCCATAAAGTAAGTTTAATGACCATTAAAAATGTTTTAGATCACTTAATACAAGAAAAAATTCTGGTGAAACATTTAAATTTGAGAGATATTCAAAATTAAATATACAGAATTATTCCATCCATTTAAAATGAATATAGTAAGTGATGAAGACATATAGAACTAAACACTTAACTTAGATATATAAGATTATTATTATTATTATTATTGATTTCAGAGAGAATCATTAATCAGCTGCCTCCTGCTCACCTCATTCTGGCGATTGAGCCCACAACTTGGGCATGTGCCCATAGGTTGATGATCAACTGCTGAGCCATGCAGTTGACTCTGGACTCTTCTTACAGACATTAACACATGCTATGATAATCTATGTCTTTGGGTTCGGGCTTGAACATTTATCCCTGGAACCTAGCATAACATCCAATCAAATTTGAAATACTTTCATAATCAGATTTTGGATTTATTTATCTAGTTTTATAAGCTCTAAATTTATTTTTTCAGTAAAAGTGCAATAAAGTAGTATATAATAAACATTAGTGAAATGACAACCATGGGACTTGATAACACTACCACTGACTGCTCCTTTAAAGAAATTTGGTATCCCTATAGAATAACCCTCTTAGGATAGAGAACCCACTTTGTAGTTAAAATCTGATTTAAAAATTTTTATTATAATGCTTTCTTATAAAGTATGGATAATCATCCTATAACATCAAGGTCTAAACAATGTGCTATATATTGATACTATGGGATTGCCAAAAAAAAAATTCTTGAATAGGAAAACAGTAAAGAATCATTAAATTATTATTCCTCCTATTGCTGATAAGGTGCTCAAGACATACTGGATATTAGCTCTTCAGATGGAATGAGAACCAAAAGAAACACTGAATATTATACTGTTAATGCTATACTCCAGAGTTACTTAATAATGATAGAATTTTAAGTTTCCTTTGAGATATTACTGATATACTGTATAATAAGTATGCTTCAAATTTATCAGATCTGCATGATCAAACTATATAAGCAGTATTTTATAGGGAATTGAAGTCTAAGTCAACACCCAACCTCATTACGCATGCACTGCTCTGCTTAGTCACAATGCAAACAAGCCTTATATTTTCCTTTTTGCACTGCAAACAACATTCCCACACTTCTTGTCCAGTGCTCACAGCAAGTCTCCCATAGCATCATGGCCTTAAGGAAGGAAATGGAATTCAGTTTTAACAATTCTGTCTCCTAGCTATTCAAGGATAACTGCTGCCATTTTTCTAAAAAGTAAACATATTCCCAATCTGCCCTTTTAAATGGTAATTGATAACAGACATCTACATAATTCAAACAATGTTTTATATTAGCACCTAACGTCAAATTTACCACTGCCATTCAATGGAAGAAGTCATAAGAGACCAATCCTTCTCTTTCAATACTTTCAGTCTTTCAGTCCCTCTCAATGTGAAATGTTAAATGCATCAGTTGCACATATGATATTTCCTAATGGCCAAATCTAACTCACAAGGAAATAACACAAACCCAGAATCCTCCCATCTCTAGGTACAGAAAGCCTCCAGATGTCACTCAAATCTAACTTTCCTACCAATGATTTACTAATGAATGACTGCCAGCAATGAATATACCATGGCCCCAAATCCTTCCGCCTCAATGACGTCAAGACCTCAAACATGTGGGAAAAATCCAGGTCATTCATTATTGGAGCGTAAATGTTAACAATCAATGTCTCTAAGCCATAGACGTTATTCTGGCCTAAGACCCATCTGTCATCAGCATCTAAATCAGTGAACAGAACATTATTTTCACATCTGTTTTTACTAGAATAAAGCTAAATAGTCTATAGGTGAAGCAAGAATTAGCATTAACTATAAATTTTTTTTAAATATATTTTATTGATTTTTTACAGAGAGGAAGGGAGAGAGATAGAGAGAAACATCGATGAGAGAGAGAGACATCGATCAGCTGCCTCCTGCACGCCCCCTACTGGGGATGTGCCCGCAACCAGGATACATGCCCCTGACCGGAATCGAACCCGGGACCCCCCAGTCAGCAGGCCAACGCTCTATCCACTGAGCCAAACCAGTTTCGGCAACTATAAATTTTAAGTTAATGCTAAATCTTAAGATTACAAGTGATTGCATATAAAACAGTTCAATTAAACAGACACCTAAGCACAAATTATTTCCCTTCCTCTATAGAAATTGGGAGAGAGCTACACACTGACTTTCCATTCTTCCAATATAGAATATTCATAGGAAAAAAAAGTCTTATTTTCATGACAATAAGAGTTTACTTTTACTCGAAACAACATTTTTGAATCAAAATGATAAGTTGTCTCTGGCAAAAAATAGCCATCACCTCAAGGCTTGCTCATATCAGTAGAGAATGACTGCCAAATTTACTAGCTGTTTTTCTGACTACTTAGATTGTAGCCATTCATAACCTTCAATGGGAATTTTCTGTATTAATCCTATCTAAATAAGAGGGAATATGGTAATTGACCATCAGTCCATCACAAAGATGGCTGCACCCACAGCTGAAGCCAAGTTCCCTTAAGGAGCCTGCTCCCGAGGAATCAGCAGGGACCTGAGGCTACGCCCTGCCCCAGGACGTGGGGCTTGTCAGGGGACCTCAGGTCTCACTCCCCACACTGCAGGGCTTGATAGGAGACCTTAGGCCTCACCCCCACCCGGCAGAGCTTGACAGAGACCTCAGGCCACACCCCTAACCCAGGCACCAGGCCCGGGGACCTCAGGCTGTACCTCTCGCCCCAGCACTGGGCTAGGGGACCTGAGGCTGCACCCTCCTGCCCGGCAGGGCTTGACAGAGGACCTCAGGCCATGTCCCCTACTCTGCAGGGCTTGACAGGGGACCTCAGGCTGCACCCCCAACCTGGCAGGGTTTGACAGGGGACCTCAAGATGAATTTCCCATCCTGGTGCTGGGCTAGGGGACCTCAGGCTGCTCCCCTTTCCCCAGCGCCAGGCCGGGGAATCTCAGGCCACACTCCCCCACCTGGTGAGGCTTGACAGGGACTTCAGGCTACGTCCTCCATCCTGGCACCAGGCTGAGGGACCTCAGACTGCACCCACCACCCGGTGAGGCTTGACAGGGGACCTCAGGCCACTTCTCCCGCCCCAGCATCGAGCCAGGAGATCTGAAGCTGGGACTCCCCTGCCTGGCTGGGCTTGATAGGGGACCTTAAGCCATGCCCTCCACCCAGTAGGACTTGACAAGGGACCTCAAGGTGAACCCCCAGTGCTGGGTCGGGGAACTCAGGCCGCACCCCCATCCAGTGGGGCTTATCAGGCACCTGAGGCTGTGTCCTCCTGCCGGTAGGGCTTGATGAGGGACCTGAGACTGTGTTCCCCCTTCTGGTGCTGGGCCAGGGGACCTGAAGTTGTGGCCCCTGCCTAGTAGGGCTTGCCGAGGGACCTTAGGCCATGTCCCCCGTCCTGGCACCGGTCAAGGACCTGAGGCTATGTCCATGCCCCGCAGGGCTTGACAAAGGTGGGACTGGCCGGGTCCAGATTTAGCCCAATGTTGGGGACGGAGGGGAGGGGAGGCAGTTGGCTGGTTCTGGGTCTCACACAAGTTTGAGGCGCATGTGGGTGGGTGGGACATGTGGTGGGCCCCAGTCTCTGACAGGAGGAAGGTTTTCATATACATTTTACTAATTTTTTTCATCTCTGACACTTCTATTATAGAGAAAGGGCAAATAGCAATATTAAATTATTTCCTCTAATTAATCCCCTTTTAATGTGCATGAATTTCATGCATTGGGCCACTACTTGTATTAATAAAAATGAATGCATCCCTTCTCTTGCACATGCATTCAAGTAAAAATTATATACAAAAATCCTTAAAAAGAAAATGACCGAAAAGAAAATAACTGTGAGTAAAAAAACTTAAAAGCAAACACAAAATGACTTCATTTTTAAAAGCCATATTCAGATTCAGAATATATAGCTGAATTTAAATACTGTATTTAGAAGAGAATCTTTTTAATGTTTCCCAAAGAATTATTAGCTTTTTCCTTGAAGAACCTTTAGTTTAATATTTACTAAAATATAACTACCACCTTGAACCCTGGATACCTCAGGACAAAATGTCATTCCCTGTGATTAAGCAGGGAATGATTAAGCACAGGGAATGACATTTTGCATTCAGTGCTAAAGATACTATTCCTCTCAAACGCTTGTTCCTTCCCTTTTATTTAATGGGAATAACAACTAAGATGAATTTTTTTAAATGGTGATTAAAAATTTCTAATTTTTAAATAGAAGTTTTAGGAGGTAAAATTTAAGAATTTGTGTTCACCAGAATTGTATAATATTCCTGCATGCATTTCTCAGGTACTGTAACTGGTATCAACAATTTAAGCAAGAAAAACTTGAGACTCCAAAATCAGGATCAAAATGATCAAGCAGAGGGTGGGAGCAGAGTGCAAAGAAAAGGAAAAGGGTGATTGGAAGAGAGGAAAGTAAAGAAGTGATATATTGCTCCCCTCCCAGAGAAAGGAAAGAGAGTGCAAGGTAGGAGGTGTATGGTTTTGGTTTTGTGCTTTTGCTTTCAAGTGTTTATGCATTTCATAATGCCCGTGGTAACTAAGTGGCTAACAGTAATGTCAATGGGAAGAAATATACATGTTCTATATTTGGTTATATTAGTTTTAGGAGGAAAACTGTAAAAACATAACTCTAGTTGGTAAAAGTAAAATAAATATGAATATAAGCTACATGGAAAATTTGTGGAAGACTTTGAAATGGGTCAAAAAACAAAATAACATAAAATCATTTAGTGGTTGTCCTGACCTACTCATATATCCTGGTTATCTCTGACTTTCACTGTCTTTGAGCCATTTTACAACTCCATAAATAACAGAAAACTGGTAGCAAGGCAAAAAAAAGTTGTGTCCAATGGCATGCAATTAATCCTTGCCCTGTGGATATTAACCAGCATCTTTTAAAAATTCATTTCATCATTCCTTATCTAACTATAAATGTGTGATACTTTGACTTCTTTGAATCAGTTATAACATCTTATCAGTTCCTTCATTAATCAGTTAAAGTATTTGGCAAATTTTCATTTTTTATTTTTATAAGTCAAATTTACTTTTAGCTCTATACATAAGCATGTGCTCACATGGGGATGACCAATATAATTTATGATCTACATTTGTGGTTGGATTGCAAGTACTTTTTCCCATATAGTTTTCTGTATTCTACAAAATTTGTTTAATAAACATGGATTGCTTCAATAATTAGAAAATAATGTTAAAAAAACTAAAATAATCCTCTGAGAGCTGCTACACTTATATCTAACTCTCAAACATATGTTTTTAACTTCTGTAACTAGGTGACCCACTCAAAAACAGCCAGTTTCTAAAACATCATGTTGATCATATTTTCATTTTAAAAACATGAGGCACATATAGAATAGGAACTAAGAATTGCTAATTCCAATGAATGTGTCACTTTATCAATGTAAATGGCAGAGCAATGTATTTTTAAAGGCCTGTCGAATACAGGCTAAATCAAGAATTCAGATTTGTAATATTTAAAAAATAATAACTATACCTTGGATTTTGTTTAGAGAAACAGTTAATACCACTAAAACCATAAGCAGTGAGGCAAAGTCCTTAATCTAGTTGTTCAGGGCATGATCGCCTCAGTTGTTCCAAAGAACTCATCTACATTCCTCAGAGTTTTTTTTTTTCTTTTCTGGCTAACTTGGACAAAAACAAATCTTTGTACTCAATAGCCTGCCATATCATAAAGAACACAGATGTACTTAAGTTAGTAGAATAGTCTATACTAATAAAAGGGTAATATTCTAATCAGACTGGGTCAACCAGACATCTTCCGGATGTCTGACTTCTTCCAGACAGTTCAGGGGCAACAGACCAGCAGGGGGACACTTAGAGGGTGACCAGGCTGGCAGAGGACCAATTAGGGGGTGATCAGGCTGGCAGAGACAGTTAGCAGTGATCAGGAAGATAGTAGAGTGGTTAGGAGCCAACAGTCCTGGATTGTGAAAGGGATGTCCGACTGCCCACAGGGATGGGGCCTAAACCGACAGATGGACATCCCACAAGCGGTCCCAGATTGGAGAGGGTGCAGGCTGGGCTGAGGTACCCACCATGTACGAATTTCGTGCACTGGACCTCTAGTAAGTAGTAATACAGTACTTAAAAGTAAAGTAAATAGATAAGTACACAAAGGAAAGTAATTATCATAGGTTATAAGGACACTGATTTTGTAATGAATGCAAATACGTGAATCCTTATAATTTGCTAGTTTTCAAAAAATATCAATATCAGCACATAGATGACAGAAACTAGGTAGCATCATTATGCATCATGAAAATTCAACCCATTTTCCCAGTAAATAAATCAATATCCCTTTGTGGGGTAAGAAGCTTTCCTCTACCCTTCTAGGTTCTTCCACCTGGTCTAATCAAATTTACATTAGAGAAAATAACAAAATTTAATTACACATATACATATGGAAAACCCACATACCTACATGAAAGAGTCTGAGACCCCACATGCATTAGAGGCTTAGAGACAGAAAGGAAAAATGAGGTTCATGTGAGCTAAGAAGGAAGTAAGGCACCTTGGGGCTTCAAAAGATAACGCTATTCACAGTCTGATAAGAAAAGCAGATGTTCAGTAATTAGATGTTTGTCCTGCCCCACAGATAGGTCATAAAAAGTTATCTCTGGTAATAACTCCTATTATGGGCAAGGCCCCAAATTTAAATTCTTTAAGGAAGAGATAAAAGTTTCCCATGAGCTCTCAGGGTCTCGATTGCCTTCAGCTTAAAATAATTCACATGCCAAAGTGGCACATTTTGGGGAGGCCTCTTCTGAACCCATCAACTTGAGTGAACTTTTTGTCTTATTCTGAGCCCTCAGAATAAAAATATGCTCTGAAAACTTATTAGAAATTAATCACAAAGGAACAAACCAGTGTTTCAATAATTGTTATGGGTTGAATCATGTATCCCCCTTCACACATGCACCATACACAAATTAAACCTAACTCCCTGTGCCTGTGAGTGTGACCTTATTTGGATAGAGGGTCTTTGCAGATGACCATGTTAAGATGAGATCATTAGGTGGGCCCCAATCCCACTATGATTTGAGTCTTGTAAAAAGGGGAAATTTGGACGAAGAAGCATATCTGCAGAGTGAAGATAACATGAAAACACAGGAAGAATGTCATTTGCAAACAAGGAATGCCTGAGACCACCGGAAGCTACCCCATTTCCCCAAAAGTAAGACATCCCCCGAAAATAAGACCTACTTCCAGTTTTGCCTCTCGCTGTAATATAAGGCATCCCTTCGAAAATAAGGCCTCCCCCAAACATGAGGCCTCCCTGGAATATAAGGCCCCCAAAGCTACCACAAGGCGTCTGACTCCTGATTTAAAGAGACCTCGCACTGCCTGAACAGCTCCGGCTGTGCTGCGGCCAATTCGTGACCTGGTTTGTGATGACAACTACTACCGTACTGTATACAAGTAATAAATTCCCTTTTTATGTTGTTCAACAATAAATGTGTACTGTATTCTTCTTCCTGGAAAAATAATACATCCCCTGAAAATAAGACCTAGCACATCTTTGGGAGCAAAAATTAATATAAGACATTGTCTTATTTTCGGGGAAACAGGGTAGGAGAAAGCATGGATCAGATCCTTCCATCAAGACTACCAAAAGAAGCCAACCCGGCAAACACCTTGGTCTTGGACTTCTATTCCTCCAGATCTGTAAGACAATACATTGTTATTGTTTAAGTCACTCATTCTCTAGTACTTTGTTACAGAAGTCCCAGAAAACTAATACAGAAATTGACATTTAATTGATTTCACATGCTACTTATGATCATAATATAATATGCTGAATCTTTGTTATTCTTTAAGCACATTAATAATAACTGACTAAAATATTTTCTCAAGACTCATTATTTCTTCTCAATTCATCCTCCAGAACACATACACACCCACACATACAAGGAAAAGGGCAACAAATATATATATATATTTGAATGGAAACAATAATTCTTAAAATACAAATTATGGCAGACTGTTCTAGTCATTGTGTATCAGTCATTATTAATGATGTTCCATCAATTATGATGTTCCAATGTGAAACACCAGATGTTTCACATTTTACTACCATATTTTTAAATATTAAGAGCATGTTGCAGTCATGCTTTATCTTAGATATCATAAAAACTAGAATTGAGACAATAGAATAAAGAACAAAAGGTTGAAGGCAAGGCAGAAAGTTAAAACAAAATTGAATTAAATGTTTTCTGAAATGTTTATTAAACTAAATAGAGCTCATTACTCATTAACAAATACCAATTTGTTAGAAAGAACAGCACAAAGTGAGAAAGAACAGCACATGGAGTTACACAGAGAAATCCCTTTCCTGCAGAGATCAGAGACAAGCTAAAAAAAAAAATCACATTTTCTCTTACTCAAAAGACTAGAAAGTATAAATAAAATGTTCATTGGCTTAGAAGAACATACAAAGATTTTCTTCAGATGTATATCTACCTCAGTTTATTCTGAGCGGGTTATTGTTTAATAAGCAAAATTTTAAATTCAAATAAAATCCTATACAATAAAAGAATATGTAAATTGACCATACCTCAGCTACCCCGCAAGCCACGCCCACAAGCCACGCCCACCAGTCAACCTAAACCAAGATGGCTATGGCCACAGAGAGAGCAGGAGGGAGGCTTGGGTTGCCCCACTGATGGAGGAAGCTAAGCTTTCCACACATGCTGGTCTGATCACGCCTCCACTTAAGTCAACAAAGTTTTAATGGCTGCCACCACAGAGCGAGCAGAAGGCTTGCCTCCACTCCAGGCTACACAGTTTCAATTGTAGAAGATAAATAAATCCCAGATATCAGGGCCTCCACTTGAGTCATTGGGGGTCGTGGCCTATCTGTAAACCACGACAGGCCCCTCACCCATGCTGCTAAACACCCCAAGGAAACCCCTAATCTGATCCGGGACATCCTTCAGGGCAAAACAGCTGGCTCCCACCCATGCTCTAGGCCTCACACAAGATGACTACTCCCATGTGAACACAAGAAGCCACCACAAGATGGCCAGTAGGGGAGAGCAGTTGGGAGGGACCAGGCCTGTAAGGGAGGGCAGTTAGGGGCAAACATGCTGGCAAGGGAGCAGTTAGGCATCAATCAGGCTGGCAGGGGAGTGGTTAGAGGGTAATCAGGCTGGTAGGCAGAAGTGATTAGGAGAATCAGGAAAGCAGGCAGGCAAGCAGTTGGGAGCCAGCAGTCCTGGATTGTGAGAGGGATGTCCTACTGCCCATTGGACATGCCTCGAGGGGTCCCAGATTGGAGAAGGTGCAGGCTGGGCTGAAAGACACCCCTCCCATGCACAAATTTTGTGCACTGGGCCTCTAGTACTATATAAAAATTAGAACAGATTTTGCAATTGGGTTATATAATATACTTTGCCAATACCATTAAGCATAAAATACTTTTGAGTGATAAAAAGCAGTAATTACAATTAATTACAATAACTAGTTCACTGCTAATTTTAAGCCTGAGCAATAGCTAGATAACTAAGAGGGGCTATGGTTTGGAGTGAGGGATAAATTCACATTTATTACAAAATTCTGTCTGCATTACCTACTATATACTGAAATTAAGAAGTTCCTAGCTAACATTTAACACAATTTTAATATAAGGAGATATTTTACTATACTCAATTAAAAAAAGCATAATGTAAAAAAAAAAAAATCCTAGATAAATTGAGTCAAGTGGGTATGTGAAGAGTGAAGAAAGAGATGACCTAAGTTTATTTCATCAGAGGTACTAGTATACATTCAGAGCTATTTTGACAACAGTTGCATAAAAGATTGAGAGTATTATACATTTTTTAAGTCAAGTTTTTTAATATCTATGAATCTGTTCTCACCCTTCTATTTAGAGGATGAAAGCCTATGAGGAGTAAAATATGTTAAAACTGGGAAGATAATACAAGATATAACAATAATGCTTAACTTTCCTCCAATTTTTTCCTGTGGGTTTAAAAGAGATTAAATATTAAGGCACGGAAAAAAAAGATGACTTCTCCATAACAACTAAGCTAGAAAGTATATTTTAAAATAATATTGTAGAAACAGTGGAATATAAAGATATAAGAGAGGACAACATGTGTTTTGCATTTTAATCTAATCAAACACATCAAAATACAACTAGCTCTATGTATTGAAAAGTAAAAGTTCTAATTCAAGCAACAAGTACATTGTACTGGGTTATTCTTACAGCAGGTAACATTTAAAAGTAATATGTCATAGTTTTTCTCATTTTCAGGTCATTTGTCAAAATTTCCTCTAGTTTACAGTGTCTTGGGACTTTTGAGATGAAGACTGATATCTGGTCATCAAATCTCTTTGTTAACGTGATTTGTAAAAGATGTGTGTGAAAAGTAGTACTATCAAGGTAGGAAATACAACTTACACATTTTTCAAAAATAATCAAGCAGAAACTTTTCTTCACCTAAGTACTACTTCATATCGTACTTTGCACTTTCTAGGAAAAAGAAATCAGGGCTTTCCCTTCCACAGAAACATGGAACATTGCTTTTGAAAGACTGGAAGCAACCGGACTAAAAACTAAGCAATTGTTGCCAATTAAATCTGTAGTACAGCTGCACCCGTTTAAAAAGAGCAGCTGTTGAAGAAATAAAAGTACATTCTCTGCATCAAACTATAAAACATTAAAAAACATAGTGACATTTGATTAAATGGGTATTTATTAGAGACAGCCCCATATGGCTTTCACACAGATGCTTTTACATAAACACCAGCTTCTCCTTTCACACTAGAAGTTGAGCAGTGCTTGTCTCTGAAACAGACACACTTAGCTCCACTTCTGTCTTGGAGAAACAATTTTTATTTTAAAGTGCTTTATATCCAGCCCGACTTGAGGATGCATAACTAGACTCTAACGTTTTGCATTTTTCCACTCTGGGTGCCAGAATCTGCTCTCTTCATCTAAAACTCAACTTTCTTGTCCTCAACTTGTACTGGATATTCTCTTTTCCGTGTGCTCCCGAGTAAAGCATTATCTGCTCCTTTAAGAAAATACCTATAGAAATACCTATAGAAATAGAGAAAATGTTTCTATGTCATGGCTTTCTGGTCAGTTATTTTGAAACAAAAATATTTGGGCTTCTGTATGGGTAAGACATTCTTCTAGGATCAGGATTTACTGATGTTTTTGTTTTATAGTGCAGAAAAACACACACACATGAGCAATGCATAAATTTAGTTACTAAAATAACAATTTTTTTCCAGTTAAGTGATCAATTACACAGTTGTGAGAATTAAAATAACAAGGAGAGATAATGAAGTGCTTTCCATACTTGTTAGAGAAAGTCACTGTGGGAGCTTGTTAAACATACACCTATGTTTACCAAATCACTTTCCTAGAGATTCTGGATCTATTGTTTAAGCGAAGAGTCTGGGTCGAGTTTGTGAGATTTAAGAAGAGATCCTGTGAGCAACAAATGGGATTCATTTTAATATTTTAAAAAGATACAAAGATTAAACGGTTTCTTGTATTTTTTTTTTGTGGGGGGCGGGAGGAGGGACTGTTTCATTATATTACTTCCTATGGAACTGGCAAGGACTAGGTTCCAGGTGTGCCCGGTTTGGTTGGTCTTAGATTAATATTGTAAAGGTCTTTTTATCCAGTGACCAAGACCGGTTGATTAAAAAATAATCAGTCAATGCAGTTGAGTCATGTAGAGAACCATTTAAGCAAATTAAATGTACATAAAATAAATATTGCATCTTAACTTGAAATACTCATTATTTAGACATTCATCCCAATCTTTCTATGAAGGACAGTCCCTACAAGGCATTGGATTCCTACTTGGTTTTCCATGTCATCATTAAGAGAAAGATAATTCAAACATCTGTAATGCAGCGAGGTTATATGACCTTTCCAGTTCCCCAGATATTTCACAATTCTGTCACTACACCTAATTTAACATACATGCCACTGGGCCTGCATCAAGCCATCCAAAAAAGCATTTAACCAAGTTTTCGTAAAAACAGAAACAATATTAGGCTGCTTATATCTCAACAGTTAATAGAATTTTTAATTATGTTATTATAATAGTTAAGTTTAAGTGGGCACAAACACAATTTATGCAATAATAAGTAAAAATTTGGGAACAAACACATTAATATATATCAGTTGCTGGTGTTGTTTTTTTTTGTTTTTGTTTTATTGTTTTTGTTTTTTAAGAGAGACTGGAGAGCACTGGTTAGATAGATAACTGGTTAAGAGGAGGTCAATGAAGAGAATTTCTTCTATGTTTTTATTTCATAACTTGAATGATATTCTGTCTTCACTATTATTGCTAGTTTTGTTTGGTTAACTTCTGCCCTGGAACTTATCTTTATTATGTTCTTATCTTAAGTTATGGAAAATGTTATTCACAGATATTCTTCTCTTTCCTGCCCTCCCAAGTTTTTGAGTAGAATGACAAAAAAAAAAAAAAAAAAAAGGAGAAAAAGAAGAAGGAGAAGGAGGAGGAGGAGGGGGAGGAGAAGGAGGAGGGGGAGGAGATGATGATGATATGTTATCCAAAGCAAACATCAGAGGAGGGAATCCTCTCCATGAGATGAAAATGGTCAATAGATCAAATTAAGGAAATTTATTCCTAATAGACTTGCAATTAATCGAGGCATTTCTTTAATAATAATATTCCTGTTAATTTTTCAAATGCTCTTGTTTGAGAAATAAAACTCTTAGAAAACATAATTAATCATTTTAAAATACATAATGCCTAGTACATATAAGAGTTCACCCATAAACAGAATAACTTTAAAATCATGAATTCTATACTACTTGTCTGAGAAAGAAGTTAAAGAAATAACTGTAAAAGCTCTGTCATACAGCAACAAAATATTATATAAGCTGGAAGATGTTTTATTGCTTTGACTTATGCTTTATCCTCTGATTTTTTCTACAATTAACTGTGTCATTTTATAGCAATGACACTAATTGCCAAATCCCTCTCATTGCTTGGCCGCTGACACATTTCCAAGAAGACCCCAAATTATATGCATGTTCTCTTCAAAGGTAGTGGAAACTTTGGCTTCCAAATTCTTAAATGAGGCCAGAAAGCCAGAGCAAGAACTTCCTGGACAGAGTTATTCATCTTCATTGCTATCCCCATGGCCAAAAGAAAACATTTTCTCAGATACTTGCTTTTGTCAAAGGTGGTGAAAAGAACTCAGAATTTGATGATTAAATCTTGACAAGCTAAGTCTTTTAATCATTTGGGGATTTCAAGTTTAAATAATCTACCTTTCTGTTTTTTCCCTCTGACTGCACTAGCATGAATCAATGTCATCCCAATAAATTTAATACAAAAAAAGGTAAAAAGGTTTTATGTATAATGTTCAACTATTAACATGCAAAAGAATTTCAAGTAATGGGGAGACTCTCCTAAGCAATTCCAGCTGCAGAAGTCTGTGATCCAAGTGTCCTCAGTGTAATTTGAATCACTTTCCAACCCCAGTTTTTGCCATGCTGGCCCCAGAAAAGCATTTTATAAATGTGCTCATGTTTGATCATGAGCTCATAGGACCAAGGCTTAGATAATATGATGAGCAACCAAAATATTTTCCTTCAGTGAGACTCCTTTTCCTTAACTTCCTTTTAACTCCCAGCACAGGGTAATTTTTCAATTCGAGGCCTCAATAACAGAGGCAAGAGATTTGTGTCTTGACAAATCACAGGAGAATAAACGGAGAGAAACAAGTAGAAATATACATAAACTTTAGCACCGAGCAAGAAAGAGGAGTGGCAAAAAGGACTTCTGGAGACAGTACAATCACCTTACACCCATAAAAAAGAGAGAAGTCCATCAGTAGCAAACATTTAGAACATCTTGCATCTGATATATTTCATACAGAGAAAAAATTATTTATTCAATGTTTTTAAACTTAACTGTGTCACTACCTTTGAAAAAAAAAAGTTTTAAAAGATATTTAGAACTAAAGATACCATAGCTCCACTGTTACCCCTGAGAAATATTGTAGTAAATCAATCCAACTACCGTATTTTGCGGCATATAAGACTACTTTTTAACTCAGGAAAATCTTCTCAAAAGTCGGGGGTCATCTTATACACCCAGTTGTCTTATGTGCCAGAAAATATGGTAATTGCCATTTTTTCTAAGCAAAAGTATAGATAAGAAACCTAGCCATGAGAAATTGTGAGTTTTAAAAAATGTTGAAAATGTCACAAGTAAATATTTTCAATTTTATTGTAATTACTATCACCTCTTTTTGTTAAAATGGTAAGGGGAATGCATGAGAAAAAAATGTAGACAAAAATGGATGTACCTAAAATGATTTGGGATTCATAGTAAAAGAGCAACTGTTTTAGGTTAGTATTAAAAATATTGAAAAACAGCCCATAAAATACTGGCATCTTCTTGGTGTTTATAAGGATTTTGTAATATATAATTATCCCATCAAAATGTGTTCTGTTTACAAAGGAAAAAGAGTAATTTAAATTATATTTCAAAATAGGTAGTTTATTTGGATAAAAAGTATTATTTCCTGTGGATGTTTACAATTATAAGAAACTTTTACATAATCACATTTACGAGCAATTTTTTATTTTGTGGACTATATCCAATATAGATTGACTTGCTAATGAGTGTCAAGCACTGTGTTAGAATACTGAAAATAACAACAAGAAAATAAGAATAGGAATAACCAGTGACTCACTGAAGGCAGTTTATGTAGCGGGTAGAGTTATGGGCTTCTGGGTCCAGAACTTATCAGTCATGCGACATAACCTACGTGTTTCGAGATATTGATAGGATGAAAATATATAAAATGTAAATGACTGCCTAGGGCCGTTGTCAGCATACTGCGGCTCGCAAGCCACATGTGGCTCTTTGGCCCCTTGAGTGTGATTCCTCCACAAAATACCACAGCCTGGGCGAGTCTATTTGGAAGAGGTGGTGTTAGAAGTTTAAGTTTAAAAAATTTGGCTCTCAAAAGAAATTTCAATCATTGTACTGTTGATATTTGGCTGGCTCTGTTGACTAATGAGTTTGCCGACCACTGGCCTAGGGTTTTTATGTCTGATTCCAGCTATCACTATGTTTATTTCCTCGGTACCCTCTTTGGAACCAATGTTCCTTCCAGTTTAGCAGACGGTCTCCCAACATGGATCCTTTGTTGGTTCCACATGGACCAAGATGTCAATGGGAATAAACCACCCTTATTCCTAAGAGCACTTTAAAATAAAAAATGTACATGAAGAACAATTCCTAAAGTTAATTTATCCCTCTCTCACTGTCGTTATTAAGAACATCACAATTGATGTCAGAGTATTTTGGAAGAACATGAGTCATCTGCGGAACCTTAAAGCCTTACCCATTTTATTTATTTGTTTTTAATTAATTATTTGAGAAATGAGTACTTCCGATATTTCAAGAAGCCAATTTGTGGCTTCTGGCAGGAGATTAGATCTGCAGAGAACTGTTTCCCCTGGTGACAAAAAAGACAGGCAAGCTGTTGGAGCAGATGAATCATGAAAAGACTTCTCAAGCTCCATTTTTGGTTGTTACAAAGGAAGAGGCGCGCGCGCGCGTGTGTGTGTGTGTGTGTGTGTGTGTGTGTGTGTGTGTGTGTGTGTATGTGTTGTGTGATGTTTTTTTATAAAGGATCCAGTTGCTGTTTAACGGTATCATTCCCAAGGATAACATACTACACCGGCAAATAAAAAAAAATATTCTTAAGTATCTTCCTCTTACACATAAGAGAGTTTCTTTAAATCAGGAATACTGCAATTACTTTAAAATATAAAACACTTCCCCTCGCTTGAAAGCTCTCTAGCACATTGAATTACACATGGAAGAACACATGATTCTGCATGAGACTGTAAATCGTGACATGTGCAAAAGCTATAAGGTACGACAGACTTGAGAATGAAGGAATGTGCAGTCCCTATATCTGCAGCAAAAATACATATTTGCTTATTCTTGGCAAAATATTTAAAAACTAGGCTTTTGGATTACTCAACAATGTCTGGCATCTCTTCAGGTAGAATTTAGTTGACATTACTCTATTTGGCAACTTAATTCATAGCATGTTTAAGGCACTTTAGCTCAATAGTCATAATTATATATTAATGTGCTATGAACTAGCCAAGAAAAAAGAAAGAAAGCTTCAAGCTGTTTTATAAGCCTTTTTGCTACAATTCAATGAAACAAAGCTTTACATATGAAACGAATTCCCTCAGTGGAAAATTACATTGTTCCTCCTTCTCTTGAACCTGAGTCAAGTAAAAAACTGCTGGTAACAAAATTTAATGAATTTTTTAAAAAAGCATTATTTTTTCCCATTTATGTAAAGCACTATTTTTCTTAGGAATATTTATATCTAAAAAGAGATATTAACTTATTATTTATAATAATAATTTAGCTCATCAATCCTAAATTCAAATTTTGAATAGTTTTTAAAAACCAATTATATCAAATCAAGAGAGAAAATTAAAAATAAGTCTGAAACATAAATTTTGAACTAGAAAGAATCCCTCTATGAGGTAACTATCAGGTTTCAACATTAATAGTAGGAAATAACTTTTATTTAGTACCAAATACTTTAGTATCAATCTATAAACAACAACAAAAAGTAGATGTACAAGTTAATTTCTATATGCAAGATGGAGAAGCTTGTATAAAAACTTTTCTAAGTGTTATATAATTTTGAAAACATGAAATATATATTTTAAAGTTATATGTAAACAAGCAGGAGAAATACCTCAATTTTGTTTTAATTATCAAGGTGCTCATTTAAAAATAAAAAACCACAAAGACTAACATATGTGGATGTTAATTGCAGCTCTTCTATTCTTCCATATACCCTAGACAAGTGATTTAACCTCTCAAACCTCCAATTCCTTAAAAAGGGGTGGGAAGAGAGTTAACAAAGCAAATTTGAATCCCTTCTTATTTGCAAACTATATGAAAATTATCATAACTATTAAGATTATAAATTTGCTGGCATATGGTATTGTTTTGCTATGGCAATTTTTAAAAGGGGGGAAAGAGGTATTTATAGTGGAAATATTAAACTCACACTTTTTTTTGGTGGTAACTTCAGACTTCAAACACAATTCCTAATCAAATGTATAAAACCATTTTGCTCCAACAAAGTATCAAATGGACTTTAAAATTCTTGAAAAGGCCAGAAATATGTGCCTCTCCTCCCCCCGCCACACACACATTTACTGGTAAAGAAGTGCTCACCAAGTGTTTGCAGAAGAGAGAAATATCCTCAAAATGTGGCTCAACAGTGATTATATGGGTGGAATGAGGGATTGATGCACCTGTGCTAAATTCCTGGGCAGCGTTAGAAGACAAGTCAATTCTCCCCCCCTCCCTCTCTCTCTCTCTTTCTCTCTCTCTCTCTCCCTCTCTCCCCCCCTCTCTCTTTTTCCTGTTCTCATAATCAACAGTGGCCCTGTTATACCAGGACAAACAAATGTTCAGTTGCCATTTCATTGCTGATGTTAGAAACAAATATAGGACATTCAGCAATTATATTCTTAATAATTATACATGTATAGTTTAATAAGTACTGACATTTTCAGCCCACAGATTCAAAACAATTTGATGGGGTTTTCCAAGGTTTGTAATTTTGTTGACATATCTTCTTACTCTTTGGGGAAGGACCTTTCATTTAAACCTCAAGGCACTGGCTTAAATCCCTGTGGACCCACGCATATGTTCAAGAGATTCAGAGTCAATCCATCTTGGACAATTTAGATAATCACATGGAATGAATTCCCCTTCAGTGCCAACTGTATCCTCTTGCAGTAGTTTCACAAGATACATGATGCCAAGAGATGGAAGATGGTAGGCCATGATCAAGACGAACTAGTGATCTAAAACTTGCCTTTAAGTTTCCAGTTTTAGGGCAGAAATACCATTGACTTACTCATAAACTCAGTCAAGTTTCTCTGAATGCTTCTTGAGATTTTTATATTAATTATTTTGTATGCCAATCATAGAACAGCAGACATCTCCACTTATTGGGATCACAACATTCATCAAATCTGTCTCACAAAACTCAAATATGATGTAATCAAATATCATATAACATATGTATCATATTTGTCTCCCCTTTACTATCTGGCACTGGTATTACTAAGGTATTGATTTTTCCCAATCTAAAGACATTATAAATCAATTATAATCATGTGATATTAGTAATTTGCTTGTCAATAATAGCAATGCTGTGATAGTATTTTTCTAAATATTCTTGCAGACTTCAAAATAAGAATAAAAGCCAAAAAAGAACAAACTTTTTTTTATAGACAAAATTCACGTGGTTAAAGCAAAGACATCCAAGAAATACACCTAATTTTAAACTCCATAACTTCAAACCTATGCTTAAATATAAACTGAAGCATTTGAACAATTTGTGTGCATATGGTTTCTTGGCTGTAAATCTGTTCACTCGTTTCTACATCCATGCTTATATACCACCGGCCTCTTGCATTCCCCACTAAAGGTTCCAAGAACATCTGCTTGTCAGTTTCTTCCTTTATTAAGAGTAGAGTCTATGTCTTCAGCCCACTTAAATCTCAATTTATTTTCAGAAACACAAAACCAAAGTCCTTTCCTTCGTTCGTTACATACCAGGCAAGCTTAACGTTAATAAATCATTTAATTAGGCAAAGAGGTTGGAAAAGGTCTTTGCCTCATGTTTCCCTCCTTGACTTAGATCCTGCCATAGAAGAGAACTCACATGGAAAAGCAAGTGTGAGCTCACCAAGGGCACTGGCCCAAGAATTTGAACATTTTATTGATTTCAATGTGGCAGAAAGGAGAGGAGAGTAGGAAAATGAAAAAAAAATATATATATACATATATACATATGTGTATATATATTTATATATATATACATACATATATACATATGTGTATATATATTTATATATATATATAAAATACCTTCCCTACATTTAGCAAAAGAGGTGGATGAAAGTAACAGGGAACCTTGCCTCATCATTAAACTGCATCAATAGTAAGCTAAAAAAGATTTCTTAACAAATAATTAGGCTAATCTGGCCTGTGAAGACCCAGCAGTCACAGCACCCCCACATATGCATCCAAAAGAAAAACAAACATAAATTTATTTGCTGTGGTAGGCTGGATACTTGCTCCAAAGATATCCCCATCCTAATCCCTGAAACCTGGGAATGCTATTCCATATGGCAAAAGGGACTTTGCAGATAAGAGTAAAGATTAGGATTAAAGATTTTGAGATGGTGAGATTATCCTGGATTATCTGGGTAATCCTAAAAGTCATCACAAGGGTCCTTATAAGAGGGGAACAAAAGAAAACCTAAGAACAATAGTGGAGAGACAATGAGAGGAGGACACTAAGCTGATGGTCTGAGGATGCAGAAAGAGGCCAGAGCCGAGGAATGCAAATCTAGATATTGTAAAATATATTCTTCTCCCCAAAATCTCTGGAGGGAGAAACACCTCCTGAAACCTGGATTTTGCACCAGTGAAACTAATTTCCTACTTCTGACTTCCAGAATTGTCAGAGATTAAATGTGTGTGGTCTTAAACTACCTAGTTTGTAGCAATTTGTTATAGTAGTCACAAGAAATTAATACAATTACAATTTAAAAGAATCATCAAATGATCACCTTAAAGATAATGAAAATTCAAGAAAATATTAAGAAAAAACACCCATTACGTATATAACTGACAAAAGATACATGTTCAAAATATATAAGGAATTCCTATGAAAAAAATGAGGACAAATGTCTAATAATAAAGTGGCCAAAGAGGCATTTCATGAATGGCTCCTAAATATATGAAAAGACATTCAACTTCACTATCAATCAAGAACATGAAAATTAAAACCATAGTAAATTCCATTTGATAGCCAAATTCCATTTGGTTGGTGTGTAAAACAATGAGAATTCATACAATCTCTCAGGGAGAGTTTTATATTGATTGTTGCATCCACTTGGGAGTGTGGTTTAGTTTTATTCTGGGGAGCTGAACAAGTACTTACCCAACAAGTCACTTCCAGGTTTACACCTTGAAGATATAGGTACCTGTACATGTGCACTAGAGGCCACATACTATTTTATGCATATTGTTAGTAATATTCAAAAATATGAGTAAAATCCAAAAGCCTATAAAACAACAATGGATAAATATGTTGTGGTATAGCAGCGTCAGACAATTAATTAATAAGTGGTGGGAAAAGAATAAACTACAGTTAAGTCCTCACTTAAAGTCTCACTAGTGTCGGAAACCAAATATTGTTCTCACTATATGAATGTAAACAGGAGGCCAGAAGGCTGGTCAACCTTAACTGCTCTGAAAGGTCAGAGCTAATCACTCACTGTTTAGTTAAAACATTGTTGGCTGAAACAACCTCTACCTGTTTGTTTTATGTTAATTTCTGTTTTGTTATTTCCTGCCTAAAGGCTAGGGGTGTGTCCCAAAGCCTTAATAAAAGGGAGAAAAAGGCCAGAGCAAGTGGCAGTCCTTTCCACTAAAGGAAGGCTCCCGCCTGGCCCCCCAATATCGCCAAATTAATGCTTTCTGGTTTCTCATTTCGTTTGCGTGCGGCCTCCTGCAGAACCCGAACCCTGAACTGGGAACCCTGAACCACGCGGGACGTGGTAAGAGGTTCCCACACACTGGTTTCCTGTAAACTGCATCTTAAGCAAAACAATGTCTAGGAAAATCAATGTCACCATAGGGCAAGGGATACTAACAAGAGTTAAGTACTTACAATAGATTTCTTGTCACAAAAGCGTCACCAAGCTTCTAAGTAAAGAGCTAAAATACTTCTAATATTAAGCACTGAAATAAATGTGAGCTATACATTTATGTGAAGATGAATAAAAACAAGTAAGATGACTTTTTTTCCAACCTGCTTATTCCAGTGTAGGGTCAAGGGTGACCAGAGCCTCTCCTAGCAGCTCCGGGTGTCAGGTGAGAACCAACCCTTGACGGAATGCTTTTCCATCATAGGACACACACTCAACACCCACACTCACATTCACTCAGGACAATGTAGACACAATGATTCACCTAATATGCATATATTTGGGATGTGGGAGGAAACCAGAGTATGGGAGAAAACCCATGCAGGCAAGAGAGCATGTACAACATCTACACAGACCGTAGCCCTAGTCAACAATCTTATTTCCCCCTCATCAACATTTTAGTGAAATTGTGTTTATTTATCAAAATGATGTATTCAAGACCTGATCTATAGTAATAAACATCAATATAGTTGAATCTCAAAAAGTTGGGTGAAAAAAGTCATGGAAAAAATAAACACAGTATAATTCCAATATTACAAGTCAAAAATAGCAAAAATAAACATTATATATTTAAAAGATTCTTCCAACTCAAAAAAGCAGAATTATTTTTACAAAATTCAAGATATAGATGAACTACATAAGAAAGAAAGGAGAATTGGATCATGACAGTGTCTCTAAAGAGCTAAAAAAAGACACACCAGTAGTAATGATCTGATTCTTAAGCTCTTCAAACTGTACATATATCATACACCTTCTTTCACATGCATCATAGTCCCAATTAAAATGTTTTATCTACAAAAGTTCAATGCTATAACTCATGAGAACTGAAATAACACTAAATTAGACACTATTTCTAAGATCTATCTCCCCATTTGAATTTTTTGTTACTGATTATTGAAAAAAAAAGGAAATGCCTTACAATTAAACTACTTGTAAGATCACACACAACAAGCTTGAACTGAGTGTCATTTAAAATATGTTAACACATTTAAAAGGTTTACCATGTTGGTAAATAATCATTTCAATTTATTTTAAAAAGAGAGTCTATATACACTTTTTAATATATTTGGATATTTAGTTGCATTTGTTCCCAAAACTTTTGCCTTTTAATCCAAGCCAAATTTTAAAATTTCTCAAAACCAGATTAAGCTACACATTCCAACATCTAAAAAATTTCTGAGGGAATTCTGATAAGATTTAGACTTTAAACCACTCTTTATTTTTTCTCAGGATATGGAGAGTCACTTGCTACTTACTGTTTTTCTGAGACATAGTTCTTAAGATGAGTTGCAGCTGTGATCTTGTGGTCATTTTGATTAATAAAACCCCTGAAGGATTCAGAGAGAGATTTAACAACCAAAGAGTGCAAGATTTTATATCTAACTGAACAGTTGCACCTTTAGTAAAAAAGGGGGGGAAATGGTCCCTCACTTCAAATTTCCAGGATTTCCCACTGATTGGGGTTTGCAGTGGTAGTGGAGGGAGGAGCTGAAGCTGCTGGAAAGTACAAAGGCTAACCCTTCATAAAATTGACCCAAAGAGACCAATTATCAGGCAGCAGAGATTTTCCACTAAATATTCTGGAGAAAAAAAATGAAAGAAAAATACATTCCATTAGCTCAACTTGTTAAAAACACTGAATTGCTTTATGCAACTGCTAAGGAACTCCTTCTTGTTTTTTTTTTCTCCTCATCCATTTTCCCAGGAAATATGTTACTAGTAAAAATTCAGCATCCTGAGCCCAATTCTGATCAGAATTTCTGTGGGTGATACCAAAGAAACACCTAGATTAAGCTGACATACATTAAATTTTATGACTCTACAAGGGACTATAGACCTTACATGGGTAGAGATGTATTTGTCTCTTTCAGTGTTAACTCAGGTTCACCAATATGAACATAAGGGCTGTTTATGGTCCACACATTTTCTGACTAATCATGTCAGTGCCACACCGCTCCACACATATTCTGAACATAACCTTCTCCCTTACATCCTGAGTGCCAAGTACTGGAGCCTGTAAGTATATAACAATATTCAATAAATATATATATATTTTTTAATGAGAAGACCATTAAGATAGCCTTAAGAGGAATATATATCACATATCAAATATTTTGGTATAAGGTCTAAAATTATTTACTTCTTTGAAATGTGCAGCTTTAAATAATATGAATTTATCTAGAATGCAAAAACCTAGAATATGCACATGCTTTTTTAAAATATATATATATTATTGATTTTTTTTATAGAGAGGAAGAAAGAGGGATAGAGTTAGAAATATTGATGAGAGAGAGACATCGATCAGCTGCCTCTGCACGCCCCTCACTGGGAATGTGCCTGCAACCAAGGTACATGCCCTTGGCCGGAATTAAACCTGGGACCCTTAAATCCACAGGCCGACACTATCCAATGAGCCAAACCGGTTTCGGCTCACATGCTTTTTATCTTTGCAGTCCTTATTCTAGGATTTTAAGTATTGAAGAACTTGAAGCAACAGAAGACAGATGGATTTGTTGCTCATAAACTAGTAATGTTGCTCTGGAACGGAAAGTCCAGAGGAAAGAGAGAGTATGACCACACTCTACCTCCAGAAACAAGAATTCCTGGAGAAGCAGCACACAGGAAAGGAGATTAATTTAGCCAACGGTTCTCTCCTTGGGCTGCATGTTAGACTTATGTGGGAAGCACTTTCAAAACACCAACCTCTGACCCTACACAGGATTTAATGGATCCAGGAGGGAACCTAGCATCAGTCATTCAAAAGTTCCGAAGGAAATTTTAGTGTCCAGGAAGGGTTATAAAACACTTACAGGCAAATTAAAGATTGCATTGTTCTCTACTTGCACGCACACCACAAAATCCTATGGCGCTATTAAAGAATTCAAATGCTAGATTGCTCTCCAGGTTTGTTGGCTCAATTTCCATGGTAAAGCCTGGTAATCTGCCATAGCAAAATAACACAGACTGGGTGGCCTACACAGCAAATTCATTGTATCACAGTTCTGGAGCCTAGAAATTCAAGTTCAAGGCGCCAGCATGGTCAGTTTCTGGTGAAAGCTCTTTCCTTGGGTTGCAGATGGCCAGCTTCTTGCTGTGGCTTCACTTGGTGTTCGAGGGGATAATCTGAGCTTCATAAGTAGATGGCCCTAGGTTCATCCCCTAATAATAGTGCTCATACTTGAAACCAGAAAAGGCCTGTTAAAAGTCAGCCAACTTAGACATCATCATTTCTTACTTCCCTCTGTTCCACTGAGCTGAGACAGAGCTTCAAGGCCCTTCTTAACACCATGTTCCTAATCAAGTAGAAACAACACTCAAGATGAAACCATCACTATTCAAGATTTTCCATCACTATTCTAAATACTACTACCTTATGCCATGAAGTCCATCAACAAATTTATTCATTTCATTAGAAAAAGCTTTAGTATATATTTTTAAAAGAGTAGCCTAATATGTAAGAACAATAATGGATGTTGCTAAATGATTACTGCTAAGCAAGTCAGAAAAAAACACACAACACAGAACAGTCTGAGTTTTGTTAACACATGTATTAAATATAGAAAAAATCAAGAAAATGATTAATTTTCCAGCTTTACTGAAATATAATTGACATAACATTGTGTAAGTTTAAGGTATACAACATGTTGATTTGAGAAACTTATATGTTGTGAAATGATTATTACAGTAGTTAACAAGTTCCATTACCTCACATAATTATCATTTCTCTTTTATACTGAGAACATTTAAGATAAACTCTCTTAATAACTTTCAAGACTTTAATACAGCATTATTAACTACCAGAGGCCCTGTGCATGAAATTTGTGCACAGGGGTGGGGGGATGTCCCTCAGCCAAATCTGTACACTCTCCAATTTGGGATCCCTCTCACAATCCAGGACTGCTGGCTCCCAATGGCTCGCCTGCCTGACTGCCTGATTGTCCCTAACTGCTTCTGCCTATCAGTCTAATCACCCCCTAACTATTCCCCTGCCAGCCCGATCAACACCTAATTGTTCCCCTCCCAGCCCAATTGCCCTTAACTGCCCTCCCCTGCAGGAGTGGTCCTCACCAAATCCTCTCCCCTGCAGGCCTGATCTCCCCCAACTGCCTTCCCATGCCAGCCCAGTCACCCCTAACTGCCTTCCCCTGCCAGGCTGGTCACCCCAAACTGCTCTTCTCTGCTGACCTGCTTGCCCTGAACTGCCCTCCCTTCAAGCCTGGACCCTCCCAACTGTCCTCCCCTGCCAGCCATCTTGTGGCAGCCATCTTGTGTCCACATGGGGGTGGCCATCTTTGACCACATGGGATGGCTATCTTGTGAGTTAGAGTGATGGTCAATTTGCATATTACCTCTTTATTATATAGGGTAACACTATGCTGTGCATTTGATTTCCAGAAGTTATTCATCCTGTAATTTAAAAGGTGTCCCCTTTCATCTCCATTCTTCCATTCCATAGGACTGGCAACCACCATGTTATTCTGTTTCTATGACTTGGACTTTTTTATAAGGTACCACATATACTAGTAAGTGATACCTTACAGTATTTGTCTTTCTCTAGCTGACATTACCTTAAGCATAGGGCTCTCAAAACCCATCTAAGTTGTCACAAATGTCAAAAATTGCCTTATTTCCCAAGGGTGAACAATATTCCACTGTGTATATTCTTTATACATTCATCCATAGATAAACATTTGGGCTGTTTTCATATCTTGGCTATTGTGAAGAATACTACAATGAACATGGGACTGCAGATATCATTTCTAAAACCTGATTTCATTTTCTTTGGATATATACCCAGAAATGGGATTGCTAGACCATACGATAGTTCTATTTTAATTCTTTGAGAAACCTCCATACTGTTTTCCACAGTGATTGTACCAATTTACATTCTCACTAACTATACATGAAGGTACCCTGTTCTCTATATCCTCCCCAATATTCATCTCTTTTCTTTTTTATGACACCATCCTAACAAGCGTGAGTTGATATCTCATAGTATTTTTTTTATTGTTGACAGCATTACAGATGATCCCTATTCCACCCCCTCCACCCAGTCCTAGCCTCACCCCAGCCCTTCCCCACACTATTATTGTGCCCATGGGTTCTGCATATAATGCATATAAGTTATTTGGTTAATCTCTTCCCACCCTCCCAGCTCTCTCCAACTTCCCTCTGAGATTCCACAGTCTGTTCCCTGCTTCTATGTCTCTGTATCTATTTTGTTCATCAGTTTTTTTGTTCATTAGATTCCACATATGAGTGAGATTATGTGATTCTCTTTGGCTTATTTTACCTAGTGTAATACTCTTAAATTATATTATTTGTTTTATTGCTTTTGAGTTGTGTGAGTTATTTATATATTTTAGATAAAATGTCTTATCAGATATATGACTTGTAACTATTTTCTACCATTCTGTAAGTTGCCTTTTCATTTTCTGGATGGTTTGTTTTACTGTGCAGAAGCTTTTTAGTTTGATGTAATCCTACTTTTTCATTTTTGTTTTTGTTTCTTGTGCTTTCGTTGTCATATCCAAACAATTGTTGCCAGGAGAAAGAGATTAAATTTAAGATATGTTTTCCAAGAAGAGGTAGAGATGGAATCAAATTTAGAAGGGAAGACACAACTTTCCAAAGTCATTTTTGGCAAAGAAAGTCATTTAGAGTTCCCTGAAAGCCCATAAAAGAACAGTTGTCCCATGGGAATATCTATTTTGTCTGCCTTCGTCCTCCACACTGACATTTAACTTCAGAATTATTTTCAATTAGAGCACTGTTAAGATGCATTAAATAATTTTCTCTGTTTTGATATCCTAAATAACTTACTACGTCCTTACTTCTTCCACAATAAGAGCGTTCATATCTCATCAAAAATACGTGTTGTGTTTAAAACCATTATCCTTCTCTAGACATTATTCAGTATGCAATATCTTTTTAAAACATATAAAAGGCACCTGTGTTTACTAAAAGGAAATTTTACGTGTTTCTAAACTGGAAAAGTTCCTAAATACTTTTATCACCAACACAGCATTTTAATTAATTTATCCAATTCTGAAAGAGGCTATCAGTTTCTCTGATGAACCAGCACACTGCCGAAGTATGCTTCAGGAAACTGACTTTGAAGACAATGGCAAAGACGGAGGGGAGTGAGAGGCTAAAAACAGACCATGAGCACCAGTGAGGTGGGAGATGACTAAACGGGCCCAGGCTATGGGAATAGAGCAAAGTGGACAGATAGGAACTGACAGGACATACGACATAGTAAAAGTGAGTAATGAAGTTCAAAGGGCAGGCAAAAAAAGATCTTGGATGTCACCCTCAGGTAACTAAAAGGATACTGATTGTTGGGGAAGCTAGAAAAACCTGAAAATTTCAGTCACTCCACACTTAAAGAATGGCTTGGAAGCCATTGAGAGTTAAGCATGAACATATGTCTCAAAATCTGCCCAAAAAATAAAAATTAAAAATAACAAGGGGAATGGGGCGAAGTAACCTCTGCCTCCTCGTGCGTGCTTTGTGAGTCATGATTGTCAAGCCAACCATCACTAGGTTCTGAAATGCAGAGAAGCGCCCGTGAGCTTCAAGGCTTTGGACTTGGCTTCCCAGGTCAGTGTGGAATTGTGAGAATGCGAAAAATTGGACCACGTTAGCGATACATAGACTGACAAAGTGGCAGCCTCAGAATGTGCAAAATAAATTGTGTAGTTACCTCTCCTCTTGGGTCATTTAACAAAAGACTCCTGCCAGTGAAGACATCTGAAACTTGGAGAGGGTGCTTTGTGGTTCTTCCACCCTTTGTGTAGAGAAGTCCTACTAAATCCAATTATGGTGCTTGCCAATCCATGACTACATTGCAGTGGACAAACACTTCTCAGGCACTCGTGTCTAATTCCTCTCAACAGTAGTTAAGTTAAAAGTCATAACAACAACAGAAAATAATCCCCTAAAGTCTAGCATGTCTGAAGCTGCATAACGGTGGAAGAGGAAGTTGCAGGCAAGACCATCAGTACAACCTGAAACTTTAGGCAGACCAAACTGTCTCTTGCATCTTTATATATAACTACTAGAGTCCAGCCTGCCCCTTCTCACAGTCCAGGAGCCCTCAGGGGTGGGGAGGTGACACAGCAACCAGGAGAAGGTGATGCCCCCATCACATCTCTGCTGCTGCCACTGCCGGCAGCTCAAGCCTCGGCTGGCCCTAGTTACCTGAGCCTTGGGTGGCCCTGGGCAGCTGGGCAGCTGTCATCTGAGACTTGCCTGCGCCTCAGGTATCAGCTGGGCACTGACCCTGGGCGGCTGGGGGGTTAAGGGTGGGTCTGGCTGCACTGCGTGCCTGCCACCACCCTGATGGAGCTGAAAGGACTGGGGGACTCCAGCAGGGTTGAGGGGACTGAGCGCCACCATCTTGTGGCTATGGGCCCTGCCATCTTTGTGACGTTTACACATTCCCTCTTTATTAGATAATTTGCACAAACTTACTAGGTGTCTAATGCCATGCCAGACAAATTATTATCATTTCATTTAAGGTTTACAGTCAGTACCATTGACAGATCCATGTTATAGGGACAATTTTACTGAGGATCAAATAAAATCCAGAGAAATTAAAAATTTGCCCCAGATCAAACACTAGTGCAGAACTTAGTCACCTACCTCTTTAATTTTCAGACAAAAGGCTAATGATAACAAGACTAGATGCAAGTGCAAAATATATAATATTTAACATTAAAATAAAAGAAAGCAAGATTCTGAGATAGCTCAGAGTATAAGGGGGAATACTCAGAATTTAATAGCAAATGGAAAAAATAGCATAATTAATTTAAATAGAGTTCAATCCTAGAAAAAACAATGTTGCTATCTTAAAACCTAAACAATGCAACTTACTTTTTGAGCTTAAAGGACAAAAATCACAAAGCAGGCTACAAAAGGCAGATTTGTTATTAATTTAAATAAGTGTTTAAAGAAATGTTCTTATCCACTGAATAACATTCTACTGTTTAATTAGTTCAAACATTCATATTTAAAGTGGATATCCTAACAACACAAAAGAAATACAGTCCAAAACCTAGGAAAAGATGCCAGAAGTTGCATTTTCAATGCTGTTAAGAAAGTACCAAATACCTTAAAAAGTAAATCACAAAAGAGAGCTTTTTAAATATTCTCATTTATATAATCAAGAGTAATAAGTCATTTTTATAAAACATTTAATGCTGAAGCATTTAGGTCTATGGTGTGATGGAAAAAGTACCAGGAAGGAACGTAGGAAGTCACTGTTCAAAGCTTTGGGGCCTGAGTGTCCTCCGCTTTTTAAAAAGGAGTTGGGTTAACCTATCTTTATCATTCATTACATAATTAAAGATTTCTAGACACACAAACACTTATCATCTTTCTTTTATCTTTTGTCTTAGAGAAGCCTTTCCAGAGATTTTATATACCATATTTATAATAAATTGTTTCAACCAACTCTATCTGCTATTTCTCAAATTGGAATTTTCTAAAGGATGAAAACAACCAATAACTTAGAATTTATGTTCAACAGCTGTCCTCCTTTACTCCCAATTCGATAAAAATTGAGTGTACTTATAAAAATAATACACTGGTCAAGTAGTTCAACAACCAAGAAAAGACTTTGGAAGGCCTATTTAACAAAGGCTGCCCACGCAACAATGAGAAAAATGAAGTATCCAAAAAGCTAATAAAATTTGTGTTTATTTCTGTAATTTTTTAACTCAACTCTGAAGCTCATAGGACAATTTATTTTTGCCCTTATAACCATGTGATGGGAAACACAAACTTTAGATTTCATTTTAGCATTCAAACTAAAAATGAATGATGGAGAAAGGCAGAGTCCTTTAGTAACTGGAGCAGATGACAACTTCTGAGGAGGAGAAAAGTAAGAAACAATTTATGCTAAAATTCAAATTTTATCTGTCACACACAAAAGCCACGTTCAGGTAGCTGTTAATAGATTAAGTCATTTCCATACTCAGAATGAATTTTTCTACAGCATCAACTACACAAAAAACAGAGCCAGAAACACAAAAATAGACAAAATGACCCCCTACTGTGAGACATTTCAAAATAATGTACCAGTCATCATTTAGTTTTAAAGCTACACTAAAAAAAAACTAAAAATCTACATTCACAATATTACTCATGGTCATGCATCATATCCCATTCAGTCACCTAAATACAACTCAGAGCACCTTGTTCAATGGGTCACCAACTGGTACCTTTACATCTCTTCCATCACCTCCTCATTTTATTGAAACAGATGCAAATTATTGCTTCCCAGTAAGAATTCTTAATTATTAGATAATGCTTTTAATGGCTGACATGCTTTATAAAAAATTTTTACAACCCAACTTATTTGCTTGTACAACAGAGCTAGTGCTATTCACAGATCCTGTCAGTGCAAAGTGTTTGTGTTCCACAGAAGCATCCTGTGTCTTTGCCTGACTTCCACGAGTTTGGCCGTCAGGAACTGGAATGGGAACAATTTCCACGTTGCGTAACACAGTTCGGTGTACTGGACAAAGGGAGGGGCCTCTGGACTCCCAGGGACTATTGAATGGATCTCTAGGGAACATGCTTTTCAAGAGGCAAAAGAGAGAAAAATAAGTGGACCAGAGGGTCAGGTTTTAACCTGCTGACTTAGTTCATTGGCTCTTCACACTCAGCAATGGCCCCTAAATAGCTTCCGTATAAACACAGCTTCTTATTGATCCAAAATCTCACAAGGGGAGATTTAAGATGAGTAATATTTTTGGCACATATTTGTATTATTTATACTACTTCCTTCTTCTGGAACACTGGTTTTGATATTATCTCTCAACTTCTAAGAAGTAAGAATCATTTGTCCTATTTGCTTTCCCCATTTTATCCATCTCTAGGATGTTCAACTTGCATAGTTCCTGAATATTTTATTCAGGATATGTTAGCATTTTAAATAAAAGTACTAATGATATTTAAATTCTAGAATATGTAAATATTTAGCTTGGGAAGCTAATATGAAGGGAATCACATTAGAGTTATAGTCATGTATTAGGCTACAACTTAATATGAACTAAAATAAAGGACACACTGTTCTTGAAATACATACATTGTAGAAATAGAAAAAAATGGCATACTAATGAAGAGAAGAAATGTACAGAGCAACCTCCAGTTTCACCGACTTTTATCTTCAGAAAGGAAGTTTTGATGAACTAAGAAAAACACAGTTTTTATAAGCTATATGTAACTTCATATCTCTAAAAAAAATAAAAATAAATAGGGTATAAGGAACCTAAGAAACAGAAGTAAACAGTTATATACAAAGAGCCCATATGCTATGGCTCATCTTCTAATTTCATTTTAGGATTCTTTTATATTCTCGTGCCATTAGCTGCTTCTTCATTGATAATACTGAGATTTTCTTAGTAATATAAATAAAGTCTGATATTTCATAGGTTCATAACATGGTGAGAGTGTTTCTTCTGTATGTATTTGATTTTCTCTCTATAAGGTAAGGTTTGATGGCAATTAATTATATCTGGAAAGCTTTAGAAAATGGATTTCAAAGACAGGAACTTACTCACACAAGACAAATTAATGTCTGTGCCCATCTGTCTCTTTTTATTCAACATCAAATCAGCCATTTACAGACCTGAGCCAGTCTTTGAGAACTTTGCATCACACACCATCCAGTTATGCTGGTACCTCAGGACACATACAAAAACAAGCAGGCTTTGCCCTTCCTCCCCAGCTCCCTGCAGCTGCCTGGCCTAAACCATGCAGCAGGTGGGGCTGCAAGGAGAGGGCAAGTCACAGGTTCTTGAGGGGACTGGCTTGTTCCTTCAGATCACCTGGACACAAACATAACATAGGAACCGGACCTACACTCCCCAGTGGGTAGCATGGACACTTGAGACCTGCTGACGCCATTTCCTCCATCAACCCCATGCAACCAGCTCTGTAGGGGTCTGGTCCAGTTGCCTGGTGCCAGTTTGGGTTCTGATGGGAGCTGAGTGTTCTCTGCCGCTTACTCTTGGCTCAGTCAGGCCCTGGCTGAGCCATGTATCTAAGGAGCCCAGAACTGCCCCTCAGCTGTACTTGGGGCTGGTCCTGGAAAAACTACCAGGGTTGTGGCAGCATTCCCTGGAAATATTAGAAAAGGTCCTAATTCTGATGGTTTTCCAATGGAATTGCTGATAGGTGCAGCCATTGTTGAACTGTGCGCTGTTTTCTTGTTTTTCTTTTTTTATGGAGAAGTTTTTGATCAATTAGAAACCATTTTTATGTGGCAAGAGAAGAAAAGTTTGCTGTAGCACTTTCTACATGAATGAAAGAAAGATGTAAACCACTTGAAAAATTTAGCCTCGTACAAAGGTAGTATGAAGATTTAGTCCCTAGTCACGACAGGATTCCAGCTTTGAAGAGGAGTCAACAGAAGCTCAAAGTTTGGAGGTAATCAGTGAAAAGCTGAAAAAATCTGCATTTGAGGAGGGAATCCCCTTTCTAGAGAAAAGAGTTAAGAGAAATTGAAGCATTCTGAACAAGATGAATTGATGGTGGATACTTAAAAAAGGATACAGGCTATAGGAGATGAATCAAAATCACTCAAATCACATGTCACTGAAGCCAAATGACAGACTTCAAATATTTCAAATGAATGAAGACCCACTTAAGATAGCTATAAAGATGCTTTGAGTGAAAATTTCTAACTTCAGGAAAGCTGGAAAGAACTTTTACAAGAAGTTGAATGGAAAGAACAAGTGAGTGAGCTCAATAAACAGAAAATAACATTTGAAGACGCCAAAGTATATGTGAAACAAGTTCTATATGATAAAGAAAAACAGATCAACTCTGGCTGAATGCTTGCTAAAGATGCAATAATGTGCTGCTCTGCATGGAGAAGATTTAATGGGTGATAGCTTGGAATTGGAAAGAAGAATGATTCAGAAAATGATAACCAAAGGGAGCTCTGAAGAAGCAGATTCATGCTGCTAAATTAAAGGCGTCTTTAAAAACCCTAGAAGGAGAAAGATACTAAATTTACACTTGGTTATCTGAAGTAGTTAAAACAAAGGAAGAGCTCACAGAGAGTATTAAAAATCTCTAGACTGAACAAGCATCTTTGCCGTCAGAAAGTGAGCATTTTGAAAAATGAGAATCATGAACTAAAGCAGAAATTTAAAAGAAGGACTGAACTGCATCAAGAAAAGGAATTTACACTTCGGAGAAAATTAATAGAAGAAAATTACCAATGAGAGCTGCAATTTTCAACTGGTATACTGTGACACACTGGTATGACGCAAGAATTTTTTCAAACATGCAATATCTGACTATTTAGTCAGGGGCACTGGCCTCTTTTCCTTTGGACTACTAATAAAAAAAAATGACAATAGTCAATACAATATCCATCTGGTGTGAATGCCCTGTCTTGAAACATAAATAAATAAGTCATATAACAGAGTTGCATCTGATTGGTTAATTCTTGGTATCGAAATCCTAATATATAAGTATAGGCACCTGATTTTTTTAAAGTCACTTTGGAGAAAAAAAGGGTAGGTAATTACTACTATTATATTTTTAAATCAATCAAAATTATGCCTTTTTTATAGTTTTTTCAGATCGGCAAGAAATATTTTTTTTTGGTGTGCCACAGAATTTTTGTGATTAAGTGTGCCATGAGATTTAAAAAAAAAAATGTTGAAAATTGCTGGGTTAGAGAAACAGGAGCAACTTCCTAAAGCATATGAAGAGGTCAGCCTGGCAGCTAAAGAGCTGGAGAAAGTGAGCCAAAGGTCTTGAAGAAGAAATGGAGAGAACCATTCATTCTTATCAAGGGCAGATTATTTCCCGTGAGAAAAAAGCACATGATAATTGGTTGGCAGCTTGGACTGCTGAGAGAAACCTCAATGATTTAAATAAAGAAAAATCTTATGACAGACAAAAACTTAACTGAAACAGGATTTAAATGTGGACTTTTAGGAAAAGATCCTTGTGCACTTGATCTTAAATACATTTGGCGGAGAGCACTCCCATGTGGTCCCTCACCACTGATTTGACTTTTATCTGAAATGAGAACTTTTCTTTCCCCTCCAACTTTGTAAAAGTGTCTGCTCAGACTTTCACCTTTGTTTCCACAGGGAGGAGGAAAAGAGGAGGAGGAAGAAGTTTGAGAGGCCCAGGGAATCCTCTAGACCAGTGGTCGGCAAACCGCGGCTCATGAACCATATGCGGCTCTTTGGCCCCTTGAGTGTGGCTCTTTCACAAA
Source organism: Lasiurus cinereus (assembly GCA_011751065.1). Classification (NCBI taxonomy): domain Eukaryota; kingdom Metazoa; phylum Chordata; class Mammalia; order Chiroptera; family Vespertilionidae; genus Lasiurus; species Lasiurus cinereus. The sequence continues at coordinate 24,892,883 of JAAGEH010000311.1, forward strand.
ATACCATGACCTGGGTGAGCCTATTTTGAAGAAGTGGCATTAAAAGAAGTTTAAGTTTAAAAAAATTTGGCTCTCAAAAGAAATTTCAATCGTTGTACTGTTGGTATTTGGCTCTGTTGACTAATGAGTTTGCCGATCACTGCTCTAGACCATCAGATTGCTCAAGAAGAATAGCCATGCTGTGATAGGCTATTGTCATTTCCTCACAGAAAACCTTCTGACACTCAGTTCCTTTCAACTCTATGGGAACAAAGTCATAGGACAAAAATTCCTCCAGCAGGCCAACCTTATCTGATCTAGCGCCTCCACAAAGGCAAGGACTTAGAAGTTTTCATTTTTAAAGACTTGTTTGGCATTGATAGTAATCAGCTAGTTCTTTCCCCTTTTGCATTGAAATCTACTGACATTCAAAAAAGGCATTGGTCTTTTCATCCACAAAAATGGGTGAAGTAGAGGTGAATTAGATACTACTGCAGTGTTTAGGAGAGCTGTTATTACATTGAGGTCTTAAACTTTCCTAGACTGGAAATTTGAATGAACCATGTTCTTAAATATCTACAGCCTTTGTGAAGTTATCAAGGCATACTTCCAAATACTACAACTTTTGCTGACATATTGGAAAGGATTAAAAGACAAATACTTGATGTTAACAGCGAGTTTTATGAAATGGAAACACCTTTTTGAAGGTCACTAGGTTTTACACCTGCTCATCCTTCGCACTCTAACTCAGCGTAAGTTACAATTTGTTTTCTACCTTGACTGTGTTCTCAAAGTTGCAAGGCAGAGTTTCCACACACCCAAGTAAGCCCACTCAAGCTGTTTAGCACCAGATTGTTGTTATGTTACAATTCTTACCCCCTAACAAGACTTGATCAGCTCAAAATTTTGATATCCATCTCCCTTTGAAATAAAAGTATATTTGATGTATTCATCAAAATATGACATATGCCTGCACTGGCCCATTAATAATCTATGTGCTACATCTTCTTCTAAAGATCATGCTTGTTCTCTGAGAGGTCTCATCTTGGTCAGGATAAAGTCCAAAGACTTCAATATGATCTACAAGGTCCTCCATGGTGTGTCCCACTGTCTCCTCTGACCTCTTATCAATTTGTTCCCCTACTCTGCCCTCACCAATGAAATTTACATTTGCCATTTTCTCTGCCTGAAATGAATTCCCTCAGATTTGCAGGCACATGGCTTATACCCTTGAAAAAAAGAAGATGTCCCCTTATCAGTTCAAGCTCCCTTAGCCGTCTTATATTAAGTAGTATTTATGGTCCATATCCATGTTCTGATTCCTACTCAGAGTCCCAGTTAAAGGCACTACCACCCACATTTTAAAAACTGGCTTCATTCCATACACTGAGATATTATCTGTTTGAATGAAATTTCAAGTGAATAGAAATCTATCAATTATTAACTGGTATCCTAAATGCTTAAAATAGCCTGGCACATAGTATGCACACAATGCATATTTACTCAAAGAGAAAATTTATGTTCCTTAAAATATTTTGACAGACTAAGAAGAGACCAGATTGAAAAAGTTGGAATCCAAGACTCAAACTCAACAACTCCAAGGACACTCCCTCTGCCACTCACCAATCTCATTCCCTGCCTCACCCAAATATGAGATTAGTTCAGGCAATTAACCCTCTTGGGAAGAGAGTTAGGTTAAAGATCATAGTTCACAAGCGAAGTGATGAGGCTGGAGGAGAGCAGAGAATAATGTTCCTCCCTTGCCTCATCTCATATCACTCAACACTGCATACGACACTATTCCTCAGTAGGCACTTAATAATAAATGACTGCCAGAAAGCATGACCATTTTTATTTTACTGAAGAGGGGAAAAAAAGCGGGGAGGGGGGGGGGATGACACTTTCTCGTGATTTGAAATGTCCGATTGGACAAAGGGAAAAGGCAGATAGTTGAAATAGGAGCAGCAGGCTCTCCAAATTCTCACAAACTACAAATGCTTTGTAATTGTTTAGATGGGAAGGGTTTCCTTCAGACATGTGGGTGAGAAAGGGAGGAGGGGATATGCTCAGATGATGCTATTTTGAAGCTATTTGGTAAGAATGGCTATTTTCCCTGTGATATTCTTGAACCACCAAATGTCATGTTTCCATGCTTGCTGTCTGGATGCTATCAAAAGCACTACTCTGAGGTGAGAGAGGAGGTCACATGCTCATCTTCTCACATGCTGCTACTGCTGCTGGTTTTTTTTTTTTTTAAGCTTTGTGACCTAGAAAGGAGATGTACGGTATGAATGATGCACGGACTGCAGAGAGCATTGAGCGTCATCAGTCTATTTATACCTCCAGGAAGAAAAAAAATAAGTACAGGCCAATGACTCTACACTCCATGGATGAGGTATGCAAAGATCATCTGGAAGAAACAATAAACATAGTAAGAGAAGTATTTTTGTCATTAAGGGAGGAATAAAAGGTGAGGCCGTATTCCCATTACCTCGGTCTTTCCAAAATTTGGTTTGCTTTTAAAGAATTTCTAGTTGATTCCTGATGTTTCCCACTCCAGTGTAAAGCAGTTGGAGTCCCAGTAAAAGGCACTACCACCCACATTTTAAAAACTGGCTTTATTCCATGTATGCATACATACTCACATGTGGCTGTAATCTGCAGCCATTTGGACACGCCATAAATTTGGAGAGAACGTTTTTCAGGCTTAACAAAGTATTTGGAAAAGCCTTATAGATACTTGTGTGAGTTAACTCAGAAAAAAAAGGGAGGAAAATGAGAAGATTTACATGGATTTGCACAATATGGTAGAAATTTTTTTTTCCCCAAGGTATGTAGTGAGCTTCTCTTAAATGGTGAACTATTTCCAGGACTAAGCAGCGGAATGCATCCAGGTACAGCTGTTAACACTTATTCCTGCATCACTGCAGAATTTAATGCCAGTCTTTACCTCTAGACTTCTAGTAGTTGTTTCTAATATAAACAGAATAGTGTGGGGCCCAATGGAAGTGATGCTGTGGAACCGACCCATGTACATGTGTGATGCCTGCCAGCTTGATTTGCTTTTGGAGTTATTTTACTAGCAGTGGTGATGGGTTTGCTGACAACTGGCAAGAGTATGAGGTGTTTTCTAAGGCTCAAGATTAGGTGTTTCCTAGTGTGAAATTTATTGATCCTCAGAGGCTCAAACCAGGTCCTGGATTCTTTCACAGAACACAAACTGATTTACTCTGAACATACCCAAGTTCATAATAGAAACTCTTCTGTTTTTATTACTATCCAGGTCTCTTCTTCACATCTGAGGCTAAAAATATAAGACATGCTTCACCCTTTCCCTACATTTGCTGTAATTACCTTTGATGTTAGTTCCTGGAGCACACACCATCATTTCATCACATTCACTTCTTCCAGAACCTGAACTATAAAGGGTTTGTCCTAAATTGTTCAAACCAAAGGGAATTAATGCTTTATTTCTTTATTTTTGTTTTTGTTAATTGTCTCCCAAGGATATTTTTCCATTTATTTTTAGAGAGAGAGGGAGAAAGGAGAAGAGAAAAGGGAAGAGAGAGAGAGAGGGAGAGAAAGAGAGGAAGAGAGAGGGAGAAAGAGAAACATCAATGTGAGAGAGACACATCAATTGGTTCCTTTCCACATGAGCCTCAACCAGGGTATCGAGCCTGCAATCAAAGTACATGCCCTTAACAGGAATTGAACCCAGAATCCTTCAGTCCATGGGCTGACACTCTATCCACTGAGCCAAACAGTATAGGGCTATTTCTTTAATTTTGAACACTCACAAGGCTATATAGAGCTTATATATGTCCATAATTTGTTGTCAAGTTAATGATATTCTTAATCTTGCTGCAACATGTAGGAAATAGTGAATGATGCATAAAGTCGATGAATTTAAACAGAATAGAAACTTATCTGATGGACAAGACTCCTCAGAATGTAAATGGTCTCATGAAAAACAATACCACCAACTGGTTTTGTTTGTTTCTGTGTTTTGGCAAGAGCTTGTCAGTTTAAGAGGTATGACTACTTGTTGTTCACCTGTATTCATTGTCATAAAGAAAAGTGGGCAGTGTAAAGCCCTATCAGGAAAAAGACATTACTTAATGCACATGGAAAACTGCTATTAATGATGGAGAGGTTGGGACCTGCTAGGCAAGGGGGACAGAGAAAGCGGGGCAGAAATAAAAACTCAGCTACAGGTCCCTTAAACTAATAAATACTTGATAAATACGTGCTGGTTCATTTTACAATAGGAAGGAATGGGACTATGAGATGTGTCATCTTTGAAGCCTCCTTTACATGACCACACTACTGAAAAAAGGAACTTAGTTTTCATGGACTACATATTTTTAAAACCCCTGTCCTATAATTTTGCTACATAAACCAATAAGGTAAGGTTCTCCCTCCTTCTTTGCCTTCTCTCATATTGCCACAAAGAAGCTAACAGAATGATCCTTTAAATGTACAGAAGCTGGCAAATACAAATAAGTTGTTCTATTGATAGGTTTTGGAAATTCAAACATTCAAGGGAAGATCTGAACAATGGACAAATTTTATGAAAGGCAGAAAAATTATGTTCCATAAGAAAATCTGCTAAATGAACAAAGCAGGCTAACAATTAATACCAATTTCTCCTTCTAAAGAGATATTTTATTTTCTTAGAACAGTTTATCTTATAATTTCTGTATTTACTACTTTATTTATGGTCGTGCATCTCTTGATAATTTTCATCACAATTACTATGAGGCAAAGAAAAGCTAAGAGATTTACTTAGACATATTTAAGTCCCATAAAAATTAGAAGAAGATTTTTTTGTTGTGATATAAGCAAAGCACAGAAAAAAGCAATTACTGGTCAAATTTTTTGGTCAGATACTGCTTTTAGATTTCCTTACTTTTATGTCTGTACTTGAGGCCTGGTGCACAAAATTTATGCACTGGGGGAGAGGGGTTTCCCTCAGCCAGGCCTGCCCCTTCTCACAGTCCAGGAGCCCTCAGGGGATGCCATACTGATGGCCTAAGCTGCAGTCTGGCCTCCCAATCAGGGGCAGGCACTGTCCCCATCACTCCCTTGCTGCTGCTGCCTCTGGCCTTCCTCTGCAGAAGGTGACCCTGCAATCAGGGGAAGGCGATGCCCCCATCATGTCTCTGCTGCTGCCACTGCTGGCTGCGAGGCTGTCTTAGCCTCGGTCATTGCAGCCACTGCGGCTTACCTGAGCCTCTCCCAGCCCTCAATCCCGGGGCAAGTGGCAGCGGCCATCAGCCATCGACCACAGCTTCCTTGTGCTTAACCAATAGGGTGCACTCATCCAGTGATGGTCAGACCATGTCTTCCAGGGTTCTCTTGGCTGCAGAGGAGTGTACAGGTCTCCTTCTGGCCTTGGGTCACTGGGACCGGATGCTAGAGGAAATGCCCTAAATTGGTTGCCCAGACATCTGGTAGCCTCCACCAATTCCCAACCCTGACCCAAAGGGTGTTGAGGGGCGATGGAGGTGACCTGGGAGTTGGAGAAGCCGCAGAAAGGAGCTGCCTTTCTAGAACCTCTGACCAGCAGTGCCGGAGGCCAAGGTGGAGTGTGGCTGGGCTGGGAGCTCTTAGCGTGGAGCTTGGGCTTTCCCTCGCTCACTTGCCTTCGCTCACCTGCCTTCGCTCCCAGTGTGGAGGTTTCCTGGCAGGCGGCTCTGCTGCCACTTGGCAGAAGGTACCTGTGGTCCTTCTGGGCAAGCAGAAGTGACCATCGGGAGCACTCACAGCTGCTGCTGCCATGTGGGGAGTACAGGCCGCCCTCCGCCAGGCTCCACCTTCCCCACCTCCATCCCCAATGCTGCAAGTCTCCACCCACCCACCCCTGCTGCACACGCAGGCTGCTTATCAGTCGTTATGTGACAGCATCCCAAACAATTTGCATATTACCCTATTATTAGACGGATACGTGATCATACTGGATAATCACTATTTATCCAGAAATAAGATTTCCTAAGAAGCTTATATCAGAAAATAATTCTAGCCGAAACTGGGAATTAGTGGATAGAGCGTTGGCCTGCAGACTGAAAGGGCCCAGGTTCGATTCCGGTCAAGGGCATGTACCTTGGTTGTGGGCACATCCCTAGTAGGGGGCATGCAAGAGGCAGGTGATTGATGTCTCTCTCTCATCGATGTTTCTGACTTTCTATCCCTCTCCCTTCCTCTCTGTAAAAAATTAATAAAATATATATATTTAAAAAAAGAAAATAATTCTAGTATAATTCTACTTTTAATTTCTCTTCTCACCCACATTCTCTTACATACCTATGCAGGTAGTCAAGTTTCTATATCCAAGTTAGAGGAAGAACCACAGTGATACAGTTTAGATATATCCATAATAAGAGAGAGTAATATTTGTCTCCAATACTAGATTTATATTAAATGTGCCTCAAATAAATTTCTATATACCGCCAAAACCAGTTTGGCTCAGTGGATAGAGTGTCGGCTAGTGGACTGAAGGGTCCCAGGTTCGATTCCAGTCATGGTCATGTACATTGGTTGTGGGCACATCCCCAGTAGGGGACCTGCAGGAGGCGGCTGATCAATGTCTTTCTCTCATCAATGTTTCTGACTTTCTATCCCTCTCCCTTCCTCTCTGTGAAAAATCAATAAAATATACTTTAAAAAGAAATTTCTATATACCTTATTCTTGCCAAAGGAAACTTAAAACAGCAATTAGTATTGACAAGTGCTAACAACTGAAAATAGACCTAAAAAGAGTAAATATTAAAAAGATTTTTAAGATAAAATTCAATACACCTATAGAATAGCAATTCAATGTAAAATTTTGTCTCATTCAAAATCTGCTCATTGCCTTTGAGGAATTCTGAGTAGCATTCATAGTCTCCTTCACCAAATAAGAGGATGCTTCAAACATCTGATATAATAAAAGCCCAATATGCAAATAGAACAAACAATGGAACAACCAGTCGCTATGACACACACTGACCACCAGGACAGACACTCAGTGCAGGAGCTGCCCCTGGTGGTCAGTGCACTCCCACAGGGGGAGTGCTGCTCAGCCAGAAGCCGGGCTCACAGCTGATGAGTGCAGCAGTGGTGGCAGGAGCCTCTCCCACCTCCATGGCAGCACTAAGGATGTCCGAAGTCGGACATCCCCTGAGGGATCCCAAACTGTGAGAGGGCACAGACCGGGCTGAGAGACACCCCTACCCTGCCGAGTTCATAAATTTTGTACATAGTGATATGTCATCCAAATAACTCGATCTATTTGCTGTGACACTGCCTTTTTCTATGACACCATCAATGGACAAGATGGTTTTAATCGTGCTTTTGTTCCCTAGCCACTAAGTGCTTACATTTACTGAGTTAAGTTTAAGCATATGTTTTAAATTCAGTGTTTTAAGCTGACAAAAGACACATCATCATATTTTAAGGATTTTTATAAGATTTCCAAACTGCTAGATTTGATTACTGTTTTACAAACTGCTAATGATCATAAATTTCAAAAGAATTGATCCACGATTTCTCATATTTAACATCCAGCAGTGCTGTTGACTAAATATTTCCATTTGTCCTCCACATGGAAGGATTGCACTCCCCTGCATCCTGGACATTTAGTGAGGCCATGTGAGGTCAATGAAATGTATTCACACAAGTGTCATGCATCACCCACTGGACAGAAGAGCCAGTGTGTGATTTGCCATGTTCTCTTCCCCTGCTCGGGAGACTGGGGAAGCATGTGTCAAATGGAGCTTCCTTCAGAAATAACTGTGATAAACGTGTGTCAGATGGAGCTTCCTTCAGAAGTAACTTCCTGCCAAACCACAAAATCCTCTTTGTAATATGCCATTAATATTTTTATGTGGTTGTTGTTATTGCAACCTAACTTAGCCTAGTCTGACTACTTCATATAACTGGTTGTGATTGTAAGGCAACACTGAAAAATTTGCAAAAAAAATTTTAAAAACCATTTTAATATGAAATGTGTAGTGTCAACAATTAAATTCCATTTGCAGGTCTGGAAATAAATTTTGAAATTTTATGTGAACTATAGATGAAAAGGGGTATGGTACTAAGTAATGAATTCTTAACTGAGCAGGTCCTGGTGGGTAGTCACACCCTAGGCCTATAACTTCTTTAGTGAGAGGTTTTTAAGCCAGTCCTACCCATTGTCCTTATGAATCTAGGTTAACACATCTTTGAATTGCCAGAAGTAATACCCCTCAAAGGCATAACCACTCTCATGAGAGCACATAATCTTAACTATCCTATAAATCCAAGCCCTACCTTGCTTTCTCCCCACTTCATGTAATTTCCCTTATGTTTTCTCTTTATTTTCAAACGCATAAAAGAAATCGCAAAACTATTATTCTCCAGAACATTTGAGATCTTGCTTCCAGGAAATTGTCGTCAGTTTTGGCTCAAATAAACTTAAAAAATTCTCTGCAGGTTTGGATGTTTCTACATCGAATGAAACTAAAGGGTCAACAAGTGGTTCGATAAGTAACAGTAAATAAGAAAGGCAAAAGGGGAGGGAGATCCAGAGGTGAGAAAAAGTTCTCAAGATGGACACACTAATCTAGGGAAGGTAGAAGAGTGAGAAGACAAAAGGGATTTAAGAGAATGGAAAATAGTTCCAAAAGAAGTTATAGAGCTTGGCAGGGCCTGTACACTCTGGGAAGGAGGAGGACACATGCTGTAGACCAGGTAACTTTGCAAGGTTGTAAGTAGCTGCACTATACAATCAGATCTATAGTCCTGAAAGGTTTCTCTCTGTAGTTTGAAGGCAAGTTGAAGAGATGAATGAGTGGAACTAGGAGAAATGAAACAAGAGTAATTGGGAAGAACACATTACTCATCCTGCTCAAAAACATCCCATGAGTGACCACAGCTTATGGGATGAAATGTACATCACTCTCTGTGGGACCAAAGTTCCTCCAACTTCAAGAAATAGAGGCTAGTGGTCAAGGCCCCAATCTCTGGCTACAAGTTCAACATCTGACAGATACTGGTATTGATGCCCTGGTTTCTTTATCCATAAGTTCTATTTGTTGAGTTTATCATGAAGATTTAATTGTGATAATAAATGTGAAATTTTTATGGGAGGAAAATATGCCTTGTCTCCCCTTGTTGCTAGTGGACATGGGGTCCTTGTGATATCCCGAGAAAAGGAATTTTCTGAGACTCACACAGGAGTATGCAGGCTATTTCCATGGAGTTACATCCCTAGGTTTCCAAAGTCTCATTTCCCTTAGTCTAATCATAGAAGAATTATAGCTTGGGTTCCAATAGAGCTAAAATCAGGGCCAGTATCCAGAATTTTCCTTCCCTGCAGCACCAAGCTAGCCACAGTCCATCAGTCCATTGTGTGTGGGATCCACATGGAGAATGCCAGGGACCAAGAGAGCACAACCCGAGCAACAAGAGTCCCAAGGGCCCCGAAAGCAAAAGAGAGAGAACTTCTTTGTTTAGATTATATATTCCAAAATGTTAGCACCCTTGCAGTGATCATGCTCATTCTGTCCAATGACTTCTATTCGCAGGTGTGACTGGTCACCCCAACTTTATTGGGCATGCACCTATCTTCCCTTCATTGGATCCCTCCCCGTGTTTTGCAAGGAAGATGCCTATAATATCTGGCCTTCCTTTTGCTTCTTTCTTATTATTAATAACTACCTAATTACAATAGTACCAAAATATTTATTTTAGAAAAGTATCTGGCTCTTAGTAAGGGTTAACTAGTTAATCTAAGGCATTCTCTGACCCATAGCATAAGTAAGCCATTATCTTCCAATACTATATTTTTTTCATTCTTCCTCAACTAAGGATATTGCCTTTGATTGATCTTTCCCTAGTCTCCACCTGCTCAAATTCCACTTAGCCTTCAGGATCCAGCTCAAATGCCATATACTCCACAAAGACTTTTCTGAATGTTCCCCACCACTTAGGAAGTAATATCTTCCAATTCTGAACTATAAGGTATTTTCCAACCGTTTCACAGCACTTGGTTAAAAATTATCTATGGGATAAAAAATAAAGTTTATTTTTCTCAACTTTTCCTTAGTATTACTTCTTATCTATCCATGTATATTTCCAACATTACTTCTTTGGAATGCCTTGAATATACTGATCTTCATTGTTGAATAATTTAAGACATCAGATCCAATTCTAACATATAGCCTGATAAAATATATAATCTATACTAATAAAAGGATAATATGCAAATTGGTCAGGATGCCCTCACAGTAAGAAATGAACAGCAGGTTGTGTGGGGCAACCGGGCCAGCGGGGGTTCCATGAGGGGCAACCAGGCCAACAGTGGGGGACAGTTGGGGGTTCTCAGGTCAGCAGGGGTGGCAGGTGTAAGTGACAAGGCCAAGTGGCGGGGGGCAGTTGGGGGCAACAAGGCTGGTGGGGGGGGGCAGAGAGGGGCAATGAGGATGGCAGAAGGGGGCAGTTAGGAGTGACCAAGCTGGGAGGGGGTAGTTGGGGCTGACCAGGCTGGCAGGGGTGGCAGTGAGGGAAACCAGGCCAACAGGGAGGGGGCCTGTAAGGGGTAAGCAGGCTGGTAGGGGGCAGTTGGGGATAATCAGCCTGGCAGACAGAGACAGTTAGGGGTGATCAGGCTGGCAGAGGGGACACTTAGGAGACACTTAGGAGCCAGTGGTCCAGGATTGTGAGAGGGATGTCCTACTGCTGGTTTAGGCACAATCCCCAGGATCGGGGCTAACCCAGCAGTTGGACATCCCCCGAGGGGTTTTAGATTGGAGAGAGTACAGGCTGGGCTGAGGGGACTACACCCACCCCTGTGACGAATTTCATGCACCAGATCTCTATTCCTATATAATAAAAGGCTAATATGCAAATCGACTGAATGGCAGAATAACTGGTTGCTATGATGCTCATTGACCACCAGGGGGCAGACGCTCAACACAAAAGCTGCCCTCTGGTAGTCAGTGTGCTCCCACAGAGGGAGCACTGCTCAGCCAGAAGCCAGGCTTAGGGCTGGCATGCACAGTAGAGTCGGCAGGAGCCTCTCCCACCTCTGCGGCAGCACTAAGGATGTCTGATTGATGGCTTAGGCCCGCTTCTTGTGGGGGAGTGGGCCTAAGCCGTCAGTCAGATATTTTCCGAGGGCTCTTGGACTGTGAGAGGGCATTTCATGCACCGGGCTTCTAGTATGTAATATTTTTATTCATAAGGTTCAGAAACACCTATTTCAGAAAACTGGACATTTTCTCTTCCTTTTATCTATAAATTATCAAAGATTAGATAGGTCAAATGATTGTTCTCAAATCCCATGGCATGTTGATGAGAAATCCTAAAAGAAAATTCATAATCTCTGATTTTAAAAAAAAGCCTAGCTCTATTTCCAACAGCAGAAAGAGGGGGAGAAAACTAATCTTCCACAACTGGTCAGATAGCATTCCTTCTCTCTCATAACCATAAAGATGTCACCTGGCAGACAGGTATCCTTGTAAACAGATGGCCATTGAAAAACACTTTGTTTTTCAGATTCCATCAACAAGTAAACCTAGCATTCTTTGAGGCCTTTTGTCTTGGCTGTAGTAAAAAGCATGCATACAAGAAGTTATGTAAGTGAGGGGACTTATTAAGAGATGATTTGCTCTTAAAAAGCAACCCTCCCAGGAGCCTTATCATTGTAGCCTGAAAAACTTAGGGCCCAGCCCAGGTTTCTTTGACTAAGGGATCAAATAAAATTCAAAGGGCCTTAGGAACATTTCTTGCTCAACCACCTGACTATAACTTTTCTAAAATAGACTTTGACCTTTAATCTCTACTCCATGATTTTTTTTAGAGTCTGTCGAGAGCAACCTGTAGAATGAAGGAGCTACCCTACCAATTTCTTTTCCATTATAAATTACTATGGAATTAAAACCTTTTGGAGGGGAAAACTTAAAAATGAAATTCTAAAACATAAATAACAAGGAGTATCATACACAGAAGGCATCACTTTAACTTTTCATTCCTCACTACAAATGTTAGCTAATATATTTTTATTAGGTTTTCTTCCCATATTACTATAAAAATTAAATGATTGAGTGACGATAGAAATAATTTTTGCTTTCATAAATTTAAAGAATCAATACTGTGGATATCATAAAACTTCATGTTTCTCCTTTTCCTATTGAAGATAAATTGATAAAAATAGATGAAATTCATATTAGATGTCATGTATGAATGTTAGGACAAAAAAATAAATTTGAGTATTTTTCCAATCTTGTCTTGGTCTCTCTCAACAATTAAATTTTACTGCTTTCAACCCTTTCCTTGCAAAATTACCTGAGATGGATGAGACTCTTAAAGTCTTATTTTCATTTTATGGACATTATAGAAAAATTGCATTCTGAAACTTAAGTGAAGTTTTCAATTTTTGTAATTCTGATGCTGACTTAAAGACAGAACATACATAGGCAACAAGAGCATCCAAGAATCAGGGTCTGGCTCAGTGATTAAAAGCAGTCACTGCACGGGAAGCAAAGCACAACATCTCTGGCCTGTAGCTGTGTTGAAGGAAGCACGCTATCTCAGAGCATACCCTGTCTTATGAAGATATGACAGAAGCTAAATTACCCAACATTTCTACATTACTAGTACAGTAATGTCTCAATGCACACCATATTTTTTTCCATTCTATATTTTGCATTTTTTTAAATGAATGACCTTTGAGCCACATTTTCTTATATCACTAACGTGCTAAGTACAATGTCAACATCTGAGAATAATTATTTATGTGTATTCACATAACCTTGGAATGCTGAGAAATATATTTGGCTTAAGACACAGCATAGCAGTCATGACAACTCCGCCTTAGGATTATATACGGCAGGCTTCTTTAAGAGAGAAATATTATGTGGTAAAGCCTTACTCAAAAGCTGGTTGTGCTGAAGATAAATTGGAAGTTTAGGAGGCTGGACACCTGTGGATAGTTAGGAGCTTCCTTAAAAGAGGAACTTGATGAACGATGGAGAAAATGAACCTAATTCTTTCCAGGGACATTCTCTACATCCAAGAATAGGAAGCCTTCATTACTAGCTGGAATCAGCTATAAGAAGTTAAGAAAAGTTTCAGTGTTAGCAATACCCTTACATGGGCCTGCTCAGGAAGACAATTACAATGAACTTGAAAATTCATAGAAGAATAGGCCTTCCTTCCCCTGGCTGCCAACACTGGCTTCCCTCCAGCACCCGGGACCCGGGCTTCCCTCGGGCTGCCACAGTCACCTGGGACCTGGGCTGGCTTCCCTCCTGCCCCAGCTTTGTCAGGAAGGATGTCCAGAATGATGTCTGGAGGACACCCAGTCTAATTAGCATATTACCCTTTTATTATTATAGATTACTTGATTTGATTGGTGATCTTACTATGGAAAGCATTTTTTTTCTCCATATATAAAAAGTGGACTAGCTAATCCTGGTGGGGTAGGGGGTGGGGGTGGGTGTAAATCAACAACATATTGCTAACCTTCAATTTAGTTTATTTCCAGCTTTTGAGCTATGGTCAAAAGGAAGTTCAACATGATAAAATGTACACTGTGTGAATACAAGTGTCTACTTTCTCTCTAGGCCATCACCTAAAATATTGCAAGTACATAATCTGGACACATCACTCATCCAACACTATCAATTTTTGTTTGTAGAGTCCAGAGGTGGAGTCCATACTCAAAGGGATCACACAGCATTGAACTCCAAAAATACCTTAAATTTTATCCAGAACCCATGGCAGGCATGGGGCAAAGTGGGGGGGGGGGGGGAGGAGAAAAAGGATTAAAGTTACAACTCTTAGAACTACAGAAAAGGAAAAATTAAAAATTATTTCACCTATCCTTCAAAGAAAAGCTAAACCTTGGTAAGGCTGGAAGACAGCTGTTTTGCAATCACATAGTAAAGGTTTGAGTATTCGATACAGAATCTGAAAAAGTAGTTCTTATTTTCAAATATGCATGTGATCTTCACTGAGAATTTTAAGCCACTCTTGGTCTCAATCAGCTCCCTTCTTCCCCTGAATAATACAATAAGATCTTCCTGTCAGAATACCCTGAGATCCTGGGAATATGTGCCTCATGGAACTCAGAACAGGCAGAATAAAGCAGCCCTTACTGACCTCAGAGAGTAAAGGTGACCAGAACCAGAATCCCAGAGATGAAATCATATATATCTCTTGATAAACTCCCAGTTCCTCTGACTAAATATTTCCCTCAATCCCAGATACTATAACTGTCAGTAATTTTTGGTCTGTTATTCCAATATGAAAAGTCTGACTTTAGCACCATAAAAGTCTTGGGAAAAAAACATTTTTGAACACTGGTGGGCTCATGGGACTGATAATGGAATATGAACCTTTCACCCTAAAATGGTTCCTTGGGAACAGAAAGCAGCATATTTTTTTAGTATAACCCTCCTGTGCCCCCCATTCCCCCAGGTGGTGCTAAAACATTCAGCAGCTGCTGGTTGTCAGTGTTTCTGCAACATCCTGACGACTTTGGAGTGATCAGGGTAGATTTGAAAATGTCAGCCCGAGGGCTTCAGAAAATGTGCATATACTGGAATCACCTGGGGATTTGAAAAAATGCAGATCTTGATTCAGTAATCTAGTGTGAGGCCTGAATTCTGCATTTCTGGCAGTTCTCAGGTAATGCTGACCCATGAATCTTCCTTTGAGAGTCAAGGATCTATTCTACCTTAGCTCATGGAATCTAACTTTCAGGTTACCACAAACATTCCTATGCTCCAAGAATCATTATCATGCCCAATTATAGAAATCACACACACACACACACACACACACACACACACACACACACACACCACATGGGAGAAAAATTCCGGTTTCTCTTATTTTATTTGTTTGTCCAGATCCAACATTATATTGTACCAAGAGTGGTTAGACCATCTTGGGGAACTCTATAATCTGACCATTTCTAGCTTTTTACCAACACTAGAATATAAAAGCATCTATACATTTGTCATAGGGTCCTCAAATATAATTACTATTTCAGAAAAAGAGAAAACAGATCAAGTTAAGCAACTTATTCATGGCATCTCATAACTAGGTGTCAGATTCAGGAATCACACTCACATTTTGTGACATGGCCCCTGCCCCAACCAAATGTAGGGTCTACCCACTATAATGGATCCTTTCCCAGTCACCCACCTTCTCTAATCACCCAGACAATTTTCTCTGATGTTTGTTAACACTACTGCTCCCTTGGTTATATAACAAACAAACAATATCAATGTCATATGGGGTTGTTTGGGGTTCACTATTTAAGAACACGCTGTGTCCCAAATGAATTTCTTTTTAATTTGGAAGAGAAGCCTAAATTCTTCTGGATGACACATAGCTGAGGAGAAGATTTAAGATTCTCAAGATGATTCAACAACAGAAAGATATTTTTGATCAATGTGAATACAAATGCTCATTACAGATCATCAGTGTTATGAATTAAGTAAAAATGTTCCCCTATCAAGAATCTCACAGTGGCTCCACAGTAACAAGAGATGCAACTGGGATTCCCTATGACAGAGTGTGGCTGTCTGGAGCCTGAGTCCAAGAGCCCCAGGCCATTTCTGCTTCCTTTGCTTCTCTACTCCAGCTCCCAGAAAAAATGCCTGGTATGTAGATGGTGCTCCCTAAATAATTTTTAAATCAAATCAAGCCTGCGCATCTTATATCACTCACTATACAACATAATAAATATCAAACTCTGCTTAAAAGTGATACCTTCATTTCTTTCTAAGTAGATTATTTTTTCACATCAATTATGAATTAAAACTTGTTTTAAAAACATTAATCCTTGAGAAAACCAAAGATGCTCTCATCTTCACCAAATGACTAAACATGACTCTTTAGTATCTGAAAGATATAAACCCAATGCAATAAATTCCACACTACATCAATACCCTATAGAATCCAACAGAGAAAGACCATCACTGGCATGCATTTATTTCAACCCTACTGTTCACGATATTGTAGGAATCTAGTTTCTCATTTTCCTTTAGATCCTGGTTCAACCTGTACTGCATGAAAAAAGTCTATATGGGTTCTTCACAGCACCATGTACTTCCCTTTCTTAAGCATCAAATACTTGCATATGTGTTTACTTTAACTGTTTCTGCCACTAGACTACACTCGCTCTGAGGACAAGGATTGTCTGCTTTTGCTGTCAAGTGCATCCATTGAACCTGCCCTTTCATGCTTCTCACCAGATCTAGGAATTACTAAAAAGTAGTAAATATCCTATAAAGACAATGGATTCTAAATACTCTCTCTAGCTTTATCCTCAGATGAAGAAAGATGAGAGTAGAGGTTACTTAGTCTCTACAAAGGTACAATACACCACACAGAAAAGCCTCTAGGGATTTTCAGTGGAAACACATTGTAAATTTACATCACAAATGCGTGCTCCCCTCCTGGTCCATACATTTGGGGCACATGCTGTACTCATGAGGAAAAATGGCTTACAGATACTCAAGGCTATAGTAAGAGAAAGAAAGTCAGCAGAAATGCAGAAAAAGGAAAATGTCACTTCAACATTCATGTCTTGATTTAATGACTCAACTAAGATTAAGCACTTTAGTGATCTTTTAAAAGAATATCAAGGTTACACATTATTTTTAACAACATGGGAGCCATCAGAAATACCGAGTCTAAAAAAAATCCAAAAACAAAACTATGCAAATTCAAGTTAAATGAGAACTGAGCTCAGAGTGGAAAAAAAAACAACTGCTCACCCAATCCTATCTAATAAAAAGGGAATATGCTAATTGACTGCCATGTCTTCAAATGTGACGGCATCCACTGCCACAAGATGGCAGTGCCCAGTCCCTTCAGTCCCACTGGGGCTGCAGGCGCCCAGCACAGCTGACCTGACCCCAGGCATGTCTGGCTACTCCGTGTGCCTGCCTCTGGAGTCCCCCAGTCCCCTCAGGTCCCCAGCCACCCAGGGCCAGCCCAAGGCACAGGCAAGTCTCGGATGTCAGCTGCTCAGTCGCCCAGGGCCTGCCCAAGGTGCAGGCAAGTCTCAGATGGCAGCTGCCCAGCCAATGCCTGAGGCAAGCCTTGGATGGCAGCTGCCCAACCACCCAGGGCCACCCGAGGCTCAGGTAACTAGGGCAAGCCAAGGCTTGCACTGTTGGCAGTGGCAGCAGCAGAGGTGTGATGGGAGCATCGCCTTCCCCTGATCGAAGGGTCACCTCCTGCTCCTGAGGGCTCCTGGACTGTGAGAGGGGGCAGGCTGGGCTGAGGGATGCCCCCCTCCAATGCATGAATTTTCATGTACCAGGCCTCTAGTATTTCTATAAGAAGTTGTGATTTCAAATTTGGTAAAAGTGGAGGAAGACAACTATAAAGCATTGTGAGCATCCAGAAATTTCACCTTCGCATGGCCTTTGCCCACAACCTATGAAAATTTCAGTATCTGTGATGACTGTAAACAGAGATCTATAAATAATGAATTTGAAGTAAAAATTGTGACAGAAGACATCTATTTTATCTATGTAGACTCAGAAATATCTTTTTTCAACCTAACTTAAATTACAGTCTAGATATTTTAGCTTTTGCTCTTCTTACAAATACTTACTTCTGGAGGCTACTAGGATAGTCCTGCCTCATTCATCTCATCATTTTCACACTTTGACATGAGCACATCAGCTATATTGCCATCCACAGAGGAAGACACAGTCAAAAAATTTGCAGGGACAATGGAGCCAGAACCCATTGATGAAGTCAAGCCTAGGACCTTCTAGACTTCCATTTGTGGGACAAAATACTTCTGTTTTTATCATGTATATCATTTTCAGTTAGGTTTTTACCCCTGTACACAAAAGTATACTAATATATATGTTTTCATTATTTAATAACCATTCACCTAAATTTCAAGAACAATTTTACCTAGCAAATTGAAGTGGTACAAAGTTGAACATTGCTTTTGAAATATAATACAAGTTTAAAAAAAAAAAACTGTAGCTCAGATGGTGGGCTAAATAAACTAAGGAATTAACCATCTGAATTTTTATGATGATAGGGGAAAAGGTCAGAAGAGAAAAAAAAAACATTTATGTTCTTCCTTTTCTTCTTTAAAAAGTTCCCCAGCATTTTCTATATTCCCAGAAACAGTGAGATTTTGATAAAAGTTGGAAGAGTAAATACTTCACTTTTTGTCACAAAAAGAGTACCTTAGTGTCTGGTGAACTGGGAAATTGGATGATGCACATCAATGTGACTTTGATCTTAGCTTGTTTATCTAACCACCTTAGGCCTTAGCTTGTTCATCTATAAATAACATTTTCTAGTTTGAATGTTTCATCTCCATTGGCACACTACCACTGCTTTTTGTAAAAGATTTATGAAGGGGAAAATTCATACTTTAAATGATTGTGCATTTTAAAAGTGCTTACAGATTAATCCTTAAAGTCAAATCACCAGTCCACTCACTCTCATTTATCTTAAATTTTTACTTTAATTTTCAGAAACTCATGAATGTTACAACAGTTGCATGGTGCATTATCAAACTAATGTATAAAATGACCACATTTTCTTTCAAAAGGTTTATATAAAACTGAAAATATAAAGCACATAGGTTATCTTTGATTTCATGATTTTATTTGTTTTCAGCTCTTCAACTAAATTTTAAAAACCTGAAATATAAACTAATATCATGACAAATATGAAGATTTTATAGCTACATGTATGTCTAAAGAGCAGTGGTGTTTTGTTATACCCTGACCAGCCACACTATCTGAAAGGCAGTGGTCTAACACTTAACACATCTGATTTAAATTAAGCCTCATACCAACTCAAATGCCCCCATTTTAGACAAAAAGAAATAGTCTCAGAAGAGCTAAGTAAATTATTTTAAGATCATGGAGATAGTAAAAGTTTTTCATGTCCTCCATTATGTAAGAGCATCCTCATCCTCTCAAATGATTGAAGGAACCCCCCCCCCCCCGCGCCTCCCCCCCCCCCACACACACACAGCAAAACAAGATTTTAGTGAACAACAAAAAAATCACCTTCTAAACCTTAATGGAAAAACTGTTTTCAGAAGTTATGATAAAACTTCTTTTGGGTGAATTCACTCATTATTGCTTATATAAGACTACTACCTTATAGTATACTAGAGGCCCAGTGCATGAAATTCATGCACAAGTAGGATCCCTAGGCCTGGCTGGTGATCAGGACTGATGGGGGCCTTCTGGTTGCCTGCCGGGACCTTGGCTGCCGGCTAGGGCCTTCCTTCATTCTGTACCGCCCCCTGGAGGTCAGTGCACATTGTAGTGAATGATAGAACTCCTAGTCTCTTGGTCAAACTCCCATGGGGACAGTTTACATATTAGCCTTTTATATATATAGATATTTAGAGCCAGCCTTAGCTATACAGAGAATCTCTTTTTAGCTTCATTTCATTCAATATCCTTTATTTAAAAAAAAAAAATCAGTCTACCTGTTTTAGATAGAATTCTAGAATGGCAAACAAATATGCACATTTTAATATTAGGCTGGTAATGAGAATGTTTCCTTCCAAATGAAACAATCTAAGGGAGCTGTTATTACTCTCTGAAAACTAAAAGGATAGAATAGATATTAAAAAAAATAATCTTCCAATGAACCCAAATAATCCAGTATTATGGCAGTAACTGCAGCACAGAAAGAGTGACTCCCTGAGCTGAGGGGAAAGCCAGCAAGCAGCAATCCTGGATTTGAGGTAGTTTCCCCACTAAATGTATCTCTTTCCACAGAGCCACAGTAGAAAGAGGACATACATATGTTATCTTCATTACAACACATTCTTTCAAGTTCAATGAAATAGTGTGTATATATGCATTAAAAAGAGGGAATGGTGGAAGGGACTCAGGCAGCATTTTCAATGCTTATATACCTAACAGGAAACTACTGATGTCAAAGAACCATATTTTAGAATAAAATGCTAAATTTCTATGCAGTAACCCATTTCAATTTTGCTCACTTCCATGGTTTTGAAGATCTTCCTCTCCATGGTTTTGAAGATCTTCCATTTGCTCCCATACTGTAATGGACCCTCACCCTCAAAGAAAGAATTTAAAAATTGGGTAATTTATCTCCAAAACAAAATATAAATTTTTTCTTCAGGCAAAATAAAAACTTATTAAAAACACAGATACTCATTTAAAGCAGGCATGGTGTTTATCAAGGCCAGGGGACTATATCAAAATTAATAATATTAGCAAAAACTTCCTTGATTAAAAAAAAAAATCTTGCCGAAACCAGTTTGGCTCAGGGGATAGAGCGTCGGCCTGCAGACTGAAGGGTCCCAGGTTCGATTCCGGTCAAGGTCATATACCTTGGTTGTGGGCACATCCCCAGTGGGGGACGTGCAGGAAGCAACTGATCAATGTTTCTCTCTCATCGATGTTTCTAACTCTCTATCCCTCCCTCCTTTCTGTAAAAAAATTAATAATATATATATATTTTTAAAATCTTCCTAAAGGATGCAGAGTATGAATTTGCTCTACTGGGAACCATAAGGGCTTCCTTCCTCCATAGGAGAGGTACCTCCTTGGCCAAGTAGAGAACAAGGTGAAGCGTTCATTTGTTACAAACAGAAACTCTGGTGTATTAGGAGAGACAGCAAAAAACACAAATCTTAAGGGAATCTTCTCAGTATTATATTTAAATTTTAGTCATGGAAGTTTCCAATTTTATTCTTTGTATCATCTAATCATTGATATGAATAACATCCTCTAACTTTCAGCAAGATCTCCCTCTTCTATTTCATATCTTTTAAAGCAGTTTTTCAGAACTTTTACCCAAGAAATTAGATTAACCAAATTATATCAGTGTAGGGTTTACTTCAACTCCCCCCAAATCAGGATGATGAGGGGTCCAAAAATCCTCTCACTGTATGTCTTCAATCCCTTCAACTAAAACACAGGTGTGCTTTCTGCTCCCTTTCAGATAATTTGCAATATTCATGAAGAAGGAATAAAAGCAGGTGAGAAGAGTAGTTTGGCAGTTAACCACACTTTCAATGAACAGGCCAGGTCCTATTACTGTTTCTCTCTCAGACAGACTTGGAAATTTCCAAGACTGTAATGTAATGCCCGCTAAGCCCATTAGAGGGAGCTACAAGAAACATAAGTTTGCAGACAAATGGTATTTAGATGAGCCACTGACAGAAAATGCAAGTGACCCAAGAATATTAATGCAGTGCATAAAATGCCGGGAGCCGTCAAAATCTTAACTCCAAAGCACCACAGATCCCCATCCGGCCAACAGCCATTTTGTCCCCTATTCTTTGTTAGTGCTTAGGCCTGGGGAGACCACTTCTTAGGAAAGCAGTGCTGTAAACCGCTCACTAGCATTCAGAACACCTGGATGCTGACAGTTTCCTGGCAGCTTTGGATGCTTCCCAAACTATGTGAGATGATGCCACCAAGTGCCTGAGATAAGTTACATAAGTGTGCACAGAAGAAATCCAGAGTGACATTAGTAGTGGGAATGGGTGGCATTAGTAGTTAAAATCTTGACATATAGGAATTATTATGAATTTCCTCCTATATTAGTAAGTCGTTCCCCTGTGTGAAATGCTTAAATATTTAGAAAACAAAATTTCAAACTAATAGCATTTTTAAGTTTCCATATTTGAAATGATTTAACCAAGTTCTCCTTTCCAAGCGTTGAAATCAGACCTGGTGTTGGAGATGAAATGCTCGCATCATCTTCCAAAGCAATCAGTCTCTACCTTTTACTGGCATTTAAGCAAAAAGTCATCGTCCTAAACAGTACATAAACTTTTCCATTAAAAAAAAAACCAACACAGATTCTTGGTAATAGCCAAGGAATTATATTATTTCAAAATAAATCATATTATCGCTTCTCCAAAAATTGTAAGAATCTTTGCTTTTCTGTTTCTTTGATTTTCTTGAAGGTGAAAGTTGCCTCACTTGAAAGCAAATAACTTGAAAACTAATACATTGTCTATGGAGTTCTGATTACCACATATGGGTATGCAGAAATTATCTCCTGAGCCCAGACAGTTTGGCTCAGTGATTGAGCATCGACCCATGAACCTAGAGGTCACCGGTTCAATTCTAGTCAGGACACATGCCCAGGTTTTGGGCTCAATTCTCAGTAGGGGCATGTAGGAAGCAGCAGATCAATAATCACCGATGTTTCTATATTTCTCTCTCTCTAAAATCAAGAAAAATATATTTTTAAAAAATTATCTCATTATTGTAGGAGAACTTTAACAAATAGCTTAAAATAACGAGATGATTTAAATAATTACTTCCTTTTACTCTTTCAGGAGAAGTTCTGTAATATTTATATTTAATCCTGCACTACACTAAATGCTTTACATACACTATCTCTGATTCTCACCAAAACATCACAACAAGGCCACTATCATCAGTTTACATTTTATAAACAAAGAATCCAGGGCTTTGAAGGGTAAATGGCCTGCTCAAGGTCACAATTCTAATAACTAATTGAGCCCAAATTCACTTCTGTCTCAATCTAAAGCCCAAATACAAACCCACATTCTAGCCACACTAACATTTTTGCCAATCATCACGTAAGCACATTATCCTTGAATGTTAGTCACCTAAATTGGAGTCATAGATACTACTAATAATAGTTCCTTCTCCAAGTTTTGAAATTTTTGTTTTATAGACTTTTTATGGCTTAAAAGATCAAAGTTTGCCATGTATTTTATTACCACACACTGGGTCTGATCACCTGACTGCCTGAGAAAAGCAATATACCACAGGACCAGAAAAACTGGGCCAGAAGCACTCCTAGCCACTCTCTGTATGATGCGGGGCAAGCCTCTAAGCTCCTCTGTGACAAACATCTTTGATTTACAAATGACATCTATAATCACCCTTGAGATGTTTGCAGCTGTCTTATGATTCTGATAGCAAGCCCAACACTTCACACAAATGCATTTCTAGAAGCCACAGTCAGAACAGGTATGACTTTTTTGTTGCAGGGCTAAGAGAAGTGAAAAAAGTGAGAGGCTCTTTCTTCGGAGGAGGTAAAAAAAATGTGAGAATTCAGTGCGTTATTTAAAAAAATGAAAAATGACACTAAGGCCACAATTTATGGAAAGCAATTCAGATTCTATGAGGACATAAAATTCCAATCTAAGATTTATGTTTGATTGTATTTTCAAACCACATGCAATAAATAGATGGCCTTTAAAGAGCAGGGTCAGTACCGGTTTCTGTAATGTCAATTGATTTGATTCTCTTCTGTTAGGGTCATTTGTAAATCAAAGATGTTATATAAGACTAGTACCTTATAGTATATTAGAGGCCCAGTGCATAAAACTATTGAAATGCCAGAAGGGTTATCTTGGCTTCAAATATTATAATGAAATTTGAAAGACAATGAGCTAAGCTAAATATATATTTCATTTTTAAATATATTTAACATGTATAAGCACAGAGCACCTGAGAGGAGTTCCTCTTATTAAGTGCCATTCTACAAATATGTTTACTTGAGAAAGCAATACCAGCAAATGGTTAAATACCATATGCTACAAGTCATGGAAAAAAAGAGTTTAACTACAGTTCACATAAGACAGAGCTCAAAAGAAGGTTATTTTGAAAATGAACCCAAATAAATTTTAAAGCAGTTGGGGGCATTCTGTTGTAAGTTCAAGCTTACAACTAGATGGCAAAATATGCAGTAGATGTTGACATTTGAGTGCTTGGTGGATGACAGAAAAATATAAAGAATCAGAGTCTAGGATGTATGGAATGGATTTGACTCTCCAGTATTTAAAACAAAATAAGATACTGAAATAATGGACATAAAAAATCAACAATAACAGCCACAAAAAGTAAATACACTCTTTCCAATGGTCAAATGTAAATATATTGACTTTCTCTTTTATAAGTGCTTTGCATGTAGTAGGTGCTCAGTAAAGTGTTCATTCACTAATCCCTATCTTTGCATTTAGTGAACCCATTACATTAGTTAGGATAGAGTCTTCTCACCCCACAGGGTTAGTTGGCTAAAAATTGTTCTTGGCTTGAGAAAGTGCTTCTAAGACACAGATGTGAACAATACAATATTTACAACAAAACAGTCTTCCACTAAAAATGACCTTTACCTCAGAAAGCCCATAGCTCTAGTCTCTCAAATTTTTAACCATTTTTTAAAAGGGCTATAAGTTGCAGTACTTTACCAAGAAACGGTTTTAGACAAGTGTCAAAAGTAAGATAAAACAATGTTAAAAAATAACCATTTGAAGAAAAAAGAAAGAAATCATAAGTCAAACCATGTTTGCTATTTTTCTGACTTATATTCATCAAAGGCAATAAGAAGCAATAAACATTAACTCTACTCAAAATCATCAGTGACATGTTAATTCATAATATCAATTAAAATTCATCTGGCAGAATTATATAAGAGGGTAGGAAATGGAAAGGTTCATAACATCAATGTTAGTTAGAGTTAACAGATTTCACAAAATCCTAGTTATAATATTTTCCTAATAATATTTATTTTATAGATTTTATTACATTAATACAACTTTTTTAAAGAAAATATCCCAGTAATAAAACCCCTTTTGATGGAATTCATTCAAATACTTTTGAAGCACAGGAACGGAGAAAACAATTTGCAGTCTAAACCCCTGGATGCACAATAACCTCACTACTACTGCACAAACCTGGTCCTCAGAACATAAAAAAATTAAAATATCCAAAATTTATAGATTGCAATTAATATACATATTAATTACATCCCTCTTTAATTTCACCCATATTGAAGATAAAATATGTATCAAATTTGAAATAATAAACATCCAAACAGGAGAGTTTGATTTGTGGTGTTTCTTCATAATTTAACAGATTACAACAGAAAGCAGAAGTTCAATGTGGAGGACCTGACCTAGACAGTCCATCACCACATAGTGGTCAGCGCACATGTAACTCCCCATAGGTTGAACTCCCGCCCATGGGGACAATTTGCATGTTAGCCTTTTATTATGTAGGGTATTTACTTACATAAAAAATTCTTAATAACTTACCAAGCCTACATTAGAAGAATTTGTAAAATTTGGGAAATCACCATACCACCCAGAATTCCTTATTCCCACCCTTAAATAAGACTTTAAAACCAGTCTGAGTAAAAGTGAACCAATGATATAGACTTTTGACTCCTTTCATTATAAAATATAGACAATAGTCCCCAAAATCTAATCTTAACCATCTACATAATAATATAACAGCCTTAGGATCTTAATGAATTTTCCAGGGATCTTCACTGGCTAAACCCAATCCTATCTAATAAAGATTGAACATGCTAATTGACTGCCACGCCCTCAAAGATGGCAGCACCCACAGCCACAGGATGGCGGTGCTCAGTCCCCTCAGCCCCCTAGCCACGCAGGGCCAGCCTGAGGCACACACAAGCAGCTAATGGAGGCTGCCCAGGTGCCCAGGTCCACCTGACACTTAGGTAAGCAGTGCCGTCTGAGGCTTGCACTGCCGGCAGTGAGAGCAGCAGAGGTGTAATAGGGGTGTCACCTTCCCCTGTTCTCCGGATCGCCTCCCGCCCTCGAGGGCTCCTGGACTGTGAGAGGGGGCAGGCCAGGCTGAGGAACTCCCCCAATCCAGTGCATGAATTTTCATGCTCCAGGCCTCTAGTGAGTATATAAATACATAAATTTGATTTTAGTGAATGTGAGTAATTGAACCTAATTTTCAACCACATACAGAAAATCTAACAGCAAGACCCAGCATCAGTCCCATTATTAAGGAGAACAACAAACTACTCCCATTATTAGATTAACTGTTATAAAGTCTCTCTCATAATATGGTGTAAAAAGTTGCATATAACTTTCATTATATTGACTCTACTTTTGCTTTCTAGAGCAATATACAAGTGTGACCACTTTTCTTAGCGGCAATCTTGTAACTAATTGGAGACAGGTGCTTTCGTTCCCCTTTAGTCTTCTCCAGGCAACATGGTCCCACTTCCTCTGTTTCCTACATCATTTCCAGACTCCTAGCTCTACAGTTTGTCAATGTCTTTTCTAAAATTACAGTGTCTTGGACAGAACACAATATTCCAACTGTGATCTAGCCAGTGTTAAGTACGTCAAAGATATTACTTCCCATGGTGTGGACACTCTATTTCTATTTATACTGCCTTAGAAAGTCTTAAAAGAAGTTTTTTTTTCCTGTTTTTTTCCTTTTTCTTTTTCTTTTAAGCAGCTGCATCATTCAATTGGCTCATATTAAATTTGTAGTCAACTAAAACCTCCACATGTTTTTTAAAAATCAAAAGTTTTCATATTCAGTTTTCACTTGGAGCCAGCAATCACTTACTTAAGTAACAGGCAGAGAATTCAGATGTGTAGCTACCTAAGAGAGGGATACATATCTGGGATCCGCCACCATTATTTTGTAACACAGTCTCTTCTAGTTGGCACTGTCATTGCAAAAAGCTTCATAAAGACAATTAAGTAGTTTGTCTTTGGAAAAGTCTTTAATATTCAAATATATATTTATCTATAGTATTGCTTATGTTATATTTAAAATATGCTGGTAACTTTTAAGTGCTTTAAAAAATACAAGGTAATCTTATCTGGATAACATCTCTGTGAAATAGATATTATTATTATAAACAATTACCAAATGAAGAAACTGAAATGTGGACAATTTAAGTAACTTGCCCCAAATAGCACAGCCAGTAAGAAGCATTGCCAGGATTCAAAAGCAGGAATCTGGAGCAAGTTTTGGGTTCGTAGTTATTAGATTATGCTGCCCCTTGATCCCAAAATACATGCTTGGAAAAACAGGCACTGTGTCAGCCACTTGGGAAACAAACAAAATAATATATCATCATCATCATACTTCTATGTTTGTCTTAATTCCATTAAGTAGATAACAGATAGATAAATGCATAAATAAAACTATTATAAGTATCACAGAAAAAAAGTCATAGACATTCTGAGGATAACTTCATATTTTTGAACTCAAAATATGAAGATCACTTTAGGGCTGATGAAAGGATTATAAAATGTAATACCTGTAAAGTGATTCAAATAATGACTGTCCACCCTGGGTGCTAGCTCTTTTTAAAATATAAATTTTATAAACATATTAATTCATACAAATATGCTTATATTTAAACTCATATTTATCAATCACGAAGTTCCTAGGGCAAGAGAGTAAACTTTCAACTAAATAGTAATGGGACTTCATTTTAAAGAGTGAAATATTCTCTTACATATAGAAGAAAAGCACGGTGAGAATTAAAGCAGGCAGGATATCTGAAACACTCACTGATGGGGAAAAAAAATATCATTCAACTTCTTTAGCATCCATCTTCTAATAGAAAGAACTCCACTATTTTCATGTACATCAGCAACATGTTCCAGAATTAGAGAAAAAACTATTCTGAAAAACATGAATAACCATGAGACATTGCTGCTTATCCAAACTAATTCAGATGCTTGATATTTCTGGCAACCCATATATGTTCCTGCTAATCCAAGTTTATCTTAAACATGTTTTTTTGTCAGTTTTTTCCAAATGAGACAAGACTCCATAGATTGTCATTTTAGTCTCAGGCTAAGGGTTACATACCAATAAAACTGGAAGCATCTCATCACGAGAACTTCCTCATTTGGCTTTGAAGCTTGGTTGCTGTGATGTGCAGAGAGAGAGAGAACAGGACATGACTGCCCCATGGACAGATTTCAGGAAGAAGTTATACTGTCATTACAACAAGATCCACTGTCTTAAGATGGCTGTGCATTTGTTGGAATTGTTTTTTAAATTATAATAAATTCTTACTATTCATCAAAGTTTGTCATTGGCTCTTTGGTTTACTCCACAGTGAGTGTCAGTGATGAAAACTTTGTTTCCTTTTATGATTTTCCAATAGATATTCTGACATGTATATGTGGCAGTTTCAATGAAAATCATTCATAAAACAGCTGTGAACATTACTCCACATCACCTTCCAAACGATTTTTGTTTTGTATGAACAGGAGTACTACATTAATTCATCTGTGAATTTATGTTAGTGATTTGCAATAATGGAATTTTCTAATAAAATAAACTCATAAACATATGTTCAAATTCGTAGCTTAGAAAGTTGCCACCATATATACTCCTTTACATCTATTTATATTTATTGAACTAGGTTCCTACCGAAATGGAAACTTGCTATTCAGGAGGAGTAAGTAAAAAGGAAAAGGGGGGGGGGAGGGACGGCGGGGAAGAGACAGAAAGTGGGAGGTCTACTGTTGTCAATTATTCTCCCCAAATACAAAAGGGACAAGATGCTTTGTGGCAGTCACGTCTCCATTAATCACCACTTTTTTCTTCCTCATCATCATCATTACCCATCCTGAAAACTAAGAATTGACCATAGGCATTCAATAATACAGCAAGAAATAATATGATTACTACAATAGGAGTAATCCATGCAAGTCAAGTGTTCTTTATTGCAAAAATTTCAAATAAAAAATTTATTTATCCTTTAGAAGTTTCACTTAGTTAATATATATTTTCTCAATTCAAAAAATATATAAAAATCCAAAATTTTTAAACAGTTAACACTTTATTTCCCTAATTTTAAAATAAAAGTACAATTATCTATACCATGTATATCATCATGTTATCTAATCTACAAATTTTATAGTGATAAGTATTTATACACACTATACTGGGCAATAGGAAATACTTTTTTGGTTTCCCCTAGCAGCTAAAGGTTTCCAGTGCCAAGTCCTGAACCTCTGAACATATATTTAGGAATCAAAATGTTTGCTTTGGGGGGAGGGAAAATTAAAGAAGTTCATTCTCGCTTCAAAGAGTTTTCCCAAGGAGTGGTGACTCATTTCCATTACATATCATCATAATGAACACTGTTCTCCTGGCTTTCATAATAGTGTGGATTCAAAGTCATGTGTGTAACATATACTTTCCTAAGATCCAGCCTATTCATTTGAATATATATGGGGTATCTTATGTTCTTATTCTGATATGTAAGGTATTAGCACTATGGTTCCAAGAACAATTTTTTTAATCATAAATACAATTTATGTGTGATTTGAGTTCCTAATTTCTAAGGAACCATTCAGCAATAATGGTCTCACCTAAATACCCTGTGAAGCTGCAATTAATTAAGAGACTGCTGATTCTAAGAACTAGGCAACAAAGGGCATGAAGGGAAAATTATAAATCTGGATGCCAAGTTCTGAGCAAATATCAACAATCCCCTTTTCACTTTTGCAAATATATATGTATATATACATATGAACTAGAGGGAGAGGATTATATGAATAATGTTAAATAAAAAGTATATACAACCCGGCTTGTGTGGCTTAGTGGTTGAGTATCAACCTATGAACCAGGATGTCACAGCTAGATTCCAGGTTAGGGCACATGCCCAGGTTGTGGGCTTGATTCCCAGTTAGGGGGCATGCAAAAGACAGCTGATCAATCATTCTCTCTCATCACTGACATTTCTATCTCTCCCTCCCTCTCCCTTCCTTTCAGAAATATATACTTGTTAAATTTGCCTCTTAATCTAGTTCAACAAGATGCTTGTAAGGCAGACAAATTATATTGTTGATATTCAGAACTTCTAAAGAGCAAAGAATGAATCAACTTCCCTGGTTTAAACTTGTCTTAAAACATATTATTTTGTAACTTGAACATTTATGATATGCCTTGAAAATGTAAAGCAGAAAGCAAAATCAAAGAGAAAGAAGAAACTTCATCATTCTATCTAGACAGACGTTTGCTTGTAGTTTTTGGTATCCAAAATCTTTCTTCCATACATTGCACAGATGCCCATTTTGTAAGCACAGCCCAGGCAGTAATTAGAACCGGGTTGGTGCACAGAATTTTTACAAATTCTGCAAGTGGAGATTTCTTCTTTTCATATGGATCGAATCTTGCTTTCTTTGAGATCAAAGCTTTATTTTCATTCAGCTTTCTTCCACCGCTTTCTCTGGTATGTATCCCTTGTACCATGTTTCCATGTATCTGGAGTGATAACAGTACCAAGTCTCTTTTCACATTTTTTGCACACCATCCTTCTGTGATGGGACCCTTAACAGCGGTAGCAACAGCATCTTAAAAACATCCAAAAAACCCAATACTTTCTACTTGTATTTTGCATCATCTCTCACCAACTTCAACCTCAGTGGAAGATGCTGCTGCTTCTTCACCCTGACACTACACACAACAACCGCACTCATACCGATTCTCACTCAGTTACATGTACTGCTAATCTTTCTGCACTTTAAGCACCCAAGTGAATGGAAAACCCACTTTCTACCCCTACCTTTACCACCACTAACTAGCCTTACCTTGGAAAGTGAGTTCGGGCAGAAGTACTTATTATCACAGCCAGAGGGCCCTGCTAACCACCAGGAGGCCTCAAGAGGAATAAGGGCTGTTGTTGGCCCCTTGTTACAAAGGGAATCAAACTTTCAGGAGACACAGTGTAAGTGGCAGAGCAAAACACAGATCAGCCACTCACCAGTGCTAAAACCTCATGCATGAGAGTCTCCTTAACCTTTATAATTATTTCTAAGCCAGAATTAATGATTCTGAAAGTCTGTTTTTGAAGGAACACCTTTGTTTGTCCAGGTGCACGAGGCTGTTTCCCTCTGCCACAGAAAAAACAAGTTCAAGGCACTATGAAAAGTGTGCACTTAAAATGATCGCTTTAATCTCAGCTGTACGTGCACTGTGAAACATTTCGGGGTTATCTCAAGGAAGAAGTCAGCCAAGGCAGGTATGTGTGTATACAAGGTGTCTGTGTGTGAAAGAGAGAGAGGGAGATATGGGAAAAACTGAGTTCCTAACAAAGTAATATCTAATTGCCATTATTCTGTATAACAATCAAATCTATGACAATACCAAGAGTTATAAGGCTTTATACTAAATGTGTATATATTTCCTTTTATATTTTGAGAGTATGTATCCTTTACTAAAAATATGATAAACTAGTATAAATACATTTTGAAAAATGAAAGGCCACACTTTTTGCAGAGATCTGAATCTAGAGAATAGCATTAGAATTAGGTATGGTAATCAACCCAGCCTTCTTTGGTTACATATCCCAGTGACTTGTAGTATTCCAAATGTAATTATCATGCAACTGAAATTTAACACTATTACTGTTACATAACTATTATAACAAATTAGGTATAAAAGTACCAGTATTGCAAATTAAGTTATCAAAAAATATAAGATGTATGTCTATATTCTGACAATCATACTATATAAAATTTTTAAAAGGTAAATACCAGAATATTAAATCAAATTTCAAAAGTCTATAGCAATTTTAACTGCACAACCTTTACAGTTTTAAGAATTGTCTCCAAGGCAAGAGATTGGTATGCCTTTTAGAATTTACATATCTTTAAATGTATAAAAATATTCATGTATGTCTTCACTTTGGGACCAGTTAGCAAAATTTGCCTGCTTTTATTTTTTTACTAGAGACCTGATGCACAAAATTCGTGCAGGAGTAGGCCTTCCTTCCCTCGGCTACTGGCACTGGCTTCCCTCGGGCACCCGAGACCTAGGCTTCCCTCACAGCCCTGGCTTCATCCAGAAGAACGTCCAGTCTAATTAGCATATTATGCTTTTATTATTATAGATTATTATAGATAGGGAGAAGGAGACCATTTAGCAGCATGGGTAAATGGATTATTCTCTGGCATTCACCTAAGGCTAGATGGAGCCACTGTCAGGTCATTCTACACAATTTTTAGAATATTGTTGGAAATAAGTCCTTATTAAATTATGTGTAATTGTTTTTCTACAGAGTCATATTTTTTTAAAGAGAACTTTACATATGTTATAATGGATGCCCCTCAGTGATAACATGAAATAGAATCAAATTTATTTTTATTCAAAAGTATTAGCTCCATACATAATCTAAAAGTTAAATTAAAATTCTTTCTCTGGAAAGCACTTCTAATTACCAAAGACTCTCTTTGGGAGCTGGGTTGTCATTTTAAAACACTAGACAGCAAGTTAATGTTACCCCTAAAATTTAAAAAATAAATACAGCAATAGCTCTAAAAAAAAAAAAAAGGCAAGTAAAAGCAAGTTGAGACTTTACTATTATTGTTATTTAGGAAATTTATACTATCATATTAGCAAAACGTCATAATTTAGGTGGGAAACAAAAATGCAGTTATGATACCAGCTGAGCCAAGTTATCCTAAGACTGGCTATTCTCAGAGCTTGGATTTTTCCAAATATTTGCCCACTCTTGACTTTATGTTGCTCATTACCGATCTATGTTTTTAGGACTTCAAAGGCCAGCTATTCCAAGGAGCAAGAAGCTAGACAGACATGAAACCTGAATGCCACTCTTAGGAACACAGAGTGCTCTGGCCCAGCCACAAAACCAGGCCTCATTTCACCTCTCCCACTTCCTGTTAATAGCAAAGGTTAGAAACAGATTCTGTTCCCAAGCACAAAAGTCAGCATGTCTTTTTTTTTTTTATTATTACCAATAAAACTTAAGCAGAACACACAGGTACAAATGTTTTATGCTGTTTTCTTATTCTGTACTAGAGTTATAAACTCTTAAGATGGATAGCAATGTAATTGTTAAATTCTACAGATTAACTTGGTTGCAATTAAAGCAACAAACCTCATCACCAATAGAAAATCTCACAATCTTGAGTTGTCCGGTGAGACTATAAATTTAACTCTTATAAATACATGTATAAAAACATAAATTTGATCATCAAAGTTAGAGCTATTATTAGTATAAAATATTTTTTGAACAACAAAATATGAAATTATATTTATACAAAGGCAAAATAAATGATAGAACAGTCAACTTTGGGGAAAATAAAACTAGAAAAATATGGAAACATGTATGTCTAAAAATCAAATGCCATAATATTTTAAGGTGGGTAATTTGACAATTAGACAATATCTGGACCAGAGAGGTACATATAAATTTATCTAAAATAACTATTTTATTTCATTTGTCATCACCATTATGGTTTTACCATTTTAAAATCCTCTATTTTATCCCCACCATACTGTGTTTCTGCTCAAGCTTAAACACCCCCGCCCCGGGCCCCCCCCCGGGGGGGCCCTCGCCCGGTCCCCCCACCCCGACCCATGATCAGGAAAAGCATTTATAGTTTTGAATAGTTCTACTACTTGGAATAATATGGGAAAAACATCTATCACTCCCCTCCCCTTATTGCTAGTAAAGTACAGTCCAGTGCCCGTCAGATTTAGGGCACATGAATAGAGGGTGAGATCACTTTATTGACTGATAACATCTGGAATCTGATAACAACATGAAATGACTTACCCTTAAACCAGAAGTATCCAGAAGGTTATATTACTAGAGATAAACCTGATGTTCACCCAGCACGGGGACTTTATTAGTTTAGCACTGCGTAACCAATCCTTCAGGGATTCTGCTCCATACTATAGAGAAAGTGAGGTTTATGCTAGCACCTTTGCAGTACTTTTGAAAACTCCTATAACCTAGCCATTGCCTGGGGTCTCCCTGGTCTTTGGTACAAGTAAAATTACCTTGATTGCCCCCAAATTCCAGTTAGTAAAACTTCCTGACCTGACCTTTATTCTTAGCCAAAATTCCTGCTACTTATAATTATCAGTTGAGTTTTCAATCTCCTTGGATGCTAGTTTATTCCCTCTATCCACAACATGTGAACCTTGGCATGAAGCTCAAACCATTCTCACACATTAAAAATAATGGAAAACTTGGAAGCAAGCATTCATGAATTTACGAGACTTGACTGAGTTTGGAGAACAGAGATATGGGGGATTTACAAGTAAGAGTCACACTACTGTTGACTGCCAACTCCTGGTCCCCTGTACTTTCTCTTTCCCATACTCTTTTGCAACTTGCCAAAAAGATTAAAAACATCCTTTCTTTGTTACACAGATATATTTTCTCTTCTCTGAAGCCCTGACTGCGTGACCCTTTTGGGAATTGGTAGAATGAGAAGGGAGTAATGTCCTCATTATATCTGTAACAATATCTAAATATTTCTCCATACTTTTCTAAAGGTAATTTTGGTGACAGTTATAAAGTAAGTAAAACATGCTTCACCTGACTAAAAAATAAAAGTCCCTAAAATTATCCTCATGCCACTATTTTTCTTCATTAATTAAATTTAATTAGAGGGTTAATTTTAAATAATTTATTTATTAAGTATGGTACTTAGTATATAATGAATGTTAAAAATGAATAAATATAACATTTCTGTTTTATTATGTTCTGGCTTATCAAATCTGACATTTTAAAATTCATCCTTTGTATTAAATAACAAAGTTTCACTTGCTATAAGAGATGTATCATATGATCTAACTCATATTGGGATTCTAAGTAACAAAATAAACTGATGAACAAAATAGATCCAGAGACACAGAAGAATGGAACAGATTGTCAAATCTCGGAGGGAAGGTGGGTATGGGTGGGCAGATGGGAAGAGTCAACCAAAGAACTTGTGTGCATATATGCACAACCTATGGGCACAGACAATAGGGTAATGGAGGCCTGGAGCAGCGGGGCAGTGGCAAGCTAGAAGGGGTCAATGGGGGAGATTGGGGGACATATGTAATACTTGCAATAATAAAGGTTAAAAATAAATAAAATAAAATTATTCTTAAATTATATCTAAAAAGAGAGAGAGAGATAAAAAAAAAAGTCACCTGTGGTGTACAATTCTCCCTTATAGCAACCCCAAAGGCAATGTCACAAAGCACTTTTTATTGATTTCAGAGAGAGAAAAGAAGAAACATCAATCAATCCATCCGTTACCTCTCGCATATGCCCCGACTGGGGATTGAACCCAAAACCTGGATGTATGCCCTGACTAGAATCAAACCTGTGACCCTTGGACACATAGAACAACACTCTAACCAGCTGAGCCACACTGGCCCAGCCAGAACACTTAGTTTCTTTAATCTATTATACCTTAGATAGATGTATCTATCCATGTATCTGAAAAAATAATCATAAAGGCAAATAAGGGCATATTAAAAATATTTGAAATGTTTGGGTAGAGGGGTTAAAGAAGGAGAAAATACTACCAACAATAAAACATGTTTTAAACATATTTATTTTAGTATCAGTTATACTGACAGAACCTAGAGATACTGTAGTTGCTAAGTCCAACAAGAGAGAAATGCTAAGTAACATGACATATGCATACACAAAATATTAAGTGTACAAGTAATGAAAGTGATACAAGTATACAAGTGATAAAAGCCTTAATAATTTTAATGTTGCAGAAAACAGTAAGAAAATAGTATTAATAAAAATATAGAAAATCAATCCATATTACACTATGATCCTCATGGTATAGAATTAAAAAAAGACATTGAAAAACTAATGGGAGAAATTTATAAACTATCAATGATGATTATTTTCACCTTTTGTTGTCTATTTCAGGAAGAATTTAAGTTGATGCATCATTTAAAAATGTAACTACATTAAATAAAATTTAAACAAATTGGATGAGGCGAGTGGATCACCAGAAAATAAGACCAGGAACACCGAAGTGCAACCAGGGGTGAGGTGGGTTCACAAGATCATCCCATCCAGGTTGCTGTTCAGGATTCAGTTAGGCCACAGCAAGCGCTCATAGGCAACACTGTCAGTCATCTGA
Organism: Lasiurus cinereus; assembly: GCA_011751065.1. Lineage (NCBI taxonomy): Eukaryota > Metazoa > Chordata > Mammalia > Chiroptera > Vespertilionidae > Lasiurus > Lasiurus cinereus. The sequence goes on from JAAGEH010000311.1 coordinate 24,928,527, forward strand.
TGCACAATCCTCAATGCAGCAATTGGACTTAGCCTTTATTGAGTGTCTATTATGTGACACTTTATGCTCAGCAATTCACTTGTATTATCTGGTTTTATCCTCCCAATATATCTAGAATTGGTATTATTTTCCTCCCCATTTTACAGAAGGAGAAATTGAGACAGGGTAGGTAGAATAATATAAACTCAATTAGTGAGAGGCAGTGCGATAGATAGTCATAAGCCAATTTCCAATCCAAAGGTTTGTGGTAAGGACCCATTACAGGGAGGCCCTGAAGACCTTTTTGGACCATTCCAGATCTTCTACATATGAAAACTAGAATAGCTCAGTAAAATGGAGGGTGGACTTAGAGGTCAGGCTACCAGGAATTCAAATCGAGGCCCTCCCACTTCTTGGTTTTATATTATTTATAATTAAGAATTCAATTATGAAGAGTTAATATAATTGTTGTTGCTGTAAATAGAAAATATATATTAAAGATATTTTGTATTAACATGTTTAATTTTGTATATAAAAACTAAGAGACGATATAAGTATAAATTGCCTACAATGTATAATACTCTGTAAATTTCAGCTTTTATATCCTGCAGTTTTCATATTAAATTGTTTTGATAATCTGAACTAGTATATCTCTTCATAACACTGTGGGGTAAATGTATACTTCTAGAACTTTAGTAGGACGATCACAATGCTTCAATTGCCTAATGAGCCATAACACCATTTGGAAGCAGTTCTGGCTGGAATTGAGTAGATGAACAAAGAAACTTCTTGATGTCTCTTCAAGTTCAAACAACCTTTATCAGACAAAAGTCCATATCTTTAGCACCTATACCATAACCTTCATGAATGAATTGCTACCATAGGAAATAAAAAGGTCAAATTTTATCTCTCAAGCTTATGGTTTGTACTAAAATTTGGCAGTAATTTTAAATATACCAGTATCCTAAGATAAAACTTGTGTTTTATGAAGGGTTCCAAATAAGCCAATTTAAAAAATTCAGAGTAAACCAAAAATAAAATTGCATAAATAAAATTACATAAAAGACTTAAAAAGTCCTTTTTATGTAATAGTACTTTTTGTATTACTAATTTGTTTTTTCAAAAATGTACACTTGTCCTAAAAGTTAAGAACTGACACATAAATGTCACATAAATAACTTAGCCTATGGCATATTAAATACAGAGAAGTTAAAATAAATGTATTGACTCACAATCTGTCAATGTCCATGTTATAGTATGAATTGTAGTTGCAGGAACAAAGTTCTCACACTGTATATACATTACATACACTTTGTTTAAGGTTTTCACAATCATTTGTAAAATGATGTATTTCTGCCTTCAATAAAAATAACTAAATTTATTCTATTAACAATATACATTAATAAGGAAAAATCATAATAGCTAACCTTATATACTTTGAATATAAAATTAGGAGGGTATTCATGTGAATTTAAGTTATTTTTTAGCTATACAAAGTATCTATTCCTTAGGGGAAAGAGGGAGGGGCTTTTGTGAGAAGTGGCATAATCATTGTGTATATTCAAACCCATATATGTATGAAGTACCTAAGAAGAATTTTCACATGTTCTAAAGAAATTACCTAGAAAATTAAAATTTAGAAATCAGATACAGTGTCTTATAATCCTATATAATAAAAGAGTAATATGCAAATAGACTGAATGGCAGAACAACTGAACAACCAATCAAATCATGATATGCTAATGATATGCTAAGGCTGCTCAATTGCTCACTACGATGTGCACAAACCACCAGGAGGCAAACAGTCAACTGGTTGAGCAGTTGCTATGATGTACACTGACCATCAGGGGGTAGATGCTCCAACAGGTAAGCTAGCTTGCTTCTGGGGTCCAGCCAATCAGGACTGAGCAAGATGGGCCAGACATGCCCTGGAGCCCTCTCATGGTCCCTCCTGATTCTGATCATGCACCAGTGGAGTCCCTCAGCCTGGCCTTTCCCCTCTGGCAATCCAGAACCCCTCAGGGAATGTCAGAGAGCCAGTTTCAACCCAATCCCACAGGCCACTCCCCTTGGGAGGGCACCGGATACAGGGCTCATGGCTCGCAAGCACAGCTGTGGCAGCGCGAGCCTCTCCTTATTGGGGCTGATCAGGTGTGAGCTCACGGAAGCCACAAAGGGGCCAGGATGAGCAGAAGCAGCAGGTATGAGCTGTAGGCAGCGTTAGACTGCAGGTTTCAGCTCAATCCCTACAGGCCAACCAGAGGGATCCCACCCATGCACCAATTAGTGACCGGGCCTCTAGTTCTTTCATAATTTTAGAGGACTTTAAGAGGTAATGGAGGCATTCAGAGAAAGCCTTAAAAAGATGCAACTGAAATACACACCAATAGAGAATTAGGTTGGTTTACATAGCATGTGCAAGAGTACTCCTAAATTTGGAAAAAAACCTATAACTTTACAAAATGTTATTTATTCTACTATTCCTGGTACATAGTGGCTACTTAATAAGTGCTTTCTGAATGTTTAATTCTGGCCTTATTTTAAGTTATGAGCATTTAGTCATACACACACATATACATATGCACACACATAAAGGTGGGTTGTATGCATTTATTCTTAAATTTATAAATTTAATTTATGTATTACTCATTCATTATCTCATTTATTGATTGAGCCATTATTTATTCTTCCTTGATTACCTAAAATGTATCAAATAGCTCTTGGGAACAAGGACAATAAAGATAGCTCATAAGAAAACAATTAAGTTATCAATTACCCTGCATAGCAAAATGAACCTAATGGTAGTTTTATTTCTTTGTTTATGATAATCTAGACCACTCACTGTCATATCCTTAAATTCAAAGGTGCTGATGTTCACAACTGAGAATGTGTGTCTTTCTTAAGTCCCCTAATCCTGATATGTTCACCCATGGTTTCAGCTAGATCCATACATCAACTTGGGAAATGTCCCTTCAATTAATGTTCATACTTGCACTATGAATATTGTTGAGCCAAAGATGCATACCTCAGAATTAGCAATCTCGGTTTTATATATCTAAATGAAACAGGCTCAGGGCCCATTATGAGTAGTTTCAAAATCTATAAAAAATAACACCTTTTGAATCAGAGCTTCAAATGGCAGGTAGTTACCACTTCACTTTATAAATGAGGAGGTTAAAAAAGAAGAAGAAATTGAGTATCACAGATCCAGGATCACAAGCTAGTGTGTCTGAGTTTGGACTAAACCCCACTTCTGTCTAAAACTGAGGCCCTTGCTTCCCCTTCATTTCCCCAGCTCTGCTGTCCTAAGTGTAATCAGTCAGCATGTTACCAAAGAATGAAGAATTACACACGAAGGCCAAAGGCTTATTGAGAGGGAACTGAACACTGCCTCATAAAATGATCACCTTGTTTGGGAGTAAAATAAGCATAATCACCGCTCTGGGAAACCTGACGGATTGTAGCTTGGCCATAACCACAATTCATACACACATGTTTTATCTGTCAAATTAAGGATTGATGCCAAATGAGAGCCAAAAAAGGAGCGTGGGAAAGCCTGTGGTTTGGGGTAAGGGTTAGGGAAACAGCTGCTACAGGCATGATACGAAAAGAAAGAAAACAGCAAGAGAGAAATTAGCAATACATAAGATAACTAGCTCTGAATTCTGTGATTCAGAAAAATAGTCTTTTAAAATAAAAGATATTTGGGAGGGTTAAAAAATATGCTATTATTTTATCAGCAGTCTTGTAAAGTTTGATCTTTAGGATCAAATAATAATAAATATTTTATAATCAGAATATTATATTTGACATACTGTATGTCTCATAATGATTTATATTTGCTTATGACCCAATTTTTTTAATTACTCTTAAAAAATAATGACTGTCTTCAGTTCAAACCATGAAAAAAGAGACTTATTAAAGAAAAATAACTTGACATAATTGTGTTTCTACTATTTGTAAGTAGCTTAGTTGGCCAAGAAGATAATGGATGGATAAATGAGTCCCTATCTTAAAGAATTTAAATTCTCGGAAATATGCAGGTTTCATTTATTAAGCCAACCATATCATTTTTTGCCAGGAACTGTGTTTCTCTGGATTCAGTGAATGATTAGATGAGAAAGAGAAGCTGTCCACAGGAAACCCAGAAGTCTAGTAAGAGAGACCAATAAAGCTTATGAAAGGAAGTCCATGATTCTCTAAGGACAGAGAAACACCAGGCTGAGCAAGTAGGAAAAACAACTTAGAAGCAATGTCCAGGAAATTATTTTATTTGATATTTTTATAAACAGCAGAGACAACATATATACTTAAATTTGATTACTTAAGAGGTATCTTAAACTTTACTGCCACCAAAGAGGGTATGAATAAACATAGGACATATTTTGTTACATCCCTATAATTTATAATTCAATGCAAACAAAATACCAATAAGAGGCTGAACTGGATATTATAAACCTACACTAGACAGGTACACTTGGGAGACTTTTTATACATGACACAGAAAATCACTGAGTCTAATTTGACTCTTTATTTTTAGTCTATCAGATTGGATGAGGTATGAGTTATTTTCTGTTATATAATTTTAAATCTACAGTTGTTGGCCCTAAATACACCTCTGTTCTCTTGCTTGATATCCATATTCTCAAGAGTGCTTCCTTTTTACAAACCCCCAAGAAAGTTTGTCTACTTCCATGGCTTTCCTGGCCATACATAGAGAAGATTCCAAAATCTATATTCCTGCCAGGACTCGTGTCTCATCTCCTGCCTATAGCCAGTTATTTTCTGAACCCTTCCATGGAGGTCTTAGAGAAATATAATATATATAACAAATAATATACTGTTCTATATACCAAAGAACCACTTTCCCAAAGGCTTTCACCAACTCCATAAACAAGGTATATTTCCCTTGTTGTTCTCTCCCTAAGCAATTAGTATACCATATCCCTTTAATCACATTCACATACTTATAATTAATTGATATATTCCTACTAGACTATAGTCATAAAGTCAGGATGATGTTGGTTTCTTCATTGCTTAATTCAAGCAGAAGACACAATTGGTCTTTCAATGTGTTATCACTAAATTTAATTATATAATATCTGCTGTATGTCCCATCATGGTATGAGCTAATATATTTATAAACCTCAAACTTGCACTCCCTCACTGTAATTATAGTATTTCATGTCTTGTAGCTAGTGTGATGTAGCTCAATGTTAATAGAAAGAAGGGAAATCGAGGCCAAACTGATAAGTGTACCCCTCTGAGTAGGAGGAAAGAGATGGGTATAAATCATCCTTCCCACTCAATGACCTTGAGTTTGAGTTTCAGAAAAGGACTAGGGCAGTTCAAAAGAAACAAAAAACAAAAGAACTGAACAATATTCTTTACACAATAACCCACATTCCACGGATGTAGAAAGCCCAACATTACAAATGCTATAACAGCAATCTATGTCTTTCTGCCAACACTGAACTCAGGTGGATATTTTTGGAGCTTCCCCCCACACCCCTTTCACGGATATGTATTTAATTACCTATAGATATATCAGATACTTCTCATTTTGGAATGATGCTCGGCTAAATATAGATTGCATTAAATAAGATACCTATGTGCTGCTCAGGAGGAAAAAAAAAACACTAGTAATTTTCTTAAGTGTTTTCAAACTTAAAAGCATATGCAAGTAAATTAAGGGTGGGTGATTTAGAAACAACAGTGAAATAGAAAATGACTCATGTCGTGAAAGCTTTTATGGCACGTCTATAATTTATTCTATTATTGTACTATTAACATAAATATGCCACTAACACAAGTATTTATTGCCTACTTAAAGCATATTTGCACTTTGCTTGTTAATGTGGAGCTATATAAAATAAGCATTAGTTTTCAAGAAACTGCAATCTAGTTAGGAAACTACTAACTAGTAGAACATAATCTATAGTGATAGGATTTAAGAATCAGACTGTGACTATGAAGTATATATAGGGTTATAACAGTTATGAAGTTTTCATAAAGAAGATAAGCTATACAGAATGCATGGTACTTGGGTAGGTCATGAGAAGCAAGTATTTTCATCTGAGAGGAATTAAAGGTTAAAAGAGAAAAATACAAGTATAATCATTGAATTTTTTTAAAGTAAAATAACTATCTGACTGAAATGAAGACTCTTAGCTAATAATGGTGGTACTTGAATTAAAGTACATGGTAATGAGTTAATTAAAAGAAAGAATTTAACTTGATCATGAAGAACTCAAAGATTAAATAGAAGAATCTAGACTAGACAAGAAATATGAGGTGAGGAAATGTAATGTTTTTAGCAAGAAGGGGACTATGTAGGGCCTATATGTTATACCAACCACACATGGGGCTCCATTCATGTTAGACCTGTGGGCAGTAACTGGATGAAAGCCGTGAAATAAAGATTACTTGTGCATTGTAGATTATGCTTGCAAGCAGGGAGAGAAACATCTGGAGACTGAAGACATAATTTCAGTAACTCAGGTATAAAGTGATAAAGGCTTGGACCCATGATTGTCAAAGAGAGGATAGAGAAGAAAGAAAAAAACTAACTCACAAAACAATACCAACATAAGAAATGCCAAAATTCTGACATATACTACAACATGAATGAATTTGAGGGCATTGTACTAAATGAAATAAGTCAGCCACAAGAAGACAAATATTACATGAATCCACTTATATAAGGTATCTAGAGTAGTCAAATTCAGGGACATAGAAAGTAGATTTATAGTTACTAAGGATTGGGCAATGTGAGGAATGGGGAGTTATTGTCTAATCGGTACAGAATTTCAGTTTTTCAAGATGAAAAGTGTTCTACAGACTGGATGATAATGGTGGTTGCCCAACAATGTGAATATACTTATCACTAAACTGTATATTTAAAAATGGTTATAAGTTTTATGTTATATGTATTATACCACAACTTAAATAACTTTAAAAAAAGAAAGGCAAAAAATTCATTCAGAATAAAATTAAGGGGAGAATGAGAAAATAATTCCAAATTAATCTTAGATCACTAGCTTAGAAGGGAGGGAAGTTGAAATAAAGTAGATCTATCCTGACAGAGAAGAAAATCAATTGTCAAATATGTTAGAGAGGGACATCTAAGTGGAAATGTTTCATAGGCAGCTGGAGGCAACAGATAGTGGCTCTGTGGATAAAACAGGAAATATGCTGGTTTTTATTTTAGTGTCACCATTTAGGGGGGAAGAGACAGGCATGTTCCATTTTGAGCCCAAAATCTTAATAGAAATGTTTTTACAATATAGCTTTGTCAAACATTTTTAAAAAGAAAAATAGTCCATCTGGTGTGGTTCATGGTTGAGCATCAACCTATGAACCTAGAGGTCACAGTTCAATTCCCGGTCAGGGTTACAGGCTCAATCCCCAGTGAGGGGGGGGGGGGGCGGGGGGGCCAGGCAGGAGGCAGCGGATAAATGATTCTATAACACTGATGTTTCTATTTCTCTTTCCCTCTCCCTTCCTCTCTGAAATAAAAAAGATATTTAAAAAAGGAAAGAAAAACAAATAAAATGTAGTTTTGTCAAAATATTTCTTTACATTCTGCCAAAACCGGTTTGGTTCAGTGGATAGAGCATCGGCCTGCGGATTGGAGGGTCCCAGGTTTGACTCCAGTCAAGGGCATGTACCTTGGTTGCGAGCCCATCCCCAGTTGGGGGTGTGCAGGAGGCAGCTGATTGATGTTTCTAGCTCTCTATCCCTCTCCTTTCCTCATTGTAAAAAATCAATAATATATATATATATATTATTGAGATATATATATATATATATATTTCTTTACATTCTGATATCCTTGAATTGGGTTGGTCTTAAAATGAACAGCATCTTTTGACAGAAAACAGTAGTTGCAATTACAGGAGCGAACTCAATCTAGTTTAAGGCAGAGTTATCCATAGACTGCAGGGCAGAAACCTAGTGAGCCTCAGGGAAGAATAAAACCAGAATCATGAAAGTCATGAGGTGATTGAGATCCCTCTTCCTTTCCCCCATGCCCCACATTTGCTTCATTCTTTCTGCAATTTGCCTTTATATGCTCATTAACTCTATAGCTGAGTTGGAACAGGGTTTTTGCATTTTGAAAAAGACTTAACTCACACTTGGCCCCAATATCAAATCCCTGGATCAGAATGTCATGGCTCAGCTTGAGTCTGAGTACAGTTAAGACATTAGAGTCATAGCAACCAACTGTGGCTTCCAGAAGATGGCTACAGTCAGTGCAGCCCAATACCTCAGTGGGAATCAACTAGTTACATTCCAGGGAAGAGGAAACACATCAACAGATGTGAAAACCAAGTCAGACAAAGAGCAATTGAATTGGTGGATATCTTTAGCCGGGGAGAAGACTTGAGAGTGCTAACAGGTAATAGTTTTTCACTGTAATAGAGGTGGGAAACTTATCTCACCTCTCTGATGATTTCTAACTTATTATGTAGAATAGAAAATAAATATGAAAAAAGAGTTTGAAGTTACAACAGGCAGTTTTTGACTCAACATAAGAACCATTCTATCTATAGCAGTGTTTTATCAAGTGTTTTATATGTGAGATAATCTATTTCTATTATTATTCAATAAAACTACAAAGCTAGGATTTAAATTTTCATTTAAGAGATGGAAAACCAAAGCTAAGAAATGCACTGACTTGCCCAATATCAAACAGTTATTAAGTAGCAGAACTATAATTTGCAGCAATGTTCATTTGGATCCAAAGTCCTTCTCTTTTTTTCTTTTCTTCTTCCCAATTTTATTAACATTTGATTGACTAATAGAAATTACATATATTTAAGTTGCGCACTGTCATGTTTTGATATATGCATACATCATAAAATGATTACCATGGCTAACTAATTAATACACAACCTCACCATCACTTTTCCCCCTTCTCTTTGTAATGCACCCATTGATTTAAATGTGGTGTGCTCAATGTAATTTGAGGTATTCAAATACTGGCTAAATAAATATTTGTCACAGAAATACTAAATAAATAATTATTGTTTTGGGTGGGAAACTTATCTCACCTCTCTGATGATTTCTAACTGTAATAATTCATAGCTTTACTATTCTGGATTCAGTAGTCATATTTCGAAAGCATTTATTACAAGCAAAGATAAATACTTTTCTCATCTATTAAAGGTTTTATAATATCATGCGCAGTAGCCTTGCTCATGAATCCGTGAACCAGTAGCTCACCAGTAGCCCACTGCCACCCTCCTGTAGCTCTCTGCCCACTGCCTCCCCCTCCGGTAGCTCCCTTCGCCCCTCCTACCTGCCCCCCAATATCTTGCTGCCCTGCCCCCTCCTGTTGCTCTCTGCCACTCATCCGTGATCCAGTAGTTACTCAGTCAGTCATTACACTTCATGGTGTAACAACCATTTGCATATTATATCTTTATTATGTAGGACAATTTCCAAAAAGAAAATGTCCTAAATTTTTGTATTAAAATTGTAGGTAAGATGTCTTTTAAAAAAAGAGAGAGAAACAGCTCTGGTTGATCTTTAAGAAAGCCAGTAATAATAGTAATCTGAAAATGTTTTTTTCTAGAAAGAGTTATAGAAATAACTGGTTGGTGAAATAGCTAAAATAGAGTTTTTTGAAAGTACAAACTATTCAAAGTAAAATGTTGCTTGTATCTTCAAGATGGGTCATTGGCTTACAAACATAATACTCTTGAGACCTCAAAAAATCTAGTAAATATTACTTTAAATCTTCAGATTTCAGGTGCATTGGCCCAAGAACCTAGAATAGGTGAAGAGGATGAGGAAAAGGTTGAAGTTTTGGGCTCACCCACACTGCCTTCAATAGCATGATAAGGTTTGTCTCTTTGTTTGTTTTAATCTACCCATTAACTAGATTTGCCTAGGATTTCTTATGAAACAAAAATTCCATTTCCAGAAGGAGAAAGGGAGGGAGAGGAGAGAGGAACAAAGAAAAATATATGTCACTCTTTTAGAACTCTCTCAATGGTTTCATCATTCCACTTTGAGGAACTATGGAGCAGAAACAGTAAATGTATACATAATTAATGCTGTCAGAGACTTAAAATTTTTCATGGCATTTAGAAAAGTCTGTTGAAAGACATGAGAAATGTGTTTAATGAAATAAAAATTATGGTAAGAGATAATGGTAATAAATTACATAATCATTTAAGATTATATATTTTTCATTAAAACTCATTTGTATAACTTACAGAGCATAAACACTGAAAATTTTAAAAGAAAATTATGAATAGGAAAAAATAAAGCAGATGTTAAATTAAAATAATGATTTATAAATCTATTCAATCTTTGAAATAAAAAAAATGACCCTTCTTTAAAGAAACCCTTTAATGAAAACTATCTGCATATTAAAGTTAGGTTGAGCCAATTTTTTACAAAGAAAAAATGTTGATCCAATAATGGTGGTTTTCTCACATTTTTAGTGCCAAACACAAATTTAAATACCAGAAATACAATACCATTAAGAATATCAACTTTATAATATCAGAGCTGAAAGCTACCCATTGCCTACATTATCATGAAAGTGCAGCAGAGAACATATAAGACTGATGGACCTTGGGCTTTAACAAGGGCTAAAAGCTATGCACCGATTGTTCTGTAGAGATTGATTCAAGGCAATCCTCTAACCTGATAATCTTTTACTGTTTACCAAACCTTACCTTTGATATGTGTGTTTGCTTTGCTAAAGGGCAAGTGTGTATTCTAGTAAATAAAAAGCTATGGGTTCCGAGACTCAGGGAACCTCTCTACAAGAGAATAAGGTCTCACCTGGCTCCTCCCATGCCTTCTAAATTTATATTTTTGTCTAGTGTATCCATTTATGCTCAACCCCTTCTCCAGATCCTGAATCCTTGCTGCAAAAGGTTGTGGCATATCAGTTATAACATGTCCTATACCACTATTTTATGAAGGAAGACAGATATACATGTTTAAGTTATTTTTACTCATCCATACTCATAGATTTCTAACATGTTTTTATATATATGACATTTCTAATAAGTTTTATTTGTAAGAAAATATATTTTACTCAATTCAGTACAAGAGGAGTCTGAAACATAATGCAATGCCACAAAACAATGAAAAATTTTTATATATACATTACTTTTCTTCATATAATTACTAGGGTATAGATATAATGCTAGATACATAGTCAATTAGAATTAATTTTTAAATGATTATATGTTTATAAATACTAACTTGTAAATCCAAACTTAAGTATTCCAAAATCAATTAAAAATATAATTCCAAACAATTGGATCTTTAAATTGTAAGGAATTGTGGAAGTCTGCTATATCTTCCTTCTTTTATTTAGTATAATAAATTGTACCACCACCAACCCCTTTCCTTAGCTGGTCATTTGGTAACGAGCTACATTATATAACAACAGACCTCATTTTGCTAGAGTTAGAGCTACTACCTTATAGACCAAGAATATTTATATAAAGACATGTCAAATTGATTCTATCTGCTGCCTCTATTGCCTTTCTAAAAATTCATTCATTCAATGAGTATAACTACTTAGTTGCAAAAAGAAAGTTTTTAGTGATACATATTTTAAGCTCAACTATGTATCACCTATGAGGAAAAGAATATAATATTAAATATCTGATATGTGCCTGGCACATTTGTAGATGCTGTAAACAAATTATCTTAAAATTATGTAATAAACTTATGAGATAGGAATTGCTATCCCCATTAAACAGATGAAGAAAAAGACTCAGAGCTGCGCAGTACCTTCCCCTAAGTCACACAGCTGGCAATCAACATCTGCCTTGATCGTAAACTGTGTGTTATACCACTGTGACTCCTGACTCAGTATAGTTAAGACAGTATGTCTATAATGTGATCAAGGAAATGAACCAAAGTAAGAAAATGCTAACCTGCAAGGTGCTATGTAGGAAGAGGTCAAGTGAATGAAGAAGCTGTACAGGTTCAGAAGATTCTGTGAAAGAATGGGTCTGGAAATAGTGCATAAAGGATGAGCAAGATTTTAGTAATGCAGAAGAAAAACTAGGTCTAGAAGGACTAGAACAGAATGAAGGTGGGAAGGAAACTGGTGTGTTCATGGGAAATGGGAAATGGCAAGGGGGCATACACAAAAAAGCCATTAGAGACATGAATAGACCTACAAATAGACCTTATGTAATAAAATCAACAATCTATATATACAAAAGGCTAAGTGACAGTCCAACCGTCCATGTCTGCCCCCTGGTAGCTATGACGTGCAATGACCACCAGGGGGGCAGATATTCAATGCAAGAACCAAAGATGAGGGAGCCGGATTCTGGGGTGCATCACCCGAGAACCACCCTCTCACAATCCGGGACCCCTTGGGAGATGTTAGAGAAGTTTCAGCCTGATTCCCATAGGCCAAGCTGAGGGACCCCTCCTGCCTGTGGACCCCTCTCACTCCACAGACACCCTTCAAGTTGTGGCGTCATCCCAGGTATGGCCATCCGGGAAGGGACCGAGGGAGGTTGGCTCTAGGGCATGTCCGGCCAGTCCTGCCCAGTCCCGCCCTCCCCCCTCCCAACGCCCGGCTACCTTCTAATTAATTTCTTTTCAATGTGCACGAATCCATGCACCCAGGCACTAATATACATATAACAAAAATGGAGAGAAAATGCTAAGGGGATGGGGAAGGATTAATAACTAGTAGTAGTTTAAGTAGCATGAATTACACTTCCTATTTCTCCTTTTCCATATCCTCTTCCATTTCTCCCTCTGTCACACCTAATTCAAAGCTTCATAAAGAAAAGCTGATCCTATATTGATTCTCTGAACAAAACAGTTTGTCAAAATAAATGTCTGGGAAACACATAAATGAAGCCAACAGGAAACCTCATATTTAAGTCAGAAAGCAGTTAAGAAAGAACCATTAACAAATGATTTTTTGTCAGGCATTAGCCAGTAAACAAATGCACATTTTAAGAAAGGAACAGTGCTAGTTCCTACCACCTCCCCAATTTATAAGCTACACATCTGGATAACCAACGATGTTTGGCAAGGAGCCAACAGCCCAAGGAATATGAATCATGCTTCATCAGAAAAATAATTTGGATATACACATATAAGGTAATTGAAGATGACAGGTCAAAGAGTTAAACCTTCAAGAATGGCTATTTCCATAAGAGAAAAATTAAAGACATATTATACTAGATAAGGATAAACTTAGAATTGCTAATCCTATTCAATATATTTATTTTATAATCAATAATCAATACAAATTTTTAATGAGTATCCTACCATGTACATAATATTTGGTTAGGTTCAATTCAGGATAAAGAAAAAAATTGAGAGATGTGGTTCCTACCCTTAAAGAAATTACACTATTATATTTTTAACTTGTAAATTACCAAAGTTGTCTTCTTTTCCATACCTACAATATGGCTTTCTACATATGCATGGTTTGATTAAGTCCAGTTCCCAATTATTTTTAAGCTGAATGCAGTTCCATTGTAATTAAGTCACTTTTGCAAAAATTTAACTCAGTAATAAAGCGAGAGAAAAGTAATATTTCCCTCTGTAATAAAGTTATAAACCAAGTGTACTTATTAAAAGAAACAAAATATTTTATTAAACTATCAATGATGTTTAAGAAAATAATACATTTCTATTAATATGGCATATGATTTCTCTATTTTAGTTTCTCCCAAATTCTAACACTAGAATGCTCAAAAGCTGCCCTACATATTTCTGACTTGTAAATTATTCTTTTCCAGGAGTGAGGCCAAATGATTTCACTTTGGATATGCAAACTTACCTGCCAAAGAAAAATTCCATGAAGAGCCCTTGAAGGGAAATACTTCATTAGTGAACCTCCTGTCTGCACTATATTTCTGCCATCTGAGCCAACCCTTATAAAGGAGTTTCTGGAATCCTATTTTAACCAATTGGACTGAGGCTTTCCGCATTCCATCAGAGCTGTGTAGTTCTGACCAATCAGAGTGCCTCTATTCTAACTAATTAGGACCAATCAAACCGCAAGGATTCAGAGTCTTCACTGGCATGAGGGAGAACCGATCAGGAACCAGGGGCAAGGACTCCTGTCCATATAAGCCAGTTCCCCTCTGGTTTAAGAGCATACTTTCCCTTTCCACGGAAGGCTGAAGATTGCTTCTCTCCCACTGATCTAAAATACTGGAAAGACATGTTTCACAATCAACTGTGTCACACAAAATAAAGTTTCTATCTTCACTGCATCCCAATTAGGGATTGCTGTTGGCATTGAATTGGTGCCAATGATCATCAGTTGACAATAACACATACACATACACATGTATATATGTGAGATTAAATGTGATTGCCCCCCTAAAAATTGTTAAATAAAAATTTTAACTAATAGTTTGAATTTTTTTTAATTTAAAGCTCAGATTTGAACTAGCCCTGACATAAAAATATTATTTTTTTTATCTTATAAAGAAGACAAAATTTAGGTTGTCATACTTCTAAATCTCCTTCTTTACTACATAATTATCATTTTGAACATTCTGATATTAAGTATCTTCATTTCCTTTAGGAAGCAATTCCAACAAATTCTTCCATTCAAAACACAGGTGTAACTCTAGCTGTAATGGGGAAAAGGCCTCTAAATGGTAAATACAATTGTGGCACAAATCCTAAACTCTGTCCTACGTAGGAAAATCATATTGTCATCCTCAGGCCTCCACCTAAAGTTCACTGATTTTAAGTGTGAATAAATAAGACTATTAAAGAGAGTGATTAAGTGCTCTCCCTCCAAACTTAACAATTCTTCCTTAAAACAGAATCAATGATATATGCTAAACATTGATATTACCCCCCACCCCCAACTACCCTCCTCTATAGCTAACTATCCAAAGGAAGAAAATAAAAATTTAAAGAGGCATGCATAAAAGTATAGAAGCATTGAAGATTGAGCGATTCAGCATCAGGAAACTAACTCTAAATATTTTAATGGTCTCTAAGGATGTTATTGTACTGCTGCATTTTAAAATAATTCAAGTTGAATGAAGACCTTGAGCTACAAGAAAAGCTTAAAGTCTGTGCACTATGTACACACCCACACACTAAGAAAATGAAATAAATTTAATTACCAATTTAGCAGCAACAATAAAAATCCATGGAATGGCATTCCTTAAGAGAAAAATAAGATGTTATTATGTGAGTGGGAGTTACATATTATTTCTCTATTCCTTTATAATTCTCTTTCAACAAATAGTTCTCATTAATATAAAAAATTTTATCCTTTTGTGAGCTTCAAATATAACCTTTACTGGTTCAAAAGTTTATATTTCTCAGAAACGTGTGCTGACTTAAAGTACCACATTATAAATCGTTTAACTCTGAGAGCTAAGAGTTAGGATTAGATCAACATAAATCTGTGACTGGAAAGTTTTTCTCTTACAACTAGAATATAGACCTATTTTTCAAACCAGCATCAGGAAATAATTTTTAACAATACTGTAGAACTAAAGGAAAAAAATAAAAATTTCAGTTTATTAAAAAAAATACTCTGTAAATGATTGGTTCAAATGTTTAATGTGTTTATAATACAAAGCACAAATCTCTATTCACAAATTTCTCCCATAAAATAAAATCCTTTTCAAAATCACTGTACTTAAAAATAAAAATACCAATGTGTAGATCCCACCCTCAGACCATTGGATATTAGATCAGCATCTTAGTTGGGGGGTGAGGGAGGGGGAAGAGATTTTATCTTTAATTCCCTTCAGGTGAGTCCAAGGTACAAACAGGGTTCAGAACCTTAAATTCAGTTGTCCTGGAAGTCCTTTTATCTCTACACTGCTTACCTCAGAGTTCCTTCATGACACACACCAGGAGCAGAATTACTTACAAAGTTCCATAGACATTTCCCAACCCTATCTCCATAAACTTCTAAACGCCATCTACAACATAGGGATAACCACCAAATTCCACACTTTGGTAACAGATTTAAGGAGAAATATATACTTGAGATGATAGTCTGTAAATTTCCAAGTACTATATATATGTAAATTATAATATTTCTTTCACCCAAAGACATCTATTGACCATCCACATGGCACTATGATAAACAATGTAGAGCAATGGAAATGTGGGCCAATTATGTATATGTAGACCTCTCCCAAAGACCTCACTTTTACTTATAAAAATACTCACAATCCAAGATGGAAAGTATAAGTGTCATAGGAGAGTAACGGAGACAATGCTATGGAGATACAAAGAAAGGAAGAAGTACTTGCAAATGAAATGATCAGAAAAATGCATCATGAAGCAGGCAGAAGATGGGTAGATTTATCCACAATGGCTGGAGATCAGGATAGAGATCTCCAGGGGGCAATGATGTGGTCACTGAAATAGAAAATCAAGGACTGGAGGTCTGCCTACGGGAAAACAGAGCGAGATGGAGAACAGCCAAGTGAGAGTGAGCACACTAGAAGCAATTAAAATTAGTTAGAAAATCTTTGTGACAAGAGAAGTAGCCATTTGAAAAGGTCCAGTGAAGAAAAGGCAGATGAGAGTGTCACGGATCCCAAATTAAGAGGTGTTCGTTTTATATAAAAGGATCGACATGATTTTATGTTAGCATTCAACAAAACTGTCATGGTGACGGTTGTACATGGGGAAAGCACTGTGCAGTAGTGCCGGGGATGAGTTAATATTGAGAAAGCCTGGGAGCAGGAAGAGCAGCTGGGAAGCTCCCACAATAGTCCATTCAACCATGAAGTACCCAGGCCATAAACTAGGTCAGGGAAAGTAGAAAAGGAAGGGCTTGACATCATGATCACTCTGGAGAAAGTTATATCCTGTAAATTCCGGTGATGCTTTTGCTATCTAGTGCAATGGAAACAGGAAGCCTTCAGAGCCAGACAGTTCTGGACTCAAATCCAGGCTCTGCATCTGATAAACAGTGGCATCTTGGCTTAGTTACTTAATCTCCTTGAGCTTCAGACAGGAATAATAATATGTATATATATACTTTGATGGTGCTGCGAGAATTAGTTGTGATATCTGGAGAATGTTTAGCCTATCCGGGGGATGTTAGCAATAGACAAAAAAGAGAAACAAAAATGTGGATTAAAATATTAACCATGTTAAAAAGTCAAAATGGGCTTTTGTAACAAAGAGCTCAGCAGTTACCGTCCACATGCATCAGTGTCTGGCCGTGCTGCTCCTTCAGACAGCAGGAGTCTCGTGGCTTTTCACTCTCCAGTATCTCTCTGGCTTCAGGTAGTAATTCCTTATTTTAAAAATAGAGTACAGTGGGAGGGATGTGTGCCAGAACACAGAAATAGACCTCCAAAAGGTAAAATGCCGCCTGAAGCCCTCGCTCCTGATCTCATACACATTTGGGACTGAGAAAGATCAGTGTTCAAGTATCTGCTAATGGATGTCTCAAACTAAAAGTGGACATAATAGGACTGAGAGAAAACTGTGCAGACGTACAAGCAGGGCATTCTTACAAAGCCTTTAAACTAGAAGAGTGGATATATTCTTTCCTCCCTCCAATTCAGTCAATTCTTAAACAAAAATTTGCCTCATTTGGAATGACCAGATTAAAATTTAATCTGAATATAGAAATGAGTGTTAAAAGCAACATTCAAAAATGTTGTAAAAATTTGGAGATTCTGGCTAAATCATCCTACAACAGTTTGAACTCAGAATATTGGTATGCTGGTCTGATAGGTGGAAAATAAAACAACTTTTATCTCCTCCTTATTGAAACATAGTAGTGAAAAGCAAAGTATTGAATGTTCTTGAAACAAATGTGTTATTTCTGCCCCTGGTTTTGTTATTTTCTAAGAGATTTCATTGCCTCTCTAGTAGAAAACAACTAAGATCACAGTACTTTTTAGCTTTAATAATCAATTATTTAGCAGTATGAATCCTATAAGTAATGATCAATAAAATTTCAACCCAACATTTACAGGTCGTAATTAATGTTCTAAAACTGTCTCACATATACCCTTTATCCTCTTCCTATAATTTCTCCTCTTTCCAGATGATTGATTAGGGTTAGTTTGGGGGAAATGTCCTAGTTAAATAAATGCAGTTAAGTCACCCACGTTTGCTGCAAATCATTTGTCAATCTGGTGGTATTAAAAGGTTTATATTACTGTCACTTTAATTAATATAAAAATGTTATTTGTACACCATGTTATTCAAAAAGTAGAAGCAATCCAAGTATTCATCAATGAATAAACAAATGTGATCTATACAGACAATGGAGTATTATATACTGTTAAAAAGAAAAAGAAATCCTGACACATGCTACAACATGAGTGAATCGTGAATATAAGACCATATGTGAAGGGAAATAAACCAGTCAAAAAAGAACAAATATTGTATGATTCCACTTAGAAGAGGTAACTAAGGTAGTTAAATTCATAGTAGACCAAGAGAATGTTGGCTACCAGGGAGTGGAGGGAGGTGGGAATGAGGAGGAGCTATTATATCTTGTGTTCAGTTTCAGTTTGGAAAGATAAAAAATTCTGGAGATGGACAGTGGGGACAGTTGCATAACAATGTGAAAGTTCTTGACACTAAACTGTACATTTATATATGTTTCAGTGGCAGGTTTTATGTTACGTATATGTTACAACAATTTTTAAAAATGAAATTATCCTCTGGCACTAAAACTTTAAGATATTGGAGTTTTTGGAGTAAATGAATAAACAGAAATTCTGGTTCCAGAATAATATATCCAATCATTGGTGCTAAAAAAAAACAAAAAAACTTGTCAACATGCTTATTTTCATTCATTTAATTTGTATATTTAGGAATCATTTTTCTTAGAGACTAGAAGGAAGACTAAACTAAAATCCTCTTACCAGGCTATATCATTTGAGGGGATGCTGACATATGTAAGCTAATATATAAGTACATGTATTTAGATAGCCCCTTTTCATTTTTATGAAAACATTAGGCTTTTTATAACTCAAAAACTCCTTATGGATATTCAAAACAATATTGGCAAGGTGATCAGGATTAAAGTTTTGGAGGTAAACATAAATGAATCAGCTGATAATAGGAAGTGAGATACCTGAGAAGTCTAAATTGAGAAAATGAAAACAAGGTATTGTTATTAACATTTAAAGATTAAAACAAAAACAAAAACAACCTGAAATAATGGCAAAAGTT
The DNA here is from genome assembly GCA_011751065.1 of Lasiurus cinereus. Lineage (NCBI taxonomy): Eukaryota > Metazoa > Chordata > Mammalia > Chiroptera > Vespertilionidae > Lasiurus > Lasiurus cinereus. The sequence goes on from JAAGEH010000311.1 coordinate 24,947,664, forward strand.
GAGCAAATAAACCCTGCTGTTTCTTCTCCAGCATAACACTAAGTTCTTCCTCCCAGGAACATCCCTCTTTCTCTACCAAAAGGCCGCCAGGTATTTTTCTACTTTCCTTTAAGTTGGCTTAGCCTTATGGATTAGCCATCCTATCTAATAAAAGAGTAATATGCAGATTGACCATCACTTCAACACACAAGATGGCTTCCCCCATGTGGACACAAGATGGCCATCAGGGGCAGGTAGTTGGGAGGGACCAGGCCTGCAAGGGAGGGCAGTTGGGGGTGATCAGGCCAGCAGGGAGGACAGCTGGGAGAGACCAGGCCTGCAAGGGAGGGCAGTTAGGGGAGACCAGGCCAGCAGATGAGGAAAGTTGGGGGTGACCAGGCTGACAGGGAAGGGCAGTTGGGGGGAACCAAGGCCTGCATGGGAGAGCAGTTGGGGGAGACCAGGCTGACAGGGGGGCGGTAATTAGGGGTGATTAGACTGGTGGAGCGGGGGCATAAGGTATGACCAGGCCAGCAGGGAGGCAGTTAAGAGTGACCAGGCTAGCAGGGAAGGGAATTGGGAGCAACATGGCCTTTAGCGGGGGGAAGTTAGGGGTGACCAGGCCAGCAGGGAGGGTTATAGTTGGGGGTGACTAGGCTGTCAGGGAGGCATTTGGGGTGATTAGGCTGGCGGGGGGGGGCAGTAAGGCGTGACCAGGCCAGTGGGGAGGCAGTTAGGAGCAACCAGGCCAGCAAGGAGGGGGCAGTTGGGAGCGGCCTGGCCTGCAGCAGTGGGAAGTTAGGGGCAACTAGGTCAGCAGGGGAGGGGGCAGTTAGGAGTGATCAGGCCAGCATGCAAAGGCAGTGAGGGGTGATCAGGTAGGCACGAGGGGGGCAGTTAGGGGCAACCAGGCAGGCAGGCAGGTGAGCAGTTAGGAGCCAGCCATTCCAGATTGTGAGAGGGATGTCCAACTGCTGATCAAGCCTAAACCAGCAGTCGGTCATCCCCCAAGGGGTCCCAGATTGGAAAGGGTGCAGGCTGGGCTGAGGGGAACTCCCCCCCCCGCCCCTGCACAAATTTCAGTACTTAATAATAGTTATTAGCATCATCTTCACTTCAGTTGATTCCTATGGGGTATTATAAAAACACAAAAACCCGTTTTACCTAATAATAGACAAACATATAAACTGACCATACCCCTGTTACACCACCAGCCAATCAGGAGTGATATGCAAATTAAACCAACAAAGATGGCATTTAATTTGCATACACAGGTGCCGAGTGATGGGGGTGGGATGCTTGCGTCATTGTCATGGCATTCTGTCCCATCCCTGGTCTCTTGGGGCCCCTAAGCAGTGTGGGAAGGTGGGCCGGAGGGGAAAGAGGTGGCTCCTAAAGCAGAAAGAGGCAGCTCCAGGGCCTGAGTGGAAAGGGGCTGGGCAGGAGTGGAAAGGCAGTGCCGGTAGCCAGGGAAAGGAAAGCCCATTCTAGCACGAATCTTTGTGCACCAGGCTTCTAGTGTCATTATTTAACAAACCTACACGTTAGAGATCAAGCATTACAATTAACCCAAAACCACACAGTTAAGACATGGCAGAGCAGGTATTTGACTAATTCTAGGCTTTCTGACCACTTTATAGTGGCCAATATCCTTCTTCAAATATGACAAGCAGAATTGGTCACAATATTACAAATGCAGAATTCTGGAAAATTATGCTGGCAAGACCAAGTCTAAGAGGCAGTCAACTCACTGAATTTGCAGCCATCCCACCTTACATATTAATTCTTCTTTAAACAGGAATTAGATAATGATCCAAATTCTGTCATCATGAATTATTTCTAAAACTAAATAGAAATTTACTATTTTACTGTTAAATTTAATATTCTTAATTTTTGCCCACAGTTCAAATCTATGCACATTTTGATATCTATATCCAATCCCCCAAAGCATTATCTATCTATGCGTTCCCATTTTTTAAAACTAGAAAATTAATAACTATGCTTTTATTTTTTATTGTAGTTCTTAACAAACTGTTGAAGAGGATCTGGGCAAGGAAAGAGTCCTGGCTTTGAAGAGTCAAGTTATAAATTCTCCTGTCCTTTTCTTTCCTCACCACCCAGACCACATTTCACTGGCTTCAGTGACAGCACCACATGCCAGCATAGGAGATAAAGGCATCAATATGACCAACTTTATCATGCCAGTAAAATTTTAATGGGTTCCACAGCTTAACCACTTTAAGAAAGGTGACTAAAAAGGGAAACCAACTAAAAGAGATAAACTAGCATAAAGGGTAACTATAAATTAGAAAAGGAATGTTTTAACAAGTGTATTTTTCAACATTTGTACTGGGGAAAATATGAGGGTTTTGTTGTCATGTTTGTTTTTTTTTGGGGGGGTAATGTTTTTCTTAATTATAAAAGTATATATATAGGCTTTTGGAAAAATATTTAAACAATCAGAAGAACATAAAATTATTTTAAAAATCCTTTTTTTTTCTTTTGAAAAACCCTATTGGTAATTTCTGTTAATAATTTGGCATTTTTTTAATGTTAGTTTCTTGTCTTAAAGATTACATTTTTATAAATTTCCTTAGATTGCCAAATGTCCTTTTTCAGTTCTTCAGATAAAGATATAAAGATATATTTATATGTTTAAAGACTACATTGCTTTCTTAAATAGCAGAAAAGCCCTTATATTTCATTCAATAAATTCACCTTTATGATAGTATTTCTACCATCTCACTCTATATGACCATATAAATACTACACCATTTATCACAAATATATTCTAGGTATGGTAACAGTGGCTACTATTCATTGGACATGTAATATTTTCCAGATTATAAACATAATTTTATTTACCAGAGCAAGACTGTAAGGTAAAATTTATTATCCATATTTTATAAATGAAAACATTCAGTCTCAGAGGGATTAATCATTTTACCCAAAGCCAGACAGCTAATAAGTGGGTGGAGTGAAGATTAAAACACAAACCTGATAATAAATCTTGCATCTTAATCACTACACTATACTTGAATCCCTCCATCAATGGATCCTATTATTTGTATTTCACACTTACAATAAGAAAATAGTCTATTTACATTCATTTCATCCTCCTTCCCATATAGAGAGTTAATAAAAATAAATGTACAATATTCTCAAGTTTTCTCATCTTTGGTACCACTGACGTTTTGGGTCAGATAATTCTTTGTTTGGGGGATTATCCTGTGCATTATTCCTGGTCTCTACCTACTACTTATACCTTGGGAGCAGCCCTACCCCCCACCCCGCTGCCCCCTCCCGCCCCTCCCACAAGTCCTAAAAACTAAAAATATCTTCAGAGTTTGCCAAAAGTCCCATGGTGGCAAAATTAGTTCCAGTGGATAACAATGCAATACTCTGTTTTAAACTTTGGAAACACAGAGTACGCAAAACAAAACAACTAACTCAAGGTTTGGTATATTTTATTTACATTTTAAAATAGTATTTTCTTCTATAGAGATGACAATTATAGAGTTTGGAATTTCTGGAAGAATATGTAAATTTCTATACAATTGCAATGCTTTTCTGATAGCTCATGTATTATACATGATCAATATTCAACTAAATTAGATAAAAATAATTCAGATGCAACTCCTTAGGAAACTAGCATTCCATTTCATTTCAATTTTTGATGAAATAAATCTTCATTCATTGCCCAAATGCCACAAAGAGGTTTCTTATTTATCTGAACTCATGAAAAAGTCACACCATCTTTAATTCACAGATATCCTTTTAGAATGTTCAGTGTTCTAGTTATTCACTTCCCCATTTTTTCATGATTTCCCTATAACTCATAAACTATAGAAAGTAAATAATAAAGCATAACTTTATGGGAAAAAATATGAGATGGTCTACTGTTCAAGGTTAGAAAACCAGTCATAAAACTCAAAAGTAAAACCCAAATGACTGTAAACATCGAGGGAAATACTGCCTCTTACAAGAATATTTCACTGGTGTCAAATGAAACTTCTGAAAAGGCCCTTCCTCTAAGGTGTATTTATTTAAATCTCTCCTAACAGGAACTTTGTACAGGGAAGTAAATGTTCATTTGGTCCACAGATTAGGTTCATGTCCTTCCTAGATCAAGTTTATGAAGCTGTGATTTATAAACTTTTTCCCCCCTCACTTTAACATACCTGATGGATGTGACACACTCATTAGTACTGTGGCTCACTGCAACATTGATTCAGGAGGTGGGGAGGTCTAACTAGAGAGGTACCGGAATCAAGGGCAGGTTAGAATTTGAAAAAGCTTACTGTGTGATAAACACCTTTGCAGAAGACAAAGAACCATTGTATTGGCATCTCAAAAGAGTTCCCCCAGGATGTAAAGTTAATTTCCCCCGCCGATGGTGCCATCTTATGTTCATAATATTTCCAAAGTCCCCATAATTTGGTATTATCAAGCCTCAAACCTCTCTTTTCCAACTACATTTTAGACCAATATGGAAGCAACAGTTATAAATTTGTCAATCATTTTAGTATCTATATCAAGTATGAAATCATAGTCAAGTAGTTAACCAAGGAGAATCTAAGGCATTATTAAATTTACTGTAGATTTCTATTAGTGTTAAAGGTCTACTTCGAATAAAGAGAAAGTAGACAAATGGAACTGGTTTAATTCTCTAAAACTCAACCAAGTTTTATACGCATAATGTTTCTTCCTCCCACTTTTCACCACTCATCACACATAAATCACCAGAAGATATTTAATAGAGCAGAAATCTTGGCTTTCTTCCTGTTTCAACTATACCAAACAGGAGCAGAAGGTCCAAAGTACTAAAAATGCAGTACAGACAGACAGAGCTTAGTGTTAACTCATGTGAAAATCTTGAAAGCTTTAGTTGATCAAATATTAAAAATTAAATGTAATTCTATAATTTTATATATTACTTTGCTGATAAAAACAAAACAAAAAAAATGCAGTCTTAGTACATTAGAGTCTTACTATTTAGATTAGTGATTTGTAATGTGACAGAATCCCACACACCCTGCCGGCTCACCCACATTTTGATATACTTTAGGTTTGGGATTGGTGCTTAGGTGAATATATGTTGAAAAAAATATAAAAATATATTTTATACAAAAAAGGATGATAGTTAAACTCTGTTTTGTTCCACTTAGACTGAATCTAAATGATTCTACCAGGTTCTGGACTTCAGAATTTCAAAAGATCGCTATCTCTCTCTCTCTCTCTCTCTCTCTCTCTCTCTCTCTCTCTCTCTCTCTCTCTTTCTCACACACACATACACACACACACACACACACACACACACACACACACTAGATGGGGGGTATTGTAGGGGAATGTAGAGAGATACAGGAATACAGGAAGAGCTAGAGAGTGGAAATGTGTAGAAGGGAACTTGGCTCCCTGTGATGGTAGCAATTAAAAGTTGAAAGGTGACAATTTATCAGGGAGTTCATATATTAGCTCTACTTTTAATTTCCCACCAACCCTATGATATAATAGCAGTATTGCTTTCTAAGAAATGGAACATCAATAAGAAAAAGTGTCCTCTAAAAATCCGCTATGAACTATAGAGATAAGTTTAGAAGAACACTAAAAGCAATGAAGATTTTACCAGATGAAATCCGTAACATGTGGACAAAGGATAGACATCATACTGCATTGATAGAAATTTGACCTAGAATGCATAGCCCAATTTATACAGATACACACATATACATATATGTAATATACGTTAGTAAAGAAAAATCATTTATATATATTTATAAATATGCAGACAAACCATTGTAAGATCTAGAATAACCCAAGAAAAATCAAAGTGAAACGTAACATGATCATTTTACAAAAGTTAACAGCTCTATAGACTGCCTAGATTGCTCAACTGATAAAGTAATTCTTAACTAGTCATATGATCTAGCATTCATTTGTTCAAGGATAAGAATTCTGCCCTTTAACTTTTAAAACATGATTAGGGATTATGACAGTACCTCACCCAAGAGATCTTCAGATGGTTACACAGAAGTCACAGTCTTTACTGACTCCAGTTGGACTATTTCATTGGTAAAAACAGCACCAAGAGTACAAAGTTGTCTGCCCTGCAAGATTTAGGACCTTAATCTTAAATAAGGTGATAGTCTTTATACTTATTTTAAAAGCCTGCAACTTTTCTGTTCTTGCAGTTACCGACCAGCCACAGAAGCTTCTGGATCCAGAAAGCATGTACAAAGTGAGCAAGGAAACATGATGAGCAACCACAACTCAGATATTAAAATACAAGAGACCCAAAGCATGAAATTTGTGCAAGAGTAGGCCTTCCTTCCCCTGGCTGCCAGCACTGGCTTCCCTCTAGCTGCTGGCAGGCATCCAGGACCCGGGCTTCCCTTGCAGCCTTGGCTTCATCTGGAAGGATATCTGGCCTAATTAGCATATTATGCTTTTATTATTATAGATTTTTTGTGAATAAATGAAATTGGGCTACTTCAAGCACACATGGCCACATGAGGTGCATAAGTCACACACAGTGAGTACGTCCAGAATCCTCCCTTCCTCCCTCTGAACCCAAAACAAACCAAAGCTGATCCTCTGATACTTTTCTCTTAAACAACAGCATCCCATTCTTTCCAGTTATGTAGATACATGACTTTAAGGACGTTCATGCACTTTGTTAATCTTTCCCACCATCAATTCCTGGCTAATCCTATAGATTTCAGCTCTTCATTTTTTTTTCTTAAATCACCTTTCCTGTCCACCAGCAGTGTCCTAATAAATCTTCAGTGTCTAAGACTTTCACCATAGCTTCTTAAATGTCTCCTGTGTCCAGTATGCTCTTTATCTATGTCCAGTGTACTCTAGGTCTACTGCTCTCAAAATAATATTGCATCTGTTCACACCACCCTCTGGTTAAAATTTTTAATAACTTTTGGTGCAGACAGAACAATGTGCATATTCCTCAATCTAATCTGAAGACACTCTGTTTTTCATTTCTCACCCCCAACCTTCTCTATCTCATATATATATATATATATACAGCCCTAACATACGAGATTTTTGAGATATGAGCCATCGAGTGAGCGATTTTTTGCTTTGAAATACGAGCAACATTTGAGATAGGAGTAATCGCGCGGATCGGCGACTCGAGCGTCTCATAGTTCCCACGCCTCAAGGTTACGGAACGAATTAAACTCGTATCTCGAGGTACCACTGTATGTATGTATGTATGTATATACATAGCAAAGGTAGAAATCTATTGAAGAACAAGTACAGACTCCCACGTGAGCAAGGGAAAGATTCTCACAGCATACACTCCCACATGGGGAGGAGGAAAGAGTCCCCTTTGTCTTATCTCTTAAAAATTTCCTACCACCCATCTCTTTCCTGACCACAAACACTGAGCTACCTGTTCCACGTGTTGTTTCCAGAATATATCCCTCCACACCTAACTCCATACATGTTTTACCCATTCTCTCCCACCTTCCCTCTGGACCTCATGCCCACACGAGAAATAGAGGAAAACATTCTCCTAAAGATATATTCTTATTTGTTTCTTTTTTAGATATATTCCTCACATTGCACCAAATTGATCACAGTCAGCTTACTAGTAACATAAACGCATGGGGGAAAAGTTAAACATAAATCAAAAAGAGAAGTCAGAAAGGAAAGGAAGAAGGAATTTTACCAGAAGTTCATGTTAACAGGATGACGGTATGCAAGCATTAAATTTAGTTATGACCTTTCTGGGGACCAAAGTTCTCATGATTTATCAGTATTTCAAAGCATTTATCACTTGGCACTGTAATCATTTGTTAATATACTATCTTTACTATAAGCTCCAAGAGGAGGTGCCAGGCTCATCCATTTTAAACCCTCCTCCAATAATCCCATCCTCTCTGGTGAGCCATGGGCACTCTTCAAACATTCTGGAATAAAAATAATGAACAGTGTAAGTTTTCCAAGAATTCCCACAATCCAGAGATTCCCCAGTTGCAGTCCAGAAGCCAACCATGCTAAAGGTGACCTTCCCTCTAAAAACAAGAAGCATTCACCAGTAACTACTGGAACTCTGGTCTTCCTCACAGTTAAGTTCCCTAGTGTAAATTAAAAACCTGACATTCTGATTGATGAGTTATAGTTTTATCATCAGTGTGCTTCAGCAAGGGGATACTCTCTGGTTCTATTGGAAAAGTGCATCTCTGAAAGGCTGGGAACTAGATTCCAGCCAAATGCAGAATCCAGTGTCAGTTCTCCCATGGTTCCACCCGCTCCATTTCCTCCCCGCTCCAGCTCGCACCAATCCATACAGACAGTTGGCAGAGAAATGCCTATCAGTTTTTGTCACTTCAAATCAACCATCACAAACATAATCTGTTAATTCTCCTTGGATAATAAAAAGAGAGTGGAATGCTTATGTAAAGGCTATTTTTTGTTGTTAACTACCATCTCTGATTCTATATTTACTTCTGGAAATATTGGGCGGGGAGAGGTTAAGTGAGACCATGGTCATTTTAGTGCTCTCCCCCTCCCCCACCTCCCATAAGTAGATATAAAAACTGGTTTAATATCTTCAACTTTATTTCCACCAAAATTTATAGTTCTTCAAATGAGAAAGCATGTTAATAATCCTAGATGTGGAAGTAATTTTTCAAATATTACTTCTTTCATCCCCTATTCATTTATTTAAACAAGCAACAGCAAATGGAAAAATACCAAGTTCCCTAGTCTTATGCAGAAAATTCAAAGAATAATCAACAAAATCCTGAGAAGAAAAACTGAAATTATCCAATATTGTACAAACTCAGATGCAGAAAAAAGCAAAATATTGAAATAACTTACAATATTGCTGCATGAATTATAGATAACATTTAAAGTTATTATAAGTTTAAGATGCCTATATTTTATTTATAGACTATGCATAAAATATTAGAAAACTTATGTATTTAATAACTATGGTACACAGAATTCTTTCAGGCAAGAAAAAAGTATTTCTAAAAGTTCATTACTTTAAAAAACAATCATTACAAACATGATTTTGATTTCCAATCTCCAGGCCAATAATCAGTGAGATAGGCTCAGTAACTTCCTTACAGATGTTTTATAAAGAATTTTCTCTCTTGCCCGAACCAGTTTGGGTCAGTGGATAGAGCTTTGGCCTGCAGACTGAAGGGTCCCAGGTCCAAGGACAAATGCCTAGTTGCAGGCTCCATCCCTAGTAGGGGGTGTGAAAGAGGCAGCCGATAAATGATTCTCTCTTACCATTGATGTTTCTCTCTTTCCCTTTCTCTCTCTGAAATCAATAAAAATATATATTTTTAAAATAATTTTCTCTCTTTGGTAGAACATGATTTGTTTTCATGTCAGTCATGGCACTATAGTTCTGTTGCCACCTTTTAACCAAAAATAGGCCCAAATCCTTTGTAACATATGCACATATTTCAGCACATACGTATGCATATGTTTTCATAAAACTATACTTTTAGGTAATGTTACAAGATTCATGTATATGCTGATCTACAGTTGTGGAGACCCATTTGGGGGATCATGTACCAGTTGGACCTCCAACATTTTAAGAAACTTAAGTTTAAGGGTAAGGAATTAGCAATGCAGAAAGATTTTAATTCAGAAGGTATTTTGCCCAGTATTGAAGATCCCATTAAACAACTACTAGACAAGTGGTCATCAAAATGGTCTATGAACATATCCAAAGTTACAATGTCAAATGACTATATTTCATCATAAAGTTTTGCTTTCCTGATAAAATATGTGTACAGATTGGAAAACTTAGGAAATAGAGAAAAAAATACAAAAGTAAATAAAAATCACCAAGATACCCTCATACAAACAACAAACATTTTGACCGACTTTCCTTTCTTCTATGCACTTCATTGTTGAAGGTGATAGCATGCCGTGTCCTCAGTTTTCTCAGATATACCTCTCCATTAATCAAAGTATTTTCTTATGTGATTAAAAACTCTTCATTTAGCATTCTATAAAAGTCCTTATCTTTTGTTGCACTCAAGCAGTATATAAAATACCTCATCATGACATATTAACCACAGTGTAGAGTTAGCAAACTCTGTGAAGTTACAGTACAATCAAGCTATCATAATTTAAATATTTATATAGCACCTATCACTGAAGTGCTCTGTAGGTTGACAAATGGTCTGAGTTAATATGAAAACAAAATAGAAGCGTTTCCTCTATAGGAAGGTCTGGGATGCATTGGCAACAAGCCTTTAGATAAAAATGGGATCTGTCCGACTACTCAAAGATTAATAAAAAGAGAAAAGTTTGAATTTTCTTTGAACAGTCTAATGGTTTTGCTATATCAGAGCTTAAGGTTTTAGAGAATGAGCTATAAATACATCTGAGAAAAAAAACACTAGAATGTATTAAACATTTTATTAAAATTTATTTTAAAATAAAAAGACATTATATATGAAATTTCAAAACCAATTTTATCATACCAACTGTTACAATACTCTAACAAACTTATACCTTTTGAAGAGTTTAAGATACTTTGTTAGAATCTGTCTCAGTGTAAGGAGATCTGATGGTTTTTCAGAAAGTCGGGCCCACACTTTGTATGTCCTCTGGAAAGCAAAGGCAGAAGATAACATTGCGGGTGGGTAAGGGGTTGGAGTCAACCCATACAGATTTTTTAAAAGCAAGTAAAATAAATAAATAAATAAATATCCTTAATATTAGACTCCTAAACAAGAGAGAAAATATTAAAGGCACTTTCCTCCTATTCTAAAACATATATTTACAAGCTTCCCACAAATACTACCTCTTGGTCTAATTCCCAATCCTCCCTGGATTGTTGCAAAACAGTCTTCTAACTGGTCTCTCCTTTTCCATCCTAGCACCTTTGCTCACTCAACACAGAGGGACTGAGAGATCCTATCCAATATATGTCTAATTATATCCTTTCTCTACTTAAAACTCTTCCATGGTTTCCCATTTTGCTTGGGGCAGCAGTCCTGCAATGACTCCCATGGCCTACTGATCTGCTGAACCTCTCCCATCACCTCTCTGACATTTCCTCCTAGATCACAGAGAGAAATCCAGAGACCTTTCCATGACCACATTGTAAAAAAAAAATGGTTACTACAGGCAGTATTTCTAAATTGAAACCAGTAGAGTAGGATGATACAGCAGTCCTGCTTTTGTGGAGGTTAAACCGGTAACACTTCAGACTGGACTGAAGGTTATTCACTAAGTGGGGAAATCTGAAAGAAATGCAGCCTGAGTATGGAGGCCTACAGGTAGCTAGTCAAAAGAGGAGGGTCTAGAAGAATCTACTTATGTGATGAAATAAAAAATCACTACCTTCTGCTGAGGACCACCACTGTACTAATTGCTTTCCATAGACTTTAAGCAAGAAGTCCCTGTTATGTGAGAATAATGGTATCATTGGCAAATTGAGAAAAGGAAGGGTTTGACTAGAATTTTACCATAAAAAATAAAATGAAAAATTCTTTAAAAGTTTTCCAAATTAAAATATGCATAATAATGGCAGAGAGAGCACAAATCATGTTTCAGATGGTGTTTTTTAACATCTGATCCACAACTTACTCTCAACAGCTTTATCAGCCATTTTTCAGAAACATGTCCAAGACTCCATCAATTTTTCTAAATCTCACCCTGCATCCCTTTTTACTCACATCTTCTTCTGAAGGACCTGTGAACACCTTTGTCAGGCTTTTCTCTTCCCACAATTAACATGTCTGGCTCATTTGTCAGTGGCTTCTATTGTAATTTAAGCGACTTTCTAATATTTTAATTAACTTGCAGAAGACATGCATCTTTTGTAAGACTTTCAAGTATATATTTTTATCAAAGACAAAATTATTTTGGCATTGTTTTACACTGGACTTTCTGACATTTAGCCTACCACATTCAATGATATGGCCCTAATAGGTAGCAATAGAGACTATTCTTAATGTTTGAGAAGAACTGATATTATTTCTATTAATTTATTCTTCATGCCTTTAAGAAATGAAATATAATATTCCTATGTTATAGGTCAGATTATTAAAGTTCAGAAAGTTGAACAAACTTACATACATTATAAAGCCTTGGCCTCCCCATCTCAGTTCATTCATATAGCAATTTGTTTTTAAGTAAACTTTATAACACCAATATGAGATAATTAGATAAATTGCTATTCCTATTTTACAGAAGAAATTGATATGATGAATAGTCAAAGAACTTCTGAGGTATACACAATGGGGAAATCAAAGTAAAAATTTTGTGAATCGCATAGGTTTAAGATCTCTCTGTGTATGAATGTATTTATGTGTGCATATAAATGTACTGTTTTCCCATGATACTGAGCCAACCACGTTTTAACTATATATTTAATCAGATTATAAAAGTCAGAACTTGCTGTCCAGTTTTAGTAGATATATAGTTGTAGTTCCTTCTTCTCCTAAAATACCCCTTAACCCTTTAGATTTCTGGGTTTACTCTATGTATAATTAAATCAGAACATCAGACCATAGGTCCCAGGAATTTGCATCTTACTAGGCTCCCTACATGATTTTTATTCATACTAAAATTTGAGAGCTATAGAATGAAGTTCAATTTAAAAAGTGCCAGATAGTCTGTAATCACAAGTAGGTGAGGTGAGGCTACTCCCTCACAAATTTTGAAAGCATCTGAAGGAAATCTATTAACCTATTACTAAGAGGCATTTATTGTTAGAATTCACAAATAGTAGCTTGATCATCATCACATTATACTTATATCAGATTACTTAGAAAAAGAAGATATGAATCTAGGCAAACTGAAATACCTAGAAGGAAACAAAGAAAGAATGTGAAAGAGTCCTAGATCTTAAATAAGATACATTGACTTGCTGACATTTTTGGTCAGTATGGTCACATAAGCAGTAAAAGTTTACATAAGCTTGGCATAAAGGTACATTTATAAGTCAAAGTGATAAATGAGCTAAAGAATCTAAATAATAAAGAGCTAATATGCAAATGGTTGTGACTCCCTCACATGTAATGACCAATCAGCAGGAGGCTGTGTGCGAAGCCAGCATGAGTGGGTGGGGACTTGTGTGAAGCTCATATTGCCACCCCAAAGACGCCACACCAGGGACGTGAGGCTTGCATCCCCACCCCTCTGGCACCAGCCCCAGGGATATAAGGCTAACCACCCTGCCCCTGGCACTGGCCCCAGAGAAGTGAGGCTCTCAGAAGCCTACCTCTTTGGAGCAATGGATTGTGGGGCTCCCACACTGTGACAGGGCAGAAGCCAGGCTGGGGGACCCCCCACCGCCTGAGTGCACGAATTTTGTGCACCAGGGCACTAGTTAAAGAATCAATTTGTCTTAGAAAGTATTGAATGTCAGGAAAGTTTGTGAATAGCATGAAAAACAATGTAAGTTTTTTGGTCTAAAAACAGATCTTGAGCCAATGCATGGCTAGACCACCTGCCCAGTGTTCAGGAGTGACTTCTTCAGGCTCTTCCCCTCTTTCTAAACCACGAGGAGTTCTGAGTTAAAGTGTACCATAAGACCATACAACAAATATTCTCTTAAAACACAGAGAAATTAGTTTTGATTTTGATCTAGTCTTTTTTTTTCTGCAGAGTAAAATATTAGCATTAATTTCTTTCACAAATTTATTATGGCCTAAAATTGATTTCTGTATGCCACATTATTTTTCAGATAACGTACTAGTAATCAGTGTCCGGTGATACCTGTATCCAACATTCCCAACCAAATTCTCACACTTTTCATTTAGAACCAGTTAACTCCTTGCAGAAGTTACACTGAAAACTTTAAAAAATTTAGTCATTCTCTAAAAGGATTAAGGAGATCCAATCCCAATTATTATTCAAGTAAAAAGGAATAAAGAAAAGCAAGCAAAGGATAACTGTGCTATTACTTAGGCCCTGTTTATCTAGCCAAAACAAATCAATAAGAATAAAAATAGCCCTAACTGGTTTGGCTCAGTGGACAGAGCATCAGTCTTCAGACTGAAGAATCCCAAGTTCGATTCTGGTCCAGGGCATGTACGTTGGTGGCGGGCACATCCACAGTAGAGGGCATGCAGGAGGCAGCTGATCAATGTTTCTCTCTCATTGATGTTTCTAACTATCCCTCTCCCTTCCTCTCTGTAAAAATCAATATAATATATATATTTTAAAACAAGTAAAAACAGAGACTGTTCAAGATGATACAGACACACAATTAGCTTTCCCATCTCAAAATGAAAAAAATAGTTTTTGTGTCTAAATTTTAATTAAAATGTCAAATAAATTTATAAATGGCTTATTTATAAGAATATATTTTAATTATCTCAAAATATAAATTAATTTGTAACTAATTTCTCACTTCGCAATAATTTTTTCAAATGGAAACAATATACAGATTTTTACAATTATATATTCCAAAAAAATCTCAAACTCTGAAAAATGTTTGGTAATGGCAACCTTTCTAAAATATGTACCATTTAACTTCCAAAGATGAAAAAAAGAAAACTACATCTCTATAAAAGTTGAAAATAACTTTTTTTTAATCTAAACACTGTACTCCTAATTCATCTAAAGTCATGATAACTTGCCTAACACACTAAAAATAAATAAATAAATACTCTGATTTCAGTGAGAGGATCTGACAATATCGCCATTAAGTATTAAAACCACAGCAACAAATATTCTTATTTGACTTAAAATATTCTATTTTAGCAAGTCAAATTCTGTTAGAACCTAGATGGACCAAGAAATTGACAGGATAAACTAAAACTTGTCATTTTAATAAAGCTTTGTAAATTGTTGATTTTGATTTTTCAGTTCATCAGGACTCTGAAATTACACTACCAGTCCTCTAGAAAATCCCATACAGTTCCAGTAGGACTACAGTTAGACGACATAAGTTAATCTCACAAAGTCATTTCTAAAAGCAAATGGTTCAAAATATATTTGGTAATTAAAGAGCACAATTATAAGATAAAATACAGACACTATTTACATTAGCCCTTTCAGGAAACACAGCTATTCACTAAGAACTTTCCTTGAAGAACACTTGCCAGCACTTGGTAGAAAGTAATGGGAACAAATGAAGTCAAAGTTTATTCATTATCAATTTGCTAGTTGAACTAAAGAAGAGATACGATTTTATTTTTCTAAAATATATACCTTAATTTCAGAGATCTTTCTAAAGTTTACACTACAGTGATCTTGTGGTAGCTCTGGTTGGTTATTTTCAGTTGGGAGTGAGCTAAAAATAAATATCTAGGACTCATGATGAATGTGGGATTTCCTACCAGTAAGGGCACAGCAAATTCAGCGTTTTATCTGACACATGCAAGAGAATATTTTTAAAGCAACAAAAATATATTTAAAGTGTAAGCTCATAAACTAGTTAACAGACTGTTTCTTTTTTTCTTTTCTCTCTCTACAGAAGTTTACTTAAATTGGTTTAATCACTAGCCCAGTCTCCAAAGATTAGGTAGATAAATATTTCAGATTAAAAGTCATTTATTTCTTTTCCATCCATTTACCTTGCCAGCCAGCAACTACAATGAGCAAGGCATTGGCCAGAATTTTCTAAAGGAAATACTCCTGACTGAGACAAGGAGGCTAAGAAGTTTGATTCCTTTTATAATGAAAGTTGTATGATCTGAATCTGTTTCCTTAGTTTCTGAGCCTAGAAAGTAAATTTTCAAGGTAACATAAGCAACTCAACAGGTTCTCTCCTTTCCAGGCTTTCTAAAAACTGATGCTGAGCCAGGACCTCTAAATACTAACTCCCAAAACAAGGGGATGTTTCATATCACAAGGACAAAACAAACACTGCTTCCCAAGGAACATTTCCTAAGCAGGACTATTCATTTGAATCTCCAAAATACTTAATTTTTAAATAAGAATTATTTCCTTTGTCTTCACGCTAGTTTAAAAATGTCCTAGGGACTCTGACTCCACATGAGTTGCCATAAAATAAAACATCCTCCCAAAATTATATTTCTATGACTTCAAATTTCCATTAGGTTTATTTAAGTGGATTATACCTGGAGAGGAAGAAATACTTGCCACAGACATAGCATATGTTCAGTTATTTAAGCTTACTTCAGAAGATAGAAAATTTTTATTAAAATCCTATTAAATCAAAACCACAACCATCTGCATAAAATTATTTTAATACTATGACAAGGTACTGTGGGGTGTGGAGGATAGAAAGGCATTCTTTAAATTCTTAAATACTCTATAAGAAAGAGGAATCTGTTAGGTTAAAATTGAAAGAAAATTAAGTTAAAATGAAAGGAAAATGAGTTTAAATGAATGTACACACATACATATATATATACACATACACACACCATTCATATAGATATAAGACCAACCACCTATATTAATTTAGAGCAGTTTCAAAATTAGCCAGGACAAATGACTAGTTACTTTCAAATACATACTATTTCAAGTAACAGTTATGATTAATATGGTATTTTATTCTTCAACTTGCTACTTTAAGAAGTCTACTTAAGCCTTCACTTTAACCAAATGCGCTTCTTTGTATACTATGATTCTATTGCCTTTTTTTTCCAGATTATTTCCTAAGTGATATGTAAAAAGCTGTGTGTCTCACTATTTTTATTTAGAAATGCAAAGGTAAATATGTTTTGCTTTAAATAAAGGGAAATTTATAAATCAAGTCACTATAAGCATCACACTATAAGCTACAAATAATATGCACAAAATGCATACTTTAAAAATCATTCTATACATTTATTTATATAAACAAAAATGTCATATATAATTTAATTATTGTAAACCTCAAAATTCTCAATATAACATAGGAACTTTGCCTAGTAAGTTAATGAATTCGTAGAGTTTGTAGAGAGGAAATGGAAGAAAAGTGACATTTAATAGTTATTGTCTTTTTTATTTGTACAGTTTTCTGAGTTTGCCCTGAAGTTTGAAATCACATAGAGCTCTAATGACACCTAATCTCAATTCCTGGTTTAAAAATTCCACTCTATTTCCCTGTCAGTGTGGCTCAGTGGTTGAGTATCGACCTATGAAACAGGAGGACATGGTTCGATTCATCAGGGCACATGCCAGGGTTGTGGGCTTGATCCCCAGTGTGAGGCATGCAGGAGACAGCCGATCAATCATTCTTTATCATCATTGATATTTCTGTCTCTCTTCCCCTCTCCCTTCCTAAATTTCACTCTATCAAAACCTTCAGTCCTTTCTACACACAAAATGGAACCATTTTCATTTTCTATATCCATGAGAGTGGTGTTTATATAAGAAATAGTGAAAAGTCATCTGCTATACTTTTCATCCATTAAAGTAACTAGAAGATTTGTCACTTTAATTTCCTAAGTTACAAAGATAAGAATCTGCACTATAAACATAAGCACTTTCATTTCTAAAAAGACATTAGATAACCCAATTGCAGACTAATTACCGGGAACATGACGAATCACATGTTCACACTGTATACATAAGTAATCCCTGTTAAGAATCAATCTCTGGAAGGCAAATTCAAAATTAGATGGATAGGCAGGGGGCAGGGGCAGGGGCAGGCTAGAAAGGATTAATGGAGGGGAAAGGGGTAGATTTGCATTACTTACAACAATAAAAATAAATTTTACAAAAGAGTACCTGGAAAACTTGATACTATGTTATAAATCAGCTTACCATAAAGATTTCTGATTAAGGACTCAGTTAAACTCCCACTCCAATACAAGAATCATATTTTAAAATATGTGCAATAATACTAATTATTGCACATATTTTAGAAGAAAAGAGGAAAAAACAGACTTGCCAGGTATTAGGGCAGTTAGTAGTACAAAAATGAGCTTATCAAGATTATATATAAATTTGAATGACTGTATATTAAGTGCTATCATTAAACCTACATAGATTTTCCCATTGTACCTGAAGAGGTGACATTCATTTTCAAGTACTTCATTTGTTTAAATACAGTGTGTAGCTGCATTGTCCACTAAGGCAGCCATTAGCCACATGTATCTACTGAGTAGTGTAAGTGGGACTACACCAAACTGATGTGTGCTGTAAGTGTAAAACACACACTAGATGTTGACATTTCAACTTAGTACAAAATACGCAATGCAAAAATTTCTTGATTTTTTTATATTTGTTTTATATTCACATGATGTAATGTATTAAATTAAATATTATTATTATGGATTTCACCTGTTTCTTTTTTCTTTCTTATGTAGCTATTAGAAAATATGAAGTTAAATATATGGCTCCTGTGGATATTTCCATTGGACAGCGCTTACCTATAATATTTACAGAACTGTTTTCTTTGAAGCCACTGGGTGACACTGTTTCCCCACTAAACTGATACAACCAATGCAATTTCCTGGCAGAGGAAAAGTCTCTCGTGTACACAGGCATGCACGCTTGCACATGCGTGCATTAATATACACACAAATATGCACACACCACGTTTTGTGGTCCTATGACTACTCATATTCTTATGATGAAAGAACATAACTACACTTAAGTAATTTTATTACTATCCTAGCAGGACTGACTATATACTTAAAATCTTAGTAATCATTTAAATGCAATAATAAAAGTTCTAATCAAATCAAACATGTAGAAGTTGTTTAGTTTGTGACTTTTCCCAAAAAGCTTTCTGCCTTCTAAATGGTGATGTTCTTCATAACCTCCTCTAATATTATATCTTATTTACTTGTGTTTTAATGGATTCTCAAGTAAACCATGCAAAATAATTTAGGTGAACAAAAACAATCAGCTGCTTATCCTTTAACAAAGAAACACTTTACTGATCTGCAGATTAATTGTGCCTTGAATTTTGAATCCTGAACATTTTTTAATCAGCTATTTCAAAACTAAAATGAAAACAAAATTCAATATGTAAGCCACCATTGCATACTTTTCTTTGATAAGATAGTAAAAGACTCCACAAACTTAGACTTTGCGTTCCAATTGACATTCATTCATGGGATGCAAAGTCCTGAATAATACAACCCAGGGGCTGCCTGGTACATTTAATGACCAGAAAGTACATTGTAAGGGCTCAAGAGTTTTGTGTTATCTGTGTATCCAATGGGTTTTACCTCAATCTTCTAATTCCCAATGGGGATTTAGAATTGGCTCCAGGTGTAAAATCATAAGTGATATAGGCTTAAAATGACCAATCTGAACCCTTTTCTACTGCATTTCCCCAGCAACATATTCAAGTTCTAGAGAATTGGATGAAAGCCAACATTTTTCCTCACCCTGGCTGCATACATTTAGCAGCTTCCCCCTCTCTAAAATCAGACTAATTCTAGTCTCCTAACGATGGCCTGCACAGACTTAATCAGTTTCAGATTTCATTGCAACAAGTTACTTACAGCCATAAACCATCTCAAGTTATGAAAATGAACAATCATTGTACTATAATGAAGTATAACATGTCCTAAATCCTATAATATTCTACCTCTATTTCAGAACTACTATAAGTGTATACTAAATTAATTTCTATTTCAAAGAAAAAAATTCTATCATCAAAATGTAAAGTTGCTCAAAAACTAAAACATTATGTGTTGAGGACTTTCTGAAAAATCTATAAACTGACACTATAAACTTTATCCTCAGAAAAATGAACAAATTAAAGTTTGCATACATTTTCAGAGAAGAGATGGGGTTCTGGATTTACACTGAAAATCTGCCTTATGCTATTATATGCATTCCTTCAACATGTATCTAAGGGGTCGTTTAGATATTTTATTAGGATTTCTCCTTTCTATGTTGACATCTCATTTTCATAACTAGGCTCTGAACTCTGGAAAGATAGTTGCTACACCATAGCTGTCTGTGTATAATTTCTATGGTTTTTAGTATAAGGCCTAATGCACAGATAAACTGTGTTGATATGACATTTGATAGGTTTACTGACCAAATAATAATATCAGCTAAGAGTAGCATCTTCTTTTAAAACAATAGTATACCTGTATGATGAACACATATGGCCAACTAATATTTTTAACAACTGTTACCAACAGATCTTTCTTTCAATTACCACTTAAGTACATATTTAAGATTGTTGTGCCCTAGAGATTAAACCTGTGTATCTGATGTTGACAACAATACAAACATACATCTCAGTTCAAAGTTAAGACAATTCCATGGGTTAACCTGGGGAGAGGGGGAGGAGGAGGAGCAAGGAATCTCCCTTTAAAAAAATACCGATAGTGAAGAGTATCTACCCTAATATAAAAGATGCAAATTGACTGTACCTTTGCAAAGCCAACCAGCCAATCAGGAGTATGCAAATTAACTCAACAAAGGTGGATGATTAATTTGCATATGCAGGCACTGAGCAGCCATCGGGGGAGGCAGAGGTTCAGCACCTCCCCAGCAGCTCTGGACCTCTGGGCAGCATGGGAATGTGGAAAAGTGGCTCTAGCCAGAGCGAAGGCAGTGCCAGCAGCCAGGGGAAGGAAGGCCCATTCTTGCATGAATCTTCACACATCGGGCCTCTAGTATATAATAATTACTAGAAGCATTTACATTTCTATGTAAAGAAAATAATGTTCATTTGCGTATTAATAGAACGTATCTTTAGGTACAAGAATATGGAGATATCTGAACCTTCTGGAGTTCATTCTGAATTATCTGATAGAGCTTTACTGAAAACATAAATATAGAAAAATATATAAAATAAGTTTTCAATCTCATATATTTCATGTTTTTCATAGAAGACATAATTATAAATACCACACAGAGAAGAGGAAGGAGAAAGACTTCATGGAGGAGACACATGGCCAACTAAATAAACAATTCATAAATGTGCAGGGTTATGCCTACTTTTGCTAAGCTAAAGAAACTTGCCCTGTGCAAGGCACTGCTTCAGTGTGTCAGAATCTCTTAAGATTCCACCTGATACAAGAGTTGCATTGATTACCTTCATCCATGAGATTATATGTCTCAACAATAAGGTCTTCTGAAAAATACAACTCCTACCATAAATCCAAGATAAACTCATTTTTGATAGATTGAACAACACAAGTTTTCAATGAGGTCCACATGCATTCTACTGGGCTGTAGCTGGCACGAACCATATTAACCTCAAATCTTATTATATATAGGCATATTTCTCATTTTGAGGCCCAAACACATTTTACTTGAACATAATAAATAAAACTTATTTAACACTGAAGTGAAATTAAATGTGGTCAAGCCTTTATTCAACTAGAGTCCTGAAGAAATTATTCTCAGAGCTATATTCCTAATAAAATACAACAAATTCACACAAATGTCACTGCAGATATAATGAATGTTTTTTCATGCCAGTGTCACTCACCCTGGCCTGCCTGCACCCCCTCCCCCAGGCTTTTCAAAATGTATTTCATACACAGAGTCACTGTTCTGGTTGTTTATTTAATTAACATGACAGCCCAGCATACACAGCATTTCTTTCAGTTCTACAGTTTTAACTTTTTACACTTTAGACTCAATACAGAAAGAGTAAAATTACTGTTTGACTGCTTCCAACCTCTGTAAATTTATATAGATTCACTAACTATTTCTGTCAGTTAAAACGGTTTTTCAGTATGCTTTAAATATCTGTATTCACAAAGTAAAATCACAATTTTGTCCCCCCCTCACACATACACAAATAATTTTCCCTCACCTTTCCCAAGGGATAAGAAAATCCTGTTTTTCTTTTTTAATGTTTTCAGAAGTTGACATTAATTAATTTTAATTCTGTCAGCAGGTCATAAATAATCTATATTGTTCTTTGTATCAGTTGAGCTGTACTACTGTACATATACTATCTAGTCATATAATTAATTAAAAACCCATGATTGTTTCTGAAATGTATTCAATTTGGAATATATATTTTACTAAAATGTATTTAGGAATTTAAAGGATAATATATTCTATACTTCCAGAAGAAATACTTTAATATTTCATAACTGTACTATAAACACAAGTACGTTATACTTTTCACCAAATGCATAATGAGGCCTACCATCAAAAAAACATACCCATTTCTCCTATTTTTGTTTTACTGTTTTTGGAGTTTGTTTTTATGCTTAGAATATCTTTCTTATGTCAATGATGAAAAATTTGATTTCACCTTTGATAACCAATCACCAAACTCCATTACATTTCTGCTTACAACAATCCTTTTTTGCCAAAGATGTTTGAGAGGTTTAGGGAATACTCATGGAAAATAATTTTTATTTACTTTATTTATTTTTTTAATATATTTTATTGATTTTTTTACAGAGAGGAAGGGAGAGGAATAGAGAGTTAGAAACATCGATGAGAGAGAGACATTGATCAGCCGCCTCCTGCAGGCTCCCCACCGGGGATGCGCCCACAACCAAGATATACGCCCTTGACCGGAATTGAATCTGGGACTTTTCAGTCCAGAGGCCGATGCTCTATCCACTGAGCCAAACCGGTTTCAGCTAATTTTTATTTTTAATTATATAATATATAGTAAGTAGCTGCACATTTCTGGCTGATATGTATCCATCACAAAGAAATTTATAATTAAGTGGTACAAGTGCATTAATGAAAAGAGCAATATGCCTTCTGTTTATTTTATGTGAAACCATCAGCAAAATTATTAAATTCTTCTTAACATGTAACTGAATAAATGGCATTGGTTTAGAATCTTTCAAAAATGTACCTGTAAGGCGGTCACTGTAATCAGAGAGGAATGACTAGGCAACGGTGTCCTTTGATGTATAAAGAGACTAGAGAGACACCCCTTTAAATACAATTTCCAAATGGTAGACATTGCATAATTAAAATTTCATGTTGAAACATATCATACCTATTAATCATATGATATATAATCATATAAGACATTCTAGGTACCTCTATATTCCAGTTTTGGTGGATATGGGGTAACTTAAAAGAGACCTGCCTGCTCTTGAATGTGAACATCCACTTAGAAAAGATACATACACCTTAAGGGAAACATCTGCCTTCTGAGTGCTGCAAACAAAAAAGTACTCCTGGACACAGTGATCCACAAAATCCTCCTCAGTCCTGAACTCAAAGCCCCGCAAATGTTACAAACTTTGTTCTTTACTGAGGGTGAAGAGACCTTCACTTGCATTTATTCACAGCCAGTGCTGGGTAAAATTCAGTAACTGTAACTAGACCTATGTCTCCTTTCTTTGCCTGAAGTCATCTTTATCATCAGTCCTCTAAAACTCAATTATATGTGTAATATTCAATCTATAGACAATTATGGTTCAGGGAAGAAAAAAGGAAGGACAGGAGGAAGGGAGGGGAGGAAATATATCTGTCAGTCGGTTTGTCTTATGAGAATTTTATCACCTATTCTCCTTGACCTTTCAGAAATGAGTCACTGAAGAGAGAGGGAGTTCATAAGCAGGTGGCTACTATCATTCATATGCAGAAGAAAAGGCTGAAATTCTCTCACCATTAAACCTCACAATGTGCAAAGTCCAAATACATTCTCAAGAGGCCTCTGCTAAACTCTGTGCTTGGTCTTTATACCTGTACTTAAAAGCCACTTGTTGCCTGAGTATTGCCTTGAATTGAGAGTAGACAGTCTTTCGGAAAAGAAACTCCTAATCAGGTAGCATTCAGGTGAGTGTTACACATGGGTTTGGTAATTATTTTAATTGCTGAAAAAGCATGCAGAGGACAGTGGTACACTTTGCACCCTTACCCAGAAGTTTGTTTCCTTGTGATAAAACAGATAAGCCATTTCCTACAGGGCTCCTGAACTTTTCACAGTTATGCTAATGTGTGAGATATTGCCCTCTCTCAGAAGATACTGTTCCATGTTAGTTGCCACCCACACTCAGCAGCAACTTTAATGGGCCATATATATAAACTAGTTTTCAGGAACATGTACACACTCACCCATGCCCTCATTAAAATGTCAAGATCTAAATTTCTGCAAAATGTAGCCTTGTTTTTTCCATCAACCATAAGAAATAAAGTCTCTCACTTTAAAATATTCTTCATAAACACAACCTTTAAAAACATAGTAACCAAAGAAAATGGCCAAAATAGATTACAGATATGCGTTTTCAACAGCATCAATCAGCAAAATATTTAAAAATGCAATGCTCGGTTATTTCTATGCAGGTTATTCAAATTTTCCATGTATCAATTCAAACCAGAATAAACCAATAAAAATCTGTCTGTGGGTTAATTAACACCGCTGGCTAGTTCATCTAAACACTTTCTTATCTTAAATTCACCCTTAACTCTTTAAGTTCTAAAAGTTAATGTGGAATTCAGAAATTTAAATTTTAGAGGTTAAATTATACAAACCTAAAGTTGAGTTATTTATTATTAAGTCACGGATTTGCCTTGGAAATTACTGCTCAATTTTGCAATGATCAGGTCACATTTCCCTATAACTCAAAGAAAAGTATGTTCTAAACATATTTAAACTAGTAGTATTTGTATTTAAAGAACATTTTTTCCTAAAACAGGGAGGGTGGGGAATGTGCTTTCCTGTTAATTGGTTTAAGTTATCTTAAATGTATCTTACTTTATTCTGGTGATTTCAAAATTTTTACCAAAACTAAGAATCAGTCAGTGCCCTATTTTTAACTTGACTCTTAAAGCTTCACTTTTAAAATTTCACTCTTTAGGTTTAAACCTGCAAAATATTTGCTTTATCTAAACAAAAAAAGCTAAATAAGTACATTTGTTTTAAAGTAAACACAGAGGCTATGATGCTGGCATCCATTCTGCTAAATAATGTCAAATGATCACATTCTGTGTAATCAACTCCATTTCAGAAACAAACTAGCCACCCACACCATATGGTGACTGCTATTTCTTAGAAGTACCCAAATGATTATCCACGGAATAACCTAAAAAGAGAAAGCTTACCATATCCTAGGTTATCCTCTCTCACTCTAAAGTTGCCCTAATAGTGCCATAAGTAGGCACACATTTAAATGGGAAAAGTGTAAATTTCCACTTGCTGCTCAAAACCAGCTTCCACCACCCGCAGCCCGAAGTGTCAAGTCTGCTTGGAACAGAGAAGGGAACACATAAGTATTTCTTTTCATATATAATTTGAATTTAACACTAGATTTGTGGGGTTTTCTACGTCCATTATAGCAACTATATCCCATGATCTTAAAAAGCCTCATGATAATAAGGAGATTCATCTCCCAAATTCACTGAAATTTGTCTAGGACAACTTTACTCACAAATCTGGATTCCTCTTCCTCCTGCTTTCTGAAAGATTTATCTCACCAGCAATCTTAGAAATGCCCTCCTGAATTAGTTTCCTGAATAACCTGGATACATCGATTTGAATTTCTAAATACCCACTTTAAGTATGTAGGTACCAAAGAGAAACGTTGTTTTTTCAGTTGACACTAACAGCACAGGTCACGACTTTGGTAAATTCTGAAGATCAGATATATTGGTTGCTCCCCAAATTGTAGTTTACAAATTATGCTACAAAACACATGAGCGTGTAATAGCAGATGTCCCCAAACTACACTGAAAAAACAAACTGGGCACCGCCAGATGCAGTCTCTCCAAGCAAAACTGCAAAACCAGAGTCTGTGTGTCCATACCTCACCTTCAAACACTCCTGGATTTACTTTAGAATCTTTCTTTGCCGACTTCCATAAATGTTTACCTGTCACTGTAGAATTAAAAACATTTTTTTATGAAAAGAAGTAGAAGGAAATCTAGTAAAATCCACGTGTTGAAAAAAAAAATCGCCCACTGCTGGAATACTGAACTTAATGAGAAAATTCCTGCTAAAGCAGGAAAGTCTGAGGGTACTTGAAAGTGGAGAGAAGCCCTCCACCAGGTGTAGCCCATCTAACACGCTGGCCCAGCTGGGGAAGACCCTGCCAACACCACCTGGTTTTATTCCCTATTCGTCTTCTTGTTGTCCAGGTTGTAAGATGCTGTCTGAGAGGGGGGAGAAAAAGTCGCTCCTCTTCTCTGTCTTAAGTTTAAACCACTTTTCTAGGCGCTCTCTCTCTCTCTCTCTCTCCCCTTTAGTGCCCAGCGCGGGGATTCCCTCCACATTGCGCCTTCCCAAACGCCCCAAGCGTCCCAGAGAGGCGAGAGGGGACCCGCCGGGGCTTACCTGTTCCCTGGGTATGCAAGGCAGGGACGTCCTCCGATGGGACTTGCTGCCGCAGCCCGACATCTCGGCGGACACCACGGAGCTGGATCGCCTCCTCCTCTTGAACACCGGGATCTCGTCTCGGGTCCCGGCAATCAGCTGGGACGCCAACGGCTCCCTCGTGGCCGCTCCCGCGGACTGCGGCAAGATTTGCTCCACGTACCTGGCCAGGAGTATCCCCAGCACGCCGGCCAAGTACGCCAGGTAAGGTCTCCAGGCGACCTTGAACCTCTCTAAGGAAAGGAGGGACACGATCCTGACCGCGCTAGTCAAGGCGATCATGAGGACGCCCAGCCTCAGCCTCAGCACCAGCCATGTCGCGGCGGCCAAGCAGCTGAGCACCACCCCGGCGGCGGGGAGAGAGAGTAAGTGATCTTCCCCGACGCCCAGCCCGATCTGGGCGAGCGCTTCCCCCCCGCAGCAGGCGGCCAGCAGCGCGACGGCCAGAGGCAGGCGCACCCCGGCGCGCAGGAGGTACAAGCCCATCCAGAAGAAGGCACACAGGAGACTGAAGAGCAGCGCCGTGGGCTGCAGCCAGGGGCTGAGCGGCGCGCCGCCCCCGGGAGCACCTCCCCGAGGCCCCGGGAAGACGCCCCCTTCTGCTCCTGGGGCCGCTTCCTCCTCCTCCTCCGCCGCCGCCGCCGCCGCCTCCTGACTCCGCTCTAGGTCACAGCCGTTCTCCCCGCGGACCAGCCTCACCAGCAGCGCCAGCAGGAAGGACAGGGACCCCGCGCACAGCGCGGAGGAAAGTTTCCGCGAGCGCCCGAGCGGCCGCGGCACCAGGTCTCCCCAGCAGCCGCGGCCCTGGCAGTCCCGCGGCGATGCGGGGCCCGCGCGCCCCGGGCCAGCCGCGGGGGTGGCACTCACCCCGCCGTGGCCCGGCTGGTCATTGATTCGCGCGGCCTCGCCGGGCACTGCCATGGTGCGCCCTCTCCACGGACGCGCCATCTCCCGCCCCCCACTCCCCCGCCCTCCCGCGCGCCCACCCCGACACACGCACCCTCCCTCTCTCTCTCTCTCTCTCTCTCTCCAGTCCCACCCTCGGGATCCCTCCTCTCCCCAGGCCCGCGAGCCACGGGAAGTTTCAGCTTTCGAATAACTCCTGGAGAATCCTGGATGCTCCACCGAGACTCTCGCCGGCAAGTTAAAAGCTAGCACCGCCGGGGACACACTTCCTCTTTTTCCCTCTCTTGGAAACGCTTTTTAAAAACTCTCAGTTCCACCCCCGCCACCCCCGACTGATACCCTCCGGGGTCTCTCTTTCCACTTCAGGATTTTAAAGGTCGCCCCAAGCAGCGGGCGCCAGGGGGCCGCGGGCGCGGCGGGAGCCGGGGGCGAAGGGCAGGCTCCGGGCCATCCCGGGCACAGCTCGGCGGCGCGGCGCGGCAGCGCGCGCGGCCCGCGGCGGATGGAGGTCCCGCTTCCCTTCCTTCCCGCAGCAGCGCGCTCTCTATCACTCCTTCTTTCTCCGCGGCGGATCCTCCCCGGCAAGGCCCCAGGACGCGAACCGCCATTCCCAGGGGCCGAAAGCAAAGCCGCCCCTGCGTCTGTCGGTCCAGTTCATGGCCAAGGGTGGGAAAAAAAAAAATGTAAAGGGGAGGGGGGGGGGATGAGAAATAACCAAGAAGTTGCTGAGCCCCGTCGGAGGGAGACGCGGTTCCAGAGGCGAGCGGCTGCCGCCGCCAGAGAAGGGAGGGAGGGCGAGCGAGTTGGAGAGGAAGGGAGGGTGGGAGGGAAGGGAAGGTGAGAGAGAGAATGAGATTTTTCTCCCTCCCTCCCCCGCCCCCCACTTTCTTTTCAGTGCGAAGTCGGGGGGTAATTTGCAGTTTTGCGGAGGGAAAGGAATGAAGATCACTGGTTAAAACTGTAGAAAAGAGCCGGCAACTGGAGGGATCGACAATCCCTCTTTCTTTCTTTAAGGCAACTCCCTAGGAAAGCCTTCCCAGCCTGGCTCCCGCCCTCTGCCCCGAAGGAGGCGCTGCTCTCAGCTCCCTCTCCTTTACCAGGAGCCGGCCCGCACCTCCAGCATCCTGGAGAAAGGGTAGCTGATGGATGGGGTCCACCGCCCAGCTCGCTGCATCAGTGGCTCTCTCGGGATTCTGTGGCTGGCCCTCCGGCGGAGCTTTCTTGGACAAGAAGGGTTTGTGCGTGGCTCCTTTGGCAAGCGATGGGAATCAACATACTTCCTAGTGTCATTCAAAATGACAGCTACATCTACTGTCTGAGTGACTCAAAGATGCTAGTAGGTTCTCCAGTCAGTTACAACAGCTCCAGGGTTTTTGTTTTTTTGGTTTTGTCCTAAGCCTTTCCTGATGGTTTAAATGCCCGAAAATTTCAGCAAGTTACTTAGACCGTATTAGCATTATTAAAGAGAAGGAGGAGGGACATATATATTTCAAAAATTGTGACTTGAAAAAAAAACACACACCTATTGTCTTTGAGTATCAGGCAATCAGGCAGCAGTTGTTGATGGTGGGTAGTCAATTGTCCTGAGATTAAGTGACCCTAGCTTCCAGAAGGTTTACAAAATTAGGAAGATCAAATAGTTCAGAAAGTAATAGAAAGCAATCTCAAAGGGAATTGGTGAGGACAGGCAAGTTAACATTAGGAAAGATTTTAGAAGACTATGTAGCATCGTGAAATACTATGTCTACCATGAAGGAAGCTTATGAGAAAAAAAATCAGACTCTAGTCATTAATGTTTAGAGGGTATACTGTTCATGTACTGTAGTAATGTAGTATTGAGAAACTTAAGAGAAATTTTAAAGCTAACTTTTTTGCAGATTATGAAAAATAATACAATATCTGTTCAACAGGCTTTTTAAAAATCCACCAATATTGGGGGCTAGTTTCTTTTTACACTTAGAACAAGAATGTGAGAGTCGACTCCTGTTCATTTTTATTTTTTTAAATATATTTTATTGATTTTTTTTTACAGAGAGGAAGGGAGAAGGAGAGTTAGAAGCATCAATGAGAGAGAAACAGAGATCAGCTGCCCCCTGCACATTCCCCACTGGGGATGTGCCTGCAACCAAGGTACATGCCCTTGACTGGAATCAAACCTGGGACCCTTCAGTTTACAGGTTGACGCTCTATCCATTGAGCCAAACTGGTTAGGGCCTGTTCATTTTTAATGATTACTTTGCTGATGTAACTCAATAATAACAATATCAATAATAATCCAATTTTGTCTTAATTGTTTTGACATTACAGGTTAAAGAGTATTTATAGCCTGGAGTATTTGGATAATTGGTTTAACATGCCACTATATACATATATAATTTTTTTTTTAGGTAGAAATTAGTCAATATAAAGAAAAGCAAGGTAAGATTCTTAAGATAAAATTAATTCTCAGGTGTAAGGGAGAAGATGGCTTAAGCCTTAAATTTAGCTTCCTGGGAAATAGCCTGATCTAATTAGAGGCAGATATTAATATTAATATTATGACACAAACGGATATGAGGAGCTATGATGACACAGCTTATCCCTTCAGATGCCCAGAATTGTGCTACCACATGGAGAACAAGTTGGGCAGCTAGTCAATGGCAGTGAGCACCATCTGTTTAATAATTAAGGTAACAGGAACAGCAATGTTTTTGCCAAAGACAAATGAGCCCCTAGCATGCACACATACTTTTTTGAGTTTCCTTTTTAGACATATGATTCATATGTCAGACCCTACCTGGACACTTCAGAATGAAAAAAAAACAACCTCTATCCTATATAATAAAAGGTTAATATGCCAGTTGTCCCCTCTACCTGGAGTTCAACCCTGAGTTCAAGGGGGTGGGGCCAGCTGGCCAACTGTCTGAAGCCCTCCCTGCTAGCCAGCCCACCAGATCAACCCTGATCAGGGCAGGCCAGCCAGACACCACCAGGGCATGAATTTGTGCACCGGGCCTCTAGTTATTTTATAAAATCCTAAAGTCAAAGACAATCTCTACATGTTTTTACATATAATTGGTCATGTGGCCAGATCCCTCAAAATCTTATATAGAAGACTCTGTTGCCCAGAGTGGACCAATAGGTAAAATCAGGAAAGCAAAATGTTGCTTTTTAAATAATGGCTATATAAATTACTCATTTATAAGAGAAATATACACTTTAGAAACTGCATTAATTCTCAGATGAAAGTCCACAGTCCACAGCAGTTTTCTAGTAAGAACAGAGAAAAGGCAATTTAAACATATGCATCTGAATAGCAAGTTAGCTGAGAAAATCAGAAGTAGGAGCTCTCTGAATGTAAATTACCAACTAAAGATTCAAACCTCACATCATAATATATGATATATAGTCTCCAATTATAGGGGAAAAGGCCATTTGCTAAGGAGGAAAGATATCACAAGCCATGAACAAAGTACCTGAGTCAAAAAAAGAACAGGAATGCATTTATTGTATATCTATTTATTGATATTTACACATATATTGGGTATCTACTTCATAAAAATAGCAAAATATAATAAATAGTATGAGTAATTAGAGTTTTAAAATTGCTTGTATTACTATTTTAAAGAGTGCTGTTATAATAAACTAGAGGCCCAGTGTACGAATTTGTGCATGGTAAGGTTCCTCTGGCTAGTTGGTGATCAAGGACTATCAGGAGGACCAGCTGGCCAGAGGGAGAGACCCCAGGAGGTTGGCCAGCCAGCCCACCAATCGAGGTCAATGGGATAGTACAGGTGGCAGGGGGGAGAGGCTTCAGAAAATTGGTTGTGGTTGCACACTGACCACCAGGGTTGAGCATCTGTCCTCTAGTGGTCAGTACGCATCATATCGACTGGTCAACCAGTCATTCAGTCATAACAGTTGCTTAGGCTTTTATATATAGAGATTATTTGATTTCTCTGCCTAGCACCATCATCATTGCAAGTTTAAGGAACTTTTTTTCTGGGGTGATTCAGCCTTGAAATATGTCAGATCCATCCCATCATTATGAATAGTAATATTTAACTGTATCTATAGAAGTAAATGGTGGTGGGAGAATAAGGGTTGGACTAAATGTGAACTGATTTCTGTTTAGGAATAATTACTTTAAAAATAATCTTAATCTCAAAATAGGAACTGTTGGCCAATGCCTGAGAGTAATAAAGATTTGCTCTGGTGTCTTATTTTTTAAGAGCCAGATAAT
Organism: Lasiurus cinereus; assembly: GCA_011751065.1. Classification (NCBI taxonomy): domain Eukaryota; kingdom Metazoa; phylum Chordata; class Mammalia; order Chiroptera; family Vespertilionidae; genus Lasiurus; species Lasiurus cinereus. The sequence goes on from JAAGEH010000311.1 coordinate 24,978,896, forward strand.
GATAGTATACAAAATCAAATAAGTTAAATATTTTGTTGTTGGGGGAAAAGGTAGGCAGGAAGCATGCAAATGGGGAAGAGTTGGTGAGAATTTTCAGTAACATCATCTTCATGAATGCTTTATAGCCCAGATACACTATAGTCTACAAAAATAGGCCTCTTTATTAATAGAACACTTCAAGTGCTTTTTCATGAAGAGAAATGAATTTTACTAAACTATAAAAGGAATAAGTAATAGTATTTAAAAAATCTACTTGTGGGGGAGAAATAGAAGAATGAAAATACAGTGCCTGCCAAGGAAATTACTGATAAGTTGTCTAAGACCCAGCTCTTACTGATTGTGTGAGCAAATATCTCAGTTCTACAGCTGCTACTAATGTGCAGACCATTCTAAAATATTGGAACTTAAGGATGATTTGTGTTTTCAATTAGAGCATATTTATAGAGACACATTTGAGGGTTACTTGATAGAGAGGAAAGTGCAACAGTACACTATTTCTTTTGGCATTCCAACACTATTGAACTTTAAAGTTAGTTTTTATTTCACCATCAGAAATTACAGTAACAGCAAAACTCTTACTTGCTGTGCATGTGCTAGCAGGATGCCAGGATAAAATTTATATGTAGCCCAGAAGTATCTTTGATCTATAAAATTAATCCTCTTTTATATGAAACCTACCAGTGTATCTGAAGGTTAATCAAGTGTTTTGAGCTTCCTTATCATTTTATAGGAAATTATTCTCAAATATCCAGAAATAGGGAATTAATGAAAGGAGAGATTAAAAAAAAAAAAGGGTGTGGATAATTTAGTCATTGAACGCCTATCCTGAATAACCCAGAACCTACTGCTCGTTTCCTTTAAAACTAACCTAAGGAGAAAGTACATTTAAAAATAGAATAAAATTATAAAGTGGATTCAAAATTTACTCATAAGAACATAAAATTTTGCAACTATTCTAATACAACATCTATAGCAAGCTCTGTCATTTTTAAATTTATATTTATTTAGTCTTCAAAATATATGTGCTCTCAATGAAACATATTATCATCCCTATTTTACACAAAGCGGGGGTGGGGGGTGGGGGTAGGGCAGGGAAGACCCAGAGGGATGAATTTGCTCATAAAACAGCAAAGATAACAGAATCCAACTCTCCTGTTTCCTGATTCCAGGGCTGGTTATTAATTGATACAAAATATCATTCCCCAATATAATTTCACTCTTAAAGAATTTAGAAGTCACCTTCTGTCTTTGACCTGATCAAAATTCTTACAGCTTAAAAATTTTGGAAATTCCACTACATTTAAAAAATTTTAACTAAAGTATACTTCACCTACCATAAAGTTTACCCCTTTAAATTAAGTGTAAAATTTAGTGGTTTTCAGTGTATTCACCAAGTTGTGCAACAATCACTACTATTGAATTCCAGAGCATTTTCATGGAAACTCTATTTCCATTAGTAGTCACTCCTCATTCTCCAGGCTCTCCTGCCCTAGGCAGCTACTAATCTACTTTCCATCTCCATGGATTTACTTGTGCTGAACATTTTATATAAATGAAACCATATAATATGGCCTTTTGTGTCTGACTCCTTCCACTTAACATGTTCCAGCGTTCATCCATTTTTTAGCAAATGCCAATACTCATTTCTTTCTATGGTTGAATAATACTTCATTGAATGGATATATCATTATAAGAGTTCTTTATATATTCTGGAAACAAGTACCTTATCAGAGATGATTTGCAAATGTTGAAATGTTGTCTCCAGTTCTATGGGTTGTATTGACACTTTCTTGATGAAATAGTTTGAAGTATAAAATTTTAAGTTTTCATGAAAGCCTATATATATATATATATATACATACATACATATTGGGGTTTTTTGTTTGTTTCTTATGCTTTTGGTATTATATCTAAGAAACCATTGTAAAAATCCAAGGACATGAAGATTTCATCTTGTTTTCTTCTAAGCACTTTATAGTTTTAGTTCTTACATTTTGGTCATTGATGCATTTTGAATTAATTTTTGTGTATCATGTGAAATTGGGATCCAATTTCTTTCTTTTGTATGTGGCTGTCTAGCTATTCTAACACAATTTGTTGCAAGATTATTTTTTTCACCCTGGCTGGTGAGGATTAACAAAAAAAAAAAAAGAAAGAAAGAAAGAAAAGAAAAAGATTATCAAATTTATTAGGGAAAATAATTTAATAAGCCAAATTTACCAAGAGACAGATAAGAAAGTTTTTAATCTTAGAAACTTCCTCCATTATATAACAACTAGAGGCTCAGTGCACAAATTCATGCACCAGTGGGGTCCCTCAACCTGGCCTGCACCCTCTCGAAATCTGGGACCCTTCAGGCTGAAACTGGCAGTCCAACATCCACCAAGGCATGTAGTAGTGCATGAAACAGCAGGAACCAGGGAGGAGCCTGAGCCCAGGCCGGGTACCGTGCTGCTCCCTTTCAGTAGAGGTGCTGTGGAAGCAGGAGAGGCTCGTGCCACAACTGCACTAGCCAGCTGTGAGCCCAGCATCTGGCACCCATTGATCAGCTGAGTGGTGCTTCTGCTGTGGGAGTGCACAGACCACCAAGAAGCAGCTCCTGCACTGAGCGTCTTCCTGTGGTGGTCAGTGCATGTCATAGCAACTGGTCGACTAGTCATTTGGTCACTTAGGTTTTTATATATATAGACTAAAGGCCTGATGCACAAAATTGTGCATGGGGGGGGGTCCCCTCAATCCAGCCTGTACCCTCTCCAATCCGGGACCCCATGGGAATATCCAACTGCTGATCTGGCCTAAACCAGCAGTCAGACATCCCTTTCACAATCTGGGACCACTGGCTCCTAACTGCTCACCTGCCTGCCTGATTGCCCCTAACTGCCCTTAGCTGCACCCCCACCAGCCTGATCACTCTAACTGCCTCTGCCTGCTAGCCTGTTCACCCCTAACTGTCCTTCCCCACTAGCCTGATTACCCCTAACTGCCTCTGCCTACTGGCCTGATCACTCCTAACTTCCCCTCCTTCAGCCTGGTCACCTTCAACTGCCCCCCCTCACTGACCTGGTTGCCCCCAACTGCTCCCCCCTGCTGCCCTAGTTGACCCACACAGCCTGCTGTTCTGTCATTTGGTCATCCCTCATTAACTCCCCTGCTGAACTGGTTGCTCCATGCAGCCTGGTATTCAGTAGTTTGGTCATCCCTTACTAACCCCCCTGCCAGCCTTGTCACCCCACATAGCTGTTTGGTCATGTGTCCAGTTGTTTCAGTCATGATGGCCCTTGGTTTTTATATATTAGGATTATATTGAAATAAAACTGGAGGGGGGGGGAGGGAGAAAAAGCACTGGAAAAAAAAAAGAAACACCTGCCTCTTCTCACATATATTTGCTGGTTCTGTTTTTGGAAAATGTAAAATATGATGTTGCTACTTTTAGAGACATTTAAAATATTTGAAATCTTTATGAAACCTAATTTACTTCAAGAGAGGAATTCCTAGTTTATAGAACAATTTATTCACCAACATGAATTTTGGTCCTTTAATATCCTTGTAGCCTTCATGCCTGCTTGTCAGCACCAGTCTGGAATGCTGACTTTTGCTGATGCAGAAGAGAACAAAACTATTGCATTACTTTATATGATCATGGATACATATTTATATTAATGGAATCCTAAAACTCTGTTTACTGTGTGTTTCCATGTTGTTGTTACTCAAAATTGTAGGAAGAGGGCAGACCACTCCATATTGCTATGTGGCAGGTTTAATTAGAGAGGGAACTTACACACAAGGCTTCTCTTGAGTGGCCACAATGGTAAAATTTATACAGAGGACTTGACTGAATTCAGTCATGTATACCGTTTAGATGACCCCAACAACACTTTGTCTCTAAGGCTGTGTCTTTGGAGCAATTGCTAGTGTAGGGAAGAAGGAAGGCAACTAGAAGGTATATCCCAGGACAAGAGTGAGGAGCCTTTGATTGCCTAGGTCTAGCTCCCGGGTCAGTCAAAAATAACTTCCTATCAATGACTTCCTCCATTGGTAATTCATTTAAACTACCAGAATTCTAAAAAATTGCAGCAAGAGATAGCCCTCTCATGATGTACTATGATTCTTTCATTGTACATTTTAGTGAAAAAACAAAACAAAACAAAACAAAACATAGTCTTATAGGTAAAGTATCATTCCCAGAAAGGCTTTTGGAGTTTATAAAGTATATTTTGGTAGAACACTAATCAGCAATTAAAATGGAAAACTACTGATACATACACATTAACTTGGATACATTTCCAGGGAATTATACTGAGTGAAAAAAGATTGGCGAGGTCAGTCAGGGAGTGGGTTATGTGGGAAGGAAGTGTGTGTGTCTATAAAAGCACAGCTGAAAGTATCCTTGCTGTGCAGAATCTGCTCTGAGTATCAATGATAATATCCTGCATGTGATATTGTACTATAGTTTTTCAAGATATTACCTTGGGAGAACTCATAAGTCTCTCTGAATTATTTCTTATGACAGCATATGAATCTCCAATATAAAAAGAAAAAATATGTATTTTACAGGATCTCTGACCCTAGTAACGGGGGCAATCAATATTTCTTTCTGTGCTTAGGTATGCCATTTAAAAATCTTAGTGCATTTCTCTGTACTGTTTACATATTGGAATTATTTTGATGTTTGGTTGATTAGAAATAATTGCTGTATATCATGTAAATAAAATAAATGTATGACTAAAATATATACAGAAAATAAAATCTTTTGGCTATTATAAAGTACTTTGTCCTAAAAAGTACTTATAAGTATTTAAGTATAGCCTTATGGTTTGCTTTCAAAGATGATTTCTTAACATTGTTCACTATGAACTACATGAAATGAGTGAAGCAAATGATAGCATCCTTATTGGATAAATATAAAAATAGAGGCACAGATATTTCACTTGACTCACTTAAAATACTTGATAGTTTAGTCTGAATTCCAGAGCTGTTTGTGCCATAATCCAGCAATTTTGAAGTTTTAATCTTTAAGTAAATGTAGCTAAAGAATGTTGGCATTTGACTAGTTATCCTATACTTCTTCCACTTACAATGTTCTTTTTATTTGCAGTTACATTCAATCTTACAGAATCTAGGATTATTTGTCTCTTAAATTCTTGCCTCCCCCAAAGCATTAGCCCCCAAAGGGCAATCTTATTTATGACTATGGCATATCTGGTTGGCTTGAACACAATAACTATGTTGTAAGAGTATAGCAAAAGTTTTTAAATACAGCATTAAAAAATAATTACCTAACTCTAGAAACTGTAGAAAAGAAGTAATCCATGTCTACAGATAACTCCTATTTATTCCTAAAGACTTAAACTCAAATACAAAAAGCTAGTATGGAATTCAAAAAACAAACAAACCAACAAAAAACAACAACAACAACAACAACAACACAGACATTGTCTGAACTTCTCAATATAATCAATATCTTGCATTCAGGTACCAAGAAAGAAGTGCCATGTTAGTCCATCTGAGTTGTTCTCTGCCTGAAACTGTGGGGCATTTTTTTTCGTCCTACTGGAACCACAGAGCTATGGTAACTTTCCACAGAAATGGCAAATTACATACAGAGCTTAGGCTCAATGATTTCCTTTAACCAAAATCTAGAAATGGGGCGTTTTGAGCTCAGTAAGAATAGTAAGTGATGCATGGAAGAAAGCAGTGTGGTTCTCCTTTCACCCCAGTGACTCTACATAGATCCAAAAGAATGTGTAAGTTTCTTCTGATAATCACTCTCCTTTCTCTGACCTAATCTCCATATAGAGTTTATTTTTTTGGTCTTTTGTTTATGTTCTAATGACCTAGTTCACTTACAACTAAGACTACCTTTGAAACTCTTGCTCTAATTTTTATAATTATAACTAATACATTACATGTAAAATTAAGGATGACACATAACTGAAAGTGCTCTGGAAGGTATAGGTGACAGATAGCTAAACAGAGTCAGGAAAATCTTTCAGATTAAGAAATTAAGATAGTTATCATTAACTGTGTATCTTATTCCATTTCCTGCCCCAAATACCAATTATTCAAGGGTTAAAAAATACTAGCAAAAAAATATATTTTTACTTTAAAAGCCCAGATAAAACCCTTAAAATATAAGAAATTTCATCACCATATATAAATACCAGAGCAGTCCCTTACATTAATCCTAATTATATAAACTGATTAAGAAAGGGGATTTATTTCTCACCCCCAAATACATGTATACCCCAATAAGAAAGTTACTCAAACAGGTGTTTTGCTTTGCTGCTTCATCAAAGAAGAGTTTAGGATACAATCTGAAAGCAATCTATCAGAATTTCCTCCCATAGAAATGTGAAGTCGTCTTCCTGAAATTTTCACGTGTATTCTTTCTCTAGAAATTACTAAGAAGCCAATACTGCTACCCAGCTGGAAGCAGACTGTAGAACACCAGGATATATCCTTAACCTTATAAAAATGCCCTGGAATTTTTAATGAGCAGAAGTGGTTAGAACCTCAGTCACACATCTCATTCAATAGGTGGTTCTCCTGCACCACAGTGCTCTATAACCCAGGGCTGGGAGTTGGCTGCGGACCACCTTGGGATGGAAGAGGGCCACCTACTGAATCACCGCCACCACATCCTGCAGCATCTCCCATCCAAGTCCTCCTGGGGCCCACCCCTGCGGAACTCCCAAGGCCTGAAGAGATCACAGCGTTAGAGTGTTTCATTACAGATTTTAAATGTCCAGTCTCTGGTTTTTTACGTTGCATTTCAAGATCAACATCCTTATTAGCAGAAGTATATTTTTTACTTTAAAATTTTATATAACACCTCTTCCACTAAGAAATTCAAAGCAGGTTACTGAACTTCATTACCACACAGGCACAAATCCTCACGACACCTCCATGAAGGAGGTGTTAGAGAGGAAGAGAGAGGTCACCATCACCTCCTCTTACAAAAGCCCAATCCTTAATAATTAATGAATGAAAAGACATCTTAAATCCAGTGGTCACCGGGAGTAATTGGCATATATTTTCTCAGCTGCCTCTAAATTAAAATGGTAATAATTTAACCAATGTATTTGGGCTGTCAGCTAAAATAAGTTCCCTCTTGCACCCAAGCAATAGAACTAAGTAGGATCTGAACAGACTACTCTCTGTTACCAGTTGATTGCAGAAAACTCACACGTTGTGCTCAGTGACTGAGTACTTGAAGTCCTGCTCTCATTTATAACTGCCTTTCTCTGTTATCCCTGAAGAGCTCCTGAAAATTGAAAGGGCATGGATTGTATTTGTTTTGCTCTATTTCCTTTCCTCTGGCCTCTGGCCTTCCTTGGGTTAAAAAAAAAAATGTCCAAAAGGTAACCTAAAATAAAGGATCAAATAAAATAAGGAATACTTTGAGTGATAAAAGCAGTAGACAGTAGAGTCCAGATATCAAAACAAGATATGTGTCATTAATGTCTAGTTCATAGTATAGCACAGCAGTTCTCTGCCTCATATCTAATGCCCCTCTGGTGTATGAATTTTATCCCCACACTATCAAGCAAGCAATCCTCAAACACCAGCTGGGTGTCCTACAATTCAATTCAATTCTGACATGTCTACTTAGAAGAGTATTAGATCCCACAGATCAAGGGTTTCTGTCCTACAAAGCATCTTCCACGCCCCACTACAGACACTGGGTGAAAGCCTAGTTTATTCCCTGGGCTTCTGACCAACCAGCTATAGATAAAAGGTTTCAAATAACTTCTCAGAATCAAGTTATTTGTGAGAGAGGCTCACAGAACTCAGAGGAATGTTAACCAATTTATTACAAAAGGATATAACTCAAGAAGAGTCAAATGGAAGAAAAGCATAGGGTGAGGTATGTGGAAAGAGCTAGAGCTTCCATACTCCATAGGAGTGCACTACTGTGCCCGACTCTCCATGTATTCCCCAACCTGAAAACTCTCCAAACGCCCTGCTTAGGGTTTTCATGGAGGCTTCATTAAATAGGCATGATTGATTAAATCCTTGGTTACTGATTCAAACTCCAGGCCCTCTTTGCTCCCTGGAGGTCCATGAGGTAAGACTGAAAGTTCCAATCCTGTAATCACTTGGTTGGTTCTCCAGACAACCAGCCCCCTCCAAGGTATTTTCCAAAAGTCACCTTATTAACATAACAAAAGACTCCTTTCTCCTTTATTGCTCTCAACAAAGGAAATCCAAGAATGTTAAGAACTCTGTACCAGAAATAGGATGAACATTAATTATATCTTTCATATGATAAATCACAACATCCCTGACTTATAACAAATACTTTGTGGTATCAATATAACAGATGTTGATTCATTCCCCTACCCCTCCATTGTACACACCACTAACTTCTTATTGCTAATATATGCCTGAGGACTTTTTCATACATACTGTAGCAAACCAGAAGATGCTAGCCTGTTAGAATGTTAGAGTGAGCTCATAAGGAAGGGTGCAGACAGATTGGGAAGGGAAGGTTGATTGGGGCAGAGCCTCCACTTGGGCACAGTCAGGATTTCACTACATCTAAAACTTTGCTGCTGCCTAGACATTGGGCATCTCATGCCAGCAGACCAGTAAAGAAAGAAAGAAGTTGCAACATTGGTTATCATGAGGATATAGCATTGCTACTGCATAACAGCAGGAAGGGATATGACTGGAACTCAAGAAATTCACATGGGATAATCTGACAAAATCAAGGCAGTTTAAGTCTCAGAGCCCTCATGGATCTAGGTCTTGACCCACCAGGCAAGAAACTTAGGCAGTCCTGGCTGTTATGACTCAAAATGTTGCTGCTTCGATTTCTGGTAAGGGCACATGCCCAGGTTTTGGGCTTGATCACCAGTAGAGGGCATGCAGGAAGCAATTGATCTATATTTCGCTCCCTCTCCCTTCCTCTCTCTCTAAAATCAGTTAAACACAAACACACACACACACACACACACACACACACACACACACACACACATGCGCGCACATACAAAACAAACAAACAAACAAACAAACCCAAACACCACTGTTAAATACAAAAAAGAAATAGGCCAGCAGAAGTGCTAGCTGAGGGGAGGGAGATTCTAAAATAGATGGTAGAAGAAGAGCTTTGTTTTAGAAAATGTGTGAATGTGTATGGAGAGGGAGTGGGAGAGAGAGAGAGAGGAATGTTGAATCAGTAACAGGTAAAAAACAGATTAACTTCAAGCCTTCAAGCAAGAGGTGAACTATAGCAGATGTTAGTGTCCCACTCATCAGCACTCGCCCTGAAAATGCCTACAGTCTCTTTTTATAAACACATGTGCCTACCTCCATGGGGTGTTTCTTCAGCGCCAAGTCCATGCTTGACTAACACTTGAGACAGGCCAGAGGTACTGAAGTAGCCCTTAATCAATAACAAATGGGAACAATAAGTTAACAATAAATTAATACTGTCTTCCTGACACCTCAGGTGAGCTAGTTAGATTGTGCTTCAGCTGCCCATTGATGGGAACCTGCTATTGAATGCACCTGCTTTCTTTCCTTTCCTTTCTTATCTCACTTCCCCACTCTCTCACCAGTGCATCCTGAAGATTATTTCCCAAATAAACATCTTATTTTCAAATCCTTGCCTCTGGGTTCACTTCTTAAGGTTCCTAACCTGAGATACCCACCTTTACTTTACTAAAATAAAGTTTATAGATTAGGTAACCTACCCACCTAGAAAATCTATATAATTTCCCAGTTTCAATATAGAGAAGACAGCTCACACCTGTTATGATTGCTATTAAAAAAAAAAAAGACAAGCATTATTCACAATAATCAAGGTCAGAAACAACCTAAATATCTTTAGATGGAGGAATGGATAAAGAAAATAGGGTAATATATACAATAGAATATTATTCCACCTTTAAAAGAAGTTATTCCTGTCATAGGTGAAACATGGTGAACCCAAAGAACATTTTGTTAAGTGCAATAAGCCAGACAAAGACCAATACTGTGTAGCATCAGTATATGTAAAATCTAAAAAAAAGAAGAAGAAGAAGAAGAAGAAGAAGAAGAAGAAGAAGAAGAAGAAGAACTCAGAAACAGAAAAAGTTGGTCAAAGGGTACAAACTTTCAGTTATAAGATGAATAAAGTCTAAAAAAAACAATAAAAAATTAAAAAAAATGAATAAGGTTTGAGGATCTAATGTATAACATGATGACTCTACTTGATAACACTGTGTAATACAATTGAAAATTGCTAAGAGAACTTAACTGTTCTCATCAAATAAAGGGTAGGAGGTACAAATATATGAAATGATGGAAATGTTAATTAATTTAGTGGGAGAATCCTTTCACAAGATATACATATATCAAATCATCAAGTTGTATACTTTAAATATACTTTTGTCAGTTATACTTCAATAAAGTAAAAAATATAAAGAAAAAATTTTATATAACTTAATATGTATTTCAATATGTAAATTATCAGGTATTTTCACTTAAGAAGATAATGAGCCCAGCCAGCATGATTTAGTGGTTGAGCATAGACCTATGAATCAGGAAATCACAGTTCAATTCCTGATCAGGGCACATACCAGGTTGCAGGCTGGATCCCCAATGTGGGGTGTGTAGGAGGCAGCCAATCAGTGATTCTCTCTCATCACTGATGTTTCTCTCTTTCCCTTTCTCTTCCTCTCTGAAATCAATAAAAATATATCTAAGAAAAGAAAATAATAAAATATTTTCTATAATATCAATTGACATGAATCTCAAGAAAGATAAATGCAGACTGACAAAGGTGTAATTTATTGGATGTTCAAATACCATGAAAATGTTTCCTGAAATGGTAGACAAGTTGCATAAAATATAGTCCTCCCTGTTTGAGCAGAGTAGTTGCAGTTAAATTGGAATAAAAAGGGGAAAATGAATTTTTAATATCTTTTTACTATATCAATTGAGGAGACCTAGAGGGTTCAGATCACAGACAGTACTACAACAAATCTACTGCTTTATGTACCATCACTAGTTCACAAGCTGGACTAGCTGTGTGCTGGAGTGGGCTGGTGCTGGCCTCCAAGAGCTGACTATATGCATCTCTCCTCAACTCTGTAGAGATCATGTTGGTAGCATGGAAATCTGCAAACAATAACAAATCAGATTTCTGCCTCTCCCTGACCCTACACACACACACACACACACACACACACACACACACAAATACCAGCTGTTAAAACAGTTATTTGTACACCACTGGCCATTATGCTTGCTTACCTGGTATAGGGGACAGATATTAAATGGAGAAAAAACATCTCATTATCAGAAACTTTAGGAAGAAAGGTGACAAAATAGAGCAAGTGCCAGATACTGGCTTCTGTTTATCTTAATCTGTTGTTGAGCTTTAAGTGCAATGGCTGAGAATGGCTATAAATATTAACAATAGGGGTAGCTTTCTCTCCATGTAGTAATGAGAGGTCTTAGGCCCAAGGAGCGTGACAGGCTTCAGATGGGAGCCAGGCTCAATACTGCTAAGGAGAGATATCTCAGAGGCATTTGTGGATATTGAATATATCTATCAAGATGAGGCCATGTTTATGGTTTTCCTTGGCTTGTGTCTGGTGTTTAGGGACCCCTATAGTTCCAACATGCTTTAATATATGCCTAAAATACTATATGAGACCACTTATCCCTCAGATTTCTCAAGTCTAAAAGCCAGATTGGATAGTACTTCCCAATGGTCTCAGAGACCAGATGTCTGGAAGATATCATGTGGATCTGAGAAATCTCCCTCCCTAATGACAAGAAAATATAGTAAGCTGGTCTCATATACATTTTATGGGAACAAACAGACAAGAGTAAAATCTGAAAGGCTGAGCAATTACCTAAGGAAATGCAGTCACTAAAATATATTATTGAAATCATCCATCAAAGGGAGTTGAAATTTAGAAAGAAAAAAAAAAGTGAATCTTCTGCTTTGAATGGAAGAAGACACAAATATTGTCCACTGGTAAGTCTACAATGTTCACACTATCTGTCTGTGTATGACGTGGACAGGTATGGCCAGGAACAATGAAGTCTTTGATACAATAAAGAAGCTACATTTGGCTTGTACAACCATATTGTAGAGCAAATGCTTTTGTGACTTGATTACAGAAGGAAGAACTTGCTAACAATTAAAAGCATTTGTAAAGGAAAAGATCAGCTTTGAGAGTGATGGTCCTTCACCAGGGGTGTTTTAAGTGAGGATAGACAATCTTTTAATAAGATTTACTAGCATCAGCCATGAAGCATGGAAAAGATGAGGAGTGGGGGTGAAGGTGGCAACACAGAGAGAAGCATTTAGTAGATAAAAGGAAGAAAGTTAAAATAAAAGAATGAATGGTCAATTCAGGGTTTATCAAAGTTGAATTCAATAGACAGAGCACTCTAATACCCAAAGTAAATTCCAAGGAAACTCTAAAACTCCTAATAATGGAAAAGAAAGTGAAATACTGCTTATGTAGGTCTGAAATAGCTGTTACTTTAAAGGCTGTGTTTCTGTACCTTTGACCCATCAGTCTCTTTAATGTCTACTGATGTCATTCCCCAACCATCAAGTCTCAGTCCCTCCCCCACTACAGTGCTCCAGTCAACAAAATACTTTACTGACTGCCTTGGATCTTGACCTTCTTCTTAAAGTTTCTGCACTTTGGTCACTTTGCTCCTCCCTGGCCACATTTTGGGAGATTCTCTTAGCTCAGGCTGCTGTAACTAAAGTACCACAGACTAGGTGGTTTAAACAGCAAATATTTATATCTCACAAACCTGGTAGCTGGAAGTCCAAGACCAAGGCATAGCTGGTTTGGGACCTGGTGAGAGCCACCTTCTTGGCTGCAGATGGCTGACATCTTCTGTGTCCTCACAAGGCAAAGGGGTGGAGAGAACTCTGAAGGCTCCCTGTGGTCCTAATCATGATGGTTCCACCTTCATAATCCAATTAACTCTCAGAGACCTCACCACCTAATACTATCACAATTAAGAGTTCAACATTTAATTTGGGGAAAATATATATATATTTTTAAAATATATTTTATTGGTTTTTTACAGAGAGAAAGGGAGAAGGATAGAGAGTCAGAAACATGGATGAGAGAGAAACATCAATCAGCTGCCTCCTGCACACCACCCATTGGGGAGGTGCCTACAACCAAGTACATGCCCTTGACCGGAATCAAACCTGGGATCCTTCAGTCCGCAGGCAGATGCTCTCTCTACCAAGCCAAACCAGTTAGGACAGGGGAAATATATTTTTTATGTTCTGCCTCCAGTTAGTACCTTTTTCTAAAGGAAGAAATTATGCAAAATATTATTGTGACTTAGGCACAAACCTCAGGCAAACACCTAAATGCATAAATTATAAACATTTCAAAGAAGAAAACAGCATAAAATATTCAGTTATAGAAGTTATCTTTTTATTTGAAAATAACATGGTTTAAAATAAACAAATGTTTTTCTTATGAAATCTACCAAAATACCCAAATTATATTAAGAAACATTCGTCAAAATAACAACAATGATAGGTTAAAGGAGTATACATCTGTGCTAAAGTAAGTAAAGAACTACAGATTACTAAAGAGAAATTATGCCCCCTGCCCAAATGACCTGAAAATTTCAAGTAGGATGGAAATAAAATATTGTCTAATTTCCAGTCTCAAATTTTGAACTCATGAATTTTCACTGAAACTTTATTTTTAATCATATTTCTCTGATCTCAAATCAAGCCTTCTTAGAAAAGATATTTTAAATATTCCAGAAGAAATGAACAATTCTTCACCTGAGTGTTTATTTCTTTCTTCTTGGACTGTGGCCTGAATTTGGTTTGGGAAAGAGGCACAGTTCAGATTTTTCCACAGGCCTTCTTGACCTACACAAGTCGGCTTGCTATAAACCAAACCCCTGCAGCTTTCCTATCCTGGCAAAGCTGGGAAAGCCATAAATATTTCTGGCAAAGCAGATCCTAAAATAAGACAAGGTTTTTTATTTCAAGATCACATAACATTGGTCAAAGTGGCATATTGAGGCAACTAGCTGAAACATATTTTTAAAGCAAATATGCAGCAATATAGAAATATTTCTAAAACTAATCCATGTCAAGAATCTAGTTGAAGTTTTAGAACCCTGGGCTATATAAAATGCATTGTTTCAGGTGGAGATTATAAACATCACTCGATTATGAGATGAAAGGGAAAGGGGTTGATGTGCCATTGGTCATTCAGAAATGGAGCTGATACCTAGTTAGCCTTGAAGTCTCAGAAGCTTAAGAATGCCCCTGACCAGTGGTTTCCAAACTTCAGCGTATTTCAGAACCAATTGGGGAACTTACCTGGGTCTCAGCCCCAGAGATTCTTATTTACTAGGTCAAAAGGTATATTGGATTTTTTTCTCTCTAACAAATTGCCTGCTATTGCTGATTCTGCAGGCTCCTGGACATACTTCAAGAACTATTGTATTAGACTGACTTGGACATCACAGCAACTCTTCAGAGGGCAGACCACCCGAGGGTCACACCCATGCTGCAATTTCATATGATGTTTACTTGTGCTAAATTTACTAAAATCTTGCAGCAGTCACTTACTTGGTATTGATATTCAATTTGTTGAGTGATAATCATGAAGTTCAGAATTTGAAAGGTAATTGGGAGAAGTCAGAGTAAAAAGCCAATCATAAACCTAGGACTCATATTTATTTATTCTCCAAAGGTTTCATTACCACCCCCAAATCTTTGCAAAGAACCATAATTGATAATTAGTTTGCATAGAAAAGAGTTGGTTCTTATTTACATTCTTTTTTTCTCAGAGTGGTCCCATATTCTTAGCGACTCCATTGGGTTAACTATAAATGGAACACTATGATATACTACAATATATTTTTTGAATGTCATATTACTTCACATAAGAAACACGATAAGGTAATATATGCCAACATAATATCATTTTTAATATACTTGGGCAGTAAGTAAGGGGTAGCTTTTAATGTTTTCCCTACCCTTTCAGTAAGAGAATTACATATTCCAGACCTTTGCTGTGTGTTTGACTTTATCAGCTGAGAATAGACCACTTCCTACAAGATGATACTTCCTTTGGCCATATATATACAAGCAGAAGTAATCCATACAGGGAAGAGTGTCCACCAGCATCCTTCTAGCTTCCATTAAATGGACATTTCCTAAGTAAAGGCCTTGTTCTTGAATGTAGATGATATGGACCAGAGACCCGGCTGACATGTATTATCATAAAAGAGACATGAACTTTTGTGTTTTCATCTGAGAATTGGATTTTTTAGGAGGGGTATTTTTCCATTGAGATTTGGAGTTTATTTGATACAACATGTAACTTAGCAAAAGTGCAACATGACTATATACAACATTTAAGATAAGAGACCCTTTAGTATCCCCCTTTACTGAGAAAGTGTCATAAAGAATAAGGAAAGGATGGGTGGAACTTACATAGTTTCATTTCTAATTGATAAATCTGAGATCCAGAGAGGTTAAATGATTTGCCTCAGGTTACACACTTAGTAAATGGACTATTATTTTTAAGAGAAAGGAAGAAAATCCTATCTAATAAAAGAGTAATATGCAAATTGACCATACCTCTGCTACACCCACAAGCCAGGCCCATCATCCATGCCCACCAGCCAATCAGAGTGAGCATGCAAATTAACCCAACCAAGATGGCTATGGCCACAGAGAGAGCAGCAGAAGGGAGGCTAGGGCTGCCCCTGGCAATGGAGGAAGCCAAGTTTTCCACACACCCTGGCCAGCACTTAAGGCAACAAAGTTTCAATGGCTGTGCAAAAAGAAGGCTTGGCTCCACTCCAAGCTACAAAGTTTCAATTGTAGAAGATAAATAAATCCCAGATACCAGGGCCTCTGCTTAGGTCACCGGGGGTGTGTGCCCAGCCTGCAAACACAGGCCTTTCACTCAGGCCATCCCACGCCTCAAGGGAACACCCACCCTGATCCAGGACGCTCTTCAGGGCAAATCAGCTGGCCACCTGTGCACCAAGCCTCTATCCTACCTAGCAAAAGAGTAATATGCGGATTGACCATCACTCTAACACACAAGATGACTGCCCCCATGTGGTCAAAATATCCTGCCCCCATGTGGATACAAAATGACCATCACGAGATGGCCAGCAGGGCAGGGCAGTTGTCAGGGACCAGGCCTGCAAGGTAGGGCAGCTGTGGGCAATCAGGCCAGCAGGGGAGGGTTGTTGGGTGATCAAGCCTGCAGGGGATGGCAGTTGGGGGGACCCAGGCCTGCAGGGGAGGGTAATTAGTGGTGACCAGGCCCACAGGAGAGGGTAGTTATGGGCAAACAGGCTGGCAGGTGAGCAGGCATCAATCAGGCTGGCAGGGGAGTTGTTAGGGGGTGATCAGGCTGGCAGGCAGAAGTGATTAGGGGCAATCAGGAAGGCAGGCAGGTAAGCAGTTGGGAGGCAGCAGTCCTGGATTGTAAGAGGGCAGTCAGACATCCCTCAAGGGCCTCTAGTTAATAATAATTGTTCTCGGCAATGGGCCAGTCTGTAGAATTCCCTGGAGCCTCACAGATGGACATTAGAGTTCTATATTGAAGTTCTAAAATTAATCTCTGTTAGAAACTGGTTGCCTCAGATTGAAAACTGAGTTCACTTAACCAGCTAGACTCTTCATCATAAATAGGTGTGGAAGATGACACATAGGCCTGCAGTGAGGTCCTAGCAACTAATATCCACATAATCAATGTGAAGATGAATACAACAGGTTGCTGCCAAAAAATATTTGAATCATGTAACAAGCTTCCTGCAATCTTCCTTATCCACACACAAAAAAAGTCTGATATTTGGACCCCATGTTTAGTTCGCTTGGAGGTAAAGAATATGCTGGTCAACTTCAGTGACTATCCAGTTCTGTTGTATTTTTCATTGTATAGAAGCATTGTCTTTCTTTTTTGCCGAGCATCTTTCTTACTTTCTAGTAGTATTACATAGCATTTCCTTTGAGCAATAATCCTTCCTCTCAAGTCACACAATCAAGGTGGAGTGGACTTCATGTTCAGCTTCAGGGCTTGCCAGCACGCACCAGCACATCCCGTCTCTCTGGCATGTGACCTTGAGGGGGAGCATGACAACAAAGGGGCTCCCTTCCCCTAGCTGTGAAGTCTGGAGCTGCAGTGATAAATGTATAATCAAGAAAAGACAACATGTCTGCAAATGAATCCAACATAATGGAGGGAAATCAATCCAAGATGAAGAACCAGGTAATTTTGTATTATTTAAGCCTCAACATCAAGCAAACCAAACCTCCAAACTTTTTTGGTTATTTAAATCAATGAATATCCTTTGCCCTTAAGCCAGCTTCACATTGGGATTTTTGTCACTTGAGCCCAAGTTCTAAATTTTAACGCAGTAAACTAATAAAGCTGGCATTTTTCAGTCTCTTATGAGTTCAGAAAATGCAAGTTAACCCCTCTGACATTCACAGACTCTGGGTGACTGACATGATTATTTTGGCTAGGATGTCAAGCTGTGAGCCTAGGTAACCTGACCAAGGTAAATGTCACCTCTAAAGCTTATTAACAGCCAGTTATTTTTATCTCTTTTTTAAATATATATTTTTTATTAATTTCAGAATGGAAGGGAGAGGGAGAGATAAAAATACCAATAATGAGAGGATCATTGATTGACTGCCTCCTGCATTCCCCCTCCCCATCCTGCTTACTGAGGATCAAGCCCGTAACTTGGGCACATGCTGGGAATCGAACCAATGAACTTCTGGTTTAGAGGTTGATGCTTAACCACTGGGCAACACCAGCCTGGCTGCTTTTCTCTTTTAATCCCAAAGCTTTTTCAAGCATCCAGCCACATCGCTTCAATGTGTACATGTTATTAAGTAGCTTTATCTGGTTTTATTTTAGAAATAAACTCAAAAGAGAAAATTCTCTTATTTCATTATGTCAGGTGTTAGTGTGCATTGTATCCTGTAAGAGTAAGCTTTCTTATAACAATCCTCTATTTTAAAAAAATGCTTCCCTGCTATGTTCAACATAGGAGCCAGAATCATTCCTGCAAATTACTAGGTTCAGATTTCTATAATTAACGTTACCTGGAGGGTTTATCTCAAGACGCTATTTAAAAAGTATTAAATAAGAATGGAATTACAGTTTACTTACATGCACGAGTAAGTATACGTAACAAACTAGAGATAATATTGAGTAGAATTTGAGAATTCTTTCCCAATTTTGTATTATTAGCTCCGTGAGACTAGTGAAGGGGTCTTTATTCATGTGCTGTTAATTGGTCAGCCAAAACCTCTCTTTTACACCCCATCGCCCTTCTCTCCTGGGATAATCACTTCTTTGTATCAAATCCCTCATGACTAATAGCAGGAAAGTCTTAGTTTCTATCGTTGGTTGGTTTTCTGATTTTCATGTAGAGAGTCTTCATAAACTGTACGTAGTTCCGCATGAAGGCTGTTCCACTCCTCGCTGTCAGCTCACTGGCTACTGTTAGTATTTATGATACTGGGACTGGCTTCTGTCTCTCGTCGAGCCGCCCGACAACGTTCTGTCTTCTCTGAGTGCTCTTTGTCTGCTGCCTCTGTGTTCTGCCAACGCCGTCACAGTTGCAAGGACGGGCTGTATATTCCACGGCTTTTGGCCGGGAGGATAAATTCCAGCTTTAGTGCAAGTTGAAAACGAATCCCTCGCTCGCTCGGCAAAAGACACGGACTCCAGTATACTTCCTGTGTACCCCCATTAAAAACCCCTTTGGCCGCAGCAGCCTGCAGTTTTACAGTGGAACCGTTTCATGCTCAGTAACATATTCTACCCTAGGCACCGTGGGAAATGCAAAGGTGTGAGGCCATGATCCCCACATGGAGCAGGGCACACTCCTGCACTGGAGGCAGCATTTGTATGTACATACAAACACAAACGCGTGAGTGTGCACACGCATGCCCACACCTTGAAAATAATACACCACAAGCATATATACAAGTGAAAAATGTATGGCATTGGTCGTTTATGGGTGAAAAGAAATCAAGGAAATTTTAATTAGCCCGAAAGACTTTCGGACGAAGCTGAACTTGAACGGGGTTTGGGGGGCCAGCCGGGCCTGAAAAATTCTGTGACTTGAAAAATCCGGGTTGGTCAAAGGAAAGATTCTCTGAGTTGAGTATTAATACCAACTTAGTTAAGAAACTTGGTGCTACAATTGCTTCTTATAATGTAGGCCACACGTATATATACTGAATTATTCCCCTTGTAACTGTTTATGTTGGCCTCTCAAAGCTCCATCCTATGTCTTTTTTGACTTCCCTTTGGTGACATATATTTAAACAAGTTTCTAGGATTGTATTTGTTGAAATCTAACAGAACAGTGTCATGCATTTTAAAACTGATTATCCTTGGATGAAAAACCACCAGAACTTTCTAAAAGTTTCAAAAAACAAAACAAACAAACAAAAAAACAACATTCTTGATTAAAAGAGTAATCAGCTAAACCATCCTATCAGTTTTCTAAGTGAATCGGTAAGTTTTCTTGGTTTCTTAACTGATCTGTTTGTTAGAAGCCTTTATTATAAATCTAGGAATTCTGTAAATATTTCTCAAATGATTTTAAAATAAATAAAATCCAAACTTTGTCTTTAAGCACCAATAAGACCAGGAATGCATCAAAGAAAGAAATTCAAAGTCCAGCTCCATGTGGCCACGAGAGAACTCCACTGTTCACAGGCATTGGAAAATGACCCTAGGAAGGTGTAAAATTTATAGGTCAAGTCTATCTGATCACTGTTTTAGATCATATTAGAAAAAAAATTACATCCAGTTGCCACTGATTTTTGTTTTTTGAAATGTGTTCATTTACTTTATTAGTTCTTTGGACTTACTTATAAATATTTTTTGTATCATACTAGGTCACTTTAAAAGTGAGAGCATCTCAAATGTTTGTTTTATAGTAGTACAAATAAAACAAACACAACTTATACAATTTACTTAAATAGAAGTATTCTACTTGTAAAGTCTAAAAATAGTACTTTATATTTCATGATTTTTAACACAGCAGTCTGATCATACTTGGCCAAATGCCCTTATTATAAAACAGCACTGTGAGAGGGGTCAAGGGTGAACCTGCTACTCACTGAATCTAGAAATGACTAACTATTCATCATGCTGAAGTAACTCTCCCACAAGTCTGTAACATAAATTTATTTTGCCCATTTGGTCCTGATTTCAGCATCAGCCTCTTCCTCCTTTCTCACGGATGCAAAACTGTAAATGAGTCATGGTTGGATGATTCCTATGAGAATTATTTTTTTCTTAATAAAAATGAAGGCCAAGGATAGCCTTGTGCTTTCCTTCTAAAGTTCACAACGTGTTAGCTGAGATACTCTTACTGAATAGATTACTTTTCATTGACTATAATTCAGGACATTTTTATTTTTAAAACATACTTTCCAGAAAAATATCTGATATATTCCTGCCTTCATTATGAACAGGATAAAGCAAATTAATTATTTTTCTTTCTTTGCTTCCATAGTTACAGCACCACTCTTATGTATAAAGAGAATGTTAATAATGTTTTCTACCTAATTAGAGATTATTTTAGCAAACTAATCTTTGGTTTGGGTTATTAGCATTCAAATGTAAAAATTTTTGTACATGCAATCATTGTGGTTCAACATCATCTCTGATAATCCGAAACAAATGAAGCAAAATGTTCATATAAAACTTATTAAGTTAAAAGTGCTGGTCCTATCATTATTGATAAGTGTGATCAACTGTGTAATAGATCTGGACATCTTTTTTTTCCCCCTATTGACCTCCTCAGGTCTTCCCTATCCCCAGTACATGCCCTCACCTGCCCCGCATCGGGACATCTTCAAGAGAAACATAAAAATATACCAGTCAAGTTAATTGATGAACTCATTCTTTTAACAAGTTTTTTTTTAAATTGGCATATAACAGTTTAGTAGTTTCATGTGTATAACACTATATGCAAGATGATCACCACAACAAGCCTAGTTAACCTTCATCACCACTCATAGTTACAATTTTTTTTCTTATGTTGAGAACTTTTAAGGTTTGCTCTCTTAGCAACTTTCAAATATACAATAAAGTATTATTAACCATAGTCACTCTGCTATACGTTATATCCCAATGACTTATTTATTTTATAACTGGAAATTTACACCTTTTGATCATCTTCACCCATTTCACATATTCCCCCATACCTACCTCTGTCAATTATCAATCTATTTGCTGTATCTATGAGTTCAGTTTGTTTTTTGTTGTTTTTTTTTTTTAGATTCCATATATAAGTGAAATCATATGGTATTTGCTTCTTTCTCTCTGACTTATTTCACTTAGCATAATGCCCTCAAGGTCTATCCATGTTGTAGCAAATGACAAAATTTCGTTATTGTGATGGAATAATATTCCATTGTGCATATATATAGATGACTGATAAATAGATGATAGATAGATGATAGATAGATAGATAGATAGATAGATAGATAGATAGATAGATAGACAGACAGGCCACATTTTCTTTATTCATTCATCCATCAATGAACACTTAGGTTGCTTAAAATTTTTTTTGAAAATGAGTACTTACATTTGCTTTATAGTTAGTGTATACTTACCTGATTTATACCAAGTACTCTAAAAGATACTACTTAAAGATAAAGTTAATGGTAAAAATAACATCCTAATATATAAAGAGCCAGAGGCTGTCAAAATCAAAACAACTGGATGGATGACCAAACAGCAGGCTGTGTGGACAACAAGTCCAGCAGTGGGGTTAGTGAGGGACAATCAAATGACTGAACAGCAGGTTGTGTGGGGAGACCAGGCCAGCAGGGGGGCAGTTGGGGGTGACCAGGCTGGCAGAGGCAGGTAGATGGGGGCAACCAGCCCAGAAGGGAGGGCAGTTGGCTACCAGGTTGGCAGGGGGGCAGTAAGGGGAGATCAGGCCTGCAGGAGTGGCAGTAAGGGGCCACCAGGCCTGTGGGAGGGCAGTTAGGGGTGACCAGCTGGCAGGGGGGGCAGTGAAGGGCAACCAGGCCAGCAGAGGGGCAGTTGAGGCTGACCAGGCTGGCAGGGGGGGCAGTGAGGGGTAAACAGGCCCATGAGGGGGGCAGTTAGGGGCGATCAGGCAGCAGGCAGAGACAAGGGTGATCAGGTTGGCCCCGGGGGGGTGGGGAGGGCAGTTAGGGATAATCAGGCAGGCAGGTGAGCAGTTAGGAACCAGCAGTCCTGGATAGTGAGAGGATGTCCAACTGCCAGTTAGACATCCCCTGAGGGGTCCCAGATTGGCAAGGGTGCAGGCTGGGCTGTGGGGACCCCCCACTCCTGTGCATGAATTTCATGTACCAGGTCTCTAGTCCCATGGTCAGCACACTGCGGCTTGTGAACCACATGCTGCTCTTTGGCCCCTTGAGTGTGGCTCTTCCACAAAATACCATGGCCTGGGTGAGTCTATTTTGAAAAAGTGGCATTAGAAGAAATTTAAGTTTAAAAAATTTGGCTCTCAAAAGAAAATTCAATCATTCTACTATTGATATTTGGCTGGGTTGACTAATGTGTTTGCTGGCCACTGCTCTAGTCTATTATAATAAAAGCATAATATGCTAATTAGACCAGATGTTCTTCAAGACAAGCCAGGACTGTGAGGTAAGCCTGGGTCCCAGGTGCTGCCGGTGGCCAGAGGGAAGCCAGTGACAGCAGCTAGGGGAAGGTAGGCCTACTCTTGTATGAATTTTGTGCATTGGGCCTCTAGTTTATGTAATAATTACCAAATAAAATGTAATTACAAATTTTGCTCTATTGACTGAATGTTGGCCACTGATCCATATAACTGAAAATTATGAATATAACAAAGAGACAACTTCATGAATGATCTCATTCATGTGCTCAAAATCAAGGGCAGGTCAAGATCAATGTGTCTACCTCTTTTGACTCTGTCAGTAAGTCCACCAAGTAATGGCTTTCCTGAGAAGGTCGTTATAATATCCACCTCATGGTGTTATCCCTATGGTTACATTACATCACCTGGCAACAGGGTTTTTGCAGATGTGATTAAGGTTACTAATCAGTTGAAATTAACATAGAAAGATAATTTGGACTTAACTTAATCATATGAGTCCTTTAAAAGTAGAACTCTTTCTCTAGCTGGTAGCAGAAGAGGAAGTCATAGATTTCAAGTATAAGGAGGATTTGACATGCCATTGCTAACTTGAAGATGAATGTGGCCATGTGAAAAAGATTTGAATGTCTCCTCCAGTTGCTGAAAGTATCTCCAGCCAATAGCCAGAAAGAAAATGAAAACCTATTGCAAAGAACTAGATTCTGCCAACATCAAAATAAGCTTGGAAGATCATTTTCTCCCAGAGCTTTCAGATAAGTATGTAGCCCAATTGATACACAAATTTTAGGCTTGTGATACCCTAAGTAGAAAACCCAGTCACATTGTAATGACCATCAGATCGACAGAACTGTGAGATGACAGATAAATGTTACATTAAGCTGCCACATTTGTGGTAATTTATTATGCAACTACAGAAAATTAATAAATGCATGAATCCTCATTGCCCATTTCACAAATATTTATCACAACATGAATAAGTAATGTGAAGTGTATGAAAATAAAACAACCATCCATGCCTTGGATATTTTTTCCTTGGAACTTGCTATTAAATTCTTCCATCAAAAAGCTTCAAAGATTTAGAGCCACAAGATCATATTCTGGAGATAATTTGAAGTGGAAGAAAAATCTCATTTTATTAGATGTACTCTATATGGAATCCACAAGGGAACCATACCTGGAGTCCATATCCCTCTTTCCGCTCTGACCATGGTTCAAAACTTAATATACACTGCTTTTAGAGTAGCAGACTACCAGTTTTTCTAAGCACTGCTCGGCATTGACAGATCCTTTTCTATCTAAAAGAAAAGCACTTGTGAACATATTGACTGCAATCCTCTCCTGGAGAGAAGGCAGCTTACTTTGTATCACCTGCAGAGGCTTTGGAATGAAAGCATAATAATTTGTATTGAGATTCTGAATGCCAGGTGCCAGGTCTGAGGGTTTTCACCCTGGATTGGCTGGCCTTTGGGAGCAGGAAAACAGAAAGAGGAAATGCCCATGTTTGAGCTGGCATGTGCCACGCAGTCTTCCTCCAGCAATGACAAGTCCCTGCTGTGGGAAACCTGCAAGTTGTACAGTTTGTCTGTGGGTATTCCCAGAGGCCAAGTAACTGCAGTTGCACAGGCAATATTTAAAAACTAGAGACAATATGAAAACATTTACAAACACCCACACACATTCTTGAAAATCAGCACGTCTTATTAAGCTCTGATTCCTGAAACTCTATGTTTAAAAAAAAATCAGGTGGACATTTGAGAACATCTTTAAATGTTAGTTATTATATTGCAATATATCAGGGGGTGTGATGCAGCATATTTTAAAGAGGTTACCTGTTTATTTTTTTAAACAGAATTAAATAAAGGTAAAACTTATTTTAGTAATTTATTAAAGTAAAACCTTCCCCTCCATTCTTTTTTTTTTAAGGTCTAGATACATTACTCTCAATTTCTCTCATGAATATAAAGCAATGTATGTGAGACAGAAGTAATTATGAGGAGGTATTTGGTACCTCCAACAGTTTTAGCCTTCTGAAACAAAATAAATCTGAGGACTTACTCTGCTTTTTAAATGGCATATTTTTAAGTGCATACATTATGGTTGATGTATAGAAACATGTCTAGTTACGGACATAATATATACACAGATGCTCCTCATTTTGTGTAATGACTGTGCTCAAGAAAAGCTATACACACATACACACACACACACACACACACAGTTTATTAAAATCAGTTTATAAAACAGAAACATTTAGAAATACACTAAGAAAGATTTCTATTTCAAGAAACCCTATATTAATACATTTTTATAATAGAAACTAGAGGGCTGGTGCACGAAATTCATGCACAAGAGGGGGGATGTCTCTCAGCCCAGCCTGCACACTCTCCAATCTGGGATCCCTCTCACAATCCAGGACTGCTGGCTCCCAACTGCTTGCCTGCCTACCTTCCTGCTTGCCCTTAACTGCTTCTGCCTGCCAGCCTGATCACCCCCTAACCACTCCCCTGCCAGCCTGATTGATGCCTAACTGCTCACCTGCCAGCCTGTTTTCCCCTAACTGCCCTTCTCTGCAGGCCTAGTCACCCACAACTGCTCTCCCCTGCAGGCCTGGGTTCTCCCCAACTGCTGTTCCCTGCAGGCCTGGTCTCCCCCAACTGCCCTCCCTTGCAGACCTGGTCCCTCCCAGCTTCCCCCTTTCCCTTGCTGGCCATCTTGTGGTGGCCACCTTGTGTCCACATAGGGACAACCATCTTTGACCACATGGGGTCAGTCATCTTGAGTGTTGGAGTGATGGTCAATCTGCAAACTACTCTTTTATTAGATAGGATAGAGGCCTGGTCTATGGGTGGGGGCCACCTGGTTTGCTCTGAAAGGTGTCCCAGATCAGGGTGGGGGGTTCCCTTGAGGTGTGGGGCGGTTTGGGCAAGAGGCCTGTGGTGGTTTGCAGGCTGCCTATGCCCCCTGATGACCCAAGTGGAGGCCCTGGTATCTGGGATTTATTTATCTTCTATAATTGAAACTTTGTAGCCTTGAGTGGAGGCCTGGGCTGGCCAGGGTGTGTGGAAAAGTTGCCTTCCTCCATTGCTGGGGAAACCCAAGCCTCCTGCTCTCCCTGTGGCCTCAGCCATCTCGGTTGGGTTAATTTGCATACTCTCTTCTGATTGGCCGGTGGGTGTGGCTTGTAGGTGTAGCAGAGTGATGGTTGATTTGCATATTACTCTTTTATTAGATAGGATAATCAGGAATTATCTGTTTTGAAAGTAATTTGCTTGGCATATAATAAATATTAAATCAGTAGAGAGAGTTAAAATCAAATTTAAGAAATAGGACTTTGAAAGCAGAAAAAGTTTTAGGTGTGTTTAGGAAAAATTGCACTCAATACTATTAGCACAGTGTAATTATTTTTACTCTTTATTCAAGGATCTATATATATATATATATATATATATATATATATCCTTGAATATATATTATTTATTTATTTATTTTTTCCCCCACAGACTAATCTCTCTATTCAAGGTTGACCAACTTAAAATCTGGAATCTTTAGCAAGAATACCTAGTCCTTGTCAGCTCTAATTATGCTGAGTTGAAAGATAAACAAGAAAAAGGGTAATATGTTTATTTAGATCTAACCAGAGAGTTAAAGCAGAAATTTTTCTAAATTACTCATGTGATGAAGCCTAAAATAAACCCTGTGGTGTTTTTTAAAGTGTATGTATCACATTTTTGTAATTATATTATTCCATTTTTATTTAGAAATTTGCTTTGCCTAAAAAATTAGGTCAATCTGTGTGTATTCGTTATATATTGCTGCTATAACAAATTACCACAACTTTTGTGGCAGAAAACAACTCGAATGTATTATCCAACAGTTCTGGAGGTTATTTACACTGGCTAAGTCATGATGTCAGCAGGGCAGGTTCCTCCGGGCGTCTCTAAGAGAAAATTCCTTTCCTTGCCTTTTCCAACTTCTACAGGCTGCCTCCCTTCCCTGGTTCATGGCCTCCTTCCAGCAATTCTATCTCTTCAACCTCAGCTTCTTCTGTTAGCATATCTCTTCTCTTTACTCTGACTCTTCTGGGTCCCCTTTGTAAGGACCCTTGTGATTACATTGGGCCCACCCAGATAATCCAGGATAATCTTCCCACTTCAAGAGTCTTAACTTAATCATGTCTACTAAATTCCCTTTGCTATATAAGGCAGTATATTCACAATTCCAGGAACTAGGAACTAGAACCTAAGCAACTTGAGGTTGAAGGGGGCATTATTCTGTCTCCCATACTGTGTTAGAAGCTCATTTTAGTATATTAATATCCAATTTACTATTATGTCTCTCCTTTCCAATGCACAACCTAAATGATTTAATTCTCACCTTTGGAATTAAAA
The DNA here is from genome assembly GCA_011751065.1 of Lasiurus cinereus. NCBI lineage: Eukaryota > Metazoa > Chordata > Mammalia > Chiroptera > Vespertilionidae > Lasiurus > Lasiurus cinereus. The sequence continues at coordinate 25,005,919 of JAAGEH010000311.1, forward strand.
TTAAACTGTAAGAATGTTTATCAACTGTTTATCGACCACATTCCATCTATCAGGTACTATGCCAAGTGCTTTGTGTGTAACTACATATTTATTTAATCCTTACAATAAATTCATATTGTCAATTTTATCTCATTGTACACATAAAGAGAGTGTAACACAAGAGTGTTAAATTACTTGTTTGAGATTCTAAAGCCAGCAACTGCCAAGGCCAGGATGACTCCAGAGCTTATGCTCTTAACCCTTTTATTTTACCCACCCTCTTACAAAACATTAGCAAACAATGTACATGATTTACGTACACAAATTAAAATATGCTTATAATGCATTACATTCTACCAACTAAGATGTAGCCCCATTGAAACCAGGCACTGGTTAAGGTGATGCCCCTCCTTGAGAGTACAAATGGAATTAAAATGATGAAATCAACTCTGTAGTTTAACTAGAACATTAATATACGAAAAGTGGATATTCTGGAAGCCACTTTTCCTTTTAGGTATGTGTTTGTATTTATTTTGGGGGTTGGTTGGGTGGTCCTGAGTACCAGTTTAATTAAGTACAAATTAAGTAGTGTTTGGGGGAAAATAAAGATCAGGAAATTTGCCTTTCCCAGGCTAGCACCTGAGGGCAGCAGCACTATCAGCAAATAGGCCATAAACCACCTCTCATCCAACTGCAGCCCACAAGCATTACATTTCTAAATTTCATTAGCAAAAAATCACTTCTTCCTTATTTTCTTTTACCAATTATATTTTAATAATTTAAATAAATATATATCTTTTTATTTCTCATATGTAGATTATTAAAGTCCCATGAAAATCAGAACCACATCTGTCTTATTCATTGTTCCACGACAGCAAATAATAGAATGTATGGTACATAGTGGATGGTATTCAATATTTATGGATAGATGGACAAAAAGAAAAATAAAAGGAAGGGAGAGAAGAAGGAAGCACTAAAAAAAGAAGGGCCAATCACTAATTTGAACCTAAATAGAAAATGGTGTGATGAGATGCACATGAAAATTAAAATGAGGCAAAAGTAGTCAGGATACCTTCTGAGTTCAGGGCCATAAGCCAGCCACAAGGCAGGCAAGGTCCAGAAGGCAAACATCCATTGATTTAACTCCCTTTATAAGGAACCTGGCCCATCCTGTTCAGAGTGTAGTTGACTTCACAAAACATTCTGCTGGCTTCACAGAAAGAGACAAAAATAAAATTTTGAAATGAAACATTGGGGTAAAAAAGGCATTGTAGGGAAGTTAGGGCAGAAGAATAGCATTGAATCAGCATTTTAAACTTTCAATATAATAGTTATGATAATTGTTTAGTCAACCCTTCTTTACCCCCGCTTCCCTCCACAACATTGAAGGTTGCCATTTTAATAACATGGATTGTGTCTTTTATCTGTGAAATTCTGAATTTAACAAATATTTAACAACTGAATCATGATGAAAATGGATAAAGGCCATAATGGAAACAAGCCAGGAAATATGAGCACAGAGCCTCAGAGCAGCAGCTTCCTCACTAAAGTCGTCAAGATAATCATCACAGAGAATAGGGCTTGGCCTAAGTCTTGGAAGATGAGAGGTTTCCCAGGCTAAGACAGGGGAAGGAGTATTCTCTGATGAAGTAGATTGTGCAATGGAGGGAAGGCTTGACAGAGAACAAAGTGTATTCTGAGAACTGCATGTAATTTGGATATGGAGAGAGTGCATAGTAAGAAAATGCGTAAAAGGTCTGGTGATAAATGACAAGGAAAAGGCTCAAGAATTTGAGTCTCATGATAAATGATTAGGGGAATATTCAAGGTTAATTCAGCAACCAACATGAGTGGATCACTTCCTCCCAGCTATGGAGCAATTGAATTGTAAGGGAGATGAGGATGGGGTTTCTTATACATTAAGAGAGAGGGAATTGCAAGTTTGGGCTAAAATAATATGAGCACCCAAACCAATGCACTTGCACAGAGAAGAGAATTTAGAGGAGATGATGGTGGTTAAGTTGAAAGGTAAGACAGAGTCACTTCAGACTAGAATATCTGTCTAGGTGATGCTGTTGTCATTGCAATTAGCTAGTTAAAAATAAAAGAAGAGAGCAAAGGGGAGCCTAGACATTATAAACATGGTCATTTGGGCAGCTTCATGCTCCCAAGGAAACCACCAGTCCATTCTCTGCAGATCACTGGGAGAAGGGATCAAACAAAGGGAGAGATGGACACAGGCACAGTGCAGTTGGAGGGAAGGTGCTTGATTGTCACTCTAGCCAGCAGAACAATGGATTGGCCAAGGGCTGGACCCTATCAGAAGCACACAAAATCTTGAAAAGTTATGTCTCTCTTGCTTGCTTTAATGCTTTTATTAACTAGAGGCCCATTGAATGGAAGATTCATGTGATAGGCCTTCCTCCCCTTGGCTGCCAGCACCAGTTTTCCTCTAGTATCTGGGATTCAGGCCTTCATTCTGGCCAGAACCTTCAGTCTTCGCTGCAGCTGAAGCACTGCCTATATAGTTCCCTTTGCCCCTCCGCCCGCCATCATCCCATCCTGTCCAGCCGCTCTGGGACTGCATGAGTGCTGCCCAGAGACCTGGAGTGGCTGGGGGGCAGGGCTTCCACCATCTTTGTTGGGTTAATTTGCATACTCACTCCTGATTGGCTTGTGGGTGTCACAAAGTGATAGTCATTTTGCATGTTTCTCTTTTATTAGTGTAGATGCTTGCTCTTTCTTTCTCTGTTACCCACATTTGCCCAAGCATTCAGGTGTTCTCTCTCCATAGCCATGTGGCCTTAAGCAGCCACATAGCCCATGGCTTTCTTGACCCCCACATGCAATAGTCTGCAGCTGGAAACACAAGCTAAGCTAGCTAGATGCTGGATTGTACTTTAATATGGAACAGAAATTCTTGGCAGTCCTTCATTGTGGCCCTTCTAAAGACAAGATTGGACTTCTTGTATAGCAAGATAGGCAGAGATGGGACCTTGGAGGGGAACCCCCTTGATTTTGCATCATCAATAAAGTTTACCACGAAATCCCATTCTCTTGTGGGAACTCATGGAATTCTTTTCCTCACAGCAACCCAAGAACTCTACTTGCACCAATAACAATGCCATTCTACGGCATTTTTCAAAACAAAAGTAATAATAAAAGTCACCTTTGTATTTGCCCATTTTCCCACATTGCTGTATTTAGAAAAATATATTTCAAGTTTATTCAGCAAAACATTAATGTTTAAGTGTTTCAGCAATATAATTATGTGGGTTGTGTGGAATAATGAAAGAACACATCATTCTGGGGATATTTTCCTCTTTCTGGACCTGAATAGTACTTGAACAGAGCATAAAGATCATGAGAATCACTTTGTGATTAATTTAGTCATCTGTTGGGAAATTTTGAGAAGCTAAGTACTTATTTTTACCCAATACTGAATATAAAATGTAAATGAGAAGCTCCCTATTAGACATATTGAAACAAACAGCAGATAAGAATACCAATCCAGGTATCAAAAGACCTGAGTTGTATCCTCAGTTCTAGTATTCAATCTATGTAATCTCAGTAAATTACTTTATCTCTGCAGACCTTAGTTTAATCTCAATGAAATGAGGGTTTTTTTAAGAAGTGATTTCTAAAGATCCTTTCAGTACTAAAATTTTTGACACTTAAGGACATCAATTATTTTCAACAAGATTTCATCAATTATTTTAACCCATTGTGCATATGTAAACCTGATGGCTGGCATCCTTAAAACTAGATTATTTACTTAGAAAAAAATTAATCTTTGAATTTCTAACTTAAAGGATAGAATTACTTTAAAATGATAGCAAATGGTGATAGTTTTCAACAAGGTATGGTTCTTTCACCATTTAAAATAGTGAATGGGGCAGAGATTGTGGTAAAAAGAACCTAATATGCTTATTTATTAACATAGTATACAGAATTGTTACTTCTAGCCTTATTCAACTTCATCAGCTAGTCATAGGGGACTCTTGGGAGCCTGAGGTATATACTGAATGTGACCCTGGCAGCAAGGCACAAGTAGTTCCACTGGGGGTCCTACACTTGCTTGGGCCTTCAAGACCAGGCCTTGCAGGTGCTATTTCAAACTGTACATCACCATTTTTAGTGGGCTGTGAAATAAATTTAGTGGGTTATAACAATATTTGAAAATTAAATAGAATAAAATAGAATAAAAAATATCAGAGGTCAGCCCTGGCCCATGTGGCTTACTTGGTTAGGTGTTGTCCCATGCACCAGGAGGTTGCCAGTTTGATTCCCAGTCAAGAGCAGGCACATGCCTAGTTGCAGACTTGATCCTCAGTAGGAAGAATGCAGGAGGCCGGCAATCAATGTTGTGCTCTCATAACAATGTTTCACTTTCCCTCACCCTCTCCCTTTCTCTCTCTCTAAAAATCAATAAACTATTAAAATTGTTATAAAATATTATAGTAGTTACACATAGTAAAGGAATATTTAATTTTGCAAAACATTTTTTTCCAATATTACACATGAGTGTTTATGTAGGGGATGACAGTACAGAGGATGACAATATTTCTTAATATGGATCTCAGTTCAAATAGTTTCTTAAGGACTAAGTGGTACTGAACACATATGAGCTAGTGAGTAAATAAATACAAGATGAGATAGTATATAATTCATGATAGTCAGTTTGAGTTCCATACTTCCCTGATTCACTCATTTACTTAACACCCGAACCTAGTAGCAAGACAGAAACTCTCAAAAAAAAATACACTAGATTGCCATAAAGAGGTTGGCTTTATTGAGATCTTCAAAGGATACTGATTCCCTTACGGAGCTTGCTACAGTCTGTACAGGGTCCTAATGAGCAGACTTCGAGCATCATTGTACCTGCTTGGTTAAAGGACTTAGTTGTGAAACCATTTCTATTTCAGGATGGCTAATGGAGAGTCTTCTGTTGCACTGAGCACCACTGAAAGTTGGCAGCTTTTTGGGCCACCTGGTAATGAGGTCAGAGCAGGATACCAAATGTGGTAGAAATTGCCTCCAGACTCTAAAGGTCTTCACCAATAAAATGTTCCTTTTCCAGTTTTTGTGTCTTTGTGTTTTAACATGTCTCTCATAAATAGTGAATAGATGAGATTTTAATACCATATATATATATATATATATATATATATATATATATATATATGAAAGCTGAAGTGACTGGCTGTTGAGCCAACCATCTGGTCGGCCAGTAGCTATGATGCGCACTGACCACCAGGGAGAAGATGCTCAATACAGGAGCAGAAACCATATGAGAACATGGAACAGATTGATAAATCTCAGAGGGAATGAGGGAGGGAGGAAGATAGGAAGAGATTAACCCAAGATTTTATATGCATACTAGAGGCCTGGTGCATGGATTCGTGCACTGGTAGGGTCCCTGGGCCTGGCCTGCAGGGATCAGGCATAAACCAGCTCTCCAATATCCCTCAAGGGGTCCTAGATTGTGAGAGGGCACAGGCCAAGATGAGGGAACACACTGGTGCATGAATCTGTGCACCAGGCCTCTAATCTACCATAATTGCTTTCTGTTATTTTATGCTTTTCTAATTCATTTCCTGAGTCTCACTTTTATTTGTTGATCCATATTGAATGAATTCTGTATTAGTTCACAACAAACAATGGGAATTGGGCTTTTCCAATAAGCACATCATTATTGGCAAATTAAAATGGATCTAAAGTTAAATTTTATACTTAGTTGATCACCCGATGAAGATTTTATTTTCATACATATTCCTGAGATTTAAAATACTACATCAAAAGGGTTCTGTAATTCTCTTGTATAAGTATTTGTCCTCAGGGTGTAAATTTGAATTTGACTCCCAAGGGCATATTGGAATATAAACTTAATAAATTTTTATCAAAGGTAGGAAATAGTTTCCTTTTGGGAAGTAATTATCTCAAGTAACGAAATGATACTGTCCTGAATGATTTATAGAATTATCATAGAGGAGGAACTGGCTGGTGAGGCAAAGGGGAGGCAGTGGCAGAGGGAAGGAGGAAGTGATGCTTTCTGAGGTAAAGAACAATCAGAAGGTGGTGAATTTCAGAATTCTGTATTCTCTAGTTAGACTTCTGATTTTCTTCTACGTCCTCATTTTCATTCCCAGGGCCCCATTTCTTCCAGGACACCCTCTGTTACATAAGAAGTAACTCAAGTAAACGCTGAGCTTAATTTTGAGGGTTTTTTTATTTTTAATTTTTATTTTTTATATTTATTTTTTAGCTCTTTAGTTAAAAAGCTAAAAGTTTTACGAATTTTTTTCATTATGACAGTAGTTCTCCTAAAAGTTTACCTTCTCTCTCTGGCACTATAGTGGTTTAGCTGTCTTGAAGTAACAATTTCAGTACAGAGCAACAGAACATCTAGATCAATTCTCTCTCTCTCTCTCTCTCTCTCTCTCTCTCTCTCTCTCTCTCACACACACACACACACACACACACACACACACACACACACACAACTTTCTATAGGCATGCATAAGCTAGGTGCATTCTTAAATGCAGGATTCAAAGGTATTGGCCTGTTGGGCATCTGAAAAGTCTTGCTGGCATAGAGCTTGAATTTTAAATGTCTTATGTGACAGTCAAGAGACAAAACTAGGGCACCCTTATTGTCTGAATTCGAACAGAAACACCATTGTATAAACCAGTGCCCCAAAAGAAGTTTCTTCAGTGGGTAAATTAAAAACATTCATGTTGAAAAAACAATATTTTGCCTGCCTCAGCTTTCACTCTGGATGGTGGTGGTGAAGGGGTGGAGGGAGGTGAGAGAAAGTGAGGGCAAGTTCTTAATCATAAGCCAGCCATCACAAAATTTGGGGCAGAATATCTGACAGATTCAAAAAGCTTTAAACTGAATATTTAAAGCTGTCCTGCTTAATGCCCTCAACTAAAATACAAAAAACAAAAACAAACAAAGAAAAAAACATACAAAACAAGTGTATTAATTAACTTTAACCTCAGAAATCAAAGAATTCTAATAGATAAAAATCCAAGAAACATAAGCCTATGAGGGGAAAAAAGATCAAATTGCCAAAGAAGCAAGCTAGAAACAGTTAACTGAAATGAAAATTTTCAGAATCAAATATGTAAGAAATTTATAGAATTGTCATATATAAATATAACTATGCTTAATATGTCCTAAAAGCATTTCAAACTGACAAAAAAAGGAACAATTGTAAAAATGACAAGGAACATTTGAAAAAATTTCATGGAATTTCTAGAAATAGAAATATTCTAGCACAGATTAGGAATTCAGAATGTGTTAAATTCAATGGATGTGTTAAATAGCAACAGATATGGAAAACTATTGATACCTAAGTACACAATTTTTACTCCTGAATGGGCTATGCAGTTTCTAAGCCTGTCTACTGGGAATACAAACTTCTCTTCTTTTTTACCTTTCACCAGGTTACTGCACGTCAGAAATTTGCTAAATGCTTTAGTCTTCTTCAGTTTCCCAGCAACACTCTAAGGTAAGTTCACCCTTCATTTAATATTTAGGGAAACTAAAGTTTAGAGGGGTTACCTTATCACATGGCTAATAAATAGAGATGTTACTCCACACAGATACTCTGAAGCACCTGGACTAGAGCTGTGATAGTGGAACTAAACAAAAGACTCAAATGTCAAATACATTGCTCTAGTATAAGTAACAGGACTCCAATCATTTGGAACTGGGATAATGGGTCATTTGGATAAAGGATAATTGGAGACTTCTGACAAAATTACACCAGTAATTAAGAGCAATAAGAGATCTTAAAGCCAACTTGATGGAAAAGAAAGTGAATTAGTTTGGACAGGCTAAGATCTAGGTGTCTGTGAGATATCCAGAGTTAAAGAAGATGGTACTATATTTCAGGCTGAAAATATAATGAAAACATGAAGGGGAAATTAGGGTTATAAGACGCCTCCCCAAAAAAATCAGGGTAAAAAGTATCATTTTGGCTCTACCAAAATGCATACACATATAATAATGGGAAATGTAGCCACAGAAAATAAATATATCATTTTTAAATCAGAACTCAAAGTCAACATTATAACAAACTCTTTGATTTAGTTAGTGTACTTTATGAGCTACTTTCAAGTTTTGTAAAAATCCAATAGCCCTACAGGATCAAAACTCCATATGGAAAGCAAGTGCTACATTGATCTAAAGCTAGAATGAAACAGAATTTGTTTATGAAAAGTTTCTCATAATTTTGGTTTGTTTTACATTATGAAATCAATACCAAATTCATTTGATTCAGAAATTGAGTACTGAAATTACTATTTAAGATGATTTCACTATTTAAAATGATATGGAAGAATTAAATAAGAATTCAAAGTTGCAATCAATTTCTTTCTGTTCCTCAGTTTTAACTGCCTATCATATTTAATTTATTTTCTGGTATTTCTTTATTTTTTTAAAGATTGTGCTTTTGTTGTTTTTAATGAGAGGTTTCTATAAAAGGTTATGAGGTTTTATATAAAATAAATGTTTTTTTGTCTTTTTATCCTACACTCAGAAAAAGGAAGAAGAAAAACAAAAGAGTAGAATAAAATCTGGCTTAATTTAAACTCAAGCTAAACTTTCAAAACTACAAGCTCCTTCTATGAAGCCAGCACCACCCTAATACCAAAACCAGATAAAGACAACACAATGAAAGAGAATTACAAGCCAATATCCCTCATGAACATAGATGCCAAAATCCTCAACAAAATTCTAGCAAATCAGATCCAGCAGTACAGCAAAAAGATTATACACCATGACCAAATACGATTTATCCCAGGAATGCAAGGATGGTACAGTACCCACAAATCAATAAACATGATACATCACATAAACAAATTGAGATATAAAAATCACATAGTCATATCAATTGATGCAGAAAAACATTTGAGAAAATCCAATACCCTTTCTTGATAAAAATTCTCAACAAAGTGGGAATAGAAGGATTATAACTCAACATAATAAAAGCTATATATGATAAGCCCACAGCTAACATCATACTCAATAGGTAAAAACTAAAGTCATTTCCCCTAAGAAGAGGAAGAAGACAGGGATGCCCACTCTCACCATTCCTGTTTGACATAGTACTGGAAATATTAGCCATTGCAATTAGACAAGAAGAAGAAATACAAGGCATACAAATTAGAAAAGAAGAAGTAAAGCTATCCTTATTTGCAGATGATATGATATTGTACATAAAAAACTCTAAAGACTCCATCAAAAAACTAATAGACTTAATAAATGAATTCAGCAATGTAGCAGGATACAAAATTAAGGCCAAGAAGTCTATGGCATTTCTATACACCAATAGTGAAGTTACAGAAAGAGAAACTAAAAAAGCAATCCCATTTACCATTGCACCAAAAAAATTAAGATACCTAGGAATAAACTTAACTAAGGAGGTAAAAGACCTATATGTGGAAAACTACAGGACACTAAAAAAAAAAAAAGATAGAGGAAGATGTAAACAGATAGCAGAACATTCTATGCTCATGGATTGGAGAGTCAACATCATTAAAATGTCCATACTACCCAAAGTAATCTATAGATTCAATACACTCCCCATTAAAATTCCAATGGCATATTTCACAGACCTAGAAAGAACTCTCCAAAAATTTATCTGGAATAAAAAAAATATCCTGAATAGCCCCAGCAATCCTGAGAAAGAAGAACAAAGTAGGTGGGATCTCAATACCAGATTTCAAGCTGTATTACAAAACTACTGTTCTTAAAACGGCATGGTACTGGCACAGGAACAGACATATAGACCAATGGAATAGAATAGAGAATCCAGATATCAACCCAAACCACTATACTCAATTAATATTTGACAAAGGAGGCATGAACATACAAAGGAGTCAAGACAGTCTCTTCAATAAATGGTGTTGGGAAAATTGGACAGATACATGGAAAAAAATGAAACTAGACCACCAACTTACACCATACACAAAAATAAACTCAAAATGGATACAGGACTTAAACATAAGACCTGAAACCATAAAAATACTAGAGGAATCTACAGGCAGAGAAATCTCAGACATATGCCAAAGGAATTTCTTCACTGATACTACTCCTAGGGCAATTGAAGCTAAAGGGGAAATAAACAAATGGGATTATATCAAAATAAAAAGCTTTTGCACAGCAAAAGAAACCATCAACAAAACAACAAGAAAGACCACTACATGGGAGAACATATTTGTCAATGTTATCACTGATAAAGGATTCATCTCCAACATCTACAGGCACCTTATAGAACATAATAAAAGGAAGATAAATGATCCAATAAAAAAAATGGGCAATGGACCTAAATAGAATCTTTTCGAAAAAAGATAGAAAGAAGGCAAAGAGACACATGAAAACATGCTCAAAGTCACTAATTATCAGAGAGATGCAAATCAAAATGACAATGTGATACCATCTCACACCTGTCAGAATGGCAATCCTCAACAAATCAATAATGACAAGTGCTGGGGAGAATGTGGAGAAAAAGGAACCCTCGTGCACTGCTGGTGGGAATGCAGACTGGTGCAGCCACTGTGGAAAACAGTATGGAGTTTCCTCAAAAAACTAAAACTGGAACTCCCATTTGACCCAGTAACCCCACTTCTAGAACTATATCTCATGAAACTGGAAACACAAATCAGAAAGGATATATGCACCCCTCTGTTCATAGCAGCACAATTCACCATAGCTAAGATTTGGAAACAGCCTAAATGCCCATCAGCAATGAGTGGATTAGAAAACTGCTACATTTACACAATGGAATACTACCCCGCTATAAAAAAGAAGGAATTGTGACCATTTGCAGCAGCATGGATGGACCTGGAGAGCATTATGTTAAGTGAAATAAGCCAGGCAATGAAAGAAAAATACCACATGATCTTACTCATTTATGGAAAATAAAGAACATTATAACCTGATGAATAAAAATATAGATACAGAGGCAGCAAAGCACCGAACAGACTGTCAAATTACAGTGGGAAGGCTGGGGAGTGTTGGGAAGGGAAGGAAATAGATCAACCAAGGACTTGTATGCATGTATATAGCACACCAATGGACACAATTCACTGGGGGGATGGAATGAGGGTATGCAATAGGGTTAGGGGAGGCTGGGGGAAAGTCAATGGGGGGAAAAAGGAGATATATGTACTAATATATGTAATACTTTAAACAACAAAAATTTTAATAAAAGAAAATTATGTCAAATGTATGAATATACAGGAGATCTGTGTAGTAACAGGAATAGGGGATATAGATTATTGCTGCTCTCCTCTATTCTAATAAGCCTAAATTCCTAAATTTATACTCAGCCTAAACTCTAGGAAAGACATAATTTTATACAATGGTACTTTTACTAGTACTGGGTTAGCAGGCAATTCTAGATTATGCTGATTATTGGGTGATATAATTAATTTCCCTGGGTCTTAGTTTTCTCATCTATATAATGGGGATAACGTTCTCCATAGTTCCCTCTCAGGGTTCTAGTGAGGATAAAATAAAACAATGGTATGTAGAAATTACTAGTATATTCAGCTGTTTAGCTACCACCACATCATGAGAGTCACTCTGGGAAGCTGCTTTAATCCCATCTCTGCATATACATTTGTCACATGCACAGGTTTTTACCAGGAACCATTTCAATGGCAATGGCAATGCCTGCTTGAGTCTCTCCTGTAAATAAAGTGTTAAGAAGTAAAAGAAGTGTATTACTTTTCAAATTATGTGTCTTTAGGGAGTGGCTCTAGGGTCAAGCCTCTGGCCGACCTGTGGCAGGTCCACAAACAAGTCCCAGCCTGGAGGGCAGAGCGCTCCTAGGATAATTAAACCTGACCTTGTAGCCCTTCCTAATTCCTTTCTAAATAGCTAATGGGCTTTTGGAGGTGCAGCAAGTGTTGCCAAAACAAGACCATTTGTATACCTGTTAATCTACCCTTGTTCTAATCAATAAAGCATCGGCTTGCAGGCTGGGTCTTTTGTGTCCTTATCCAGGCACAGGAGCTCCATCGAACTCCAACTGTATTCTCTTGTCTGTCTTTTCTGCAATCCTTCACCACCCCTCCTCAGGTTCACCCTGGGCCGTGCTGGTGCAGCATAGTTTCTATGAATGAAATAGTTTACTTTTAGGAGTTTCCAAAAGGAAATTTCAATAGTGTATTTTTGATTAATTGCCTTTTAGTGGATTTTATTTCTAGAGATGCTAAATTTGTATATGATGACAATGGAGCTTGAATCTTTGGGGCTTGTTCTGTGGTGTTTCTTTGAACATAAATTAACATCCCAGACAAAATGCATTTTGTCTTCTGTTTACAGGGATCATGAAGTTTTTTTCTAGGAATTAAGTAGTTTTGAGGCCTATAAATGTGACTACATTACATTCCGAATGCACTTGTTTTATCTTATAAAAATGCTAATTCTGATTCCTCTTTAGACAGATACTCACCAGTACCATCTATACACATATAGCAACAAAGTATGTAGTGAATGTGATGATGCTAAAAATCTATGCACATAAAAACCGAGTGACTAGAATGACAGGTCACTATAATGAGCACTGCAGCTGGCCAACTGGCCCAGTCAGGGGTGGGGCCAGTCAGCCAACCTCCCTCAACCTCTACTCCCTTCCCCTGCTGGCCTGCACAATCAGGGTGGGCCAGCCAGACCCCACCCATGCACAAATTCATGCACTGGGCCTCTAGGTGGTCCATACAATGGTATCATCTAGCTTTATTGCAAGTCAGATAATATAGTTTTAATAAATGAATAGATTAAAAGTCTCCAATTTAAACTTCTTATAACTTAAAATCTACTTGTTGAACCACCATTAATTCTGCCATTAGCTTTTCTGCTGATTTTCTTAAAAGTTCAGCTTCAGTCATGTGGCCTCCCTACTTATAATTTTTCCATGGCTTCCTATTACCTACTAAATCATAGACAGATTCCTTCCCTATGAGACTCTTTCTGGTTCCATTCAGCTTTATTTCTTGCACTAGCATACTTGCACATAACTGCCACAAAGGTGGGCAAATGAAGTGGGTGGTGTTTTCTGTCCTAGAGCAGACAACAAGTCCATCTACCAGGAGCTAGAACGGAACGTTTTCATGCCATGAATTCTCTTTGGACTCTTAGACATAGCAGCACCCCTGTCTTACACTGTCAAAACAATTCAACCCTCAGAGATTCTCTTTTCTTCCTAACCAGCCTTTGTTTTAAGTCTTGTCCCTGATGGTGCTCACTGAGAGCTTTCAAACTCAGCTGGGCTACTGGACTTTTGCCTTTGGAAACATGCCCTGCCCCTGTGTTGACACCATGGCATTTATCCATTTCTGACTACTGGTCTTTGCTCTCAGATTTCCTTTTGGCAATTGTGTTATTCCTCCAGCTTGGGCCGATCCTGACTTCAGTCTTCATGCGACGTTGCCCCATCTGTCATTCAGTCATCCTCTACGCCCTTCTTGGCTTCGGCTGCTATTGACCCAGTCTCATACCTTCAGGTGGAGGTTGGAAACACCCTCCTCTGGGACTTGGCAGCCAGTCGTCACACTACACCATATGTTGTAGCCAAACTAGCCTAGTCATCTAGTCTGGTGGCTGCCTAGAATTTCTTTCCTCCTGCTAGGATTTTAAAGAATTGGAAGGTGCTATCTGTCCTTCGAGTTCTACCTTAAATGTCATCTCCTCAGTGAAGCTTTCTTTATCTGATTCCCTTAGGCAAAATTAAACAGTTCTCTCTCAGTATGCCCATAGTACTTTTTGTTTATTTGAATTTGTAATAATGTTATCATTTTATAATTCCAAACCAAGAAAATGTATCTGCCTTATGGCCCAGCTCAGATACTACTCTTTGTATCTCTCTTGGTCATTCTCCCTGCTCACAGCAGAGGAAATAATTCCTTTCCCTATTTCCTTGACACGCATGACATATCTAAGTTCCTCAATGGCAGGAATATATTTTATTCCTTTTTGTATTGCCTACACCCAGCTCAGTGAGTTGTCAATAGGTTTCTGTAAAATTTCACTGTTGACATGAACTTTTACCTATGTTATTCTATTCAATCTTCACAATGACAAATAAGAAAAAAAGAACAGCTATTATCCTCATGAGAAGAGAAAACCAAGACTCTGAGAAGTTAAACAATTTAGCCCAATTTTAGGCATAACCAGAACTGGGTCCTAACAGACTTTAAGTCTAATTAATTTAATATTATTCATTTATTCATGTATTCATTTATTCATTCATTCTTTTGAAACTCTGAGTTCCAGAGTTTCAAAGGTAAATGAAATAGGATTTTGCCCTAAGAGGACTCATCCAATAGTAAAGATTAAAAATAAATAAACATATAATATAATTTGATACATGCTTTTATAGAAAAATTTAAGATTGTATCTGTACATATACATGAGTATATATCCAGATTATATGGGGTAGAGAAGGGCCTGGAAACAGTTTTTTATATGGAATGAATCCTAATTTGGATCTTAGTGGATAAGTAGCAGCTAGTCAAATAAATAAATGGGAGAAGGACATTTCTAGTTAGGAAGAAAACATGCACAAAGCTATGGAATTGTGAGAAGATATGACCCCTCCAGGGAGTTGCATGCACATTAGGATGGCAGCTGTGCAGAGAGTATGAGGAAAGGCCAGGCAGAGAGTTGACACACTTCCTGGAAGAGATGGTGTATAAATAACAAAAACAGCGTCAAAGCAGAATTACTCAACTCTTATTTGGCTTCCCTGTTCTCCATGAAGGATAATAACATTAAAAAACAAAAGAAGAAGAAGAAAGAAAGAAAGCCACCTTAGTCATCATCAAGTTTTAAAACTGAAAGTAAGTATGGAAGTAGGGTGATATCATGTACATTTGCTATTTCAAATGACTTAAAATTCTCATATCCAGCCAGAATGTATCAGGGGATGGATGAACTAAAAGAGGGCACATCCCCAGAAATCCCCTCCCAAAGGTGCTGGCAGATGTGGTGCCTGGTGAGAGTCTGCTTCCTGGTTCATAGTTGGCTCTTTTGTACTGTCCTCACATGACAAAAGGGCAAAAGAGCTCTCTGGGATCTTTTTCAAAAGGGCACTAATGCCATAATTGAGGGCTCTACCCTCAGGATCTAATCACCTCCCAAAGGTCCTACCATCTAATAACATCACATTGGGGGGTTAGAATTTCAACATATGGATTTTGTGGGGATATAAACATTCACTTCATAGCAGTGGGTGTGCTTGTTTAAATGATTGGTCATCAGTTACTATCTCAATCCTCAGATCCTCTTTCCTCCTCAGAGGTGGGGCTGAAAGTTCCAACCCTCTAACCACAGTTGGTTCCTCTGGCAATCAGCCCAATCCTGACGCTATCTAGCTGCCTGAGAAGGATAACCTCATTAGCATAATCTCAGGCACTACTGCAAGGGCCTTATAATTAAAAAAAAAAAAAGCCTCCTCTCTCCTCTAGCACTTGGAAACTTCCAGAGATTTTAGAAATTCTTGGGCTAGGAACCAGGACAAAGACCAAATATATATTTCTTATTAGATTCAAAGTCACACATTTACAGTATGTGTAACAGTTTATTCATTCTCATTGTTGTATAGTGTTCTATTTCATGTGTGTATTACAATTTATTTATTTATCCCTTACATTTTTAAAGGACATGGAGGTTGTGCCCAATACTCAGAATAATACCATATAAATGTTCTTCACATGCCTTTCATTAATCTTATGTACATATTTTTAAAAATATAGGTATTTTATTGATTTTTTTTTTTTTTTTACAGAGAGGAAGGGAGAGGGCTAGAGAGCCAGAAACATCAATGAGAGAGAAATATCAATCAGCTGCCTCCTGCACACCCCCTACTGGGGATGTGCCCACAACCAAGGTACATGCCCTTGACTGGAATCGAACCTGAGACCCTTGAGTCAGCTGACCAACTTTTCCACTGAGCCAAACTGGTTAGGGCTTATGTATATATATTTTTATAGGCCTATATCTATGAGTAGAACCGCTGGGTCATGGGATGATCATGTGTTCAAATTTTGTAGTCACAGTCATATCAGCATAATGACACTTTTGTCAATGATGGATCACACATATGCTGGTGGTCTCATAAGACTATAATAGAGCTGAAAAGTTCCTATCACATAGTGATGCTGCAGCCATCATAACATCATAATGCAACACTTGGAAAGTAAGGTCCTAGGCCTTTATACTCACATACCATTCATACACTGACTCACCTGGAGAATCTTCTAGTACTGAAAGCTCAATTAATGGTGAGTGCTCCAAGCAGATGTAACTTTTAAAAAAAAATCTTATACCATAGTCTTATTGAACCTTTTTTTATGTTTGTATACGTTTAGATACCCAAATACTACTATATCATAGTTGCCTAAAGTATTCACTACAGTAACATATTGTATAGGTTTGTGGGCTAAGAACAGTAAGTTATAACATAGAGCCTTGGTGTGTAGTATTCTATACCATCTAGGTTTGTATAATTACACTCTATAATGTTCTATAAGGACGAAATCACCCAATGTTGCATTTCTCAAAATGTATCCTTGTCACTAAGCAAGGCATGACTACATTACCAGTTTTCCAAAGAATTTGTACCAATTTATAATATCAATGGTGGTGAATGTGATTTCAGATTACTTCATATCCATACTAACATTTAGTAATTACAGTTTTTAATAAAACATAACTAGCTGGTAGTAACAGTGTAACTTGTTTTGCTATTAATTCTTATTACTCTGATATACAATTAGACTGATAGCCTTCTCATATATGTGTAGGTCTCTTTTATGATATTCCTTTACCCTAATGATTTGCAAGAGTTCTTTACATGTTCTGGATGTATGGATATGAATCCTTTGTTGATCATTTGTATTAAAAAAATATATATTGTTGTCGAGACCGGTTTGGCTCAGTGGATAGAGCATCGGCCTGTGGACTGAAAGGTCCCGGGTTCGATTCCGGTCAGGGGCATGTACTTTGCTTGCGGGCACATCTCCAGTGTGGGGTGTGCAGGAGGCGGCTGATCAATGTCTCTCTCTCTCGTGATGTTTCTGACTTTCTATTCCTCTCCCTCTCTGTGAAAAATCAATAAAATATATTAATAAAATATATTGTCACTTTTTCTGTGGCTTGCCATTTTACCTTCTTATGGTATCTTTGTATTATCACAGCAGTCAAATTTATTGATTTGTTTCATATTTGTGGTTTTCTGACCTATTTTAGAAATATTAAATACCTCAAATCCATGGAAATTTTCTCCATATTCCTTCTAAAAATTATTTCACTATCGACTTTTAAATGTATAATTCACGTTGTTTTATTTTTTTTGCTGTAAAAGTATCTATTTGATCCAACAGCATTAATAAAAATAATTTCCCTTACCTGTTGCACTGTCATTTTTATCATAAAACAAGGGATTGTAGATAATAACCCTATTTCTAATGACTTTCTTTTCTTTTGTGCATTTGTGTATTCCCTTTCATGAGTACCACATTATCTTAATCACCACAGTTTTTAAATAAATTTTAATATATGGTTGTGTAAAGACTCTAGCTTCATTCCTTGTCCTTGAGATCACTTAGCAAGATTTGGTCTGCAATTGCACATGTTAGAACTTTTCATCGTATTCCATATTTACATCATGTTCTCTGCTCTAGTTCTCATCTTTTTGTTCTTTGTGTTTAGCCAAATCCATTTTACTGCCTTGTCCTTTTGTTTTACTCGACCTCTATTCTGTTGTCTTCAATCTGGTATCAGATTAATCCATTGAGTTCTAAATACAATGTTAGAAATCTAGAATCTTCATCTGATTTTTTTAGCAATCAACTCCAACTTGTTTAGGAACATCCTCTCTTTTCAAATATATTCTTGAAGATGCTATTTACCATTACTTTAAAATCTGGTTTTTATGACTCCAACAGCTGTTTCCATTGTTTGTTTTTCTCTTTGTCCTATTTCTAAATGTTCTTGGCTTTTTTAAATTAAAAAAAAATTGTACATCAAAATAGGGGAGGATCATGATGTTACCTCTAGCTAGACCAGGTTCACTATTTAATAGAGAGAGTAGGACACCTTCATCGCTTCACCCAATTCAGGACTGGACCGGAACCAAAGTGGGAGTTTTTACCTTGGTATGTCCTGCATAAGTTGTTTTCCCCTCAACGCTGAGAATTCTCTTCTGTTATGAAAAAAAACTACCGATTGTCAGGCTAACGTCTCTGTACCTCCTTTCTTTCTATGATATTTTCAAAACGACTTGCTTGGCATCCTAGAGCTCTGTCCTTTATTTTCTCTAGCCCTGGGAGATTGGCAAATTCTCTGATGGTTCTCTGTTACCATCCCTGACATTGTATTAGGTCAGTAGCTGGAATGTCTCCCAAGCAGAATACACTTGCTATTTTGTAGCCTTATCTCTTCCCCTCTTTGTGCTTTGTGGTTTCCTTCTCTCTGGGGGTGTACATACATAAATATCATATTCTATATTATTTTTTGAGTTGCTCTCAGTAGAGGCATTGCTCTGCTACAAAATAACTCTACAAAAGCTAAATGTATATAGGTCACTACCTGAATAATATTTAATATCAATAAACAAAGAAAATAAAGTAATTTAGCTAACGTGACATTCTTAGGGGAAATTATGGGAAAGAGTTCACACACTGTTGTTCAATACTGTCAGATGACTGCAGAAGTATATATAAAAGAAGATGTAGCCATTATTAGAATACAGAAGGTATTTTCCCAGTAGTCAGAAAGAACGTAACCTAGCCAGTGTGGTTCATTGGTTGAGCACTGACCTATGAACCACGAGGTCACAGTTCAATTCTTAGTCAGGGTACATGCCCAGGTTGTGGGTTTGATCCCCAGTAGGGCGGGAATATACAGGAGGCAGCCAATCAATGTCTTCTCCACATTGATGTTTCTCTCACTCTCCTCTCCTTCTCAAAAAATCAATAATAAAAAAATCTTTTAAATACACTGTCTTTCTGGAAAACTTGTTTTAGCTACATAAGTGTGCTTGCATGTGTGCACATGCATGCTAGGTCACACATCTTATAATTGTTTAATAGTTACCTATTGCTGTGTAACAAGTTACGTCAAACCTTAGTGGATTAATATAGCCTCATATATTGTTTTACAGTTTCTGAGCCAGAAATCTGGGCATGGCTTGCCTTTGTCCTCTGACTCTAGGTTTCTCATAAGGCTGCAGTTATCTTGAGGCTTGGTTGGAAATATTCAATTACCAGCCCACTCACTTGGTTGTTGGCAGGATTCTGTGACTTCTAGACTGTTGGATTGAGGTCTCAGTTCCTCACACATATTGGCTGGAGGACTCCTTCTGTTTCTTGCCACATGGGCAACTCCACAGAGCATCTCACAGCATGGCATCTTGCTTCCTGGAGCAAATGAGAGAATGTCAGCTATCAGCACCAGAGAGGCCTAGCAAGATGGAACTCATCATCTTCTGTAACCTAATCACAGAAGTGACATCTTACTACTTGCATGTTCTATTTGCCAGAAGCTGGTTACTAGGTCTAGCCCACATTTGGATTAGAGGACTCCACATAGGCATGAATTCTAGGAGGTAAGTATCTCTGAAATTCATACCAGAAACTGCCTAACACAAGCAGGCTGTAGTTATTAAGTATTGTACTCATTGCTTCCCTTGGACGTGCATGACTAATTCTAGGAAGGTATATAAAAGTGGTTCTTTCACTGATGTAAAGTTGTTGTAGAGAAGTTCCACGATCCTTTCCTAAAATTCTTAAAGTCTGGGCCCTTTCCCCACTGCTCTGCTAATGATAAATGACATTTCTAGCATTTTATCGTCAATATGTCAGGCACTCTTCCAAACATCTTACAAATATTTTAGCTTATTTAATCTTCCAAAGTACTAATGAGATAGGTAGTGTTAATAATCATCTTTCAGATGAAAAAACTAATGCACAGACAGGTACAAAATTACCAAGGGGCAGAGCTGGGACTTGAACTTAGCAGCTTGGTTCCAGAGAAAAGGCTCTTAGTCACAATGTATAAGATAAAATCTCCACTGAATTTTCTAAAAGCTAAGCTCAATGACTCTTCTCACCTTCTTCCCCTTTCTGCAGTATGTGCTCAGTGGACAACCTTAAGTTTCCTGGCATTTTTACTTCCTGTGGCTTTCAGAACACCACACTATCATGACTATATATCAATGATTCTTTTCCCTGACATTAGATCATGGTATTTATGCCATTTGACTCTTCTCTTCAATTTTAAGCCACTTAGAGCTACAGATCAGTTAAACTTATCTGTGGAGTTGGTAGAGTGAGTGCATAATAATAATTGATTTACTAATATTTATGTAGAAATATATTCAATGTAGATTGAACATAGTAATTATGCTCTCACTGTGTGATTCACTCAACAATAGCAATGGAGCAGCTATTCTCTACCAGGTACTGTTCTCAGTTCTGGGAAACAATAGAAAACAAACTAGAAAAAAAACTCTTAGCAATCATGAAGCTTATAATCTACTCACATGAGTTTAAAAGAAATGAATAAAAGAAATGTGTTCAGGCCTGGCCAGAGTGGCTCAGTGGTTGAGCGTTGACATATGAACCTGGGGGTCATGATCCCATTCCTGGTCAGGACACATGCCCAGTTTGAAGGCTTGATTCCCAGTGGGGGAAGTGCAGGAGGTAGCCGATCAATGATTCTCTCTCATCATTGATGTTTCTATCACTCCCTCTCTCTTCCTCTCTGAAATCAATAAAAATATTTATTTATTTATTTATTTATTTTGGTAAAAAAAATGTGTTCAGATTAGCTTGCCTCAATGTATATCTGAATGCTAAGTAGTCATTTATCTATATAATAGGGGAATATGCAAATTAGCTGGGATACTATAACATCACCACCAAACAGCAGGGTCCTGAGTCTGCATGGTGGCTGGCCAGGACCAGGGACTTCAGGCCGCACCCCTCGCCTAGCAGGGCTTGCTGGGGGACCTCAGGCTGCGCCCCTTGCCAAGTGGGGCTTGACAAGGGACCTTAGGCCAAGTCCCCCATCCCAGTATCAGGCCAGAGTACCTCAGGCCATGCCCCCCGGCTTGCCAAGTCTTGACAGGGAACCTGAGACTGCACCCCCCCCAACCAGCACCGGGTCAGGGGAACTGAGGCTCTGCCCCCTGCCAGGCTGGGGGACATGAGGTTGCACCCCCCTCCCAGAGAGGCTTGACAAGGGTGGTGCCGGCCAGGTATGGGTCTCTGTGTTTTTGAAGTGCATGCGGGTGGTGTGCGGGGACTTCACTATAGGTCCTGTGGTGTGCCCCAGACCATGACAGGAGGGAGATTTTCATATGCATTTTACTAATTTTCTTTCATCTCTGACACTTCTATTATAGAGAAAGGGCAAATAGCACTATTAAAATATTTTCTCTAGTTCTCTTTTAATGTGCACAAATTTCATGCATCGGGCCACTAGTAAATACATAAGTCATCAAAGGTATGGCTGTCAGTGTAAATCAGAACAGAATTTTGTTGTCTTTACTTACATTTAATACCATGAAATTCCTTTCCAGTAAGGTTCTGTGCCTCCATGAATGTTCAATGCTTCTAGACATTGATGTTTATAGATACCAAAAAGAGGCTGAAAGGACTCTCATTTTTATCCTTGGTTAAAATGTTTTATTGCCTCCTTTACAAATAATAAAAGATAGAGCTTAATGTAATAATTTTTTTCCAGAAGAATTCAGAGCCTGTTTTCTTATTCGGTCTCTCAGTTTCTCAGGTTTCCTGAATTCCCCAAAATCTATTTTCACATGCAATACTTAGCTTCTGGGCCATAATGGTTTTCTCAGCCATCTCCCCTCCCCATTTCTTTCTATTTCACTGATTCTTAAAGACACCCTGTTGCCTTACTCAACTGCTCTCAGTTTCAACCATCACAGCACATTATGAAATCACTTATTATAATAGTCGAGAAATATGTCATAAATTGGGATTCTATTGTGGCTTAATAATTAGTTGCAACCATAGAAAGAATTTCACACCAGATGAGGAAAAGCATTTTAACCCTGTTAAGCCAACCTACTTTCTTATTCATTTGCAAAATTTCTCAGTTTTTTTGTTTTGTTTGTTTGTTTCTTTTGTCTGAAAGGTAATTACTAAATCTTACAGGGTCTGGTCTACACAGTTAACTGGGAGCATCATGAAGCTGCAATTACTCTCATGTGATTTGTTTCTCATCATAATCTGTGCCAAGTAACACTTCTGGGACATTTGAAATACCAAAGTTACTCAGGTCCTTTATAAATTAGGAAAGTATCTTTGTTGCCACCCACAAAATACTTTGTGTGTCTTTAAAAAGCCTACCATTTTTTTCAAATAATGTATTCTCCCAAAGATCACATCTTGTTTTGGGTGACAAATGCTTCTGTAGGCACTGGGGAAATCAGAGTGGAGACAGTCATTATAAGATATTTTTCCCCACTAATTCAGACAATTGAATGTATTAATAGGGACAGAGGAACATTTTAATGAGAGCTGTGCTCATTGTAGAACAATGAACAAAATGCTTCTATTTTATATATGAGGAAGGCAAATTATGAGATTTTTCTGCTACAGGTTTTATTTTAAAAAAATGGCAGCACGTGAAATATTAAAAGAATTTTTAGACATATTTGCTTTTTGTGTGTTTATATTCAATGATTTTGCCATTTGTCAATATTTCCCTGTTACAGCAGATCTATATATAAGGTCATTTAAATTTTAAATATTTTCTAGATTGAAGAATTTAAGTAAAAATATTGAATTCATATTTTAATGTTTGTCAGTTATCAAATATCTTTTAGGTGTCTCAAGTTCATTTGTGTTTAATCACTATTGTAAATTACAAACTTACATGTGGATGAATATAAAACCAGTTACTAACATGCATATACTTTTATAAACTGACTATTTTGTTCCTGTGAATAAGAAAACTTTATTTTATTAGTAGTGATGAAGTTAATGAGAAACCATGGTCTAGTTTGGTATATTTACTTTTCCTAACCCCTAAAATCTCTTTGTTTATAATTTAGTAAGTTAACTCCACTGAAAAAACTGACCTGGAGACCCTATATGGCTTAGCATGTGGTATTGAAAGAAGAGACACAAAAGAATTTGATGAAGTGTTATAAAAATATTTTTCCATTTATTTTGCTCAAATTACTATACCCTTTTAAAGAAAAATGTATAATAAAATGAACTTTTTGAATTTATATAAACATATGTTCTCTGGCGATCTACATTAGACTTTTATTCCAAGCATATTTTAGAGAATATAAAAATAAATGTGGTTGCCCTAGCTGGTTTGGCTCCATGGACCGAGTGTCAGCCCTCAGACTGAAAGGTCTCAAGTTTGATTCTGGTCAAAGGCACAATCCCTAGCCCTGGGTTTTGGCACATGCAGGAGACAACCAATCAATGTGTCTCTCTCACATCCATATTTCTCTCTCTCTCCATCTCTCCCTCTATTCTACTCTCTTTAAAAACCAATGGAAAAATATCCTCAGGTGAGTATTAACAAATAAAAACCAAAATAAATAAATAAATGTGGTCCACAGTTCTTTGATTCTACACACAAAATAAATTTGAATTCTCCTCCCTTTGCTGTTTCGCTGTCATTAGTTTTCTCCATATTCACTGCTGCTCTTTCAGGGTCCTCCTTTGAAATCTTTCCCTCTTCCTGCCTTTTTTTTTGTTTTGTTCTGTTTTGTTTTTTGTTAAGTAAACAAAAAATAGACAATACTATCTTCTAGAAGAATATTTATAGTCACTAAGTTTCCAAATTTCTATGACATTCCTCTGTTTTTCTTAGGGTTCCACTATTAGTGGTGTCCACACAGTACGCACCATATTAAGGGAAACCAGGGAAGAGAAAGAGTATTTCTTGGCTGGCTTCAGAACAATTTTCCTTGAATTCATTTTTCTTTTTACTTACTGTAATTGATAACACATGACCACTGTTTTACTGAGGGCTTCAGATTTGAACTGTTGCTTACCCTAACATTAAATGAAAAATCTTTGTATATATCAAGACAATTGAAAACAAGAGGTGGAAACAAGAGGCTAAGGAGGTGTCACAACTCAAAAACTAACCCAAGATGGACTAGACAGCTACCTCTGGAGTTTGCCTTGCAATTGAGCAGTTCCTAATAGTGTCATGAATATACAAGATCTAGACTGAAGCTTTAATAGTTCGACAGTTTATCAAGATTTAGGACTGATTCATAATAACCAAATCCTAAACAAAAATACAATTAATGTAGAGTGGGACTATTGAGAGAAAGATCTGTTTCCCCCTCTTTATCTTGTCAAAATGAAGTTTCTATATTTCTCTTAACAAAGGTAATATATAAACAGTTGTTATGTGTTGTGTTCCTCTAGCCCCAAATTCAAATGTTAAAGTTCCAATCCCAGTACCATAGAACTTGACTGTATTTGGAGATAGGGTCTTAGAGAGGTATTTAAGTTCAAGTGAGGTCATTCTGGTGTGTCCTAATGCAATATGACTGATATCCTTATAACAAGAAGAACTTTGCACTTATAGGGAAAACAATGTGAAGACAATAGGGAGAAAACAGCCATCTACAAGCCAACGAGAGAGGCCTCAGAAGAAATCAACTGTGCTGACATCTCAGACTTCTGACCTCCAGAATTGTGAGAAAAGAAATGGCTGTTGTTTAAGTAAACTAGTTTGTTATGTTTTATGATAGTATCCCTAGCAAGCAAATTCAATTGGAGAAAAAAAAAATTAGGAACAAAAAATAGATAATGACAATAAAGAATACACGCAATACCCCAAATCCCCATATCACAGTTACAATATTGAAGTATGCCCTCTTATATATTTTTGGATATATATATATATCTGTTTTTTTAAATGCAATTTTATTAGATATAATTTATAACTTTCTTTCTCACCATTTCTATGCCTATAGAATGCCTTTAATAGCTGGATAATATTTCATTATATGGTATTATTTTTTATTGCTTAGCCAAGCCTTTGGTAGTGAACATTTAAGTTGTTTTTGAACATTTTTACTCTTATATAAACAGTCTTTGGTTGAAAGCCCAGTTCCACAACTTTATGACTATGTGGATTTAGATCATTTAATTTGTAATAAATTGGGGGAATAACAAAACCAGGTTCATTAAAGAGATGATGGACTATCAGTTCTGAAATATATGGACAAAATCACATATTGAGTTTAGTATTTTTCTTTTAAAACATACTCAATTAGCTGATTAAAATCTTTAGCACCATACCATGAGTCTGGGTCATGTTGATAATACTCTTTGCCAACATCTGATTGCTTGCACATTATTTCAGGGTTTATATCTTACTATATATTTCAGGATCCTCATCACTCAAAAATGTAAAACAGGCAGTTGGTAAATTATTAATTCCATTTTTCAGTGTAGGCTTCACCTAAAAGTTTTCCTTGGATCCAGCATTTTAATAATATATGAGCACTCATACAACTTAACCTTTAAATTTGGTCTAGAATCACAGGCATCTATCTGGATATAAGTTAAATAGGTTCCAGTTCTTTTTCACATTAGCAAAAAGATTGGCCAATAAAGGAAGGAATGAGCAATAAAAAGTAAAAGTAGTTGAAATTTTTATTGATATGTGTATATTACAAATACTCATCACATTCTGAAGTAGCTTTAGCTTGGCTAAGTATAATTTTTTCCCCATTTTATTTTATTTTACATTTGGAGGTTATTTAAAGTCAATTGGCATTTTTATTTCATTCTCCTAAAGCAAAATTATGTTTAAGTGACCTTCTAATTAATTAGAAAAAGAAGATATTCAGCAGTATATTTTGTGGAATATACAAAAGACACGGATAACATATTTCTATAAATATATTTTTTAGGACAAAATAAGCTTTTTAACTTAAAAGAAGCTATACAAAACTTAAATTGTAATACTGTCAAACAAGGCAACTTGTATGCTCAGTATAAACAAAATTGACGCAAATACTAATATTCTATGACTACCCTACTTACAGGGGGCAGGTTTTGAAGTATTTACATGATTTAAGGAATTCAACTGTTTTTTATTTACAATATAAATAGAATGTACACATTATAAATATATGTGTTCTTATTCAATTATCCTCAGCCTTTGTTTTTTACTTGAAAGTGATAAAAGCACATATAGAGGGTCCCTGATTTATAGTGGTTTGATTTTTGATTTTTCCAATTTATGATGGTACAAAAGTAATAGTCATTCAGTAGAAATTGTACTTTGAATGTTTAATATTGATCTTTTCCAGGGGCTATCAATATGCAGGACTATACTGTCCCATGAGGCTGGGCAGGGGTAACGAGCTGCAGATCCCAGTCAGGCATACAATCTTTAGACAACTGACATTCTACAGTGTACTGTGTTGCCAGCCTATTTTTTTCTGGGGGCTGGGGGAGGGAATATTATGTTCATGTAAAGTAGCACATGTAAAGTCGACTAGGCTAAGACTAGGCTAAGTTATGATGTTGGGTAGATTAGTTGTATTAAATGCATTTTCAACTTAAAATCTTTTCAATTTATGATGGTATTATTGATCCCATCATAAGTCAAGGAACCAAAGAGTTTGCTTTCTTCAGCTATTTAGGAAGAGTGTGGTGTTTGACGTCACACGGAGAGCAAAACACTGTGAAGAACACCGAATGCTTCCTTCTAGAAATTAAGTTTCAATTTTAGTATCAACCACAAGGTAAAATGTGGTAGGTGTTTACAAATTCAGGACTGAGGATTTGATTGGGCTTGAAGAAAATGGAAGAAACGCTGCACAACACAGAATTCTCTCCAATATATATTGTGCAAAGTATAATTAATTTCATAAAATAGAATCTATTTTCATTTATTTCTAATTTCTTCCAATGACACATTCTGTGATATCAGAACAAGATAAAATATAGTATAATACAAAGGTTCAAGTTACTCTAGTCATTAGGCATCACTGAGCTCAACTCAGCTTTGCTCTTGCTGGCAGAATTGCACTAGGATTTTTATTTTACTCTTTCTAGTTATGACAGATGCTCATTGCTACAAAAAAAAAAAAAAAGCCGACAGTTCAAAAAATAGAAAGGAGAAAGTAAAAGTCATGGAAATCCCATATTTAGAGGTAGCCTCTATGCACATATTAGGGAAAAATCTTTCTGCATATGTAAATACAAAAATAAGTATATAGTCTTACAAATGGGACATAGCATGTGGGATAAAATTATAAGCTTTTAGAAGTACCCACTCACGGGTACTATAAGAAACTAGAGGCCTGGTGCTTGAAAGTCATGCATAGGTAGGGTCCCTAGGCCTGGCCAGTGGTCAGGGACAATTGGTGCCTTCAGGCTGCTGGCCAGGGTCTTACTTCCCTTGCTGCTAGCTGCTGGCTTGGTCCACCACGTGCTGCCCCGTGGTGGTCAGTGCACATGATAGTGAGCCATCAAACTCCTGGTCTCCTGGTCAAAAGCCTTAGGAGCCAGTGTGTGAAATCACGTGGCCCCACCCACCCACCTGCCACCCTGCCTTGATATCCGAACAGCATGCCTGGCCCAGCCCCCAAACCCTCTGGCTGTCTCTGGCTGCTTCAAGCCCTACCCTCAGTCCCTTGCATCGCCTTGAACTGGTACTGCCTTTTCTGGGTGCCTCTCCATTTCCACCCTGTTTCCAGAGGAATGTGGCGGCTCCGATCCATCATGGTGCTGGAGGAGAGCATGAAAGCCTTCCACCTGTTGTGCTGTGCTCCTTCCCCTGGAAGGTGCGTGGCGGGATGCTCTGAGTGTGAGCAGTGGGTGGTAAAGGACTGATGAGGGGGGCGCTATTGGCTCTCACCTCTACCCTCCCCAGCTTGGGATGGTCCCACCTCCTCCAGGTGCCTCCCTGCTTCCACCTTGCCTCCAGAGCAACGCCCTGCTGTGCACACTCAGGCAGCCTCCTATGATTGGTCGTTATGCATTACGGTGTCCCTACCATTAGCATATTACCTATTTATTATTGTGATAAATGAGTGAATAAACTAAGAATTGTACCTGGAACATAGTAAATACTCCAAAATACTTCCTATCTATAATAATAAAAGCATAATATGCTAATTAGATCAGACAGCTGAACGACTTTCCAGACGTCATTCTGGACATCCTTCCTGATGAAGCCATGGTAGTGGGGGACTGAGGCAGAGGCAGTGGCAGTTAGTGGCAATCAGACAGGCAGGTGAGAAATCAGGGGTGGTCAGGTAAGCAGGTAGAGGGGTTATGGGCAATCAGGAGGCAGGCAAGTGAGATGTTAGGAAAAGTGGTCCTGGATTGCAAGAGGTTGCAGGCCGGGCTGAGGGAATCCTCCTTGCTCCCCGCCCCAGTCCTCCCCTCCCCCATGCACAAATTTTCTGCTCCAGGCCTCTAGTTTTTATATAGAGATACATAGGATTCTTGCAACCCATAAACTAAATCTTAAAAAAAAAACCTTTAAA
This sequence comes from Lasiurus cinereus, assembly GCA_011751065.1. Taxonomy (NCBI): domain Eukaryota; kingdom Metazoa; phylum Chordata; class Mammalia; order Chiroptera; family Vespertilionidae; genus Lasiurus; species Lasiurus cinereus. The sequence goes on from JAAGEH010000311.1 coordinate 25,034,442, forward strand.
ATATATAAATGTAATATTTAATCTATTTTGTGAATAAATATGAGTGTAACTCATTATATTTACCTGAGTCAAAGGATAAAAGGGTGATGAAAAGAATCATCTACATACATGTATGTCAGAGTGCTAGGTTTTCTGTGTGGCAGATACATTCTTGTGCATTCTTAGGTGCTTATTCCATTTAAAGAAAACACACACATTAAGTTAAAAAGAATATTGCTGGCATCCTGGCTTCAGGGCCTGTGTTTTTAATCTACCATGGCACTACAAATGTAAATTATAATGATAATTAAATAAAGATAACAACAGTCATTAGTAGGTAATACTACTTGACAGATGCCTTACTCATCAGCGGGCACTGTTACAAGCATGTTACATGCATTAATTAATTTAATTCTCATGACCCCATAAAATAGGAACTATCATCTCTATTTAAAAAAATGACGACCCAGCTGGAGTGGCTCAGTGATTGAGAGCTGACCCTGGAACCGGGAGGTGGCTTGTTTGATTCCTGGTCAGGGCACATGCCTGGTTTTGGGCTCAAAACCAGTAGGTGGCATGCAGGAGGCAGCCAATCACTGAAGTACTTCTCTCATCAATGTTTCTAGCTCTCTATCCCTCTCATTTCCTCTCTCTCTAAAATCAACAAAAATATATATTTTTAAAAATGAGGAAAATCTGGCATGATAGTATAAAGAGTTTTGCAAAACTGTTCCCCATCAAAAATTACATAAAAATATGACCACTTAAAGCCTCTAGAAATGGTCCTAAAAGACTATAGCAAATGAATAAACATTATTCAAGAAAGTCTACAAAATTCTGTAAAAAGAAGCAAAAATATGTGGTATTTGAACCATTCCCTCACACTGCCTTCCCAGCTCAGCAAGGCAAAGACTTTTCTACAGACTGGAGCAGTCAAGTGTACAGGGCTCCTCTCCCTACAGCCCGAAGTTAGAGGAATTTCTTTCAGGAAGGAAGAGACTATCATTTTCATCCTGCCCCCAGCTACTTTCCTAAGGCTAAATTGCAAGTGAGTGCTATCATGAGGTTGCAGGTCTGCCTCCTTTTGCCCAGCTCATGCTCCTGGAATGGAGGCTCCATTTTGGGTTCAGTGCCCCTGAGAATACTGAGTCCCTATCACCCTTGTTAAAGCACATGAGGTGGTGGTTCCATGCCAGAGCAGGCAAATTGAGAAGACCTCAAGTTATTGCCTTTTCTCTACCTAGCACTCAGCAACTAAATAATAACACCCCAACTAAAAAAATTGGCCAAGAGTTAGAAAGTACTGATATAACTACAGCAAGGATGAATCTTGGAAACATTGTGCTAAGTGAAAAAATCTAGTCACAAAAGGCCACATATTTTATGATTCCGTTCTTGTGAAATGTCCAGAATGGAGATATCTACAGAGCTGTGATTTCTGAAAGGGTTGTTTCTCCTTTGGGCAAGTACTTATCATGTGGCAGCTTTATTAGTTACAGCTTTCTTCACTGAAGTATTACAGGGTTGCCAAGTCACAATGAAATGACTTCTGCAACTGACGATGAAAACAAATGCATCTTATATAATAAAGAGGTAATATGCAAATTGACTGTCACAGCCTCACACAAGATGGCTGCCTCCATGTGGTCACAAGATGGCCACCCCCATGTGATCATAAGATGGCCACCCCCATTTGGTCACAGATGGCCACCACAAGATGACCAGCAGGGGAGGGCAGTTGTGGGTGACCAGTCCAGGAAAGGGAACAGTTGCGGGGGACCAGGCCTGCAGGAGAGGGCACTTGGGGGTGACCAGGCCTGCAGTGGAGGACAGTTGGGGGGGGGAACCAGACCTGCAGGGGAGAGCAGTTGTGGGGGACTAGGCCTGCAGGGGAGGGCATTTGGGGGGACCAATCCTGCAGGGGAAGGCAGTTGGAGGTGACCAGGCCTGCAGTGGAGGGCAGTTAGGGGCAACCAGGTCTTCAGGGGAGGGCAGTTGGGGGAGATCAGGTTGGCAGGGGAGCAGTTAGGTATTAATCAGGCCAGCAGGGGAGTGGTTAGGGGGTGATCAGACTGACAGGCAGAAGCAGTTAGGGGAAATCAAGAAGGCAGGCAGGCAAGCGGTTGGGAGCCGGCAGTCCCAGATTGTGAGAGGGATGTCTAACTGCTGCTTTAGGCCCGATCCCTATGGACAGTTGGACATCCCCCAAGGTGTCTCAGATTGGAGACGGTGCAGGCTGGGCTGAGGGACAACTCCTCCC
>JAAGEH010000311.1:25036780-25117903 GCA_011751065.1 Lasiurus cinereus
CTTTATGTATTAATGATTTTTGTAGAAATTATAAATTTCCTGTTTTTTTGAACAAAGTGAACAGAATGTAATACTTTCATGCATCATTATTATGATGGATGGTGGTAGAATTCTCTAATAAGGCACGGGTGCCCTCAGGGGTCATTGAGATATTCTAGGTTTCTTGCTTATATATTAAATGGCCTGAGGCCTTTCAAGTTATTAGGTCTGGTTTCAAGAAACAATTTTCCAATATCTTACTCATTTTCAGACTGCTATACTGTCAGCTATTTTACTTTTTTGTTTGTTTGTTTTTACTATGTCATTCCATTATTGGGGACTGAGAGATTAAAAATGTAACACTTTATGATTTTGAGTAATGGTTTTAACTTTAGTACATGGTTTTTATGTCATTTATGTAGTTCACTCAGTTACCTTTCCCTTTTTTTACAGAATTCCTTCTGAAGTTTTTGATAGGTTAGCCTTCCAGGTAAAATGGATTTTGCTTTTTGTTATGCAGCATTGATCAACTGACATTTTCAGGTATAGAGTCTCTCAAGGTAGCAATCACTTGTCAGAGACACTTCTGAATAGGCCCAGTTTTACACAGTTTATAATTCTGTTTTCAGCCACTTACAAGTATTTGGTCTATGGGGTATAGACTGGCATTAACCAAACATCTGATTTAATTATGTCTTACATAATTTAATATATTTAACACACTTTATGAAATAGTACAATGCACAAGACCATGTGGTAGTTATAGGGAATGCAATACCTTCCTGAAATCCACATTAAAAAAAAAAAAGCGCTTTCAAGTATTTATCTAGAGTACGACTTTATAGCAATCAGTACACTTATGCTTGCTTGACAGGATTCTAGGACCACAGTAGCTGAAAACCAAATAACTAATCAGGAAGTTTTCTCATGTTCACCTAATCAGAGAAAGTGACCTCTATAGTTTCCTGGGGTCATTTATCCAAACTAAAACTTACCCTTGTACTGCTTCTTTCAAGGAACTATAAAACAATTAGAATGCCCTGTATATGTTTTTTTCTCTTTACTTATTTGTTCATTTGCTCATCAATTTACTCCACACAGGCCACCATATACCAATGTGTAATTTTTGTAATGCTCAAAGATGATAAGACAAGGGACAATTAGGTCCTGAAATTAGCCGGCGCTCTGTTCACTAAACTTTTCTTGTAAGACTACAATCCCTGTGCTGGGGACATTTTCCCAATTTGTCTGCTCTGAGGGGATGTTTTTAAAAAGATCTGTCTTTTCAGAGGTCTGTTTGTGCAAGCTGCACTCCTATACTTGCACTTAGATATAAATAAGATATGGTCTTACCCTTAAATTAGCTTGAAATGTAGCAATATTTGATATACTATTTCTCTTATTTATACAATGTAGAATAATCTGTCCCAATTTGGCTGTTTTTATTCAGTCTTCCTTATCCATTATCAAAATTTTCAGAAATTCCATGAATTCATTAATTTTAATAGGTTGCAGATAGATGACAACCTTTTCTATATGAGTCCCATTCCACACTGTTTTTTAAAAGTTTATCTTTATTGTTGAAAGTGTTACAGATCTTCCCTTTTTTCCCCATTGACCCCCTCTCCTCAGGCCTTCACCTCACTATTGTCTGTGCCCCTGGGTAATGCATATATGCATATAAATCTTTAGTTAATCTCTCTCCACTTCACCCCCAGCCCTGCCTTCCCTCTGAGATTCATCAGTTCCATGCTTCTATGTCTCTGGATTTATTTTGTTCAGCAGTTTATTCCACTCATTATGTTATTTCACTTTCTAATTTAAGAAGCTTTCTCAGTTTTCATCACTGGAAAATTTTGTTTCATTATCTTTAAAACTCTATACATCTGTGCTTCGCATTTCAGGATATTGCTGAGAAAAATATGACCCAAATCACGTATCTATATATATCATCTAGACATATTATATTTAAATATAACAAGCATAATCTATACACACATAATTTATATTATATGTAAATATTATATATAATAACTATTATATGTTTATACTCCAAAATAATCACATTAAAAGCAATGTTTGTGATTTGATTCAAACTAGATACTTTTCCTTTTGTTGGTATAACACATTTAATACCTTGGCAATATTACTAGGACCTTATATGAACAAGATGATGGCATAACTGATTAATATGCATTAAGTCATTTAACCTTAATATCAATGTACAATATAGTTATTAATACAATTCATATCAAGTAAGATTTATACCAATTCTTCTTCAGTCTTTAAAAAAATTTTTTTTTAATTAATTTCAGAGAGGAAGGGAGAAAGGGAAAGAGAAACATCAATAATGAGAGAAAGTCATTGATTGGCTGCTTACTGCACGCCCCCCACCGGGGAGAGAGCAGACAACCCAGGCATGTGCCCTTCCTGGGAATTGAACCAGGATCTGTTGGTTCATAGGTTGACACTCAACCACTGAGCCACACCAGGCTGGCTCTTCTTCTGCCTTATTCCTTCTAAAGCTTAACAGAACTTAGTAACATACCAAAAAAAAATCCTCTTAAAAAAATCCTCAGCACATGGATCTATTCAAAAATGAGATGCAATTGTACTATTTTACTTAAAATATTTATTTTCATTACAAAGATTATTTGCATATTGCAAAAGCAAAGAGGCAATATATTTTGGTCTTGAATTCAGAAATAAAATATGAATTCTATTCTTTAGTTATTTGTTATCATTTGTTAAGATTGTTGCTAAATGACTATATTCATAAAAAGATGTTGCAAATAAATTTGACTATGTAGTAATACTCCCTTAGTGGAAAGTTATGCATTTTTATTTTATGAAAACTTTGCCTTAATGTGTATAAATATTTGGAAATATTCTTCTATCACACCTTTTAAGCGAAGATTGCAATCACCACCATATTAAAATAATCACCAAGTCCTGCTGGGTTGCTAATATCCTTTGGAGAGCCAACCTTTCACTGGGATATACAAAGTGGGGGCAAAGTAAGTGTATAGCTGTGAGTACAAAAAACACAGAGTTTATTCTTGTATTATTAACTAGAGGCCCAGTGCACAAAATTCCTACCTGGATCGGGCCTGAACGGTCAGTTGGACATCCCTCTCACAATCCAGGACTGCTGGCTCCCAACTGCTCACCTGCCTGCCTTCCTGATTGCTCCTAACCACTTTTGCCTGCCAGCCTGATCATACCCTAACCACTCTTCTGCCAACCTGATTGATGCATAACTCCTTCCCTGATAGCCTGTTTGCCCCTAACTGCCCGCCCCTGCAGGCCTAGTCACCCCTAACTGCTCTCCCCTGCAGGCTTGATCACCCCCAACTGCCCTACCTTAAAGGCCTGGTCTCTGCCAACTACCCTCCCCTGCTGGCCATCTTGTGGTGGCCATCTTGTGTCCACACGGGAGCAGGATTTTTTGACCACTTGGGGGCAGTCATCTTGTGTGTTGGAGTGATGGTCAATATGCATATTACTCTTTTGTTAGATAGGATAGAGGCCTGGTACATGGATGGGGGCAAGCTAGTTTGCCCTGAAAGGTGTCTCAGATCAGGGTGGGGGTCTCCTTGGGGCATGAAGTGTCCTGGATGAGGGGCCTGTGGTGGTTTGCAGGCCAGCATGCTCCCCAGTGACCCAAGCAGAGGTCCTGGTATCTGGGATTTATTTGTCTTCTACAATTGAAACTTTGTAGCCTGGAGTGGAGCCAAGCCTTCTTCTTTCTCAGTGGCTGCAGCCATTGAAATGTTGTTGTCTTAAGCAGAGGCCTGGGCCTGCAAGGGTATGTGGAAAACTTGGCTTCCTCTATTGCCAGGGGCAACCCAAGGCTCCCTCCTGCTTTCTCTGTAGCCATGGGTCAATTTGTATGCTCATTCTGACTGGCTGGTAGGCATGGCTTGTGGGTATAGCAGGGGTACAGTCAATTTCCATATTACTCTTTTATTAGATAGGATTGTATTATTTTCCATATGAACAACTGTAAGCCTATTTTTTTTCTCCACCCTGTATTTATCATTTAAAATTCTGAAAACCCTGCTTCCCACTGATAGTGCTACTTTGAGTATCACACAACTCATTAAGTTAGTTTTCTTGCATTCTTTGGTCTTGTAGCAGAAGCTACAATTGTACCTTCATCGGTTTCACTGTCCCTTTGGTCACTTAAAGCCTATGGGAGATTATTACCAGATATGTAATGTTTTAGGGTCCAGTTCTCCTATCACTAGAAAGAAGGATCAAATATTTCATACTGCTGATGTGACATGTTCTAACAGATGGTGCCTTCTTCCTTCTGCAGATGCTTCTGATTTAATTCGTGTATTAGGATAATCTGATATTCAGTGTTCTAATGATGGGGATGTCAGAAATTCTTTCTGAAGTTGGAAGATGAAAGCCTGTAAGACTGGTTTTAATCTCTAGGTTTATTTACTAGAGGAGGAAATTACTGAAGAAAAAAAATGCATTCTGCTCATCATCTTCTCACCCTACATAGTCGTTGGAAATGAAATGAGAAAACACTTTCAGTTTTGCTAATACCCTGAATCTAGTCTTAGATGTTTACAAGCAAGATGTGGGATATAAATGCATGTAACTGCTAACACAGGGTCAAGGTCCTTAATAGTAAATGAATGACTGGAACAAAGCTTTCTATGCTGTGTTTATTCAACGTCAAATTTTCCAGCGTACAGGCGGCACCTTCTTACAGGGTCATCTGCAGTCCAGATGCTGGAACAATTAACATCTCAAAGCACATTTGCCCAGGATTCTGGGTTCTAAAAGACTCTGATATATGTGAAGCACCAGTACTATTCTCTACCTCAACCAACGGGGACTAGAAGGAGTACACCTTTAGTTGCACAATAAGATTTTCCATGAGAAGAGAGGATGAAGATAGAAAAGGCAAAAATGGGTCAGCCAAGGTGAAGGATAGGGAATTTATCAATGATTTCTTATCCATCTCTATATCCAGTCCATAGCTGTGACTTAAAGAGGAAACAGAACTTCATGTGCACAAGTAAATGTAGACTGACTATGTGGAATTATGCCTCAGTTCTGTTATTTATTGGCGGTGTAAACTTAGGAGAGTCACACACCGTGAGGTTCCTCACATCTCTGTTTAAGATTTAGAAGTTAATAGTTTAAAATCAGTGCATTCTCATGGTTGCCAGGAGGGAGGGAAGTGGAGGGACCAGATAAAAAGGTGAAGGGATTAAGAAGCACAAATTGGTAGTTACGAAATAGTCACAAATATTTAAAGTACAAGACAGGGAAAGGAATATAGCTAATAATAGTGTAATAACTATGTATATGGTGATAGATGGGTACTGGAAATATCGGAGGAAAACTTTGTAAGGTATATGGTTATCTAACCACTATGCTATACACCTGAAACTAATACAAGATAATATTGAAAGTATACTGTAATTTAAAAATAAAATAGATAAAAACAATTTATTCTAATTGGAAAATAATAAAAGTACATTCACATATAAAATAAGGGAGTCCAGCAGCATCCACTGACACATATCTGCATAACACATTTCCAAGAGGTAGCAACTGCTAAGACCACGTATATCCTTTCGTTTCCTCATTTATAAACTGGAGATAAAAATAAGTATATCCTACTGCTTATAAGAATAAGAGGAAATAAAATATGTAAGATGCCTAGAACATTGGGAAGTCTCCTTTGTCTTTCTCCTCTGTGCTTCTCCTTCTTTCTAATTGCACTTGCTTTACTTTATCTGATGCTTGTTTATATTGAGGCCAATTTTTCGGTCCATAGGCTATTTATTGTGTTAGTCAGCTATTGCCGAAAACAACCCAGGATTTCTGTGTCTTCTTACCACAAACATTTATTCCTACTTTTGGGTCTGTGGGTGATTTTTTTGCTAAAGGGTCTGCCGGTTAGCTGGATCTGGCTGTCTCAGTTTAGCTGAGTCAAGTTTCCCTACATTTCACTTATTGTTGGACTCAGGCTAAGTAGCCACAGCTACAGGAGGCATTTTCACAGGGGATAGAACAGGACAATTGAAAACATACGATGCCTAATTCTGAGGAAGATAAATATATAAAACAAGGGTTTGACATACATTTTTTGATATAGTGAAAAGTGTGTCTCTCCTTATCCACTATTTTTTACCCATCCCCCAAGAAATTTTTATGTACTATGTTTCACTTCTCTATGGTGCTTTGTTCCTGGACCTTCTTTGAGGGAACTAATAGAAGTGCTCCAGTCTATTCTAAGACTGATGTCAGTGGAGAGCAGGAGCTGCTTGGACAGACAAGTAAACACTAAGTTAAATATGAAAAATGAGTAAAATGGTGTCAAGGATAACAGTGAGATTTCTAAAGTGGAAGAATCGTCACTGAAGCAAAATAAGACACAGAGGAGGAAGTGGAGGCTTGGGGGAAAGGGAATGAATGACAGTGAGTGGTAGGAATAGTGTGATCCCAAATAATGCTAGAAATGAAGAAGGTAGAGTGATGAGGAGACATATACTAGTTAAAGGAGGAGGAGGAGTTTGAACTTGGATTGCTTGGACAAATATTGTTTCTTTTTCTCTCCAACTGCCAAAAGGAGACAATACAAAGGATGGGAGAATCAATGATATTATGTACAGATTATCAAAAAGAAATGATTAGAAATTTTTAAAAACGTGTATTGAACTGCCATTCCCAATTTGAAGAACAATTTACTTTGTTATAATCTTTTATCTCACACTTATTGAAAAATAGCTTAGGGAAATTAGCATGGACTCTTCCTCTATCTTCTGTTGCCTCATGACTTAATGGCCACCATTATTTAAAAAAGAACTTTCCCAGTTGTGTGACCAATGCAGTAATGATGGCAATCTTTTTTCTTTCCAAATTTGTCAAAAACATGTAAGTATCTCATTAAAATATGCCTTTTCCCGATATGACCACTTCCTATTTTCCTGGAAAAGTCAGTTTCATCTGGAGATATTTTATGTAATCAATAGTGTATGAATAACATTTCAAAACAGTGTATTGTGAATTACATTGTTTTAGTAAATTTTAGATACATGTTACACACACACACACACACACACACACACACACACGGCCTGTCCTTAAAATGCAATTTTAATTAAAAAGAGGTAAAGGTCAATTAACAAATTGGATTTTAGAAGGCTGATTTCCTTACAGAATTACTTGAGTAATAGATAAAAGAAATGTGAATCATTCTCGTCATTACAACTGGATTTATTCTAGCTCTGTTGTCAATCTTCCATTGTACTGTGAAGGATTGCCTTAATTAAGATATTTTTTCTAACATTACAAATTTACTAGAGTTTTCTCTACTTCTATCCTTTGTCTTCCTTCATCTCACATTTAGTCAGGTAATCTTGACGATTACAGTCAAGAGTATTTTTTAAAAATACCACCCACCAAAAATGTAAAATAATTATTTGATTTTACTTTATGTAGTTTACATATATATGTAGATATGACCATATTGCTCATAAACTGACTCAAAGAAAAACATTTCTAGTTTGGAAAGCTCTGTAGGAGCCAAATGACTTTCTCTAAGGTAGGAAAACTCTTAAAATGTATTTAGTCTACTTATCTTATTTCCACTTAAACTTTGTCACCCTCGTTGAAAAAAATGGAAAATTCAGCATTATAAGAAATCATCTTTCAAAGGACCTATATCCCATGGACTTCTTTAGATGAGGGAAATATCAGAGGAGGCTATGTGAAGGAAAGAAAAATCATGAATATTTCTCAGATTTAATTATTTCAAACCCATTTTACTTATAGAGAATTTCTTTAAAACAGACCTTAACTGAACGTTCATGTAGAACAATTGAAGTTACAATTTCTCACTCAATTAAACGTTACTTTTAGGATTAATTTAATATGTTTTGTAATCAAGCAATTTTCGGAGTTTCCTGTGATCAGTTATGAGTATTCAAAAATTACTCCAAAAGAGTATTCAGTGAGATGATGCCTATTACTCCCAACACTAGAGGAGAAAATATTACCCATTAGTTCATCTTCAAACTGGGTAAGCTGCTAGACCAAAACCACAAGTACAATGGGACTTGTATGACTGATGAAAACAAGAAAAACCATCAATCATTTTTATTAGAAAAAGAAAGTATAATTTCCAAAACAAGTATTGGTTATTTCTTCACTGGCATTAATCAAGAACAGTAAGTAATTTTTCTGTAGCTTATTTACTATTATATGCATTCAGAATTATACTCAAAAAAATATCTAGATTATATAATAGGCATAATGCTCCCAGGTTTTTAGAGATGTTAAATATCAGAAATAGTAAATAATATTTTATTTCTATAATCCTGTATAACTTTTAAAGGCTTAACATACATTATCATATTTAACACTTGAAATAAGTTCTTTCAGATAAAAGTATTATAAACTCTGCTTGGAGAGGTATTGGGACTATTTCAAATACTTAACTAGTAGAAGTTATTTGATTCTAGGACTTCATATACAAGAAACAATGCTAGTTCTGATGTGACTGCATTCTCAATTTTATGAACACACTTTCTCATTAACCACAAATAAGTAGTTTACAAAAGATAACCAGGAAAGCATGATAATTTATACTTGGTAGTTAAAATTAAACCTAGTAGTTAGTTTTTGTACCCTTACTGCTCAAGAACATATAGTTACACATCATTAGTGAATTTTCTGTAATATTTTAAAAAATCATTAGTTATTTAATCTGCCTCTAATTACCTAATTACAATTCAAGCTCTTAAATATGTAGTGATGCAGAATGTTTCATGCATTTATTCATTTAGCACACATGCATTTCTCATAATCTGTACAATAATTCTGTATTAAATGCTAGGGATATAAAGTTCATTCAGAAATTGGCCCTTCTCGTAAGGAGCCTATAGCCTTTGGGAAGAAAGGCAAGTAGGTCAAAGATTACAATAGTCAGATTAGTGTTCACAGAGATAGTCACTGTATCATTGGTGCATAGAAAAGAAGTGGTAAATTGCACTAGAACTGAGACAGATTCATTGAGAAAAGAAAAGACGGAGGCAGAGTGATTAGCAGGGAGTTCCAAAACAGGATAGCTCTTTCCAGAACATTCAGGTACACTTAATCATGTCATCTGTTGTTGGATGGGGCTTTTCCTTGGCTCTGGATTCAGCCAATCATGTCCATTCTAACAATGAAGTATTGAGTTAAAAAGAAGAAAAATGGGAAGATGAGCAAGGAGAAGTTGGGAGTGCAGTGCTCATAGGAACATTTTCCTTACCCTCCACCTTTGGGGAAGAAAGGGAGAATAGTCCCTCTCCTTCAACAACAACAAAAAAGTTCATTGAAAAGAGGATCCAAGAAGATCATTAGCCGATTTAGGATCTCCTGACAAGAAGAAGAGATTGATATCTCAGGGCTTGCTTGGATATGTGTATAGGCTGTGGTTTTGTTGATTTCCCCACTTGTGCCTCCTTGAATACCCACAGAAACAAATGAATGCATCGGGGAGGGAAGTGGGCAGCATGGAAAAGCCTCTGTCTCCCACTTGGCATCATAAGAATGTGTGAGCTGCTTGTGGACAAATGAAACTCTGTGGAAGGTAGATTGGGTCATCTGTCCAGCACCAGACCAATAAAGCAAAATATTAGGAGGAGGAGGACCAAGTAGCAAGAGGCTGGTGTTGTCCTGACAGATGTGGGTAGAAGAGACCAAGGTGGAGTTGGCTGTCTCACAGCTGGGAATTGTCAAATTAGAAGGCTCCCAAGAGGGGCTGCGGAAGGGTTCAATCATTTGAATTTCCACCAAAGAGAGGCCCAGATGGAATGTCAATGTTAACCAGGAAAGCAGTGCCCACCAACAGCAAACTACAAATGTGTCCCATAAGGAAGAGACACTAATTTTACCTCCTTCCTACTTCCCTCATCACACGAGGGGTGGAGCTGAAGCCAGGAAACAGGAGAAAAATGAAGTGACTCCAAGCAGACATATGGCTTCCACTTTTCACTCTACACTGAGGGAGTGAGAAGGGGAGTAAAAGGGCACGTCACCCTCCCTCAGCCACAAAAGTGATGGGCCCTGGAGGGGAAGTCAGAGAGATGAAAAGTGCATAAGTTCTGACTTCTAGATGGAAAGATTTCAAATAATCAGAAGTATTAAAGAAGTTAGTATATCTTTGTTTTGCATTGTCCTATCCAGTAAGTTGGGAAAGTTTGACATAGGATGGTTGAGGAGGGTGGTTGGAGAAAGCAAAATTTGGTTCATCTGATGTCCCTGCTAAACAGTGAACTATGAGCTTGATACTGCTAGATGAATGGAGAGGAGCAGGAGAGGAGCTTAGAGAGGTAGGCAAGACATAGGACAATGAAGGCTATAAGCTAAGGAGTTAGAAGTTTGGACTAAAAGCTATGGGGAGAGCCATTTAAAAATTCTACAGGGAGATCAGATAATGAGAGTGTAAAAGTTATCCTTTTGGCAGTAGAGGAAAGAATGTTGACAGGAAAGCCAGCCTCATCTAGTTTAGGTAAGTAAAAAATACAATAAATAAAACACTATTTTGTTAGCAAATGCTGAGGTCACTCAAAACAAATTGCAATGTTTTCTTCTCAGTGAAAAAAAAAAAGAGCACAAATCTAATGACAGAATAGTGCCCTAAGTCTTCAATGCCTATTTCAGTAAAATATGTTTATATTTTTCAACAACTATTACTTGGTATGTTTTGTAACTGGCTTACATTTAATGCCTTAAAAAAATCAATGGCTATGTGAAATACTGAAGCCAAAGAAGACATAACTTCAAAAACTGGGACCAGTAATCCTTGTACAATGCTGTATATTTTTAGCATCATTACACAAAAGCCACTTGGAATGCTAAACTGAATCAATCTCTCTAAATTCCATGTTTTGTCCCACCACTAACCTAAAAATATTCAGTAGAATGAAGTTGATAACTTTAGAGAGAACATTTCCCAGTGATGTTTCCAAAATTTCATTGATAGTATGGTTAGAGTTAAAAAGTGTTTCTGAAAGCTGAATGCCTAGTAGAAAAACCATTTCTAATCAACATTGCAGAACATGGACATTTTTATCTCATTAGCCAGTCACTGGAAGCTAAAAACTAAACCTGGATCCAATTTTTTTGACTTTAGTGAAAGTAGAATATGTTAGCAAAAATTTGACTGGAGAAAAATTGGGGTTGGGGATAGATTTTAACCCTGCACATTTATGAAAACATATGACTGAGCCTATTATATACAGTGTGTGTGTTTCACCAACAGTGCCTTAAATTAGGAGACAGGAGAGGAAGAGGAAAAGTACATGCAGCTAGCCCAGTAACTGACTGTTTCATTTAAGCTCCCTTGCCTGGAGCAACTGTAATACAAGAAGGTGAGACATGCTTATCTTTCTTTTCATCTAACTTTCTTTTTTCCAAATAGCTAAACCAAGTGTAAGTTTGCTTGCTCGAATGTATCAAATTCTTTCTCAGATTTCCAACATATTAATGTACTACTCCAACATATCACTCCAACATAGGAACTAATTTGATTTGTCAAGTAAAAGGAACCCAATCCGCTGGTTTTAGGAAAAGAGTTTCTAGAAATAAGCACCATGGTTTCAAAAGCACCCTCATAAATTGAAAGTTCCATTTTCATTGCTGAGACCTGGTCTGGTGTGCTATAATGAGAGTTTTCTTTTTGTCAATTCTGCATTTTTTTTCCATTGGGGTGGAGTTAGAATGAAAACCGTTTATGCACCTTTATTATATTGACCCTTTTTCTCTTGTAATAGCTAAGAACACCCCTTCCATAGACTACTGTTCCAAGAGTAGGAAAGCCTATGACAAGGGGTAGTCCATTTGCACCCCACAATTTCCAAGACTTGAGAAAAACATTAAGGAGAATCATAGAGAAGAGAGGTGTTGATGAAGTGAAAGAAGAGGACAGGATGGAATAAGAAATGTAAAATGGGACATGTCAAAGAACGCCTACTGTGAACAAACTCAGATGCATAAAGTTACTTAAAAATAAAGTTTTCTCTTGCTTTCCTGTTACTATGTTATCTTATAAGTTTTACTAGAGATTTTTTATTCTGGATGGTAGCTTTGTGCTTCTAAATGGAAGAAACAGATTGCATTATACTTTTGTTTACTAATTGAGTACAGTGACTTTTAGCTTTTAGAATCACTGTTTATTTATTCAGTCATAAATCCATTTTTTCAATAAAAATTATTGAGTAAACTATGTTCTAGGAACAGTTCTAGATACTCAGAGCACAACTGTGAATCAAACAAAGACCCCTCAAAGAGCTTATTTCTTATGGGAAGGGGAGGGAGACAAAAATCACATAGGAACAAAATAGAGAGATAATTAGTAGAGGACTTCATCTATACATATAAAAGCCTAAGTGATCATTATGACGGGAAGACTGGCCGGTAGCTATGATGTGCACTGACCACCAGGGGGCAGATGTTCAATGCAGGAGCAACCCCCTGACGGTCAGTGCACTCCCACGACCAGCCAACCTCTCGTGGTCCCTCCCTTCAGCTGGCCAGCAGATCAGCTCTGATCTCTGACAAGATCAATGGATCTCACCCATGCACAAATTCATGCACCAGGCTCTAGTTATGACATAAATGGACAACTCACTTCCTTTCTATTTCACATGCATGGAGAATAAATATGTCTAAGGAATGAAGGGAATAAAGTGTATAGTACTGCACAATGAAGAGACTAAGAGTTGCTCTTAAAGTCTTTGTCATTGATTGAATGAGATACAACAGAAAAATAAGTAAATATTATAAAAGGCAGACTATTCTAAGTGGTTTAAAAAAGTATTATAAAGTGTTTTAAGGGACTCAGAGGAGGGAATTTTTTATTTAAATAAATGAGACAACAAGAAATGAGGAAATGGAATATTCCATCAGAGAAAGGAAGTGCTAATTTTAAAGAGCTTTAAATAATAGACGTGACAAGTTGTGCTTAAAGAAAATATTTTAACTGTGTAATAAAAATACATTTCCCAAGTTGAAAAATATATTTTAAAAATCTGCCTGATTTCAAACTTCAAAGAATGAAAACTCAGAACTTTGACTAATCCAAAAGGAATATTTATATAAGATTTTCTAAATGTCCAGTGTCCTTGTTTTGAGACTATTTCCTTTCTGTTTTGTACCTTCTACTTTTACTGTTGGTATCTTTTGGCAACTGTGGTTTTGTGAAGTGCAAATTAAAATTAAAATGTAATTATCTTAGTCAGCTTAGAAGTTGTTTCATTTGTTAGTGAAGTGAAATCACTTTTGAAATACAGGGTACTATTAAGTAAAGGTGGAGATTGTGTTAAAACTTCCAATCAAATAAAAAACTAAGGTCTAAGAGGATAAATTATCATAAAACACCCAAAAACAAAGGCCTCCATGTTAGGTTGATGTTAAGGGTTCTAAGAAAAGGTGAATTTACTCTGATTTTCTAAATAAATGGGTCTTATCTGATTTTTTTTCTAAGTAACAGATGGACAAACATGGAAAGTCATTGAAGTGACTAGGGAGAAAACTACACATGCACAGGAAGAGGACAGAAATACTTTTTAATTCTAGGAGGCAACGAATGAGGCAATAAATACTAGGCCAACACAAAAAATGGTATTATTAGCAGTTAACTTTTATATTATACTTCACAGTTTAGAAATGTTTTTCCCATATTACAGTTATTTAACTCAAAATAACTCTATACTTTCATCAGTCATTAATTATTATTCACTCACATTCATAAAATGGCCTCAACTGTCACCTGTGGCTAAATCTTGAACCATGTTTCTTATTTTTATTTTTTAGTTATCTTCTTGGGATGGGAAGATGAAAAGAAACCCATGAAATGCCTCATCAGTAAAATTTGATACCATGCAATGATATGGAGTACCCAGGACAAGTCACTCATCCTAGGTCTTCTCTGGTTAGGCACAATGTGTTTGTTTGTTTGTTCGTTTGTTTTTACATTGGAGACAAAATACCAGCAAATACATTACTCATTTGTTCATTCAATCCTTCATTTGTTAAATTTTTGTCAACTGCAAACTCTGTGCCAGGTGATGGAGACACAAAATTAAATGTCATGGTTCTCTTCGTCAAGGAACCATGGATTAGGTGGGAAGACACACAAGTAATTGCATACACTAGAATAAGATGATGTGAGAATGCAGAGGAGGAAATTTCTTTAAAAATTTCAAGAGAAAAGAAGCATTTGAGTTGCAAAGAAAGGGGCAGGGAAATAGCAGGGATAAAATAAAAGAAACAAGTTGTATTTGGGAATGGTGAGAGTTCAATGTAATCAGTCCTATGTATATTTGAGGGTACAGAGGACAGTCATACTGGGAAAATTGATTAAAGCTAGATAATAAAAGGCTTTTGTACTGTATTAAAAGGAGTATACATGTCACCACTAGGCATGAGCCAAAATATTGAAGTTGTGAGTTGGCATTAGATTTAAACTCTAGATGGTAAGTTAGAGGATGAACTAGGGGTAGGAAAGAGAGATCAGAACATGGTTAGAAGGTAAGAAGACTTTGACAATTCAGGCTGGGAAACAGGGTAAGTTTTAAAATCATTAATTGAGGCAATAAATATAAAAACATAACAGATTTTGGAAAAAGAAAAAAGTGATTATATTGAATTTGAGATTGATAGAACCTTCAGGTAGAGATGTTTAACAGGTGAAATAAGAGACTAGAAACCATTACTACATTATCTATTCCACCACAGGCTGTGAAATATTTTTATTAATACAAAGAAATTTTTTAAATTTATTTTTGCTTTTCAAATCAGTTTATTTTAAATTTGGGTTTATATAATAACTAAGGCCTGGTGCACAAAATTCATGCGCGGGAGGTGAGGAGGTGTGTTCTTCAGCCCAGCCTGCTCCCTCTCCAATCTGGGACCCCTTGAGGGATTCCAACTGCCCTCTCACAATCCAGGACTTGCTGGCTCCCAACTGCTCACCTGCCTGCCTTCCTGATTGCCCCTAACCACTTCTGCCTGCCTGCCTGATCACCCCCTAACCACTTCCCTGCCAGGCTGATTGATGCCTAACTGTTTCACTGCCAGCCTGTTTGCCCCTAACTGCCCTACACTGTGGGTCTGGTCACCCCTAACTGCTCTGCCTTTCAGGCCTGATCATCCCTAACTGCCCTTCTCTGCAGGCTTGATCACCACCAACTGCCCTCCCTGGCAGGCCTGGTCATTCCCAACTGCCCTCCCCTGCTGGCCATATGGGGGCAGGATCTTTTGACCAGATGGGGGCAGTCATCTTGTGTGTTGGAGTGATGGTCAATCTGCATATTACTCTTTTATTAGATAGGATACAGGGCTGGTGCATAGGTGGGGCCAGCTAGTTTGCCCTGAAAGGTGTCCTGGATCAGGGTGGGTGTTTCCTTGGGGTGTGGGGTGGCCTGGGTGAGGGGCCTGTGATGGTTTGTAGGCCATTCATGCCCCCTGGCAACCTAAGCGGAGGCCATGGTATCTGGGATTTATTTGTCTTCTACAATTGAAACTTTGTAGTCTGGAGGGGAACCAAGCCTTCTGCTGGCACAGCCATTGAAACCTTGTTGCCTTAAGTGGAGTCCTGGGCCGGCCAGGGTGTGCAGAATACTTGGCTTCTTCCATTGCCAGGGGCAACCCAAGCCTCCCTCCTGCTCTCTCTGTGGTCATAACCATTTTGGTTGGGTTAATTTGCATACTCATTCTGATTGGCTGGTAGGTGTGGCTGGTGGGAGTGGTTTGTGGGTGTAGCAGAGGTATGGGCAATTTGCATATTACTCTTTTATTAGATAGATTAGAACAGAAAATATGAATGACCTCTTTGTAGACAATTTAGGGAACTTGTTAAAATGAATGGAAAATATTGAACTTCAGTTTTAAAAATAATTATATACAAAATTGGAGATTTCTGGTCTTTAAAAAAATAGCTGAAATATTTGAAACAACTACGTACTCTGTAAAATCCATCCATACTTTTTCTTTTTAATATATTTTATTGATTTTTTACAGAGAGGAAGGGAGAGGGATAGTTAGAAACATCGATGAGAGACAGACATCGATCAGCTGCCTCCTGCACGCTCCCTACTGGTGATGTGCCCACAACCAAAGTACATGCCCTTGACCGGAATTGAACCTGGGACCTTTCAGTCTGCAGGCTGATGCTCTATCCACGGAGCCAAACCAGTTTCGGAGATCCATACTTAATAATTTTTCAAATAAGTTTGATCCAAGTTGTTTGAGATGGTGACTTCAAGTTTCTAGACTGGACTCTCATCAGTTAGTAAAGACCAAAGACCAAGGAACTGCATTTTGCAAAATAGTCCTTTCTTTTGGGACCTTATATTTTTCTTTGCCTTTATTCTCTGGAATTTTATCCCAACTACTGTACTCTCTGTGTATCATAAAAACTTATTCAGTAGTTTGGTTGTTTAAAAGGGTTATATTAGTGTTGGATATATTCAATTATTTTTCCAGAAACCACTGAAACTACAGTAATAATAAACTGAATGTTAAGAATTATTTTGGTTTCTCTGAAGGGATTATATTAATATTGTAAACTATATGTTAAGAAAGTTTTATATGCAGGTTAAATATCAGTCACCTATCAAGTTAGAGTGATAAGCTCTCATTTGATGGCTTATATGTATGTAGGAAAATAATTTTCTTACATTTTAAAATACACTCTAGAATTCCTGAGCTACTCGCAAACATTGAAAACTGGATTCTCAGCTAACTGTTCCATACTTCACTGAGAAAATTGTGACAGTAGCTGAAGCTGAAGTCTCAAGTACAAATTACTGGGTTTGCCAAGTTGGTAAAATTTAACTAAAAAGATTCCCATGACAAAATCCCACCCTATATGACATCATTAACTATAATATATATATTTTTAAAACATATATATATAATTTTATTTCAGAGAGGAAGGGAAAGGGAGACAGAGATAGAAACATCAATGAATGGGAATCATTGATTGGTTGCCTCCTGCATGCCCTACCCTAGGGATCGAACCTGCAACCAGAGCATTTGACCTGACAGGGAATCTAATGGTGACCTCCTGGTTCATAGGTTGATGTTCAACCACCAAGCCATGCAGACTGGCTATCAACTATAATATTTAATTAAATATAAGTTTAAGAGAATAAAAATACAAGCCATAATCTTAGAGAAAATATTTGTGAAGCATGTATTTGATAAAGGCTTATATCCAGATAGACAAAGAACTGTTAAAGATCAACAATAAGAAAATATCCCAATTAAAAAAAAAATGGACAAAAGATCTGAACAGACACTTCACTAAAGAAGATAAACAGATCACAGTAAGCATATGAAAAGATGCTTAATATCATATGTCATTAGGGAAGTGCAGAGTAAGACAATAAAATCACTATACACATAAACCACCTCACACCTATTAAAATGGCTTGAATTCAAACACTGACAATACCAAATGGTAGCAAGGATGTGGAGTAGCAGGAACTCTCATTCATTGGTGGAGGAATGCAAAATGATAGAGCCAGTTTGGAAGGCACTTTGGCAGTTTCTTATAAAACTAAACATATCTTATCATACAACCCAGCAATCACATTCACAGATATTTATTTATCCAAAGTAGTCAGAAGTTTATATCCACATAAAAGCCTGCACACGGATGTTTATAGCATAATATTTATAATTGCCCAAACTTGGAGGCAACAAAGATGTCAATGCTCAACCTCTGAAGCACACCGGCCAAGTTATACCGTATTTGAAAGCTGCTCTCTCCTCAGATTTTAAACATATGGGATTCCCCTCTCCCCCATCCTACTACTCTGATTATTCTGGTAATAATTCCCAGACCAGCCTTGACTCTCAGATTGCTGTACTCCAAGTATACAAGGGAGAATAAGGCAGGTTCCTGGGGATTCACAATCTAGTAGAACTCAGGATCAACTGGCTTATCTGCTCTAAGAGGCAAAAACAAAGCACTAAGGGGGAATTGATGCTGGCTTAATAAATATGTGGGAGTGGGTAACAAGGGATCAGGGATTAGCAAATGCAAAGTCATGGTAGAAATAATCTATGATATATCAGATACTGAATGAAAAGCTCAGTGAGGCTAGAGTTTAAAGGTAGATACAACGTGGAAGATCAAGAGAGCTGAAAAGTAGACTGAAGATTGATGAAGTCACTTTATTAAATGAGACACTACATCTGTTAAACCTATATATACCTTAAAGGCTAAACCACTGTCAGATAAAGTCCTTTCCTGTGTGTCTTGTTGAGTTCCCTGAGTAAGCCTTTTATTATCTTGGCCTCTTTGTCACTATAGCATACTTTATGTTGGATAGCGTTCTTTCCTCCATGGGACTATTCTGCTCTTTATGCCATTCTGTTCTGAGAAGGCCCTGTCTCTTCCTCTATATCTTTTCAAGTCCTGATCATTTTTATAGTCCAGGTAAAGTCATTCTTCTATTACTTCTTTAAAAATAATTTCTCAGAACTCTTACTGCAAATTAAGGAAGTTCTCTTCTGAGTCAGAAAAGTTCTCTCTCTTTTTTTGGCTATTAAAAAGGATCAGAGTAAAAGTCTGCTACCCATAGTCATTTTCCTTGGTGTTCTTCAATTTGTTCTTCCAGCCCTTAAAAAAAAAGAAAGCAAAGTGGAGATATTCACATCTTTTCTAAGAACTTTCCTCAATTACTTTCCTTTCCCCTTCAAATTAGTAGCATAGTAGTCCCCCCTTATCTGTGGTTTTGCTGTCCAAGGTTCCCATTACCACAGTTAACCACAGTCCAAAAATGTTAAATGGAAAGTTCTGCAAATAAACAATTCATAAGTTTTAATGTGCTTGCCATTCGAGTAGCATGATGAAATCCCTGTCTATCCTGCTCCATCTTGCTCCATCCTGTCCTGTATGTGAATCATCCCTTTGTCCAACGTCTCCATGCTGTGTATGTCTCCTACCTATTAGTCACTCAGTAGCCACCTTGGTTAACAGATGGACTGGCAAGGCTGTGTTCAGGTAACTCTTATTTTACTTATTAATGACCCAAAGCACAAGAGCAGTGATGCTGGCAATTTGGATATGTCAAAGAGAAGCGAGAGTGTTTCCTGTAAATGAAAGGTATGTATGCATTAGGAAAAAATGTAGCATATATGTGTATGGTTCAGTTCTATTTGAGGTTTCAGGATTCCACGGTGGGTCTTGGAACATATCCCCCATGAATAAGGGGGATGACTTACTATTTTGCCATCTGGAAGGACTTATATTTCTTTCAATTCTTCCATGACTCTAAGGTAAAGCTTCCTTGAGTACTGATCGAATACGAATGGAACTTATACATGCTCCCTTCTGACTTTCTAGGCTTGATTTGGTAGCTCATCCCAAAGTGTAAGCTCCTCCCAAAGATTCTCCGTGTTCCAGTGCAGTGATCTCAAGAGAACTCTGCTCCTCTCCCACAAACTATAGCAGCAATATGAGTAAGAGATTGGTCATCATTTCCTGCTCTGTTTTTCTGCTTTGTGAAAAGTGAACCTACAGGAGAAATCAAGATGGCAGCATATGTGAATACCTAAACTGCTGCCTTGCATAACAATTTAAAAACTACAGCTAAAAGACAGAACGAATATCATTCAGAACCACAGGAAAGCTGGCTGAGTGGACATTCTACAACTGGAAGGAAAGAGAGAGGCTCACAAAGACTCACAGGAGCTACAAAAAACTGAGGTACGGAGACACGCACATAGAGGGGACAGGCAGTTGAGTACCTGGCTGGCTTTCTCTAGTGGGAGGGGGACGGAAACTTCCGACTGCACTGAACCCAGGTTCCAACTTCACTGAAGCCCAGTTCTGGGCGAAACTCATATGGTAGGGAGTCTAAACTGTCAGGAAAAAGGGAGGAGTGCATGGAAACTCAGGGGAGCTGCAAAAGACATAGGTTTGGAATCCTGCGCGCAAGGGTGCCGCTGGCTTTCTCTAGTGGGAGGAAGACGGAACCTCCCGAATGTGTTAACTCCAGTACTGACTGCACTGAACCCCAGTTTTGGGCAAGACCCTGCAGACCCAGACTCATATGGGTCCCCAGAGTGCACAGAAACTCAGGAGAGCCGTAAAAAAAGAGAGGTCTGGAGGCATATGCATGAGTGCATGCAAAGAGAACTGCAGCGATTACCTAAGGACACTGAGACCCAGGGGCCTCATAGGGCAAGGCTGATGGGAAGCTAAGGCTGTCTGCTCAGCCCTGAGACTCTGCCCCATCCAAGCCCAGCATAGAGGCTTTTGCAATTTTGCAAGTCTTGTATTATAAGACTAACTCCAGCACAGAAGTTCTCCTGGCATTGACACAGCTTATCCTCACAGCCAATTGGCCTGGAGGTAAATTCCCAACAGTGATACCAAAAACAATCAAGACTTAACTACAGCAAGACTGTGCACACAGCCCACAAAGGGATGCACCGAGAGTGTACACCTCAGGTAACTGGGAAAGCAGGACCGTGCAGGACACCTAGCACACAAAGCTACTCTACCAAATCAGGGAAGCAGAGAAAATGTGAAGACAAAGAAACAGATCACAAACAAAAGAAATGGAGGAAAACAAATGACTGGATATAGAGTTCAAAACCACATTTATAAGGTTTTTCCTAGAAAAGGTCGATAAATTTAGTGAGACCCTCGAGGATATGAAAAACGACCAAATAGTAATTAAACATACACTGACTGAAATAAAAAAATATTATACAGAGACCTAACAGCAGACTAGAGGAAGGCAAGAATCAAGTCAAAGATTTGAAATACAAAGAAACAGAAAACACTCCACTGGAAAAGCAAAAAGGAAAAAGAATCCAAAAATTTGAAGATAAAGTAAGGAGCCTTTGGGACAACTTCAAGCATACCAACATCCGAATTATGGGGGTGCCAGAAGAAGAGAGAAAGCAAGATACTGAAAACATATTTGAAGAAATAATGACAGAAAACTTTTCCCACCTGGTGAAAGAAATAGACTTATAAGTCTAAGAAGCACACAGAACCCCAAACAAAAGGAATCCAAAGAGGACCACACCAAGTCACATCATAATTAAAATGCCGAAAGCAAAAGACAAAGAGAGAATATTAAAAGCAGCAAGAGAAAAACAATTAATTACCTACAAGGAAACACCCATACAATTGTCAGCTGATTTCTCAACAGAAACTATACAGGCCAGATGGGAATGGCAAGAAATATTCTAAGTGATGAATAGCAAGAACCTACAACCAAGATTATTCTACCTGCAAAGCTGTCATTCAGAATTGAAGGTCAGATAAAGAGAACAGTGATAAGAAAAAGCTAAAGGAGTTCATCACCACTAAACTAGTATTATATGAAATGCTGAAAGGTACTCTTTAGGAAGAGGAAGAAGGAACAGATAAAGATAAAAATTATGAACAACAAATATGTATCTATCAACAAGTGAATCTAAAAATCAAGTGAATTAAAAATCTGATGAACAGAATAATTGGTGAATATAATAGAATCAGGGGCATAGAAAAGGAGTGGACTGACAATTCTCAGGGGAAAAGGGATGAGGGAGGTACAGGAAGGGACTGGACAAACATCGTACAACTATGGATGAAGACAATGGGGGGAGGTAAGGCCAGAGGGTGGGGTGGGAACCAGGTGGAGGGGAGCTATGGGGGGGAAAAGGAGAAACAATTGTAATAATCCAAACAATAAATATTTATTAAATTTAAAAACAGTAAATTTACAGATGCATGTTTTACAAATATTTCAAAGTAAAAAATTCTGATATATTAAACACTTCACAGGAAATGTCCTGGTAAATACATCCCACTTCCTGACATTACTTTCCTCTTCTTAGTTATTCACTTATTTGTAGAACAACCTCTTGATTCTGATTTCCTAAAGACAGATTATTTCACAAAGTCTGATTATTCCAGGTAGAAAAACACTATCTGGTACTATAGCCACTAAGTCGTGTGTGGCTATTGAGACTTTAAAGATAAGGTAACATACAGATGACCAATCAACTTATTGAAAGATGCACAACATCACTAATCATCCAGGGAATATAAATCCAAACCATCTCAGTCCTGTGAGAATGGTCATTATCAAAATTGGCATAGCCACTATGGAAAACAATATGGCGGTATTTCAAAAAATTAAAAATAGCCTGGCCAGGGTGGGTCAGTGGTTGAGCATTGACCCACAAACCAAAAAGTCACTGGTCTGATTCTTGGTCAGGGTGTAAGCCCAAGTTGCAAGCTCAAACCCCAGTAGGGGGCATGCAGGAGGCAGGTGATTGATGAGGTATCTCTCATCAGTATTTCTCTCTCTCTCTCTTCCTCTCCCATCCTCTCTCTAGAAATCAATAAAAACATTTGTAAAAATTAAAAACAGAACTTTCACATGACCTAGAAACTTCATTTCTGAGTATTTATCTAAAGAAAACCAAAACCCTGATTCGAAAAGAGATATGCAGCCCTATGTTTCCTGCAGCGTTATTTACAACAGGCAAAATATAGAAGCAGCCTAGGGGTCCATCCATAGGTGAATGAACACAGAAGATGTGGAATAGATACAACGTAAGCAAAGAAATATTACTCAGCAGCAAAAAGGCTGAAACTTTGCCATTTGTGGCACTATGGATGGACCTGGAAGGTCTTAAACAAGTGAAAAAAAGTCAGACAGAGAAAGGCAAATACTATATGATTTCACTTAGATATGGTATCTAAAAAAACAAGTGAACAAACAACACAACATAAATAGACTCATAGATATAGAGAACACACTGATGGTTGCCAGATGAAAGGTAGGTAGGGGGAATGAGTTTAAAAGATGAAGGGGAATAAGAGGTACAAAATATCAGTTATAAAATAAGCAAGGATATAGTATACAGCATAGGGAATATAATCAACAGTATCATTATAACTTTGCATGGTTGACAGATGGTTATTAGATTATATTGTAAAGTATATAATGTTGAATCCCTGTGTTGTATACCTGAAATTAATATCATATTATATGCCATTTATATTTTATACTTAATATAAAATATTAAAAAAATACAACACAAAGCAATCCAAAAAAAAAACTAAGAATGGCTACCAGTAATAATAAAAATTCTTGATTACTTTTTACTAACCAAAGAAAAAAACAACAAAAGGAAAACTAAAACAAAATCATATCCATAGTCAAAAGAAGTTACTTATTATAAGATTTTAATTTGCATATGCTTTGTCTGGTGTTTAAACAGAAATTTTCTTCCAAATAAAAATAGATGGCACTCAAAAACAGTGGCTAGTCAAAACTGAGTTTTGCTTTAAGTGAAAAATATCTACCAAGTTGTAATGACTTAGCACATACATGCATACCCACAAACATAATAATTTATACATTGATAGCATGTTGCAATGGTAATATTTTATATACATTGAATTAAATAAACTATAATATTAAAATTAACTTAAACTTGATTATATTTACTTATTTTAATGTGGTTAAAATATATGTCAAGCTTGCTATAATTCTACATATATAATTCTACTGGACATTACTGGCTTTAAATAATGAGGAAATCACTTGTGAGAGATGGGCTTGTGGAGAAGTTGCAGTGAGAGAAAATAAAGCCTCAAGAGGAAAATTTGTGGTGCTCTTTGGCATTCCAAGTCCAGCAGAAAAAGGCCTGGGGTAGATTTTTCTTTTTCTTTCTTTCTTTTTCTTTTTCTTTTTTTTTTTTTTTTTAATATCACAGTTGAAGGCATGGGCGCTCTAAGTCTCATCCTGTTATGGGTATACCTGATCAGTATGAATCACAGAATTAAGAAAAAAATGTCTCTCTATTATTATGATTGAGCTATAACTACATACCTGTATTGCTTCAAAAAGCAATTTTTACTTCCCATAGATAATATCCTATAAACCAAGGGCCACACACCCAAATTTTTATTGGGGTTGGATGGGTAACTTTAATGAGTCAATGGACCAGGTGAGGTTCTTGGTAAACCGGAGAACACATTTTGCATTGAAAGCAAGCAGCTGGTGCACAGCTCTAGCCAACTGTCTCCATGTGAGAATGTTGGCCCTGTTGTTGCCTGATCCGATATTTTTAGAGAAACTAGAAATCCAAATTTTTATGTGACCTTTCATCCTTTAATCTTTTAAATAATAATGGCTGCCACATACAACCTCTCTCAGATCCCTTTATACTTTGGATTATAAATCTGTAATCTTTGGCCTAAATTTAGAGATGAAAGAATGATTTTCTAAATAGTTCCATAATTTCTCAATTTGCAACAAAGTTTCACTCACGATGGAATCAGTGTAAATATAAGGTTATAGGGCATGTGTCTTTCCTTCATCTTTAACTCCTTTCAGACTTGAACATTTTAAGAACATTTAGACATCAATAAGTGGTAGTTTGTTACAGTTATATATTTTCTAAGTATTAATTTTCATATAAAATATTTCAGGCATTCAACAAAATTAGAGGAAATAATATAATGAATGATCAGTATTCATCATCACCCCATATAAGACATAAATCTTGACAAACGAGTAAATTGATACAATCCTACAAAGGTCATTTGGTAATATTTATGAAAATTATAATGTTTCTGTTCTTTGTTACCACAATATCACTCTGTGAGCCTCTCCTCAATAATATTCAGTGACACTAAGCACTACTTCTGCCCTAAGTTATTAGTATCCTGAATTTTAGTGTTCAAAATTCTAAGATTATGTCTTTATATTTTTTATACATATTCATAAACAATGTAGTAGTATTTATATTTTAATATTTAAGATGTTTTATATGATAAAATTTCTTTGGAAAATTTTCTTCTAAGGTCCCATTGTTGATTTATTGATGTTAGTTATTCTGACAGGTGTGAGAAGGTACCGCATTATTATTTTGATTTTTAATAAAGCACATACTTCTCATCTGGTTGTGTTGTATGTGCCATTTCTGCACTTCATCTCCTCACTGAGACTATTGATTTTGGTCTTCAACATTATGTTTTGTGAGATTTATCTATTTGCTGCATTCATGTCTAGATCATTTAACAGTGATAGAGGATTCCACTAGAGGAATAAAATAATATTTGTAGCCATTCGCATGTAAAGGACTTGTAAGCCTTTCCAATTCTTCTTAACTACAAACAATCCTAAAACAGTCTTTTACACCTTTTCTTCTGCACAAATGGCAAAATTTTTTAGGGCAATGATACTCAAAGTGAGTTCCCAGACCAGCAGCATTGGCATTAACTGGGAACATGTTGGGAATGCAATTTCTTGGGTCTTACCATAATGAAATTGGAAATTCTGGGGAAGAAGCTGAGCTATCTGTTTTAAAATGCCCTGCTCATGATTCTGCTTCACATTTAAGTTTAAGAATCACAGCTCTGAGATATAAACCTAGAAGTTGTATTGCTGGCTCATGGAGTATGTGCATCACTAGTTTATTATATAGTTAAAAAGTTGTTCCGAAAGTGGTTGAAACAATTTAAAAGCAGGTGGCTTTAGAATATTTGAAGAACAATTAAGTGGTAAAATACATTACAATGTTTTAGTAGTTAAAACAGTGTAGTATTAGCATACGATCAGCATAATGAACAATTATGGATCCAAAGATCATAAATAGAGCCAAATATACTTGGAAGTTTAGCATAAGACTCTGGGAGCATCTTATCTCAGAGAAGATTAATTTTTCACTGAATTCTGTTTGAACAGCTAAGCAGACATGTGGCATGAGATAAAATGGGGTCCATTCTTAGGTAAATTATAAATACTAAATACAGGAGATGGATAGACAAATTGTAGTGTATGTGTGTGTGTGTGTGTGTGGCATCTGAAAAGTTCTAGGAAAAAAGAAAACATGGAGGACACTTTCTCCATGATAAATTCAGAAGTCATAAATTACAGTTAAAAATAATAACTTACAAGTAGCAAAAATAAATAAAGACAGGGGTGGGCAAACTAGGTTTATAAATTGTGAATCTGTAAAACACAGAGCTTATTCTTTTATTATATTTATTTATTATTTATTGCATTGTTTATTAATTATTAGCAGTAACCTACTTTCCCCCACCCCTGTAAATAAGCTAAATAAGTAAATAAATAAATAAGCAAAATATTCATATTACCCAGTTGGGAAAATATAACTCATATCTCAGACAATGGACGATTCTTCTTATGGAAAAATGGGAGAATCCAAGATGGCGGTATAGGTAAACACCTACACTGCTGCCTCGCACGACAATTTCAAAACTACAACTAAAAGACAGAACGGACATCATCCAGAACCACAGGAAAACTGGCTGAGTGGAAATTCTACAACTAGAAGGAAAGAGAGGGGCTCACAGAGACCCAGAGGAGCTGCAAAAAGCTGAGGTACAGAGAAGTGAGCGTGGAGAGAGCAGGTGCCAGAGTACCTGGCTGGCTTTCTCTGGTGGAAGCGAAATGGAAACTCCCAACGGCATTGAACCCCTTATCCTACGACACTAAACCCCAGATCCAGCTGAAACTCATATGGGGGGGTTTGGACTGTGAACAGGGAGAAGTGCACGGAAATTTAGGGGAGTCGCAAAAGATCAGA
The DNA here is from genome assembly GCA_011751065.1 of Lasiurus cinereus. Classification (NCBI taxonomy): domain Eukaryota; kingdom Metazoa; phylum Chordata; class Mammalia; order Chiroptera; family Vespertilionidae; genus Lasiurus; species Lasiurus cinereus. The sequence goes on from JAAGEH010000311.1 coordinate 25,063,364, forward strand.
AGTCTGGTGGTGCACACGGCACTGTGTGCAGAGGACTGACTGCTGATTGTGTCGCTGGCTTTCACGAATGAGCAGGAGACAGACTCTCCCAACTGCGCCATTTCTAACTGCACTAAACCCCAGTTTTGGGTGAAACCCTGGGGACCCAGACTCATATGGTCCCGGAGTGCAGGGAAGCCTGAGGGGCAGCAGTTTAGAGGCACTGCCAGAGCTGCGCATGCACACAGGGACCACTCCAGCAATTACCCAGTCGCGTGAGACTCAGGGGCCGTGGAGGGTGGTGCCGACTGGAAGGCAAGGTGGTTCATTAAGCCCAGAGACTCCACCCATCCCAAGCTCAACAGAGAGGCTTCTGCAGTTTTGCAACTCTTGTATCATAAGGCTGAATCCAATACAGAAGTTCTCCTGGCATAGTGAAAATGCCGAGACAAGGGAAGGGATCACAAACAAAAGGAATGGAGGAAAACAAATGACTGGATATACAGTGGTATCTAGAGATACGAGTGCCCTAATATACGAGATTTTTGAGATACGAGCTGTCAAGCAAGTGATTTTTGCTTTGAAATACAAGCAACATTTGAGATAGGAGTAATCGCGAGACCCAAGAGGAGATGAAAAAGAACCAACTGGAGATAAAAAAGAACCAATTAGAGATGAAAAAGGACCAACTAGAAATTAAACATACACTGACTGAAATAAAAAATATTATACAGAGTCCTAACAGCAGACTAGAGAAAGGCAAGAATCAAGTCAAATTTTTGAAATATAAAGAAGCAGAAAACACTCAACTGGAAAAGCAAGAAGAGAAAAGAATCCAAAAATGTGAAGATAATGTAAGGAGCCTCTGGGACAGCTTCAAGCGTACCAACATCAGAATTGTGGGGGTGCCAGAAGAAGAGAGAGAGCAAGATACTGAAAGCCTATTTCAAGAAATAATGACTAAAAATTTCCCACATCTGGTAAAAGAAATAGACTTACAAGTCCAGGAAGCACACAGAACCCCATATAAAAGGAATCCAAAGAGGACTACACCAAGACACATCATAAAATACTAAGAGCAAAAGACAAAGAGAGAATATTAAAAGCAGCAAGAGAAAAACAGTTCATTACCTACAAGGGAGCATCCATATGACTGTCAGCTGATTTCTCAACAGAAACGATGCAAGCCAGATGGGAGTGGCAAGAAATATTCAACGTGATGAATAGCAAGAACCTACCACCAAGAATAATCTATCCAGCAAAGCTGTCATTCAGAATTGAAGGGCAGATAAAGAGGTTCACAGATAAGAGAAAGCTAAAGGAGTTCATCAATTCCAAAACAGTATTATATGAAATGCTGAAAGGTACTCTTTTAGAAGAGGAAGAAAAAAAAGGTAAAAGACAAAAAATTATGAACAACAAATACTTATCTATCAACAAGTGAATCTAAAAATGAAGTGTTTTAAAAATTTGATCAACAGAATAAACTGGTGAATATAATAGAATCAGGAGCACAGAAAGGGAGTGGACTGATAATTCTCAGGGGGAAAGGGGTGAGTGGTGTACAAGGAGAGACTGGACAAAAATCATACACCTATGGATGAGGTCAACGGGAGGGAAGTAAGGGTAGAAAGAAGGGTGGGAGCTGGGTGGAGGGGAGCTATGGAGGGGAAAAAAGAGAAACAAATGTAATAATGTAAATAATAAAGATTTACTTAAAAAATAAAAAATAAAAAAATAAAATGCTAAAAGAAAAAAGGACAGACGATATAAAAAGAGGTTTCTCCTAAAATGAAATGCAAGTATCTCTCAAATTAAGAAAAATATACCAAAATGGATACATATTAAGAGAAACAAATTTAAACAACAGTGAAATAAAATTTGCACCTACCTGAAAGGCTAAAATTCCAAATGTACTATGTTGTCAAGGCTGTAGTGTAATGGCACCTCTCATGACTTGATACCGAGAGAGCAAATTAATAACTATCTCTAGTGAGTCTATTTAGCAGCATGTATCAAAATTAAAATGTATATATTCTTTTTTAAAAAAATTTTTTATACATATCTCCCCATTGCACCCCCTCCCTCCCAGGCATACCCCAACCCCCCAGTGTCTATGTTCATTGGTTATGCTTATATACATGCCTACAACTCCTTTGATTGATCTCTTATCTACCTCACCTAGCATGTATCAAAATTAAAATGTATATATTCTTTGTCATCATAATTCTACTCCTAGGATTTCATCCTAAATATATATTACCATAAGTGTAAAATTACATATCTACTAATTAGTCATGTGGCATCATGTGTAATGGTAAAAGAAAGAAAACAACCAAAATTTTCATTAATGGAGGGCTGATGACATAAGTCATGGTATATCCATACAATCAGAAACTTTTAAATTACCAAAAATTAAAAAGTAATGAGAAAGTACTTTACAAATGGATTAAAATGGAAAGAACTTTAAGGTGCAAAATAACATGCAGTGTAGGCTACAAGAGTGGGAAAGAAAATTCATTCCAAGTATATTATATTTTTATGATGATTGAATTACATGAACATATTATCAATTCAAGTCCTGTGTATCTGCATATGCTTGAATTGATTTGCTCAGATTCTATATTAAAGGAATCAACTATACTATTATATTTGTTCCATTAATACAGTATAATATTTCGTTAGTGTTGTCTACCACAGGGGTAGATTTTCATGCTGGCTGTGTATTACTGTAAAATTTTCATTTGAAAATTTATTTCTTTTTCCCATGACATCTTCAGAGATTTTTATCTACTGCTATATTATATGAAGCATATCCCACAATACTATTGTATGCCAGGAATTTTTAATTTTTTAAATTTATTTTATTTTAATTTTAGTTTTCACTTCCTCTTTATTGAATTTATTAGGATGACACTGGTTAATAAAATTATAGATGTTTCAGGGATATAATTCTATAATACATTATCTTTCCATTATATTGTGTGCTCATCTCTCCAAGTCTCCTTCAATCACTATTTATCCCCACTTTTCTCTCTCCTACCTCCCTTATCCTTTTTTCTTCTGGTACCAGGAATTTTTTAATAAAACTCTTCTGTCATCAGTGAAATAATTTACCTCACAGTATATTTCCACAAGTTGATTTATTTCTATTTATTTTTAATATTACATATAATTAAAGCCAGAGCTTTGCCTTGGATCCCCCATTTTCCTCTTCATGTTCAATAAATCTCTCCTGTTCCCAGGCCATACCTCTACCCTCGTGCTCTGGCCCATCCCCTTTCCATTGTTTCTGGCTACCAAGCAGCCGTCTCTTCCTTTAATATACACAGAGCGATTTACCTGACTTCTTTTCTAAAATTTCTGACACTGGATTCTGATTATATTAAATTATGAACCAAAGTAAAATGTCTAAACATCTATTTTTAAAACATGCTATTTAATCCAGGATTCTCAATGACTACCCACAATTGCATTTATTTATTTCAAAGCAAGTGCACAAATGGCTTACATCAAAGAACTAATTCTTAACCCTCCCACTCTTGATAATGCTTCCACTGTTCTCTTAAAGATTGATGTACTTTTCCCACAAATACATAAAAAAGCTATGTGCAATTTCTAGGATTCTACTTCTATATCTATTAAAACTAACTATTGATGTAATTCTTTTTCTTAAATTTCTTTATTGATTGAGATATCACATATATCTCCTTATCCCCCATTACCCCCCCCAACTCCTCCACTTATGCCCTCACCCCCACTGGTATCTGTATCCTTTAGTTAGCTTATATGCATGCATACAAGTCCTTTGGTTGATCTCTCCTCCTTACCCCCACCATCCCCTACCTGCTCTCTAAGGTTTGATGGTCTGATCAATGTGCCTCTGGATCTGTTTTTGTTCATCAGTTTATGTTGCTCATTATATTCCATAAATGACTGAGATCATGTGATATTTATCTTTCTCTGATAGGCTTATTTCACTTATCATAATGCTCTCCAGTTCTATCCATGCTGTTGCAAATGGTAAGAACTCTTTTTTTTTACTGCAGTGTAGTATTCCATTGTGTAGATGTACCACAGTTTTCTAATCCGCTCATCTACTGATGGGTATTTAGGCTGTTTCCAGCTATGGTGAATTGTGCTGTCATAAACATAGGGGTGCATATATCCTTTCTGATTTGTGTTTCTAGTTTCTTGGGATATATTCCTAGCAATGGAATCACTGAGTCAAATGGGAGTTTCATTTTTAGTTTTTGGAGGAAACTCCATACTGTTCTCCACAGTGGCTACACCAGTCTGCATTCCCACTAGCAGTGCATGAGGGCTCCTTTTTCTCTGCATCCTCACCAGCACTTGTTTGTTGATTTATTGATGATAGTCATTCTGACAGGTGTGAGATGGTACCATATTGTCATTTTGATTTGCATCTCAGAAGATTAGTGACTTCTAGCATGTTTTCATTGTCTCTTGGCCTTTCTTCTGTCTTCTTTCAAAAAGTATCTATTTAGGTCCATTGCCCATTTTTTGATTGATAGCACCTCCTTCGGGTCTTTGTTCAAACATCAGTTTTTCAGAGAAACCTGTGCCCTAGTCAATTTATTTGAAACTAATACTTATTTTTACTCCCAATTCCCAGATCACCAGTTTCACTTTTCTTTTAAAGAGACATGTATGTATCTTCATTCAAGTATGTTGCATTAAAAACAAATTCAATTTTTAATAAAAATAATTTTCATGTGAAGATATAGATACACACATTTACTAAATAGAAGCTTCATCAGAGTAGGATGTTTTGTTTGTTTTTCATTTTTTGTCCACTGCTATATTTCCAAGTATCTAGAACAATGTCTGGTACATAGAAGCCTTCAATTAATATTTGTTAAATGAAAAAATATACTTTTTCATGGAACCCAAGAACGCTTAGAATGGCAAACTGTAAATCTGATCAGATTATATTTTCAGGTGTAATGAAAGACTGAACTGAAATTGGTAACTTGAAAAGTTTTTATTTTATAATTTATTTGCTAACTATCCACTTTTTACAGAAATGTTAATAAGAAAGTTGGAACAGCCTAGAAGTACAAAAAAAAGGGGGGGGCATTAGAGAAAAAGCAAGGGTGAAGATCAACAACAAAAGCAATATAAATGAATGTCCATGATCATCAACAGTGTGTTAAGTACTTTCTTGAGAATTCCATTTTTCCAAATGTCCTCATATAGACAAAAATATATTCACCATGTGTATATATATGACTATACTATAGCTTATTTTTAGTTTTAGCTAGAGGTATTTGAGAAAGGGAGATGTTCTAGCATGTTTGAAGACCCCATTGCAAGATGTCCTCCCCTGGAACCCTGAATCACTCTTTTTATTAAGAGAGTTTCACTCAGTTCTGATCTGAGTTGTAAGTCAAATTAACAAAAGCTTGATTTCCTCATGAAGATTTGTTAACTTGTCTCTGGCTAGATGGCTTTTAGAACCTGGGTGACCTTCCTATGCTGATCTTTGATGATCCTCAGATGCATTGCTGCCTTGTTAAGCCTTTTGTTCTGTCTGTCTTCCTGCTAAAGGGGATTCTCCACAGATCAATCTCTAAATAAATATCTTTTAATAATTGCATCCAGAAATAGAATTGAAATACTGTTTATTAGAACAGTTAAGCAAAAACTTCATAAAATAAAATCCTAAAAAATGTGCGCACTTTGTATATGACAATCTTTTTTGTTGTTTTAATAATTGTCCTATCTGCCTTATCAATTTGAGTCATGATTGTCACCTGTGTATGTATAGTGCCTGGCCAAGTGCCTTGTTATAGTTTTTAATATCATGCCTCATTAAAGAAAACAATGTTTTATAAATGTGCCAGCTTATATATATGATTAATGAATGTGAAATATCTATAAACATATGTTTCGAATATAATTAATGAATGCTTGTTGACTGATAGAATGAATAGTTATTTTATAAAGTTGTTCTTTTTCTCTTAAAACCCAGTTGCCTGTTCTTTTTCAGCTTTCAGGTGCACTCCTCACTTTACCACAAACAGTATCAGTAACTGAATGTCTGGTCTTGGAACACTTTCTCCTCCCAAGGTGTCTCTAGAATCACTGAGGAATGTTGACAAGTTCCAGAATAATTCTAGTTATCACTGCTACCCAGTGTTTTGTTTCTTATGGCAGACTTTGTCTACTCTCCTCTGAATCTCCTCAGAAAGTCTATATACTAGTTAATAATGTGGATTTTTTTTCAATAGATAGAGTTACACATATGTTGATATATATGCAATTTGATACATATGCCATTTTGTTATATTGACAGCAGGCTTCAAAACTTCATGTCAAATTTTCTGAAGGTGTTAACATCATAGGTATTTTTACGTTTAAAAATGTTGAATTTTGTGCCAAAAAAAAGAGCACTTGTGAGAAGTTTTAATTCATTACTTTATTTGGAAGAAAAGTGCTGCTGAATACTTCGGGAAGGTTATGGTGAACATGCTTCATCTCGAGATACTTGTGAATGCTGGTTTAAACGTTTTAAAAGTGATGATTCCAATGTGAAAGACAAAGAACATCCAGGTCAATTTGAACCACACTTTGATCGTAAAACAATCAGAATGGGCCAGAAGACACGGCAAAATAATTTTGCTTCATAATAATGTATCATCACACACTTCAAAACTAATTAAAGACATGTTAGAAGATTTTGCCTGGGAAGTAGTAACCCACCCGCTGTATTCACCAGACCTTGCTTCTTCAGATTACCACTTGTTCCAATGGATGACACATGCACTTTCTGAGAAGCACTTCAAAACATAGGAAGAAGTGGAAAATTGGGTCTCTGAATGGTTTGCCTCAAAACAAGCAAAGTCCTATTGGGATGGTATCCACAAATTACCTGAAAGATGGGGGAAATGTGTAGCTAGCGATGGACACTACTTTGAATAAAGCACTTCTGATGTTTCTCTTGAAATTATTGTGTTTTCTTTGATTACAAAATCCACCATTATTAACTGGTACACTTAGTACTTGTTCCCTTAAGCAGTTGCTGCTCTCCACTTTGGTACTTCACTCAAAGCAACTCTCCACAGCACAGCTAAGACCAGCCAACATGATTTAACAAAATTTAACTAAAGGTTTGGGTAGGAAATAAAAGAATACAGTGACCCCTCTCCCCCCCAACCCCACCACACACACCACTTGAAACTGAATTAAATATATAAGATCTCTCAGAATTCTTAGGTCAGGCTACTTCATAGGTATTCTTAGACAATTCTCAACTGATCTAGCTTCCATCCAACTATCATATTACAAGGACCAGCACATCTCCCTCCCTATATCTTCCTACCAGGGAATCCAGACAATCACTCTCGGATGCCCCCCCAAAATATATGTGGGGATATTTCTGGCAACTGTTTCCAGAGTAAAAATAACCTTCTACAAGTATTATTCTCCAAAGAATAGGATTTAATAGGATTTTATTATCTTAAACCCTCCATTCCAGAATAGAATATTGTTTCTACCTTTACATAATCTAAAGTGTAATTAACAACAAAAGAAAACTCAACACCCACCCCAAAGAATGTATTACTCTCCTATGAGAAAAACTGCTTCTAGCTTTGAATAACATGGACTTGCATTCTATACCCTCCTCCCCAAAATACACACTCATACCCACATGTAGAGTATATTAAAACTATTGATATGGACAAAGAATAAAGACTGGTTTATTGTATGCCTAGATCAACAATATACAGTTTGATCATATGGGGCATGCCCTTACAGCCTATTAAGATATATTTTAATCATATTTTTTAATACTGGTATAAGTAATAAATCCTCTTAAAGAAATCAAAGCATTATATAATTTTAACTGAGGTTAGGAGTTTTAGGCAATCCACATTCAAAAATTTCTCACCTAAACCCAATCTTAGGGAATTAAAATTCATTGGCTCAGAGGAGTCTAGCAAGCCACACAGAAATCTTTTCAATTTATAATGGCTGTCCTAAGAATAAGACTGCCTCTTATAGAGGGCAATTTAGAATTAAAAAAATATATAATTGGCTTTTGGCAAAGTCTTATTTCTAAGAAAAGAAAAAGCTTGAATGTGTGTATGCATGTGTTTTAAAAGTTATGCTGATGAGCCAAAAAAGTCAATTTATCGTAAATATTTTGAATAATTTTTCCTACTCAGATTTTGTTTAAAAGGAAAATACATTTTTAAATAGTCTTTCATGACATTTGAAAGAGAAGTTTTAAACCATTCTCCTGTGTTTATTCTGTTTAATCAACTATGCTTTTCCATTTATACTCTAATCTAAATGTTCGTGCATTAAATCTTAATAGCAATTTCTAAATAATTGTGTGACATGAAACCTGTCTTGACCACTTTAGTAAGTCAGAGATAAGTTTCAAATAAAAGAGGATAAAAGTTGGAGGAGGAAGAATATTTTGTGAAGGTATAATTAACTTAGATTTTTCTAATTGGAATCACTTCCCCCCCCCTTTAGATATAAAAGAAGTGAGTTAGAGGTTTGAGATTCTTCTTCCTGCGGGAATTTGAGTACAACTTTATTTTCATTGCGATTTAGAGACACCAAGCAGAAAGACTGATGACTGTTAACCAGGAGATGGTAGCTAAGTATAAAAACCAGAGAACTGCTCTGCTCTGTCAGGTTGGGGTAGCTTACACTGAACCCCTTATCACTGAGCTCCTATTGGGAGGATGGACACAGCAGAATGGCAGATGTGGGAGTTGCACCATTCCAAAGTCGTTTCAAAACTCAGCCACGAATTGTCCTGTTGAGTGAAGGCCATGGCCCTGATAGATAAAACCTGAGACCCTGAAACATAAAGTATAGACATCTGGATGGATTCCCTTGAGGATGTGGACTCTGCAACTCTCCCTGAACCCTCTTGGCTTGTAGAAGAAGTATCTCATCCTTCTTAGGCAAGAGCTAGAATATGCTGTAGAAGCTTCTCTAAGAAGCATCAAGGTATCCCTGAGAATTTGCTCCAACTTCCTTTCATGGATGCTAGGATGAAAATTAGGATTCACACAGCTGGCATGGCTCAGTGGTTGAGCATTGACTTATGAACCAGGAGGTCACAGTTTGTTTGATTCCCAGTTAGGGCACATGCCCAGGTTTCGGGCTCAACCTCCAACGGGGCAGTATGCAGGAGATGGCTGATCAATAATTATCTCTCATCATTGATGTTTTTCTCTCTCTCTCCCTTTCTCTCTGAAATCAATAAAAAATATATAAATAACAAAAATAGAAAACTAGGATTCAATTGCAATATATTCTGACAGGGGACATGCTAGGCCTCAGAAGAAAAGAAAACATAACTAGATGATGATGATAGATAGATAGATGATAAATAGATAGATGATAGATAGATAGATAGATAGATAGATAGATAGATAGATGACAGATTGATAGATATTCAAGAATGTAACAGTGAGTCCTGTGAATACTCCTGGGATTGGATTCTGATGGTGCTTGATAAAGGGAGATAGAATATAAAACTAAATAAGCAAGAATTTCTTACTTAAGAAAACTTTTTTGAGACATGAGACTAATGCCCTAGCTAGGATCTCTGAAGATAGAAAAAACTCACTGACAGTTCTCCAAAGTCAGGAAAACATGATATAAAACTAAGCAAAATAGAAATGACTGAATTGTTCTGGCAGATTATGTAGGAAGGGAGAAAAACTCTGAGATAAATGGAAATCCTGCAATGAATATCTCCTGCAAACTGGAAAGTTATCTGAGGATTATGTTCCACTAGCAGCCCAATGCACAAAGATTCATGCAAGAATGGGCCTTCCTTCCCCTGGCTGCTGGCAGCACATTCACTCTGGCTGGAGCCGCCTTTCCACCTTCCCACGCGCTGCCCAGAGGCATGGAGCAGTTGGGGTGGTGCCATAGTGATGATGCAAGCATCTTGCCCCACCTCCAGCTGTTCAGTGCCTGTGTATGCAAATTAACCCACCATTTTTGTTGGTTAACTTTCATACTTACTCCTGATTGGCTGGTGGGCATCATGAAGGTACAGTCAATTAGCATGTTATTCTTTCATTACATAGATGAAAGGCCTCAGAGGACCTCGTACTCCCCAAGGCCATCAGCCAGGCACTAGCATGAGGGCACAGACATCATTAAGAAGTTTGGTGGTTCTCCTCTACAAGCTGGAAATGACAGGAGAGGAGAGATTCACAGGTCTGGGCTCATTAACATCTATATGGATGCGGTTGGGGCTTCCATATCCCAATAATAGAGACCAGGTGTCAAGGCTTAACTATAAAAAGCTATGAGACTGCAGTTACAAGGATGACCAGAAAGGTCAGAGAATGAGCTGAGGAGGAGCCAGGCAGGCTTGTACCCAAAGGAACTATATACATGATTAATAAAGTATGGTATCCCTATGAGAAAAAGGGCACCCAGCAAAGTTTCTGCTCAAAATCAATAACAAAAGACCAACAATGGAGGGATAGAAAACTGAAGAAAATTGCCCAAATAAAATATCACAACTCTGCTTGGTTATCAGATCCGAGATGACTTTGATATTTAAAATCTATTGCCTGGGTTCTAGGGATACCTAGGAGGAAAGATCCCCTAAAATCATGGCAAGTATATCTGCTGTGGTAATTCCATTAGACCTCTCCAAAAATGAAAGTTCCATTCCCAAAGGGGCCTATGGTTAGTCACTCACGTGAACCACCAGACATTTCAAAAACTATGGGATACTGGACACCAGTAAATTTGCTGTCTTCAACCCTATGCAGCCCCGGAATCCAGCAATTATCTCAAGGAGAAAATCAGCCACATGATTGCTTCATTACAAATCTAAGTCTCTATGTTTAGTCCCTGCAGTGTTCATTTTCTCAGAAGGCTCTGATATTGACAAACACATCATCATTGTATCTGGCTCTCCTAGTTGTTCATAATAAGAGTCCTTGTCCACCACAAGTTATTCCATCACCTTTACGAGGAAGTCTCATTCAGTATTTTACCATCTTCTGGAATAGTGTAATTATTCCACTATTCTCCTTTTCAACAAGTAACTACTCAATGGCTAGTATAGCACAGTATAAGATTAGAATCAGGATAAATACTAAAAATCTACCATATAGAAAAAAGAAGGAAATATTTGGTATTTATGGATATCATGTCCCTAGTGCCCTTTATACTCCAGGTCCAGACAATACTTCCTTCTCCTCTTCCCTCATCTCAGTAGTCACAGCCTAATCCCTACAATTTGCTTTAAGACTATCAAGTTTAATTCTATTATTTTTACTATCTATGTTCACATCAGTCACAAGAAGCCCTGGACTCCTACGTTATTCCCATCTCTGAGATTCCCAAACCCATATTCTGTTTATCTCCTAACCTAACCTCATCTCCTGTCATTCTTCAATTCTTGAAATTCCACTAGGCCTTCTGAACTAAATGGTTAGTCATCATAAAAACATCCTATATCTTCAAATACAGTAAGTCCTCGCTCAAAGGTGTCAATAGATTCTTGGAACTGCAGAAAAATAGCACATAACAAAATTTTGTCATAGGCTAATGGATATAAAGAAGAGTTCAGTTCCTACAGTATCTCATCAACCTTATAATAAAACGACGCTGAATGAAACATTATCTGAGGACCTACTATGTGTCAGTGAGGTTTCCCTTCATCTTTTTACTCCTCTTCCCTGGAGACATAGATTCCCACTCAGACCCCTAACAGTAGCTGGTTTCTGTACCCATAGTCCTAGTACCCCCAGGTGTGGAGGGTGGTGGGTGCTCTGTCAATGGCAATGTTTGTCCATTCTCCCTCTCTCTTCCCTAAACCCACCCAGCATGCATATGCAACTTCCTCCTGTCCTTATTACAGTCATCTCAGTTTCTGACAGTTACTGACCCATTTCTCTGCTCCTACTGACATATAAGATCTTATGTGTGAGGCATCCCACATCCCTGATTTAAACTGCAAACACACACACACACACACACACACACACACACACACACACACACACAGAGAGAGAGAGAGAGAGAGAGAGAGAGATACACTAGCACTCTATGCTGCTTTAGCTTGACTCATTGTTGTTATCCCTATTTGACATTGTATCTATTTAATTTTTTGTTTATTCTCTTTTTCTACAGTGGAATGTACCATACTATGAGCAGAGAATTTCAGTTTTCTGTTATATGTCCTGTATTTAGAATCAGAACTAACATATTGTAGGCACTTGAGAAAATTTAATTATTGATAAAAAGAATTTAAAAATCCTTAGAGATATAAAGCCATTTTGAGTGTATCCAAAGAGAGATACACTACTGGTAAGCCTAGTAGGATTTTCAGTGAACAGATGAATTTGACATGATGTACATATTCAAATTTTAAAAAAAAGTTCTCAGATCATATTTTCCCAGAGAAGCCCTTTGAGAGGGAGTATGCTCTCTCTTTTTGAAATTGATGTGTCTTATAGACAAACTGATAAGTTGCAGTTTTACAATTCTAATTACAAACTAATGTTGTCTATTCAGTTTGCATGTGTTTATATTCATTAATAAGCTCTCTCTTCATCTGTAAATGTTGTTATTTTTCATTCGTTCAGCAGCTATTTATTTTCCAGGCACTGTGCTAGTTGCTGGGGACAGAGGTTTCTGCTCTCAGAAGACTTACAATTAATTGTGTTTTTTCTTCAATGTCTAACAGCACCTTTTAACCACAGCATTACCAATGTCACATAAAGTTACGTGGTTATTTGTGGAAATCCTGACACATATGTCCTTGGCCTTAGGTGCTTTGGGTCTAGCCTAAAATAAACTCTCAAAAACATAACCTAATGTAAATGCCTTTGACAGGCTGGCCTGAATTCTATTTCCCATGATGTGATTAACCTTTGTAGGAGATCAGAGTGTCTCCCTGGCTTCAGTTTCTTTATCTATAAGAAAAAGTTAACAATTCCTATTCAATGTGAACATTATTATGAGGATGACAGAATGGTAGATAAAATGTTTTTGAAAACTTAATGTACTACTTACATTATTATCTCAACTGGGAGGTGACACTGTGTGACGTGACAAAGGCCAAGCTTTGGAAGGAGACAGGTTGAGAGCCAAATCCTAACCTCAGGACTCAACAGCAGATGGAAGCAAAGACGTTTAATTTGTAAAGTTAATGTGGGAATTAGAATTGACATATTTTAAAAGCACAGCACCTAGCACAGGATAGGGGAACACAATAAATGCCACTGTTAGCTCTTTATTTACTGTCAGATTTTCTCCCACATTTTTTTTTTACATACCTCAATTTTTAAACCTGTAGAATGGGGAAAATATATTGGACTCTTTCAAAACACATCTTCAGAAGCATTGCATTATCAACAGATTGTAATTCCCAGGCAAAAGCCACTATTATCCCATCCTGAAGGGCAGCGTTTTGATGTTTGTTTTTTTTTGTTGTTGTTGTTTTTTATTAGGTTTCTGCATAGTCAACACTGGAAAGACAGAAAAAATCACATTCAGGAAAAGCTCTTCAAGGCAGAACACCAGAGGAAAATAAGAATAATGAGGAAATACAAAGTGTAAAGTAAACCACGGCAAAGGGCCAAGAATATTCATACAAAGGGAGACTGGAGACAATCAGCTCTCATGTCCCTCCAGCTTCCAGCTCCTTTCAAAAGGCAGGAGACAAAGAACACTCTGCTCCGGCAGTTTTGAAAAGTCAAAGTCAAACAAGCCCCCTCACTTCCACTGTCCTTAAAGGACATGCCTTCACACTTCACTGTTGGCCTCAGATCACCGGCTCTGTTGACATCCTCTAGTCACACAGTGGAGCTGTTTACACTTGGTGGAAAGTTCAACTCTATTCTTCATTCATCTAGTGTCAAGGTTATTCTCCTAAGCAAATGAAAGTAGAATAATGAAATTTTCAAGTCATTTTTTTCACAGCTAGATTGTGTAGGCTTTGTGCCTTCACTCAAAATTCCCAGAAGTAGGAGGGTTTTCTCTTTCTTTCTCACCTAAAATAAAAGTAAGCTTTATATAATAACAGCTAGAAATTAGCTGATGTTTTGGCACACTCTGAACCTGGGTTATAACATTATTGCATTCTGCCTCTATACTAGTGGCTCTTTATATATTTGTAAGGCCTGGAACCAATACTCTGTTCCCAAACCTATCATTTAATGCTTTAGAAACAAAGTGACCTACTTTATAAACCAATAGACAAACTCAGTTGCATCACCTACTTGAGAATTTATTAATTTCATGGCACTTCACCTTTAAACCAATGTGTGAGGATTTAGGTCACATTTTGATAATCCAGCCCACAAAAGCCTAACTTTTTTTTATTCTCTGGTTGTATCTGAACATTCATGAATATAATAAGGGTCATACTATTCTATATCATGAGCTCAAAATGTAATTCGTTGTTGTAAAACTAAAATTTTACTGATGCTTTTCTGAATTATATAATCACCATGAAACAGTACCACAAAAGAGGATCAGAAACATAGCTGACAGATTAGATAGATGATAGATAAATAGATTAGATATATGATAGATCAATAGGTAATTAGATAGATATATAGTCAGGTAGGGAAATAGGTAGGTAAAAAGATTTTTAATATTGCAAAAAGATGGCCCATTTCCTTCTCAAGGCCAGCAGTTTATGACCACAAGAAGTGGGAACTATTGATTCCTGATACATGGCCTTTGATATTGGTCAACAAGTAAGTTTTGATATGTAAGTTTGGTTTTGTTCTTTGCCTGGTTACTTTAGGGGTTTGCGCATACATTAGTCATTTGCTGCCAGTCAGATGCTTACTTGTCTTTGTTGGTTGATTCAGAGTTAAACAGGTTTCTCTGCTGTCTTCCACCTCTTGCCCTGTCTTTGTGGTCCAGTGACCTTTGAGCCAATCAATCTTTCCTTCAGAGTCATGGCTTTCTCTATCTAGTTACCATATTTAAAATCTATGTACATACTTTGAGGCGAGATACAGTTTTCTAAAAAAGGGGTGCTCATGAAATGTTTTCTCGGTGGGACAGAGGGAAGGCTATGATTTTCTAGCCAGCACAGAAGCATCACAAGTAATGGAGACTTTTCCTCTGCTGGTTTCAGAGAGGAAGACTAAGGATCTGAGTTTCCTTTGTCTGGCTGTGATCACTCACATATTGTTAATGGCCTGAGGCACTCATACATTTCAGGGAGCTCTCCAGCCTTCTCTTGAACTAATTCCTTCCAGAGCCTCCATTCAAGTGTGACTCATCACTTTACAAAGCCACTGCCTCTCTCCACTTCTCCTGCCAAATGTGGAGGGCACGTCTTTCTCACTGGATTCCTGCCATTTCTTTCATACATTTGACGTAATCTTCTTTCCCATTGTTTTTGTGCTCAGGCTGTGCAGAACTGCAGGCAAAAACAGTAGAACAGAATCTCAAAAACCTAGAAGACAATGCTAAGATGTTTTCGGTTGTCCTGGGATATTCTTTGGTCATGAAAATATCTATTAGTTTTTGATTAGGGAGTTTCAGTTTAGTTCTCTTTCTGTATGTGTTTGCTTTGGTGGAAGAGTAGAGAGTTATATGACTTCATATTACTTAGAAAAGAAGGAGAAATTAGAGGTGATGTTAACAATATAATAAGATATGCCCAGGGGCATGGCTTAGTGGTTGAGTGTTGACCTATGTACCAGAAGGTCACAGTTTGATTCCTGATCATGGCATATGCTTGGGTTCAGGTTCAGTGAGGGGCATGCAAGAGGCAGCCAATCAATGATTCTCTCTCATCATTGATCTTTCCCTCGCTCTTTCCCTCTCCATTCCTCTCTGAAAGCAATAAAAATATATTAACATATATATAACACAAGATATGCTGAAAAAGTAAAGAAAATGTTAGTTTTATTTTAACAGTACAGAGGTCTTTTATTTTATTTTTTTTACACCTATATTGCCATGAATTCATAGGGAATGGGTTCCAGCAGTTTAGGCTCCTTCTCATTGGTTCTCATGAAGTGTGCTTCTCTGGGTGGAGTAGGCTGGCACATCAGATGAACCCACATACCTTTCTCTCTGTCTTATTTTTCTGATCATTTTCCTTTATATACTTCAGAAAGCTATGTCAGTTTTTAGGTACATAATATGCTCAACACATACATTAATTCTCTTGGCAAGAATCTTGCTCTTAACTTTTTTTTTGTCTACAGCAATGTCAACACATGCTGGGTGACACTGTAGACTCTTCCAGTTTTGCCATGTAATGTCTGTGAGGCCTTTCTTTTTTAACAATGCCCATTCCCTTGATGTCTACAATATCACCTGTCTTGTAGATTGGCATGTACTAGTATGTGGCCAAGGGAACAACTCCATGCTTTCTAAAAGGCCTACAGGACATACAGTGGGTGCCTCTCCTATTTCCCTTTGTGTTAGTCATTTTGGCGAATTATTGGAAGAGGGCAATTCTGGCCGAAAAGGAAAAAAAAATTTTAATAAAAAAATAATTGAACATTTTAGTCAAATTTACCATCGAAGCAGACTCTAGGCCTTATTAGAGATTTCATAGCAACTGAAATATTCATCACATCCAACTCTGCCTGAATTTTCACCCATTAATTATCCCCACTCTTCTCAGTAGTATCAACTCTTTCCTTTCGTCTGGCATCTTTCCCTTAACCTATAAACAGGCTCAAGTCTCTCCCATTTTAGGAAGCAGTACTTCCTCAATGCTGCCTCCAGTCTAGCACCTTCTCTGTTTTAAATGTTTCATAGTAACTGAACTTCTAGAATTAGCAATCTATATAAACTATCTCTACTTTCTAATATTTAGTTCTTACCTTTATTGGATACTATCCCTCCATTATTGCTATTCCAAAGTGAGCTTCTATATTGATAATTTCAATTTTATTAGTCAGTACTCCTGGATACAAGTGATTGAAAAGTCAATTTAAGCTGGGTAAAAGAAGTTATTTATATTATTATGGTCATTATTATTGTTTAGCTCATTTACTTAAAAGAGTTTGTAGAGCTAACTTTATGTCCAGCTAACCCAGGACTCACTATTACATTTCTGACTCTGTTTCTTTCTATTACAGCTTTATTTCTTGGCCAGTTCATGCTTTATGGTGGCAAAAGGTGACATGGACCTCTAGACTCATAGTCTCAGTGCTCTAAATTTAGCAGGGGGAGAGGGAGGAGAAAGTTTGTTTTATTATATTTCCCATGTAACTTTCAGTGTTAACTTTAGTAAACTCAGAGAAAGTTACATACCCAACTGCTAAATCAAGCAGTCCCAGGAGCTGCATCATTATGATAGATTAAGACCTGTGTCATATTAACTTTGGAATCAAGTGTGACTTTGAATTTCAGCTCTAATAGTGTTTATTAGTAGTAAAAATATAACTACACTTCATAGGTAACATCTTTTCATCATAACTACCATGTACGTTACATATTAGACATTATGAAGATGATAAATGCTCGAATAATTTAAGTAATTATTTCAACTCTAGAAATTAACAAAAAAGATCTAGAATCTGAACTCAAGTTTGCTTGATTTCAAATATGTGCTCTGTCCACTGCATATGCTGAGATACTGTACCTAAAGCACTCATCCATCACAGAGCTGGCACAGGCTTAACTAAAGTGGTTCCTTTTCTTTTCTCTGCATGTGCTATTCTGATCACATCACAATTCTTGAATATCTTGTCTTAAGGACCCGCCATAACCTGGTCCCCACCTACTTTAATACTTTCATCTCTAACCATTTTTTCCCAGGTCCTTCTGAATCATTGGTCACTCTTTCAACATACCAGGTTCCCTATTTGTTTGAAATTTACAATATAAAATATATTCATTTCTGTCTTGCTTCCTCTTCCTATGGCAAATTATTCATTTTTCAGGCTGACCTCAAGCATATACTTTCTTTCGTGTTCCCCTGCAGTCCATGCACACTCCTATTATGGAAATCATTTAATTATATTGTGGTAGTTCCTATATGGTCTCCCATTATGCTGTGAAATCTTCAAGCCAAGGCCATGGATCTTTTCATATCCCCAGTGACACAGTAAAGGTGCTATACAAATGTTTATTGAGTGAATAAATGTAGCTACAAAGAAATGATTTCCTTTCTCCCAGATTGGTTTAAACTCCCTTTCCCAGCATAAACTTTGTCAGACAAAAGAAAAACAAACTCCCTTTTCCTTCCATCCAGTTGATATTGATATAACTTCCTTAAATAATCTTCATTTTGTCTCATTCCTCTAACTCCATTACTGGAGCTACAGCTTTAGTCTCAATCTTCACCATGGCCTGGATTATTGAAAGAGTCTCCTTTGCTTTTATATAGACCTCTTTACAAACCATCTTCCACATGGATGCAAGGATGATATTACTAAAATAAACCAAAAAAATCCTTCTATAAATTTCTATTCTCTTGAGCACAAACTTGAGCCTTTTAAAATGAAAAAGCTACCTTTGTCTACCACTTTGGTGCTTTTCTCTTTATTATCCCCACATTCACATCTTATATACCAGCCATAGCAAAATTACTTAAGCATGCATCATGTCAAGTCTCTTCATTTTTCTTATGCTGTTGCCTTTATCTGGAACATTTCCTCACTATGTCCACTTGGCAAGTACAAGCTCATAATCATCATAACAATCATTTTATCTGTGAAGACTTGCATATAACCCTACATATAACTAATTGCCTCATTTCTTTTCCCTGGAGGTATATACTTTTATTTAAAAACTACAAACCTTTAATGCAACTCTTGTATTTATTTATTTTATTTTTCCAAATCAATGGTGAACCCCTTGATAACAGGGACTGTGTCTTATTCATCTCTTGTTCCCTGGCTCCTAGCCCAGTGCTCAGAACATAAATATTTGGTGGTTCAACTTAAAAAAAAAAAAAAAAAAAAGGAAGAAAAGACAAAAATACAGAAAGAAATATCTCCTTTCACTTTAGTTTCATGCCTCTGAGATACAAATCCCCAGAGAGAAAAGTATCTAGAAGAATAAAAAAGAGAAGACTTGTCAATCAAAATTGCTTTTGCAACAACAGCATCTGTTGCAATATAGTGAAGTTTATAAGCGCATGGATTATTTGGTCTGGAGTTTTCTCTTGCAAGATTTTAATTCTCCCAGAAATAGCTTTTTTCCTTTAATTGACTTAGAAAAACCATTAACAATTGCTGGGGAATAAAATCCAAGAAGTTTAAATTCTTATTCTGAGTGCTAACAAAAATTTTTTTAATAAATGAACTATTTTTGTTAAGTATATATTTTCCTCCCCTAATAGTTGCCTCAATTCCTAATGAAAAACAGGTACAAACTTATCAAAAACATTTTGTCTTAAAGTAGATACTAATTATTTTACTATTTCTTCAATTTATATTTTGTTTTGAAAGCTAGTGTGTGCTTATTAAATGAATTTATGTCTTTCTTAGTTTTACTTCTCTCTTTCTTTTTCTTCAAAATATCTGACAAGTAGTTCAACAAATACTCCCAGTTTCTGCCTACCAAGTATCTTAATGCCTTGCTATCAATATAAAGTTTGATACCTTCTTCTACTGAAATTACACCAGCAAAACAAATAAAAAACCTTTCATAGTACTTATTGAAAAATCATTATTGTGGAAGATCTATGAAATTCTTGCTAATGACCCTCAAGTCAACAAGTTGTATGGCTTATACCCGCCCTATTAGATGACACCCGGCATATAAGACAACCCCCAACTTTTCAGAAGATTTTCCTGGGTTAAAAAGTTGTCTTATATGCTGGAAAATATGATATAAGAGTTGCACAGCAAAAACTTGAGACTTTTAAAATGACAAAGCTTTTCAAAACTGCCTTTGTCTACCTCTTTGGTGCCTTTCTCTTTATTATCCCCAATTCACATCTTATATTCCATAACAAAAAAAAGTTGGGGGTCGTCTTATATGCCCAGTTGACTAATAACAGGAGAGAAACCAAGATGGCAGCATATTGTTTTTTCAAATATTTTTATTGTATTTAACACTATTGAATATATTTTCTAGAAAATCTTTGTTCTTTAGCATCAGTGATGCTGCTTTCTTGGTTGATGACAGACTGTCCATGAGTGTTAATTGGGAGAATGCCTTTGAGGACTGACTCTATTCCTCCTGGCCTGAAGAATTTAATTTGACCATTGATACTAAGCCCAGAATCCCAGGGATCAGAGAGACAAAGGGTATGTTAAATTCTGTTGAGTGGTTTCACAAGCTCCCTATTCAGATATTGAAACTTAAAGAATCAAAAGGTCTCTCAGATATTTGGGGACTGAGCAAACTTTATTCTTTTATTCTGCTTTATTCTCTCTTGTAGTCTTATTTTGTTGTTGTTGAATGAGAGATCATAAGGAAACCATGTAAATTTACTATTTTCCATTTGAAAAAAATCATGATGCTCCTTAGAAGCAAAATTAAGTCAGTTTTATATGTTTCTATATATTTTTAAAAGAAAATTCTCTGAAACCAAGTTATGTATATAAACATATATAAATGTATAGGTTATGATTTATGGACCTATAGCAGTCATCAAAACACATATTTTAAAACACATTATATTTTAAGTTTTTTGAGTTAATTTTTAAAATAATCAATCAAAAGATATGTGATATCTATGTTACAAACAAACACACACATCTATATATGAATTCTAAACTTACCTAACAAACTTAAGCTGAGTCAATAAGACCCAGAATATCCAAAAGAAGGCCCAAGGCCCCACAGTAGTTTGCATTGCTTCTGAGCTGTTCATCATCTGGGCACCTCCAAAACACAAACAAAGAAGAGGAATCTGCAGATCTCTCCATAGCTCCTGCTGAGTGGCCTCAGGCAGAGGCTAAATTAGCAACTCCTTGGAAATCCAAGAGCCAGTGCATCCAGTGGTCAGAGTGGGACCATCCAGATTACAATTCCTCAGATCCATAAGGGACACACTTAGGGAGAAGACTCAGTGAGCACCAAAGCTCCACTGAAGCAAGCTTTGTCTCATAAGGGTATTTCCAGCACAGAAGTTCTCCCAGCATAGATATAGCTGATCCTCACAGCCAACTGGCCTACAGGTCAATTCTTTCCAGTGATACCAACAACAATCAAGGCTTAACTACAACAATACTGTGCATACAACCTACAAAGGGGTGCACCAAGAGTGTCCACCTCAAATAATTAGAGAGTCTGAGCCACTGGGCCCTATAGGACACCTACCACACAAAGCCACTCTATAAACCCAGGGAAGCGGCCAAAATGTGGAGAAAAGAAACAGGTCACAAATGAAAAAAATGGAGAAAAGCAAATGACTGGATATAGAGTTCAAAACCACAGTTATAAGGTTTTTAAAGAATTTTCTAGAAAAAGGCAATAAATTTAGTAGACCCTCAAGGATATGAAAAAGGACCAACTAGAAATTAAACATACATTGACTGAAATAAATAATAATATACAGAGATCCAACAGAAGATTAGAGATGCAAGAATCAAGTCAAAGATTTGAAATACAAAGAAGCAAAAAAACACTCAACCAGAAAAAAGCAAAAAGAAAAAAGAATCCAAAAATATGAAGATAGTATGAGGAGCCTCTGGAACAACTTCAAGCATACCAACATCTGAATTATGGGGGTGCCAGAAGAAGAGAGAGAGAAAGATACTGAAAACTTCTTTGAAGAAATAATGACTGAAAACTTCCCCCACCTGGTGAAAGAAATAGACTTACAAGTCCAGGAAGCACACATAACCCCAAACAAAAGGAATCCAAATAAAACCACACTAAGACACATCATAATTAAAATGCCAAGAACAAAAGACAAAGAGAGAAAATTAAAAGCAACAAGAGAAAAACAGTTAGTTACCTATAAGAGAGCACCCATATAACTGGGGATGTGCCCGCAACCAAGGTATATGCCCTTGACCAAAATCGAATCCAGGACCTTTCAGTCCACAGGCCGATGCTTTATCCACTGAACCAAACCGGTTTGGGCTAATGTAATTTTTTAAATTTCAAATGTAACATTTCTTTTTCCCTGGTTGTCTCAGTACTGAAACATTGGGGAAGTATCATGAAGTAATTTTTTAGACTATTTGGTATTCTGTATACTAAAAAAAATCCATTACACTGAATTTAAACATTTTGAAACTTTATGTTAAAATATTTTACCACTAAAGCTTTATGTGTTCTTATATTCCAAATCTCCTCCAGCAAAGCAAATCCTTTGGTTTAAGCCCCATAGTTGTAAATGTACCTGTGATATTTTTTAAAAGTGCTTCCAAATATGGTTAATCTTACATTTTACTTTTCATGTTATTTGGCTTCAAATGCTAACAAAAGAGACTGTTTTACTTATACTGGAAGCTATTGGCTTGAAACTCTACTTATTAACTTGAGTACAAATAAGTAATTGTGTGTTCAATTTTACACGCTCAAAGAAAAAATAGAGGCAGGAAGAATTATCAACATGAAATTAGAGCTAAATTTCACATAGAAACATTGCTAGTTCTCTGTGAAAATCCGCTTCTAAAATGAATGTAACAACAGAACACAAATCCACATATTAATATGAATATTCACTGATAGGACACATTCCCAATTTAGTTTTAAAGGAACCATGGGGAGCACTTTATTGGCTCATGAGTAAAAGTAATAGATAGGGCAGTTTATTATTTTGGAGCATATAGAACATAATCTGAAATTGCAGTGTTTTTATGATTTCAGCAAAGACAAAGTATGCCCTATGTGTATCTCATGGTGACTTGGAGTAGGGCCAAAGTACACAGCACAGGAGTTCTGAGAGTTAAATCATCATATACTATCAACCAGAACAACACACAGTGATTCAAGTCATTTGCCCTGAAAGCAATTTAGAAAGAAATTCAAGTAAGGCTGGCTAGAACAAGTCCATCACTGTTTCTAGAAAAGTAAGAATGTAGGAATTTAGTTTTTCAGAGAGACTCTGAAGTATACATGTAAACAAATGCAGTGTCTAATTATTAAAAATAAGTTTCTTTAATAATAGATCAGTTAGGTCTTTGAGAGATAAGTTTTATGCCATATATTAAAACACTTATTTCTAATAGTAAAACACAACATAAAAACCATCCAACTTAGTCAATCCTTAACTCTAAAATAAAATGAATGTTGAGAAACCTTATTTCATATTTTTAAAATACTTAATAAATTTATCTTTAAATAGAATTTAGTTTTGTTCAGAAAATCTGAGAAGTACTGGCTTAATAACTATATTTTTAAGTCAGTTAATGGGGAGTAATTGGAACATGCTACATATTGCTGATGGTAGTCAAATAAATGTACCTATTAAAAAATACATGTACCTATAGCTGTGAGGGATCTTGTTATTCATCAGTGAAAAAACCTCTTTACAACTACATTTGATTTTCCACAATTATTCATGCTAAAAAACATCCAAACCAAAAGTGGACAAATATTTTCATCCTGTATTAAATGATATTATAAAGGGCTGGGCTTGATAATGAAGGGAAAAACATTTACTGGCATACCAAGGTGGTGTAAAAACAGCAATAACTTTGACAACAAAAAGCTTAGTCAATTCATAGTTAACAGTCATTTTCTGCATTAAATATTGAATCAATATTGCCTTAAAAATCATCAAAAGATGTTACAAGGTAAAATGGTATTTACCTTAAAATTTATACAGTAGAAAGCATTTCTGGTGAGGATAATTTAATATACACCAATGTGCATAATGGTATAATATTATAAATATAAGGCATATTAAAACATTCGACTCTTTTTAATTGCTGAAACTGTACCTCTGAAGACGCTAAATACTACAAATATTTGTTGAAATCTATAGCATTTACCTAGTTTAAATGAATCAACCACTAATTAGAATCCATTTCAATTTATCTTATTTATTTTGGGGAAAAATGTTGTGTGATGATTACACAATTTATACCAATCCCTTCAAACCACCCACTAGTCATAACCTTGGGCTTTAACCTGATGCTTTACCCTTTGATAAATAAGATGCTAATTTTTTACTAAATAACAACCCCTGAGAACCACTGAGAAAAAGTTTTATTTTATAATGCTAGAACTGCAAAACAGATAGAGAAATGTGCTTCATTTATTTCAGTGATAGAATGCAAAGAGCATGTAGATCTAAAGAGCTGTAGGATTTGGGCTAACAAAGACAGGCTCCTGTGCCTTTTGACAATTATACTTGAAGTATTGACACAAGGTTTAGAAATGTTGTTATATTTTCTAAAATATTGATTATATGTATATGGAAAATTGCTTAAAGCTCAATTTCATGGTTCTTAAAAAATAGGGGAGGGGGGTAAATAAAAGCTAATTCCCTAGAACATAATCATGGGTCCCTATAATTCAAAGACACAGGTATCACACTTCTACACTTGCCTTGGTTGATGACTAACTGTGAAGCTGGAAAAGTTGTTAAACTTTTTAACTGCCAGGTTCTTGAATTTAACTTCATTCAACATGTGATGTAAAGACAAATTGGAAATATATCTCTATATTGTGTCAATACTTCAAGTATAATTGTCAAAAGGCACAGGAGCCTGTCTGTGTAGCCCAAATTCTACAGCTCTTTAGATCTATATGTTCTTTGCATTCTATCACTGAAATAAATGAAGCACATTTCTTTATCTGTTTTTGCAGTTCTAGCATTATAAAGTGTATTACAATTCTCAAGAAATGCTATAGAAATTAAAGATAAGAAAATGGTTAATATGTTAGGACAAAAACATGTTGACAGAAATACTTTTAAAACAGTAGAAATACCTCCAAAAAGCAAAGCATGCATTTCAGCCAAATAGATATATTTTTAGAGAATTATGGAAGAAGACTTAAGGTTTTGATATTGGTGTTATGACCATATTTTCTTTAATGGTATTTGTTACAGATGTTAAAAATTTGCATATTACTCTTTTATTAGATAGGATTTTAGTTTTCAGTGTCCAAATGTATAGAAATTAACATTTGGACACTGAAAACTAAAATCCTATCTAATAAAAGAGTAATATGCAAATTGACCATACCTCCACCACACCCACAAGCCCTCCCTCCAGAGCAAGTATGCAAATTAACCCAACCAAGATGGCTATGGTCACAGAGAGAGCCGGAGGGAGGCTTTGGTTGCCCCTGGCACTGGAGAAAGCCAAGTTTTCTGCATACCCTGGCCTGCCAGACCTCCACTTAAGGCAACAAAGTTTCAATGGCTGTGTGAGCATAAGGCTTGGCTCTGCTCCAGGCTACAAAGTTTCAATTGTAGAAGATAAATAAAGCCCAGATACCAGGGCCTCCACCTGGGTTGCCAAGAGGCATGACTGGCCTGCAAACCACCACAAACCCCTTGCCAAGGCCACCCCATTCCCCAAGGGAACACCTACCCTCATCCAGACACACTTCAGGACAAACCTGCTGACCCCTACCCATGCACCAGGTCTCTAGCCTATCTAATAAAAGGTTAATATGCAGATTGATCATCACTCCAACACACAAGACGATTGCCTCTATGTGGTCAAAGATCCTACCCCTATGTGGAAACAGGATGGCCACCACAAGATGGCCAGCAGGGGAGGACAGTTGGGAGGGACCAGGCCTGCAGGGGAGGAGCCTAAACGAGCAGTCAAACATCCCTCAAGGGGTCCCAGATTGGAGAGGGAGCAGGCTGAGCTGAAGGACACCCCTCCCCGCATGCATGAATTTCATGCACCAGGCCTCTAGTATGTACATAATTCTGGGTAAAAGTAAAGATACATATCTTATTCAGAGTCAAAAGGTTTAGCATTAATTTGCCAGGGACCCTAAAATTGATCTATAATTCACAATCATATCAAAATCTCAACAATTTTTTTAAATTTTTTATTATATTTTTGTTGAGATTTAACAAACATTATAAAACTTACATGAAAATGTATATAACATGAAATAGCCAAAACAACTTGAAAAAGAACAAAATTGAAGGCCTCATACTACTTGATTTTAAAACTTATTTTGAAGCTACTAGAGGCCCAGTGCACGAAAATCATGCACGGGGGATGGAAGGGTGAGCCTCAGCCCAGCCTGTACCCTCTCCAATATGGGACCACTGGAGGGATGTCCAACTGCCCATTTAGGCCCAATCACAAGAGGATCGGGCCTAAATGGGCAGTCGGACATCCCTCTCACAATCCAGGACTGCTAGCTCCCAACTGCTCACTTGCCTGCCTTCCTCATTGTCCCTAACTGCTTCTGACTGACAGCCTGATCACCCGCTACCACTCCCCTACCAATCGGATTGATGTCTAACTGCTCCTCTGCCAGCCTGTTTTCCCCTAACTGCCCTCCCTGCAGGCATAGTCACCCTTAACTGCCCTCCCCTGTAGGCCTGGTCACACCTAACTTCCCTCCCTGCAGGCCTGATCCCCCTCAACTGCTCTCCTTTGCAGGCCTGGGTACCCCCCTCCCCAACTGCCATTCCCTGCAGGGCCAGTCCCCCAAACTTTCCTCCTCTGCTGGCCTGGTCATTCCTAACTGCCCTCCCCTGCAGGCTTGATTGCCCCAGCTGCCCTCCCTTGCAGGTTTGGTCCCTCTCAATTGCCCTCCCCTGCTAGCTTGATCACCCACAACTGCCCTCCCTTGCAGGCCATCTTGTGTCCACATGGGGTCAGGATCTTTGACCACATGGGTGCAGCCATCTTGTGTGTTAGAATGATGGTCAATCTGAACAGTGGTACCTCAAGATACGAGTGCCCTAACATACAACATTTTTGAGATATGAGCCGTCGAGCGAGCGATTTTTGCTTTGAAATACGAGCAACCTTTGAGATAGGAGTAATCGCGCGGATTGGCTGGCTGCACAGGACCCACCAGTTTACTACGATTCAAGCATCTCATAGTTTCCCACTCCTCAAGGTTATGAAACAAATTAAACTCATATCTCGAGGTACCACTGTGTTACTCTTTTATTAGATAGGATAGAGGCCTGGTGGATGGGGGGTCAGCTGGTTTGCTCTGAAGGGTGTCCCAGATCAGAGTGGGCATGGGGCAGCCTGGGTGAGGGGCCTGTGGTGGTTTGCGGGCTGGCCACATCCCCCAGCGACCCAAGCAGAGGCCCTGGTATCTGGGATTTATTTATCTTCTACAATTGAAGTTTTGTAGCCTGGAGCAGAGCCAAGTCTCCTGCTTGCTCTGTTGCCATTTCTGTTGGGGTTTATTTATTTTCTATAATTGGAACTTTGTAGCCTTAAGCAGAGGCCAAGACAGGCCAGGGTTGCAGAAAGCTTGGCTTCCTCCATCACCAGCTTCATGGCTGCCACCTTTTTGGTTGGAATTTATTTATCTTCTATAATTGAAACTTTGTAGCATTGAGTAGAGTCCTGGGCTGGCTAGGGTATGCGGAAAGCTTGGCTTCCTCCATCACTGGGGAAACCCATGCCTTCCTCCTGCTCTCTCCATGGCCACAGCCATCTTGTTTGGGGTTAATTTGCATACTTGCTCCTGATTGGCTGGTGGGTATGGCTTGTGTTGTAGCAAGATATGGTCAATTTGCATATTACTCTTATTAGATAGTATGATAACCTAAGATATGATAATTTAAGTATAGCATTGGCATCAAGCAAACAAATATATCAATGGAGCAGAACAGGCTTTCCATAAATAGACTTTTATAAATAAGTGGTTTTTAACAAAGATGTGAAGACAATTAGATTTTTCAACAAATAAGCAACATTTGAAAATCCATATGCAAGAAAATGAACTTTGATTCATATCTAGCACCATCAAAAAATGAACTCAAAATGGATCATAAATGTAAAACCTAAAACTATAAGATTTCTATGAGAAAATTTTGTAATCTTGGGTTATCAAAGATTCCTTTGGACACCAAAAGCCTAATCCATATAAGAACTGATAAATTGAGCTTAAAATCAGGAACTTCTCTTTTGTGACCTAGTAAGGCTGACAGGTTAGGATGTGAGATCAACAATTTAAGGGAAAAGATAAAAATAGAGTGTGAATAAATGAGAGCTACATAAAGGGACTTGCTGAAGGTAAAGAATTCATGGAATAGGTAGTAAAATGGGAATCAGGATTAAAGCTAATTCTTTGGGTTAATTTAAATAAAACTGAATTTTCTCGCTTATTATATTAAATAATGATAATAAGTAAAATACTAAAAGAACCACTTCTTTCCTCCTCCTATATTCCAGTTTTATTTTACTTATTTTATTTTTTTATTTTAAATTTGAAGGAGTTGAGGTATGTCAACTTTTTTTAAATATATTTTATTGATTTTTTATAGAAAGGAAGGGAGAAGGATAGATAGTTAGAAACATCAGTGAGAGAGAGACATCGATCAGCTGCCTCCTGCACGCCTCCTAATGGAGATGTGCCAGCAACCAAGGTACATGCCCTTGACCGGAATCAAACCTGGGACCTTTCAGTCCACAGGCCAGTGCTCTATCCACTGAGCGAAACCAGTTTCGGCTATATTCCAGTTTTATATTTAGGGGGTATTTTCTCTACTACAAGTAGAATTTGGAGGACTACTGATGTGGCTAGGTCATGGCAGCCCATTGTCAGAAAAAAACTTCTGGATCTCAAACCAAATCTACATAATTCAAAAATATTTTTTAAATATATTTTTATTGATTTATTTCAGAGAGGAAGGGAGAGAGATATAAAAACATCAGTGATAAGAGAGAATCATCACTGAGGATCAAGCCCACAACCCTTTGAACCATGACCGCCTGGTTCATAGGTCAACTCTCAACCATTGAGCCATGCCAACCAGGCTCAAAAATATTCTTTATAATGAGTACTAAGCATGTACTTCAGATATTTAAGACTTTCATGTAGATCTATCTTTCCAACAGCAAACCAATATTCATTACATCATTAAAACAAGAGAAAACCAAGCCATTATCTTTTCACATCCTCTGTTAAAATACTCATCAACACAATTTAACCATAACTTTAAAATAATTTATGCATAATTTGCAAACCTACTAATGCATTCCAGTAATCATTAAAAAATTTCCTGCCAAGAGTACTGGTCTTGCCAAAACCGGTTTGGCTCAGTGGATAGAGTGTCGGCCTATGGACTGAAGGGTCCTGGGTTCGATTCCAGTCAAGGGCATGTATCTTGGTTATGGGCACATCTCCAGTAGGGGGCGTGCAAGGAGGCAGCTGATCGATGTCTCTCTCTCATCGATGTTTCTAACCTTCTATCCTTCTCCCTTCCTCTCTGTAAAAAATCAACAAAATATATTAAAAAAAAATAATACTGGTCTTCCCAGGTACTTCCTGCATGGACCACATAAAATAGTGGATGCCTGTGCTTGCTTCAGCAGCACATATACTAAAATTGCAATGATACAGAGAAGATTAGCATGGCCCCTGTGCAAGGATGATAAGCAAATTTGTGAAGCATTAAAAAATAAATAAAATAAATAAAATAAAATAGTGGATACCTAATGTAAGTTAATTATATGTGTTCTTTGTCAGAATATTCCCATAACCCAGAGATAAAAATTAAGAGGCCTTAAAGGTCTGGGGCTACAAACTGCCATGCTTCCCACCTTGAGGTTAAGAATAGAGAGAGTAAATCAAATGTGTCTAGCGAGGCAGAATCATAGGCTGGAGGTAAAGCATTACTAGCATTTCTCTCCAGTTTCCCTTGTTATTAAGGTCTAGCTATCTTAATGTTTTTTTTCCCAAAGTGAAGTTGCAAAAACTTTCATAGATACCAAGAACTTACATTTTTTGCTTAAACTACTTTGAGTTATAATTTTTAAAAATTGCAAAATACTTGAAAATTTAATGAGCTACTTAATATGAAAGAAAATGCATTAACAAACATTCTCTATGATATTAAATAACCATGTAGATATAATAATTAAAGAAGTATGATTATAAGGGTGGAATATATATATACAGATTAATTTGAGTATTCAAAGACCAGAATCATACCAAGTATATATTAATGAAAAAAGATAAATTCTTCATAAAATGCTACTGTGTCAAGTGCCTCCTTAATGGAAAACAAGTACGTCCAACATCTTCTTGAAATCTGGTATTAACATAAATTTTAGATGTATTAAAATTTTTACTATGAAGAAATGACTATAAAAGTACTAGAAGAAAATATAACTGAGTACTTACATTAAAATATGGCAGTCTTTTTAAGCATGAGGATATAGCTAAGAACAAGAAAGAAAATTTGGTTTAAATTTGAAACATTCAATTTCTAAAAGGTTGACCTAAAATATAAGCTTTTACATAAACAAATATTTAAAAAAGATATATGAGCAAATGTCCTTGTTATATAAATGCGTTAAAAAAAGGACAAATATATATAGAAATGAGTTAAGCACATGAGGAGGCAACTTAATGAATAAATGAGCAACTTCACAAATAAATGAAAAGAAATCTCCAATAAACTCATGGAAAAATAGCCAAATTCATCAATAATAAAATGATGCACTTTGAAAGGTGATATAATTTTCCACTGTGAGACTGACGAAGATGAACAAATGATTAAATGTAATATTCATTACATTTAATGTATATGTAATGAAGGCATAAATATTCTTACATGTTCTTTTCTTAGCAATAAATTCAAATTGCTTTCTTGGAAAGCAAATCTATAACTTAAAACTTAAAATGTATTTAGACTCTTTGACTCAGTTCCTCAACTTCTAGAAATTTAATGGAAATAAAATAATGGACTAGGAGATTCACCAAAAACTTTTTAAAAAATACAGAATCAAAAATTAAAATAACTGCACAAATGCAGAGGATTTGTTAAATGAATTATGACAAAAACATTAAAAGTGCTCATTTAGATATATATTTATTGAAACAGGAAGACATAAATTATATATTGTTAATTTAAAATGGAAATTTATAGAACAGTATACTCTTTTACTTTTAGAAATATATACATAGGTATATATAATATTTGATATCCTAAGATTTTAAAGAAGCAAGGAAAACCCCTTTTCAGGCTAGAAGAAGGTTCATGGCAAATATTCATGTGGTCTCAGTTTCTGCTGAGGGCATGCAAACAGTTTTATTACCAACATTTCTATTACACAGAAAAACACCTGTTCATTCATCTTAATTCTGATGAATTAGTTGCTGACCTACGTAAGAGATGTTAAGCCCTGTGTCAAAATTAAGAGTCTAGAGAACTGGCATATCTTGTATTTGAGAATGGCAAACCTTTTCTACATTATCCCATCTGCTCTGAAAGGCTCTGTTAAGTCTCAGACTTAAGTCTTTCTAAGTCAGCTAAAAGGATTAAAATATGGACACAGAAACATTAGCACCCAGCCCTGAGTTTAAAATATCATGCAGGACCAGGAATCATTGGCTCATTTGCAGCTACTCATTGCTACCACTTACTTTTCCCAATCTGGGGGAAATAGAAGGTGCAGCTCCACAAACAACTGCCACACCTTCCTTGAAGACTGCAACTAAAACCAATGCAGCCAGATGGCTTAGAGGAATGGCAGGCAATGCTCCCTACTAATTTTTCCTCATCAATCTCCAAACTGTAAACCTCTCTATTTTTTTTTTCTCCTGTGTTTTAATGCTCATTGGTTCTGGACTTCCTTTCCTCTCACTCAAATTTCCACTCTATTACTTCTCTCAGACCCTTGATTTTATGGTCTTGAACTTGGAATTGTAAAAAACAAATTCCCATCTTCACTATCTTCACCATCTTTACCAAATATTCCCTTTTCTTCTTGTCAACAGAAACCTTTCTCTGCCAGGCATAGCTGCCATACGTAGAAATAGATACGCACCACTGGACCCCCTTCAAAAATTTACTGACCAGCTGAAGGAAGTGTGGTGAGACTCGATCTACAGCTGTCAGATCCTTTCTGGTTGGCCACGGGTGAAGGGCCTCCTAGTCTAAAGTCATGTGATTGGAGGGCAGGCTGGAGATTAAGCAAGGTGATGGTATAAAGGAAAGCTATTTAAAGTCTGGGGCAGGGGGCAAGGTTGGACTAGCAGAGGTCAATGTAGGGAAAGAGGACTTATTTAAAACTTTCAACAACAGGGATTTTATTTTCACCCAAAGATGGCATATTATGATGGGCTATCCTCACTCAAGTGTTCCCTACATAATTGTTAAGATTATGTCAGCTCTATCTTGCAATGTAACTTCTTCCTCGGGCAAATATAGCTTCTCCCCCCTTCCCTTCACAAGTGTTGATTCCTAATTAACAACTTGCCTTTGAACTCTATTGCAGTGTCTGCTTCCAGAGACCCCAACCTGTGATCAGTGGTATTGGTAGTGGTCCAGCAAGCAAGCAATAAGGTGGGATTTGGGAGCAGACATTGAGGAATCTGATGGCAAATGGAACATAGCCCCCTTGCCCAAAATAGGCATCCAATTGTTAGAATTGTCACTGGTGGTGAATTGGAAAACTAC
The DNA here is from genome assembly GCA_011751065.1 of Lasiurus cinereus. Classification (NCBI taxonomy): domain Eukaryota; kingdom Metazoa; phylum Chordata; class Mammalia; order Chiroptera; family Vespertilionidae; genus Lasiurus; species Lasiurus cinereus. The sequence continues at coordinate 25,095,789 of JAAGEH010000311.1, forward strand.
CAGTGGAAGAGGCAGAAAATCTGGTTAGAATATACATTCTAATATAGATATTCATATATATGTACTAGTATATACACATATTCATATGTATATGTATATGCATCTATACACTGAGTGGACAGATTATTATGATCTCTGAACTCAGTGTATATCCTATATAATAAAAGGCTAATATGCAAATTGTCCCCTTGACCAAGAGTTCAACCAGAAGTTTGACCAGCAGGCAGGCAGGCCAACCATCCATCTCTCCTTCCCCTGGCCAGACTGGCCGGACCCTATAATATATATACACACTGAGTGGCCAGATTATTATGTGTTCAGAAATCATAAGAGCAATGATGAATTTTCTGGCCAAGTATTCAGGTACATTGAAGGGAAAAGTTAAGAAAATCAGCACATGGAGGTGTCCTGATTGGCAGGGGTAATTCTTCCTGTTCATTAGAAGGAGAAAGAGTGAAGGCAGCGAAAAAGATGTGTATAATCTAGATGATCCATGTGGTGCCTCTTTATACTTCTTTGCCCAATTGTGAAAGTAAATGAACAAATACAGTGAATCTGGCCCGAGAGAGGCATAATGACATGAAGCTCAGGCCCCAGAGATTAGTATGGTCTGGGTCATGCCACCAAGTAAGCCAGCGAGGACAAGCTGATAGTGAGGAAAATGTAGAATTAGTAATGAATGATTGAGACAATAAGCATAGAATGCAGCCCTGAAATCAAATGTAGCAGCAAAGACTGGTTTGTCTCACTACTTCCTTCCTTTATATTTGTTCTTAAAAGTTATCCACTGGAATTCTGAAAGAGCTGCTTCCTGAATTTATATGGAGAAGATAGCCTTGGTCAAAGGGGTGCCTTGTCTAGGTCATGTTTGTTCCAGGATTTCCCACCTTTGGAGACTTGAGTGAAGTTGAGTGAGACCTAGCCATTTCAGAGTATACCCCAATAGGCAAGTCATTCCAGGGTTCCTCCCTAGGTTGGTAGAGGTTTTGTTGGGCCTTCATCAGAGTTCCAATTTCTCTGCCCAATCCTACTTTTTCTCCTTTCCCTTTATAGGTATTAATCCATAATACAATCTTGTACCACAAAGTCTATCTCAATGTCTGGGTTCACCTCCCAAACTACACCACCACCAGTTAGAAAATTCACATGGTCTCTTCTTTGTGGATGCTACTATGTCTCTGCACCTGGTATCAGCATCTTGGTGGCTTTTGCAACAAGTAGAGGACGTTATTGGTCAAAATTCAGGAGAGCTGCCTATTAACATAGTTGCACTAAGAATGAGAGAATTACGTTTTGCAAGATCAGGATGTGCTGTTGGGAGGATGATGAGTCTTCAGAAAGTTGGATGCTTAAGTGTAATAATGTGTCCATACTTGAGGAAAATGCAGAAATAAATGTTGGCCAGGGAAAATGAAGGGAATTTTTTTTTACTCATTCATTTGAGTGTGAAAATTAAAGCCAATGATACAATTCTGTCTAAAAAAAATGAGTTACTTTGTGTAGTATGTTACCTGCTCCCTTAAAATATCTACCTCAAAGACTGATATTCTTCAAGGATTCTGAAATAAATTTGGTCTTCTTTTTAATGTGTCTCCATTTGAAGACTGGACATTGAGGGTGCCTAGTTTTACACAAGTTACCCCTAAGGACTTATCATCCAAGATTTCATATATTCACGTAAGTACTCAGCTCTAACTCAGATTAAAATATTCAAGCTAGGTTGAATCCAAGAGAAAATTTCCATGACTTTCTAGCTAGAGGAAAATGTGTTCAAATAGACCTAAACTATATTAGTATGGTGACTGAAATACACAGAAAATTATTGTGGAGGTCTTGCTGTAGTCTGAGTTACAATTTTACAATGCCTAGTTCTGAAATGGTTGTTCTGGAGGGAAAACTAGACATATAGCAGTATAAGGATTCACTCAATTGAGAAAAAAATGAAAGATTTCCTCAATACATTATCATCTAGAAGTTGCTTTACAATCTAACTTCAAGAGCCTCCCAAGAATATAACTAGAAGGATATAAGGGGACATAAGGCAGGATAGAAGCAGATGTAACCAGGCTTGTAGAATTTGTAATAGAAAACTGAGAGGCTTCTTTTTTGATATAGCTCCTATTTATTGCACACTAAAAATGAGTGCCAATAGTGAGTACTCAGATATCTGAAAATTTTAAAATAATTTAACAATTTTTATCCATAGAAGGTAAAAATCATATGCTGAGCATGATGGGGTGGAGAGAGGGTCACAGATTTGAAGAAAGTATAAAATTTCAATGTAATTCTTTCAAATTTCTTGGCCTGATTCCATTCATTCCATGGAACATGATCTCCTCTGCATTTTTCCTCTTGTATACCTGGCCACTCTGGGAAGCAAGATCCCACTCCCAACATTGATGTGCTATGAAGAGGCAGTCCCTATGGCTCCCACCTTGGTGAGAATGATAGAAGATGTGCCAAAGCTCACACTCCACCCAGAGAGGCTGTGACGGGTGCAACATTAGTAAATAAGACAAATACGAAGACAGCTGGAGTGCTCTACCGAGCAAGTGACTAGGACCCAAGAAACAATGGGTCAAAGCAAAGCTGTGGTGATGTAAAAAAAGAAAAATATCTAAAACATTGTCATATTGAATTCAGCCATTCAACCAAGTCTGATATAACCATACAATGTCCCCTAATGGTGTTAGAGAGAAAACTAGATGGTGGGTCCATTAAGAGAAGTGAAGCTTAATATCCCATGATTATTCCTGTTCTATGGATTTGCTCATGCAGGTAACTCAATAGAAATAGTTATTCGTTAATTTAGGACGAGATTGGTAGTAGAATCAACAGTGGTCTGGTCCCACAAGAGTTGAAGTGTGGTGGATGGAACACATAATTCAAAGGAATAATAATCAAGAGTGGATTTAAACCATCTCACAACTTCTTTCCAAATGTTAGGTGGGGGTAGAGGGGAGGATAATCCTTTGCTGGAAGTTAAAATAGCAATAAGAATTTCTTACTCATCTGTCTGCACATGCTCCTAGTCTAGTCCTAAGTTATTTTATCTCTGAACCCTTCTGCTTCTTTGTAGAGAGACGTTTTTATATGGGGAGAGAAGTGAAAGAAAAGTCCTGTCCTCCAGTTCATACTCCATTAAATAGTGTAATTTGAGTTTGTAAGCTAAGTATATGGTACCTGGTGGACTGTCTGTCTCTAAAGCAGTAGATGATTATTTATTTCCCCCCTCCACTCCCTATTGGGAACACAAGATACTTCAGGTTGAGTTAGACCCAGTACAATAGTGAATACTCTGAATATGGCCAAGTGTAAGAATTTGATCCCAGCCACCATCTCTCTTCACTCTACCCTATTATTTCTCTTCACTCCTGTTTCATAGCTTCTACATGTGCAATTGATATTTGAGGGACAATGCAAAATTAATTGATTCTTATTAATTACATCTTTTTAATGCAGATAAAGCATTCCATTCCTTGGATACTGTCATATTTACTAGCTCACTGAGCCATGTGTCATTTGTAAATCTTAACCTAGATACTCTCTTCCAGAGAAAGATTTATAAGAAGTCTGCCTAGAGGAAGTGAGATGCTCCAGATGACCTTTGCAAGTCCCGGCCAGGCTTATGTTTTGAATTTTCCATAACATTTCATTATGTAAAACAGACCCATTAGCTGTGTTTACTCAGGCACATGGAGAAAGACTGAGACAATTACCTAAAAATCCACTGTGACTTTTCAGTAAATGTTATTAAAGAAAAAGTGGGAAATGGGGCTTGAATTACCCAGGGTGTTTATTTCCATTGATCAAAGTCACAAAATAATTACCTCATTTCACTGTGCTTGATTGCTCATAAGTTCGTGGCAGATTTTATCTTAGGACCTAAAGAAAGGAAAATATGGTGAAACTACATTGAAACTGACAGAGCAGAACGCTGTCATCAAGGTTCTCTTATTTAAAGTGAAAGAACACCTCCATAAAGTCAAAATTGTTGCAAGTGTAAGTTAGATTAATGAGGAAAAATAGTGAATACTGATCAAGAAATGATAGTAAAAAATGTAACATTTTATACCAAAATCTTACTACTTTACATCATAATGTAATGAAATGGTTTCTGTTAGTTCTTAGAATAAAGCTCCTAATGTTGAGCTTTATAGAAGTCATAAACCAGGGGTAAATAATAGGTAAGATACTCTCAAGATGGTGCTACAAAGATCAGGAGAAAGAGACATTTTTAAATTACTTAAAATGATCACAAATTTGCATATGCATTTAAAATTCACTTAGGAAAACATAAGCTAATTCCCATGGTGGAAACAAAGAAAAGAACTACTAAAAAAATTAAACTATTCCGATTCAAGACAGTGATTCTAAAATGAAAGCTAATTTTTCCCTTTCCCTTGGTTGATGGAGAAGTATCAAGTCACAAACCAGGCTCATCATAATTTTCTATATATGGGACTAGTGAGGCTATTTACTTTCTGCCAAAGATCAGGAAACATTCCAAGGCAGTGAGATGTTTTAATCTGTGAGACATTATCTCAGGGGAAATGGTAGAATCCCCTTCACTGGTCACTCATTGTTTACTTAAAAAGTAGGGTGGATAAAATATGATAAGATTTATCATGGGAAGCAAATCTTTTTTAAAGAAAGAGGTAAGAGCAGAAGATAAAAAAGGAAACAACCTCTACTCAGTGCCCACTCTGGGAACAAGGCATTTTTACATGCTGATTTCATATCTACAGCCACTCTGGGAAAGGATGTCAGGAACATTTTGCAGATGAGAAAGCTGGAAAACTGAAGCTATGAGTAGCTTGCTGAAGTCAAGAATAGTGAGTGACAAAACTGGGAACTTGAGCCCAGGTCTCTTTTACCCTGTGATGGTTCATTTAAAATATCAAGTTGACTAGGGCATGGGATGACCAGATAATTGGGTTAAATATTCTGGGTGAGTCTGTGAGGGTGTTTCTGGAAGAGATTAACATTTTATTTCATAGACTAAGGAAATCTGATTGCCCATCTCAGTGGGGGTGGACTCCATCCAATCTGTCTGAAGCCTGAATAGAATAAAAGGAAGATAAAAGAATTTGTTCACTTCAACTATTTTTGAGAAGGGATATGAGTTTTCTGCACTTGAACTGATCTTACACCCTATACTTTCTTGAGTGTCCAGCCTACAGAGGGTAGATCATGAAACTTTTCAGGCTCTATTATCATGTGAGCCAATTCCTCATAATAAGCTATGCATGTGTGTGTGTGTAATTTTATATGTAATTTACATTATATTACATGTTATAATATAAAATATACTCTCACATTGGTTTTGTTTTTCTGGAGCATCCTGACTAATATATATCCTTAGGCCCATACTCTTCTGTTTCAAGAAAGAAGGTATTTGAAAGTGACCATCACAGAAAAGTCAAGAATCAAATTTACTAGCTCTCCTTGATTAAGCACACAGTTTTTTTCTATTTTTGCCATATGTGATTAAACTCTATGTTCAGACATGAACTTGTAAGGACAGGAAAAACAAACTTACCATAGCAAAACAAGATTATCTTATCATCATGCTTGAAAATTAGGAGATTAATGAAAACTATCAAGAGTCCAGTTGCAATAACATCATAAGAATGAAAGCCAGATAGCTCGGGACTTAAAAAAGCATGATGGAACTCCAAAGCAACTACCATCAATAATTCATTCAATCTGCACACTGTCAGAATTCTGTTTCTCTCATGGTGACAGCAGGAAATGTAAGAATTTCAAGAAGAATAAAAAAAGAGAAAGTGTTATGAGAGAGAAGAAAGATTATGAAAAGAAGTATTCTTTTCAAACAAAATGGTATTTCAAATGTTTACAGGTTGAGGAGAATCAAGATAAAAAATAAAAAGAAGTGTCAAAGATTAGATAATTAACAGTTAACAATAATAGTTACAGAGAGAGAAACCAAGATGGCGGCATAGGTGAATACCTAAACTGCTGCCTCGCACAACAATTTCAAAACTATAACTAAAAGACAGAACGGACACCATCCAGAACCACAGGAAAACTGGATGAGTGAAAATTCTACAACTAGAAGTAAAGAGAGGAGCACAGGGAGACTCAGAAGAGCTGTAGAAAGCTGAGATACGGAGATACGCTCATGGAGAGGATGGGTGGAGGAGGGTCTAGCTGGCTTCCTCTATCTGGAGGGAGACGGAAAATCTCAACTGCACTGAACCCCAGCTCCAGGTGAGACTCAGGGGAAGTCTGGACTGTTGTGAAAAGGAAGGAGTGCACAGAAACTTAGGGAGCAACAAATGACAGAGGCCTGGGGGCTCACAAAAGTGAATGCGAAAGTGCACACACAGAGTGCTGAATGCTGATTGTGCCTGGCTTCCGCTAGCAGGAAAAAAACAGAACTTCACAATAGCACTGAAATCCAGGTCCAACTGCACTGAACCCCAGTTTCGGGCAAGACCCTGGGGACCCAGACTCATACAGGTCCCTAGAGGGCATGGAAACTCAGGGGAACCAAAAGGCAGAGTTCCAGAATCTCGAGCATGCATGTGCGCGAAAGGCAGCGGTCTGGAGGCAAGCCTGCATGCACAGACACAGCTAATCCTTACAATCAATTGGCTTGGAAGTCAATCCCCGCCAGTGATACCAACAACAATCAAGAATTAACTATAACAAGACTGTACACACAATTCACAAAGGGGTGCACCAAGAGTATCCACCTCAGGTAACTGGGAGGCAGAGCTATTGGGCCACATAAGACAGCTAGCATACAGGGTTACTCTACCAACTCAGGGAAGCAGCAAAATATGTAGAGACTAAAGAACAGATCACAAATGAAAAAAATGGAGGAAAACAAACAACTAGATATAGAGTTCAAAACCAGTTATAAGGTTTTTTAAGAATTTCCTAGACAAAAAATGGATAAATTTAGTGAGACCCAAGAGGTGATGAAAAAGAACCAACTAGAAATTAAACATACATTGACTGAAATAAAAAATATTATATAGAACCTAACAGCAGACTAGAGGATCACAAGACTCAAGTCAAAGATTGAAATACAAAGAAGCAAAAAACACTCCACTGGAAAAGCAAAAAGAATAAAAAAATGTGAAGATAGTGTAAGGATCCTCTGGGACAACTTCAAGCGTACCAACATCAGAATTGTGGGGGTGCCAGAAGAAGAGAGAGAGCAAGATACTGAAAACCTATTTGAAGAAATAATGACTGAAAACTTCCCACACCTGGTGAAAGAAATAGACTTACAAGTCCAGGAAACACACAAAACCCCAAACAAAAGGAATCCAAAGAGGACCACACCAAGACACATCATAATTAAAATACAAAGAGCAAAAGACAAAGAGAGAATATTAAAAGCAGCAAGAGAAAAACAGTTAATTACCTACAAGGGAGCACCCATACGACTGTCAGCTGATTTCTCAACAGAAACTATGCAGGTCAGACAGGAGTGGCAAGAACCTACAACCAAGATTACTCTACCCAGCAAAGCTATCATTCAGAATTGATGGGCAGATAAAGAGCTTCACAGATAAGAAAAAACTAAAGGAGTTCATCAACACCAAACAAGTATTATACAAAATGCTGAAAGGTATTCTTTAAGAAGAGAAAGAAAAAAACAGTAAAGGTAAAAACTATGAACAACAAATACATATCTATCAACAAGTGAATCTAAAAATCAAGTGAATTAAAATTCTGATGAACAGAATAAACTGGTGAATATAATAGAATTAGGGGCATAGGAAGGGAATGGACTAATATTTCTCAGGGGGAAAGAAGGGAAGGGGGATGCATGGAGAGACTTGACAAAAATCATACACCTATGGATGAAGACAATGAGGGGGAGGTAATGGCAGAGGGTGGGGTTGGAACCAGGTAGAGAGGAGATATATGGGGGAAAAAAGAGGAACAATTTTAATAATCTGAACAATAAATATTTATTAAAATTAATAAAATAAAATAAATAAACAATAATAGTTATATATTATTACTAATTAACATTATTGAGGTATTATTTGAAGGAATAGAAGTCAGAGGAAGTAGAAATAACTCATTTTGGAAAAAGATAAAAGAAGGCAGAGATGTAAGTAAACACAGAGTACACTGCAGTAGTTATTTCAGGAAATTTGGAAGAGATCAACTGTGAATAAGGGAGTTATGCTTAGGCACTTGAATAAAACAGAAGAGCCCAGACAATTAGCTCAGTGATTGAGAGTTGACCTCTGAACCAGGAGGTTCCATTCCCTGTTAGGGCACATGCCTGGGTTGCAGGCTTGATCTCCAGTGTGCAAGGGGCAGCCAATCAATGAGTCGCTCTCATCACTGATGCTTCTATCTCTCTCTCCCTCTCCTTTCCTCTCTGAAATCAATAAAAATCTATTAAAAAATAAATAAAGCAGAATAGGTTAGAATGTAATTTGTATACATTGAAAAAGGAACAGGAATGGCAAGGAATTGGATTAGGAAAGAGAAAAAGGATTGTAGAGCAGCCCTAGGCAGTTTGAGATAGAACTAAATGGCCTGCTTAGATGATGTTTGCTACCAACCATCAGCGCCTTGGAAGGAGAATGGAAGTGGTTTGGTTTTTCCTAGACTAATGATTCAAAGGGCAAGAGATGTGATCAAAATAGCAAAGGTGCAAGTGAGAATGCAGTTGAAATGGTAATTCAAGAAGCTCTGGCTGGGTAGTGAAACACGTGAATATAATTGGAACTGACATACTTGAAAATTAATGAGAAATCCAAGTCTAGAGGTGGACATGAAATGGAGAAAAGCTCAGTAGAAGTAGAGTAATGGCGAAGACAGAAACATAAGAGGCCAGAATTTCAGATGTTAAACCTTGTTTAAATTACTTTTGGATAATAATGAGTTTAAAGTGTAGCCAAATATGTGGGTTCCTAATATAAAGAGGAAGCAACCACTAAAAGACAGAAGGTCACAGGAATGACAGCATTGGCCTCAAATAAATTATTTGCAGTAAAAGCTACTCAGAATCACATAGAGGATCACAATGATTTAGCTGTTCAAGACCCTGAGAAATCAGGGAGGCAGCGCATGAATCACTGATTAAGATGAGGCAGGTAAATGGCAGTTGTCACCAAATGTTATGGGTTTTATAGATCAGAGAATGGTCATGGGGATTAGCAAACAGTCCCAAAAGGTGGTATAATCAGGTGAAGTCCAAGTACCAGTTTAATGAAAATGGTAGGCTATTTTATAAAAAAAAAAAAAAGAAGAAGAAGGAAAAGAAGGCTGAGATGGAAGAGAAAATTGATTGCCAGAAAAATGGCAGTTTCCAAAAGCACTGGGGGAAAATGGTTAAAGGGCTTAAGGGGAGGAGCTACCAGAGAAGAAATTAGACTGAGGTTAAGCTAATCACAATAAGGCTCTGGAAGAGCAGAATTTGAGAATGGGGGTTGTTCCATGGACTGGGATTACAGAGACAAAGAAGAATGCCAAATTCTGGAGGTAGAAAATCATGATGGAAACAAATTTTGTATCCAGCCCCAAAGCAGAATAATTATCTGGTATATCTAAAATTTTAGTGAGATCCAAAAAGACATGCAAAATAATGGGTTAGAAAAAATTTAAATTTATAATAAATAAAAATTATTAAATAAACAAATATATGAATTTATGTAATGAAAGAATACCTGGAGTACCAAGCAGAATCAACCTAAGATATCCTCTCAAAGACTTCAGAAATGAAGAAAGAATTCTTAAGAAAGCCAGACAAGCTATAGTAAGTCACTTGTAAAGGGGAAAGCAGGTGGGCCTGTGTTTCTCCATCATAATATTTAAGGCTGTAGAATAACAAATATCTTGAATAGAAGATATTCAAGAGAAGAAAGTTTATACAAAGGTTTTAATACATACCCAAATGCTTTCCCAAAAGTTGCATACAAAAACTCAGGAAATATTGTTTTCCTGAGTAAGTATTGAGAAGTACTTCAGCAGTCAAGAGACAAATAGAAAACCATGGCAAAGAAACTGGCAATAAGCACGAAGGTTAAAACAGATGTAGGGTTTGGAGTTACAGAACAAAAATGTAACTGTGCTCTGGAAATGCAGAAATAATGGGCTAGTGGAAATTTGTCAGGGAAGAGGCAAGGTAGGTTTCCTGATGACCTCATCCATAATCTCTGGAGTCGAAAGATAACATTTAATGCTGGCAGATCAATTAATAGATGTTTAAGCATGTTTAACTGTACAAAAGTAAATACAAAGACTGATAGCACTGTTTACTAAAGTGAGCTAGTGGAGAGCGTGAGCGAGAAGTGGATATATGTTAATTTTACCCTTGCTTACACTGGGAAGCTAACAAAACTGGCTAAAGAAACATTATTAAACCAGTGGTTCTCAGAGTGTTGTCTGTGAACCTCTGAAGGTTCTAACAAGGCTTTGGGGAAGTTCATGAAGTCAAAAATATTTTCATTATAATACTAAGATGCTATTTGCCATTTTCACCATGCAGACATGTATACTGGTGCTGCCAAACAATAATGGGTAAAATAGTTTGCATTTTAGAAGAAATCAAAGTGATGATACCTAACTGTAGCAGCAGTCATTACATTCATCACTGTCAACCATTTTCAAAAAAAAAAAATTCAGATTTACTTAAGAATGTCCTTGCTAAAGCCATGAAAATACTTCATTTTATTATACCTTGACCCTGAAAGACGTCTTTTTTATTAAAAATTCCTTATAACAAAATAGAAGGTACACACAATGTTTCTGGGCATATCAGAGAATGATGATTGTCTCAGAAAAGCATGTGTACAATTGTTCTAGCTATAAGTGGAATCAGCTGTTTTTCCATGAAACACCATTTTTACTTGAAAAAAAATAATTGACAACCTATGTTAATCTGATTTTTAGTTTAACTTAGCAGACATGTTCTTGAAAATGAACAAAGTAAGCTTATCACTTCAAGAAAAAACACTGAAAAGCAAAATCAGGAATTGTATTTGCTAGTTTGAGCTTGATAGCATTTTAATACTTGAAGATTTTTCTGATGGGAACAGTGATAATACTAAATGTGTCTTTTATGTTATTTGATAAAATGTGTTCATATTTGCGATCTATGTAAGTCGTGAGCTAATGTATTTCAAATGACCAATACATGATTTTCCAAAAGCATGGCCTGGCAAAATATCTATGTGAAGTGCAAAACAGATATGAATATAACAGAATAACAAAATGTTATTGATAAGGTTTAAGGTTCCACACTGAGGTTAATATTTTAAAAACTATTTGTAGAGGTTTAGTGAAGTGTCAAGGAGGATATTGAGACTTTTATGAAAAATATATTAAAATTCTCAGTACTTTCCAACAACATGTTTGGGTGAAACCATATTTTCTACATACACTTCAATAAAAACACTATACCATAACAGATTGAATGCAAAAGCACATATGAGACTTCAGCTTTGTTCTTTAAGCCAGACATCAAAATGATTTGCAAAATGTTTAACAATGCCAGTCTTCTTACGAGTAATTTTTGTTTTGAAAATATATTTTATAAATGTACGATATTTTTGTTAACATGAATGACAATAAGCACTAAGGTTATTTTTAAATTAAATAAGTATTTTTAAAAATATTTCAGCTCTAATTTCTAATATAGGAAATATTAGTAGATATAGTTGACATAAACATTAGTCCTTTGTTCTCAATAATTTTTAAGATTGTAAGCAAGTTTTGAGATAAAAAAAAAGAAAAAAAGTTGAGAACTACATTAGTTTGACAATTAAAAATTCATCTTGGAAATAATTCTTTAAAATCTATGAGTAAGCATACTAACATCAATCTGATAAAATGATTCTTAAATATGTCTAAAACCCTGCATTATATATTTGCGAGATTCAGAATTCTGGGGAAAGCACTGTGCCTCTCTGACTTTCATCGTTTCTGGTAAGAAAGTCACCCTCATTGACATCATTTTTCCCTTATTAAGTTTTATTTTGCCATTTTTTCTTTGTCTTTAATGTTCACAAGTTTGATTCTGTGTCTTGGTATAGACTTCTTTGAGCTTTATCCTATTTGGATTTCATACAGCTTACTGATTCTGTTGGTCTCTGTCTTTTGCTAAATTTGGGAAGTTTTCAGCTGTTATTTCTTGAAGTACTTTTTATTCCTGCCTTCTTTCCCCTCTCTTTCCAGAACCCCAATAACATACATGTCAATATTTTACTACAGTATCACAGATCTATTTTCTCTCTGTTGATCAAACTAATTCCTATTGTTCAATATTGAACTTCACATACTCTTTCCTACCCTCTTCTTTCTGTTTATTGAGCCTATCCACTGAGTTTTTATTATTATTTTATTTTTTTAAATATATTTTTATTAATTTCAGAGAGGAAGGAAGAGGGAGAGAGAGATAGAAACATCAATGATGAGAGAGAATGATCGATTGTCTGCCTCTGGCACAACCCCCACTGGGGATGGAGTCCACAACCCAGGCACATGCCCTTAACTGGAATAGAATCTGCCCTTCAGTCTGCAGGCTGACACACTATCCACTAAGTCAAACCAGCTAGAGCCCACTGAGTTTTTAATTTCAGTTATCATATTATTCAGTTCAAAATGTTTCATTTGGCTCTTCTTTATGTCTTCTATTTCATTATTGAAATGTTCTATTTCATACTGAGACTTCTTTTTTTTTATTAGTTTAAAGCATGGTCATAATTACTTGGTGAAGCATTTTTATAATGGATACTTTAGAATCTTTGTCAGATAGATAATTGTAACATTTCTGTCATCTCAGTGTTGCCTTTTTTATTTGAGTTGAGATTTTTCTGTTTTTTAGTATAAGTGATTTTTTTATGGAAAGAGGGCTCCTCAAGAACATTGTAAGCCCCAAGTGGAGAAAAAAAAAAGAAAGAAAGAAAGAAAGAAAGAAAGAAAGAAAGAAAGAAAGAAAGAAAGAAAGAAAGAAACTGTGACAAGCTAACTTTTTCTTTATCCTTTTTCAAGTGATGACCCGTCTCTGAGCATGGCTTTTTCAAACTATTTTCTTTACTTCATCATGCCAAAGTAGTTTAATTATTTCTAATTTTCAGATGTTTTGTGTGTTTTTTCAATAATGTCCATTGAAGGTAAGTAGAATCACTATAAGTTTTAATATCTAGAAGGTTAAACTTCCTTGGTCTTTATGTAATACCTCTAGAATGCCATTTGTCAGCAACTTATAATAAAACTGTTCTGTGTAGTAATGCATGCACACATATCTAAAGCATAACAAATATTTCTGATACAAACAGCACAAACACAGCTGATGCTTCCTCAATATCCTGTTTGCTCCTCACAATTAACCTCTGGGTCAGGTGTCTTTATTTCAGGCTGCACAGGAGCTTATGAGGCTCAGCAGGGTAAATTATTTAAAAAGACCATGTTAAGGCCTTCTTATATCAGAACTCATACATCAACAACTTTTCTGCTTTAGTCTATGTGTGTGTGTGTTTTTGTTGCTTTTTTATTGATTTCAGAGAGGAAAGAGGAGGGGCGAGAGAGAGAGAGATCAATGATCAGAATCATTGATTGGCTGCCTCCTGCATGCCCCCATTGGGGATAAGGCCCACATCCCAAGCATGTGCTTTAGACCAGAATCAAACCTGGTACCCTTCAGTCTGCAAGCCAATGCTCTATCCACTGAGCCAAACCAGCGTGGGCTATATGTGTTTTTAAATTTTTGTTCATATTAAGACCTAATATCTCACACTCAATTCAGTCTCACATGTAGACCATGCAGCTGATTTTTATCTTTTAACTTATACTGGTAAGGAAATAATTTATTAAGTAAGTAATCAACAGGTCATTGTTACTTTTTCCTCCCTGGAATCAGAGGCAATCTGCCATCTCTTCCGCAGCTTTGCAGAGGTCCTGAGAATGGTAGCTATGATTTATTTCTGAGCTCCCAGAATTACATATCCTTGAACTTTAAAGATTACTATTATTTTCCTTTCTCAATCATGAACTGAAGCCTGTAGCCCCAAAATATAACTTACAACTTTTCAAACCCTGCACTGGAATTATTGAACAAGCACAGGAAGTTCAATATCAATTTTGGTTGGGAGAAGTAAAAAAAAATTCTATTTGCTATACACATTGATTTGTGGTATGCAATAGATTCCAGGAATAATCACAGGATTTGTTTGATGAAAGCTATGACAACGAAATGGAATATTGACTTAGGCTACCTCAGGGCCATTTTTCATTTATATATCCAATAAGTATTTATTGAGTGTATGCAGGATCCCCAAATTATGCTGAATGCGGTACAAAACAAAGCCTAATTATACGTGATGCCTATGTGGTGAGAGCATTGGGCTGGATATTAGGAAACCTAAGTTAAAAACCTACTGCCAGTAACTACTGTATGATCTTGGTTGAGTTATTAATCTCTCTAATCCTTTTTCCTCTGCTATTAAGTGAGTTAAATTATATCTTCTTTCAGATCTCTTTCAAGGTTCAGAATTGTGTGGTCTGTAACTGACAAAGTTGAAAAATACTGATGTCACCTAACCCTCCAGACAAGAGGTGAGTGAAATTCCAAAGTTAAAAGAAAAATCATAGGACTCACTTTTAATATTTTCTGACAAATTACTTGATCCTCTGAAATGTTTGTCTTCCTTTTAGAAGTCATTCCCGTAAACCAAAAGAGACTTAAACCTCTTTCCATACAGATCTTTACAACATATAATTGAAATGAGAGGTAGATATTAAGGAACCATAATCATGACTGTTCTGAAAACATTAATAAAAATGAACCAGTAACAACAACAAACTGCTCACCACCTTCTCTATTAACAAGATAGCTTGGTTTTTATCTATATTACATTGTATTTCCCTTCTTTCTTCGGCAATACAATTGTTTTGTCAGTCCATGTCTCTATTTTATACCACTAACATCTGTTGGCACCTGAGTCCACATTTGGAATTGTCTCATCTCCATGTCCAATAAATCATTTTTAATAATAGATGTTACTAATAAGCTTAAAGAGTAGTTTGGTCATAAAGATCATCTATAACCTTTAGCTAAGATACATTCTTACTATTTGTCATTTGGAATGTCTCACTGTTTCTGTGCTTTTACTCTAAATCTTTCCAACCAATTTTCATTATTTATTTTTATTTTATTTTATTTTGAATTGTATATAGAATATTAAATACTGTGTTATAGAAGCTGTGTTGTCAATCATTTTTTAAATTCCTGAAGTGCATTCTGTTCCATATATAGCACTAATGACAAGATCAAGTTTTACTTGAATCATGAACATTTTGATTCCAAGTAAAAATTTTAACCCATAAAATCTGCCCAACACAAATATAAAATAATATATCAAGATATGTCAATAAAATGTACTTTTATTCCCAAAGAGATAATTTGTCAGAGGGGTTCCTACTCCACAGACAGCAGAGTTTATAAGAATAGGCCAAAACATCAGCAAAGTGTATGATTTCATCTACAAGAAAGAGGGAATAAACTAATTCTATAATTAAAGTCATGAAGAACTAGTACTTCAGTTATGTTAAGCCTTTCCTGAGTCATTGAAGAAATCAAGGAGAAGCTGGGAAGTAGTTTGTAGCCAGAAAAGAGGAGTAATTTTAAGTAAACAGTTTATTAACAAAAGTAAAAAATTATGTTAGGAATGTGTCTGAAGATATTGCTTTGAGGAATGCTATTGTTCAAACTATGCATTTAAAAATACATCCTCATGGGCTAGAAGGGGTCAATGGGGGGAAAGGAGACATATGTAATACTTTCAACAATAAAGACTTAAAAATAAAATGAAAACAGAAAAAAAAATACATCTTTGTCCATATACACATTCACAGACATATGGGCAGGGCAGTTGGAGGTTACCAGGCCTGGAGATAGGACAGTTGGTGGCGAGACCAGGACTACAGGGCAGGGCAAATAGGGGTGACCAGTCCTGCAGGGGAGGGCAATTGGGGGGGAGGATAGACTAGGCCTGCAGGGCAAGGCAGTTGGGGGGGACCAGGCCTAAAGGAGATAGAAGTTGGGGCAGAACCAGGCCTGCAGGGAGGGCATTTTGGGAGGGACCAGGCCAGCAGGGGAGAGCAGTTGTGGGGGACCAAGCCTGTAGGGCAGGGCAGTTGAGGGACCAGGCTTCCAGTAGAGGGCAGTTGGGGGCAATCAGGCCCACAGGGTATGGCAGTTAGGGGTGACTGGGCCAGCAGAGGAGGGCAGTTGGGCAGAACCAGGAGTGTAGGGGAGAGAAGTTGGGAGGGACAAAGCCTGCAAGGTAGGGCAGTTAGGGGCATCTAGGCTGGCAAAGGAAGGCAGTTAGGGGCAATTGGGCAGGGGAACAGTTAGGCATCAATCAGTCTGGCAGGGGAGTGGTTAGGGGGTGATCAGGCTGGTAAGCAGAAGCAATTAGGAGCAATCAGGCAGGCAGGCAGGCAAGCACTTGGGAGCCAGCAGTCCTGGATTGTGAGAGGGATGTCCAACTGCCCAGTGGGATCAGGCCTACATGGGCAGTTGGGCATCCCTCTAAGGGTCCCAGATTGGAGATGGTGCAGGCTGGGCTGAGGGACATCCCACCTCCCACCCCCATGCACGAATTTCATGCACTGGGCCTCTAGTGTAGAATAAATGACAGCCTAGTCAGTATGGCTCAGTGGTTGAGCATCAATACATGAACCAAGATTCCTAGGTCAGAACACAAGCCAGGTTTGCTAGCTCAGTCCTCAGGGGGGAGTGAGTGGGAGGCAATTGATGTTTCTCTCTCATCGATGTTTCCATCTCTCTATCCCTTTGCCTTCCTCACTCTCTGAAAATTCAATAAAAACATATTTAAATTAGAATAAATTACAAACTTTAATTTCAAACCCTTGATAAAATATGAACATGAGAATAATTGTTAAATTTGGTTATAAGCTCAATTTGAGTTATCTGATCTACAACAACATTTTAGAAAGATCCGAAGCATTTTCAATGATAAAAATGAAAGAGAGAAACAATCATCTCTTATTGTGAAAGCCTGTTGATATTGAAACTTTAGAGAAAGATCACTTTAAGCACAAAGTTACATTAAGAAGTTTGGGTTTTTTTCCAAAAGCTGGTGGGAAACCATTAGCAGGAAAGTTGCAGGACCAGTTTCAAATTTTAGAAGGGTCACTGTCCAGAAGGTGGAAAGTTGATTGGGAGAATGGAGAACAGGAAGATAGATATATTGCTTTATATTAGGCAAAAGAGGATGATGGCTTGAAATAAGGTAATTGCTGTGGTAGTAAGGACAAGTGAATGACCTGACAGGCCAGGGTAGTTGAGAGAAAAGGCAATTTCAAAGTTGACATTTAGATTTCTGTCTTTAGCATCTACCTAGATGGTTGTGTGATTCACCTAGTTAGATGGAAAATACAATGAATTCTGCTTTGTACATACTGAGTTTGAGGTTTCTGTAAACTAAGCCCAAATGTCCGATAGACAGGTGAACTCATGAGTCTGTTGCTCTGAGCCAGAGATACCCATTTGGGAGTTAGTAGCAGCATAAGGGTAGTAATTGAGATATGGGTGTGGAAAATTTAATGCAAGGAAAATTTGAAGATGAGATTTCTTTAGAATAAAAGTAAATAATAGCAGTTAAATGCCATAGAAAGGCCAAAGATCTGGCACTGCACAGAAAAGAGAATGAGAAAATGCAGGCAAAAAAAGAAAGAGCATTTCAGAGACCAGAGCAGCTTCTATGTCTAAGGGTGATGAGATTTCACATAGGATAAGAAGGCACTTTTGCATTAGTAACTAGAAGTGTTTGATGAGAATTCTGAGTACAATTTTAGTGGAAAATGAGAAGTTTATTCCTAAAAGGCCTTTGTGATCTTTATGTTAGTATGATTAATAGTATTTTTTAATTTATTTTTATTGATTTCAGCAAGAAAGGGAGAGGGAGAGAGATATAAAAACATCAATGATGAGAGAGAATCATTATTTACTACTTCTTGCAAACCTCACACTGGGGGTAGAAACTGTAACCTGGGCACGTGCCCTTGACTGGAATTGAATCTGGGACCCGTCAGTCCTCAGGCCAATGCACTATCCACTAAGAAAAACCAGCTAGGGCAATTAATAATGTTTTTTAAAATTAAAGTTAATCTTGAAAGAGAATTTAATTGCCTAAACCTGCTTAACATGAAATTATTCTGCAAGGGGAAGAATTAGGCAATATTGTAAACTTTGCTTAAGTTTGAGCGTTTCTATATACTTAAGCACAGTAAATGGGCAATTCACTACAAGCTCAAGGGACACAACATATTTTTAGGAATCAGACCACAGGTATTAAAATCTATTTCATGTGGTGCTACGTTTACACAATGGACTACTATGCTGCTATAAACACACACACACACACACACACACACACACACACACACACACAGGATCTCTTATTCTTTGAGACAGCATGGAGGGAGTTGGAGAGTATTATATTAAGCAAAATAAGCCAGTTAGAGAAAGAAAAATATCACATAATCTCACTTATATGTAGAATATAATGAACAAAATAAACTGATGAACAAACTGGATCCAGAACACAGAAGCATGGAACAGACTATCAAATCTCAGAGGAAAGGGGGCAGGAAGAGATGAACTAAAAAATTTATATGCATAATAGTGGCATGGTACATGAAATTCATGCACATTAAAAGGGAATTAAGTAGAGGAAATATTTTAATAATGTATTTGCCCTTTCTCTATAATAGAAGTGTCAGAGATGAAAGAAAATTAGTAAAATGTATATGAATACTTTCCTCCTGTCAGAGTCTGAGGCACACCATGATACCCAGAGTTGAGTCTCTGCCCACCCTAGTGTGCCTTGAAATCACTGGAGACCCAGACCCGGCCAGCCCCACCCCCATCAAGT
Organism: Lasiurus cinereus; assembly: GCA_011751065.1. Lineage (NCBI taxonomy): Eukaryota > Metazoa > Chordata > Mammalia > Chiroptera > Vespertilionidae > Lasiurus > Lasiurus cinereus. The sequence goes on from JAAGEH010000311.1 coordinate 25,114,694, forward strand.
CCCACTGGATAGGGGACATAGCCTCAGGTCCCCCATCAAGCCCTGCTAAGCAGGGGGTGTGTAATTATGTATAATGGGCAAATCAATTAACTTTCTCCTAAAATAGAATGCTAATCTCTACTGTGCTGTATTAATTTCCTAGGGCTGCCATAACAAATTACCGCGAAGTGGCTTTCAGCAACAGAAATTTATTCTTTCATACTTGTGGAGGTCAGAATTCAAAATCTAGGTGTGTCAACAGGTTGGTGACTTGTGGAGGTTGTGAGAGAGACTGTTCCACACCTCTCCTGGCTTCTGTGAGTTACTGGCAATGCTTGGTGTTCTTGACTCATAGATGTATCACTCCAATCTGTGACTCCATCCTTTGGGGCATTCTCCCTCACATGTCTATCTCTGTGTCCAATTTTCTTGAAATCCTGCCCTTTGAGATGACATAGATGGGCCTTGATGGCAATATGCTAAGTGGAACGAGTCATAAAATGAAAAATACTATGAAAAGCATAGATTGAAAAATATAGCATTTATATGTGGAATCTAAAAAAGACTCACTCATAGACACAGAGAGTAGAGGGACTGGAGGCTGTGGGAAATAGGGAGATGTTGGTCTAGTTCAGTCAGGATGAATAAGATTTTAGGATCTAATGTATAACATGATGATTATAGTTAATACTGTATTATATCCTTAAAGTTGCCAAGGGAGTAGATCTTAAATGTTCTCAGCATGTGTGCACAGGCAAAGACACACACACACACGCACACACACACACACGTAATTATGGGATATAACGGAGGTGTTAGCTTATGCTGTGGTAGAAACCATTTTGAAATATACAAGTGTATCAAATTCACACTTTGTACACCTTAATTTTATAAAATGTTATATATCAATTATATCTCAATAAAGCTGGAAAAAATAACCTCCACTTTTCTTCTTCTTATAAGAATATCAGTGACTTTATTAAGGCCCCCTCTTAATAAGAATATCCATCTTAACTTGATTACCTCTGCAAAGACCTTATTTTCAAATAAGGTCACATTCACAAGTATTGGTGTTAGGATTTGAACATATCTTCTGGGGAAAATGGGAATACAACTCATCCCAGTATTCTTTTCCACCTTCCAAAGACTATGGAAGGGGAAAATGAAGAAAAGAATTTGTACCATCCAACAATGAGAATTACAAAGTTCTCACCATACAATGTACTGCTGACCCTCTACGAAAACACAAACTCACAGCATCCATGGTACTTAAGACTAGTTAGTGCCTATCACCTCAGCCCACACTTTCTGAGGAAGGTGTCTGCTTGCCGTTCACCAGCCACTTCCAGTATCTACTGGACTTGTTGGGTCAAGGAGGCCAATTCCTGAAATCTGACTCTAAATCTGCCAATGTGAGATGTCCCATCCCTTCCCACAGCTGCCAGGCCACAACTTAATTCTATACCTAAAGGGGAAGTAAAATGACATAAATTAATATAATTTCATTTTTAATGTACATAATCTTTAGTGTTCTCAGTGAGAGTAATGTAGTATGAATATGTTAGTATGAGTAATGATCCTTATTTTACTTCATAATGTGGCTGACCAAGCACTTCTGCTCAGACTGGAAACAGCAGAAGCTTTGCCATTATCTTCTTTGCTTGTTCTTGCATTATTCATTTTTTTTTCCAATCCATTGTTTCTTTGCAGAAATCATTTAGAACCACTTGCTAATTTGGGGGAGGGTTTGAGTAATGAAGACCAGATAACTATAATCCATAAAGCTACTTTACCAATCACAGGTAAATTGTGATACACTATCAACAGCCTTTATGTGTAAAATTTCTGCCTTTCTTTCAGGATATGTATTTGGAAATGTATATTATATATGATTGTCTCATGGATATTCAAGTAAGGAAACCAAGATCAATTCATAAATGTTACTGTTAGTAAAATAATATTTTAGAACAAATCCTATATAATAAAAGAGTAATATGCAAATTGACTGTACTTCTGCTACATTCACAAGCTATGCTTACCTGCCAATCAGGAATGAGTATGCAAATTAACCCAACTAAGCAGGAGGCTTGAGTTTCCCCTGGTGATGGAGGAAGCCAAGCTTCTGTAGCCCTGGCTTTCCTTGGCCTCCACTCAAGGCTACAAATTTTCAATTATAGAAGATAAATAAATGCCAGATACCAGGGCCTCTGCTTGGGTCACCAGGGGGCATGGTTGGCCTGCAAACCACCACAGGCCCCTCGTCCAAGCTGACCCAAGCCCTAAGAAAACCCCCATCCTGATCCAGGGCACCCTTCAAGGCAAACCAACCACCCCCCAACCTGTGCACCAGGCCTCTATCCTATCTAATAAAAGAGTAATATGCAAATTACTCCAACACACAAGATGGCTGCCCCATGTGGACACAAGATGGCCCCCACAAGATGGCCAACAGGGGAGAGAAGTTGAGAGGGACCAGGCCTGCAAGGGAGGGCAGTTGTGGGCAATCAGGCCAGTAGGGAAGAGCAGTTGGGAGAGACCAGGCCTTCAAGGGAGGGCAATTGGGGGCAATCAAGCCTGCAGGGGAGGATAATTAGGGGTGACCAGGCTGGCAAAGGAGGGAAGTTGGGGGCAACTGTGCCTGCAGGGAAGAGCAGTCGGGGTGGCCCCAAGCCTGCAGGGGAGAGCAGTTGGGGAGGACCAAGCCTGCAGAGGAGGACAATTAGGGGTGACCAGGCCTGCAGGAGAGGGCAAATAGGCTGGCAGAGGAGCAGTTAGGCATCAATTAGGCTGGCAGAGAAGTGGTTAGGAGGTGATCAGGATGGCAGGCTGAAGTGGTTAGAGGCAATCAGGAAGGCAGGTAGGTGAGCATTTAGAAGCCAGCAGTCCTGGATTGTGAGAGGGATATCTGACTGCTCGTTTAGGGCCAATCCTAGTAAGGCAGTCAGAGATCCCTCGAGGGGTCCCAGATTGGAGAGGGTGCAGGCTGGGCTGAGGGACACTTCCCCCTCTATCACCTGTGCACATATTTCAAACATCAGGCTTCCAGTATTATATAACTAGTATTAGATTGACATTCCAACATTTTCTTAATTCTTCAATGGCTCATTGTACATACCCATTTTGAGAAAACCATTCTTGAATACCTCAACATTCATCTGAAAGAAGCATCTAATAACATATGCTTTTAGCTTCTCTATGTTCTCCTCTCTTCTGAGTCAGCCTCTCTTTCTT
>JAAGEH010000311.1:25118003-25128497 GCA_011751065.1 Lasiurus cinereus
TTTTTTTTTTTTTTTTTTGTCATCATCAACACTTAACATCTGACCTTAAGCTTCCATGCTTCTAGATTGCTGGCTCAACTACCCCTTTACTAGTAAACATAATCTCATAGAGATATCTAGTCTCATCATCCTTACATATCACCTCTTCACTTCCTTCTCAATCTAGTGTAAAAGAGGCAACAAAGTACATGAGTAAAATATAAGATTCTAGAGTCAGACAGACCTGAATGTGTGACATAGAGTTGCTGTACCTTTCTGAGCTGCAGTCTCTCCAACATGAAAAATGGAGATAAAAACAGTAGCTTCCCTAGTCTCCTTGGAAATATTATATAAAATAAGGTATTTAACAGACTTACGGTACTATAAAGTTCAGTGGATTGTATGAAATGTTACTGAGTGGCACAGGTGGATGAAGTCTGAGTATCCACTAAATTTAGCAGCATAAAGAAGTAAATGTGGTATAGTATTATCATCAACATGCCTGTTGATGTCTTGGTGTTGGTTTATTACTGTCTGGACTCTGTATCATTCCATCACATCTGAATATAAAAATATCTTCCAAATGCTGACAATTTGCTATTATCTGTCATCCTTAAATTCTGTCACTCCATTATTGATCCTTAGTACTTCTTTATATCTCAATGATGTCTCCTTTGTAGCTATTACTAACTCCCAGCTTCACAACTGAGGTCTCAATTCAGATAGTATCAATGTTTCAGTGTTAAAGATAATGGGGCAGCAAAAATAAAAAAGAAATGTAGGAGATTTGGCTGGAGTACTATATAGCCTGAAGTCTACCTCCAGACGTGTTATTGTAATATACTATTTTCAAAATTGGAATTGAGCAAAATAAAATACTCTGATTTAGAAAGTAATAGTTTCGTAGTAGAAAACTAAGTTGGGGGCTTAGAAATGCTTCCACATTTCTGCCTGAATCAGGCAATCACAGGCTGGACAGCAAAGCATGCTCTGTAGTCACCGCCATGCAGTGCCTGTGGTATCTTGAGTCTAAATCATCTGTAACTGGCCAAGTTCTTTTTAAGGAAAAAAACTTCATTTTTAAATGTATTTGTTGTTGTTGTTAAACCTCACCTGAGGATATTTTTCCATTGATTTTTTAGGAAGAGCGGAAGAGAGAGGGAAAGACAGAGAGAAACATTGATGTGAGAGAAACATATCGATTGGTTGCCTCCTGCACCAAGCCCAGACCTGGGCCCAGGCCAGGGAGGAACCTGCAACAGAGGTACATGCCTTTGACCAGAATGGAGCCTTTGGTCCTCAGGCTGACACTCTAGCCACTGAACCAAACTGGCTGGGGCCATTTTTGAATTTTTGCCTAACATGTACTAAAGGCTTGGTTTTTAAGTGCATTGTCTTGCTAAAAATGTAGACACGCGATTTAAGCCATCATTTTCAGTGACACTTTTATGTATACATATATATTCCTGAAGTCTCTATAGCTTATGGATTACAAAACTGGAACAATTGGAGCAGAAATTACCAGAGCATACAGAAAAGTTTCTCCCCTAACTATGCTCATTTCTCTGGTTTCTAGACAGTTCTTCACCATATACATCCTATCCAAGATTGTTTCCCCTCAAATGGGGAAGCCTTATAAGTCAAGTAGCATTTCTCTGAAACTAGTCATTCTTTCCAAAAATTCTAGAAATGAACTAAAACTAATGGAAGCCAAACTTGTGCTTAAAAGGCAATGGCTCTTATATCTTCAGTACACAAACTATCAATCTTTGAAGTTTATTGGGAACTTAATATTTTATATTACTAGAACCCAGAATAGAATTCTGAGCACCTAAATTGGGCTTCTAGGATTCTATTAGAGGATAATTTATATTTGAAGCATTCTAGGACATTTAAGCTTATAAACTTCAAAGCCAAGAAATTGTTCTTAGTATTTACATTTGGGAAAAATATGTAAAAATGGTAATAAAAAGGAAATATTCTGTTTATGCCTTCTTTGGGATTACACATATAGTTACATTTTTGATAGTCTGCCAAGAATTTCAAAATCTTGGCTGTATATATCAAAGGTCCCCCATGTGTTTATTACTTCAGACACCCAATTTCCCTCAACCTGAAGCAGAGACTGAGCTCCATAATTTTTCGTGTGCAACATGCATATCAAGTTAGCATGGGTAAAGCTGAACTGGGAATCTTTATGATTTCTCAACTCTTCAGTTTTCTCAAACACCAGACAGACATAACCATTTTAGAAGACAATTCTGCTTTAGAAAAAAAAAAACTAATTGTGAACCCAAATTGTCCTTTTGAAAAGTAGGATATGGTGTAGGGAGAAAGCTGAAAGAAGTAATGTTGTCAGTTCTCACATTATGGGGAGACGTTTTTATGCAGTTGCTTTGCAATTCCTTGCTTTGTCACCTCCTTATTAAATTTTAGACTCCAGAACTATGGAGCAAATACTTCTAAGAGACTAGCTACTGTTGAACAAAACAGGAATACAGTGCTTTGTGGACTGTTTATTCTAAATATGTTTATGCATTCCAGTATTATGCTATACTTTTAAAACACGAAACTTATTCAATACTTCTTAAATGTGATCCCTTTAAAGAGTTAGAATGCCTTTAAATCCTCCAGTGGCATGAATCACAGTAAGAAGTACCTAACTAAAAAAAAGAAATGAGCATAAATTTCACTCAAGTAGGTTTTGCAAGAAAGGCCAACATATTATTTAGGTATTGCAGATGAAAAAACAAACATTACTTTTAAAAATTTTGCCTGTAAATGTAAAACACAAAACTATAATATTCCTGGAAGAAAACATAGGAGAAAGTCTAGATGATCTATAGTATGCCACTAACTTTTTACAAATTTAAATTTTTTTAAGTATATATATTTTTTATTTCAGAGAGAAAGAGAGAGAGAGAGAGAAACATCTATGATTAGAGCTAATCATTGATCAGATGCCTCCTACACACTCCCACAGGAGATTGAGCCTGCAATCCTATCTGTAAAAGACAATGTCAAGAAAATGAGAAGACAAGCCACAGATTGGAAGAGCAGATTTGGAGAAAACACATCTGTTAAAAGACGGTCATCCAAAATATACAAAGAACTTTGAACAATCAAAAATAAAAAAGCAAACAACCCAATTAAAAATTGGATCAAAGACTAACAGACTTCTCACCAAAGAATATATACGAATGGCAAATAAGCATATGAAAAGATACTCCATTTCATAAGCGATAAGGAAAATGCAAATTAAAACAACAATAAGATACCACTGGATACCTATTAGAATGCTTAAAATTTGAAACACTGACAACACCAACTGGTGGCAAGGATGTGAAGCAATAGGGACTCTAATTCATGGCTGTGAGAATGCAAAATGGTACAGCCATTTTGGAAGACAGTTTTTTGGTTTCTTACAAAATTCAACATACCCTTACCAAACGATCTAGCAATTATACTTCTTGGTATTTCCCAAGGAGTTGAAAACATGTTCACACATGCATACTGTATAAATCCAACGACAATTGACCCTTGAACAATACTGGGGTTTGCGATAACGAGTCCTGAGAATTTGGAAATCCATATATAACTTTTGACTCTACAGTGCACAAATTCAACCAACCAAAATAGGGAACAGTATTTTCTATTCAGGGTTGGGGATCTACAGTTGGAAAACTGTGGCTGAGAATGTGAAAATGCTGTTTTTAATCTGCAGTTGGTTTAATCAATCCATGGATGCAAAACCTTCAAGTACCAAGTGCCCAATGTATTTATTGAAAAAGATTCATGTGTAAGTGGACTTGTGCAGTTCAAAACCATGTTGTTCAAGGGTTAGCTGCATGTGTTATTCTGGAAAAGGCAAAACTATGGAGATAGTAAAAATATCTATGGTTACCAGGGATGGGGAAAAAAGGGAGAGATGAATAGGCACAGCTCAAGGGATTTTTAGGACAGTGAAAATACTTTACTGTCTATATCTATAGTAATAGATATATGTCATTACATTTGTCCAAACCTATAGAATGTACAACAGCGTTCTAATGTCAACTATGGACTTTAGATGATAATGATGTATTAATGTAGGTTCACCAATTGTAACAAATGTGCCCTCTGACAGAAGATTTTGATGATGGGGAAGGCTGTGCATGCATCAGGGCAGGAGATAATATGGGAAATCTTTGTGCCTTCCTCTTAATTTTGCAGTGAATCAAAAGCTGCTCTAAAAAAGTCATTAAAATAATAAGAAAATTTTGTTGAAAAAATGAAACAAGACTAAGAGGGAAATAAGTGTTCTAACATAATTCCTAACAAAATTCAAAGTGATAAGCTTTACTCCTGTATCTTCAGTCTTCCCTTCCCCTCATTGACATAGAGACTACATTTCCTGGATTTTCATGCAAGGGGTTGGGACAAGCCTGAGATTCTGCATTTCTCACAAGTTCCAGGTCATGTTCATGCTGCTGGTGGATGGACCACATTTTGAAGAGTTAAACTGGGTTTCTAAGGGATCAATTTACAGTCATGAGTGCAGGATAGGGACTTGTTTGGTCACCCTCCTTGACAACCAGAAATAGTCACTGGGGGCCCAGCCTGAGTGGCTCAGTGGATGAGCATTGACCTATGAACCAGGAGGTCACGGTTCAATTCCTAGTCAGAGCTCCATCCTCAATGAGGGGCATGCAGGAGGCAGCCGGTCAATGATTCACTCTCATCATTGATGTTTCTATCTCTCTCCCTTCCTCTCTGAAATCAATAAAAATATATCTAAAATAAAAAGAAATAGCTGCTGGGTGAGCTGAAGAAAAAAACAATTGCTAGGAGAAGGACCAGAATTTAAATGTATGTACCTGCCAAATACATTAAGGCAATATTAGGATTAACAAGAGAACTATAGGTGGAAATGGAGCTGGCATGAATGTAAATAGTACAGGATAATTAATGTCTACTGACCAGCTCAATGACTTTGATAAGATACCTAACTTGTGTGGGGTTTCATTTATTTAGCTTTCAAATTAATAGGCTGCACTTACGGAAGTCTTGGTCACAGGGCAAAAGCAAATAGGGGTGGGGGAGGTGTGAAGAGCTGGGGATGTGTCAGGATATGGGGTACCAAGGAGGACTCGGGAGAAGAGCATGGTCATAGCCAAAGGTTTATTAGAACTGTCAAATCTGGAGGATGAGGCAGAGGTTGAAGTAGGGTAGTAAAAAATGAAGTTTAAGACCAAGGTAGAGAGTGGGAGAAGGTAGTAGTTATAAAAAAATTAGCTCAAGGGAGATAATTAAAAGTAGATTCTGTGAATTATAAATAGGGACCAGAGAGGCCCTTCTATGGATCGCTATAGCAGTATCAAATCCTATCAGCTTAAAGTAGTAGTGTCAGGCTGAATCAGACTAATCGTTCAAATCCCTCCTAGTTCTATAATTCTATAACCAATGTTTCCCTTTTTCTTCTTTCGGGCCTTTTCTTGGATTCAGCTTGGTCCATTTGCCCCATGAGTTCCCAGCCCGAGAGTATTCTTAACCTCTCTCTGGGCACTTAAAAGGTCATTCTCAATAATCCTTTTTTTTTTTTTGGTCTTTTATCAACCTAGCTTCTTACATTTATTTTGCTTTTCTTTTAACACACATTCCATTTTCCCCTGTGCATTAGTCCTTGTTCTACTTTATAGTTTAACATTTTTCACCATCACTTTATTCTATTTGAATTTTCTTTGGAAGCAATTTTTAATGGTATATGTAATTATATTCTTTAAAACTCTTGTTTTCTTATCCATTAAGAAAAGGTCGAATTATAATACAGTTTTCTATGTATTTTTTAATTGGGTTGATTTTGTCTCCCTACTCAGTAGTGTTCTGATTAAGTCAATAAATTTAAGTACACAGCCTATTACTAGCTTGAAAGCTGTTATTCTTTGATGGCTAATGTCCAGAAAGCTATGAAGTAACTTTGTATTTAGTTACTGTTTTCAACTCGCTAAGACACAGCACTTTTGTCTCATGAACCATAAGCAAATACTTTTTAAAACCCTAAACACATGTTCTTCAAAGACTCTATAGCAGAAATAGATATGCCTTATAAGTGGAAATGCAGAAATAACTCCATCTTTATAAATATATGCTATTAAAATGACACATTCAAATACTATCTCTTTGGATGAATGTTTATATTACCCAAAATTGTATCAGTGTCTGAACTTTCCAACAGTTGTAATTGACAAAGCCAACTCACTGAAATCCCCTCCTACCAACCATCAGTGCTAAAGATATGATCAGGGAGACATTTAAAAAGATAAACAATACATGAAACACAATCCATCAGGACAAAGGAACATAAGCTTTCGTTTCTTGTAATTCATTTTTTTTCCCCCCTCTCAAAGAAAAGTGATCCTCCCATGAGCTCTCCCAATATGGACAGACCTTTCTGTTCAGCTCCTGGCAATCCATTTCCAATTCTCCATCTCTGTCTTAAATTTTAGACTCAAGAGCTTTGTCTTACACACTCTTAGAAGCCTACCTCCTGGAGGCTGAACAAAACAGAAACATTGTACTTTGCGAGTCTGGAATCATCACGTGTTCTCAAGACCATCTGCTTCAGAATCTCCTGAAAGCATGGTAAGAATTAAAATACCTGTGGTCCCCTAGATCCACTCAATCAGAATTTTGGCTGATGGAACATAGGAATGTTTTTTTTTTTTTACACTACTTCTGGGTATTCTTAGAAACACTGAAGGTGGGGATACACTGTCCTAGAGCAAAAAATCTGAAATAACCATTTCCAAACTTTTTTTTTCTGCTTTAAAATAGTTACCTCTCTTGTCTCTTCTCTTTGCTAAACCACGAATGAGATTTGATTAATGAGAAGAATAATTTTTTTGCAGGACCATGGACCATTTCTACATTCTCTTACCTTTCCTTATTCAGCTCATGAAACATGTTCCACAACAGTGCCCCAAGTTACAAATACATTACCTAAATGGAGGGCATCATCAGGTTTGCTTAAAGTCATTTTTCCCAGACATTTCTCATAGGACTAAACATTAGGCAGTAGGACTTCAAAGGGAACTTCTAGAGCAAACTTTCACCTACTTTTTTGTTTCTTCTGGGTTGCCCCAGCTTATCTCTTTCCTCTTCTCTTATTCTGAAGAAGAGAAAAATAGCTACCTGTACCCACACCTCCTTTTACTTCCCTTTGTGAATTTTTCCAGACATATCCATTAGGATATGCATGCTATCGCCAGCCCTCTAAATACTCAAGAAACATAATGGCGCTCCCATGTCATCCCTGGCTACCCTCTCATTTCTTATTTCAGAATGAGTTTTATTACAAAAAAAATATTGTCTTTTCAAGAGATGCTGAGTTCTTCCTAGGTTCTTGACCATCAGTAAGTGTGGTAGTGCATAAATGCACAAAACCCAAGTTTGGAAAACATCATTCTCCTGTATATCAGAGCCCTGGTGTTCTGATTTCTTTAAAATTAAAAGTTTTACTGGAGTGTGGGCTGCCTTTACTTGTAATTAGTGTCCCCTTCTATTTAATTTTTGCTGTTTCTTCTTGAATCACTAAATCTGTCTTCCAGAGCTCACTGTATTTCTAGAATTAAATTATGACAAAATTCAAGTCCATATTTTCCTTTATTCTGTATTATCTCTTAGGCTCTGAAAAGCATATCATGGGGGAAAGAAAACTGTGGTCCAAAATGCCCAGGTTCTAGTGATGAATCCAGGGCCTCCACATGCAGCCAGGCTGGCCAAACACACCCAACATTATAAAGAAGTCCTGAGCTGTCAATCATGTAGATGTGGGGGTCGGGGGGAAATCTCCTTGACTCCATGACTTATTAGCTCATAATATATTAGAGGCCTGGTGCACAGATTTGGGCAGCAGTGGGGTCCCTCAGCCTGGCCTGCGCCCTCTTGCAATCAGGGACCCCTCAGGAGATGTCGGATAGATGGTTTTGGCCTGATCTCCACAGGCCCAATCCAGACAGGAGGGAGCCTAAACCTTTGCATTGAGCATCTGTCCCCTAGTGTCAGTACACATCATAGTGACCAGATGTTCATTCAGTTGGTCGCTTAGGCTCTTATATAGATGACAATTGCACCATCCTAGTAGTAATCAGTGCTTCACAGTGAAGTTGTATTGTGAAAGCATTTTATAAGTTAGATGTCCTGTATAAGTGCATTAAGACTTTACCTTTGATAATCTCTAAATCAAATAGCTTAAGTTAAATATGTAGCAATTTTTAAAATTTATTCTTTTTCTTTAAAACTGCCACTGTATTTCCTGACATTTAAACTCAATATCTAACCCTGACTGGATGACACAGTTGGTTGGAGTGTCATCCTATACACCCAACGATTGTGGGTTCGATTCCAGTTGGGGCATGTATGGGAGGCAACTAATCGATGTTTCTCTCACCAATGTTTCTCTCTCTCTTTCTCTCCTTTCCTCTCTCTCTAAAAAGTCAATAAAAAACATATCCTCGGGTGAGGATTAAATTCAGTATGCAGCCTCAATCAATAGATATGGATGTGTTTTAGATCCCGGAGTCACCTAATACCTAAGTGCTCTGAACAGGTGTCTGCTAAGAAACATATAATCCATTTAGTAGAGGCCTATGATACTCATTTGTTTTCACAGATGGTGTTGGATTATTAAAGTGGAAATATGCCAAGAAGTTTTTAGAGTACCTTTCCATTAGAGCTGGACTTTGCATTATTTAAAGCTATGATAATTTACCTTAGCTTTCATCCTCTAGTAGTTTAGTCTGACCAAATCCATTATTTTCTAAGTCTCCTAAATTTCAATTTTCCTGTTACTAACCCCTGCATCCTACAGAAAGTTTCAGAGAGAAAAATGTGTAATTCACCTTCAATGTGTTTAGTTTGTAGCTAGATCCTTTTTCTTTTCAGAAGGGAAGGGAATGAGCACTAGTGAGTTAAAAAGAGTTAGGAAAAAGAAATAATGGTAAATCTACTACTGACTGTTTGATCATGGGAAGCCATTTAATTTCTCTTATCTCAGGTGGTGGGCTGTTAAATGTTGACATGAAAACATTCAAACTTGTAAAGAATTTCTGTCAGTTTATTCTAGGGGAAGCAGAATCTCAAGGTACTGGGATAATGCTCCTGAGAATAGCAGTTTCTCACCTTGTTTTTATACATTGAAATCAAAGGAGGAGATGTAAGTAGGTTATAAGAAATCCATTGGGGATAGATTAGGGAGGCAGGAGAAAGCAAAATGGGAATACCTCTGGACTGGATAAAAAGTAAAATGAGAGACAGTTCGTACTTCCTTTATTTAGGTGGGTACAATCATTAACAGTCAACAATTAGCATGATAACAACAATGAAAGAATTTATGGCCTCAGTCCTGGTGCCCAGGGCTTATTTGGTTGTGCCCTGAGGGGTCTGGAAACAGGGAAGTTACAAGTTACCCTGACATTTCACAAGGATGTTATCTTAGATGAAAGAAGACAATAGGCTCAATTGAGGTAAAGACTGACCTTTATCAGGGTAGATACTGTCCTGGGTCATGACTACCCACTATCAACTGCTTTTTAAAGTTTTAATTTCAGATCATCCTTTGTGGTTGTGTTAGGTCTTTGAGTTTGCAAGACTGCCATGCAGGCCTTCCCTGAATTTGTCAGAAAAGTATGTGGCCCTTTTTTTTTTATCTACATAAATAAGGTAATACAATTACTCAAACTACTGTGTGTGTTTTTTTAACCAAAAACAAGTGTAAAGTGATTCAGGATTTGTTTGTTTGTTTTTTGAGAAATAATTTAATCCAAAATATTATCATTGTTTACCTCACAAACACAATATCTACCACTGGCCTTTTAGTTAATAATGGTGACAGTGTTGTAGAATTAAAAGATTTAGAGTTGGACAGTGAATTCAGCTCTTTCACTTAGCTCAGTGATCTTTATTATTTATTTATTTATTTATTTATTTATTTTGTAATTATTATTATTATTTTTAATTAAATCTTTATTATTCAGATTATTACATTTGTTTTTCTTTTTTCCCCTCCATAGCACCCCTCCACCCAGCTCCCACCCTTCCCTCCCTCCCGTTGACCTCATCCATAGGTGTATGATTTTTGTCCAGTCTCTCCCTGTATACCCCTCACCCCTTCCCCCCTGAGAATTATCAGTCACGGGTGGGTCTGGAGCAGCAAGGCCTCCGCGGGCTCCGCCGTGAGTGACTCTTCAGTCCGCAGGCCAATGCTCTACCCACTGAGCACACCTCCTCCTGCTGCCACAGCGGCAGCACACACACGTGGGGGGGGGCGGGGGGCCGCGGGGTCGCAGGGGTTAAGGGAACCAGCACCGGCGCTCGCTCCTGCAGGTCCGGCCCGCCCGAGCCGTACCGGAAGCCCTGAGGGCAGGTGCCCTGGCGGCTGGAGAGCCAAGGACGCACCGCTCAGCCTCAGCCTCAGCGCGAGGGTCTCAGTGCCTCAGCCTCAGCCTCAGCACGAGGGTCTCAGCCTCAGCCTCAGCC
>JAAGEH010000311.1:25128507-25195259 GCA_011751065.1 Lasiurus cinereus
AGCCTCAGCCTCAGCCTCAGCACGAGGGTCTCAGCCTCAGCCTCAGCACAATTGAGCAAATTACACATGCATTTCCTTGGCTGCCTAGAATCTGAGCACTTTTGTAAATCTAGAGAATTCCCATTACATGTATTTTATTGAACTTTTTCTCACTATAGAACCTGAAAAGACCAAAAGCCCACTCCTCTCTCTATCTGCTCTGCCTCCCACTCCCAGCAAGCAGCGTGTTGTCACAGAACCTAGGCTTTACCAGATGGATACTTAATCTGAGACTCTGGACTTAGATTGACTGAAATAGGTAGAGAGAGTAGAATATACTTTGTCATTGGGAATTGCAATAATGTTACTATCAGTGGAGATGGAAGCTCCAGGGGTTTCAGTTTGGCTATAGCCCTTACTATATCGGTCAAGATACTAATGTAGGGGGATTCAGCTGATGGTTAATAATATCTATCTCAACTTCATATTGAGGAACTGAGAAAATACAAAAGATGGAATTAGGGTATGATATTTCATATCAGAATTCTATTTGAAGCATAGTAAAAGACCTCTGTTTTATAAAAACCTGCTGTTTGAAATTTCTACTAGACATAGGAGATTCCTTGTTCTGTGAATGAATTCTGCTATTGGCTTCTGTAAAAAATGCTTGCTCTAATGATAGGGAAAATAAGCTTAACTGTATGACATTGCAAGCTGCTCCCCTGCCATCCTCAGCTATCCCCATACAAGGTGTCTTTTAGTTACCTGTGCTCAACGCTGCTGAACTGTGTTGTACTCTCAAGGCTGCAGGCTTGCTGTGAGATATCTGCTAAGCATACAGAAGGTTCTTTTGAAAAATTGCAAGAGTCCAGAAGTCCCATATTTAGGAAACAAAGACATTAGAAACATATAAAGGGAAAAGTTCTTCCATGATTTGCTCGGACTCTGGAAGCATTCCTTTGAGCCTGCTAGCATAATAAAAGACTCCAAATTAATTAGCTTATTAAGGCATCCTATATTCAGCTCGCTGATTTACAATATAACATATTTAGCATGTGGCACCATAAAAACTAGATTTAGCACGGCCTGAGTGGCTCAATGGTTGAGCATCGACCTATGAATCAAGAGGTCATGGTTAGATTCCCGGTCAGGGCAAATGTCCAGGTTGTGGGCTCAATCTCCATTGTGGGTCATGCAGGAGGCAGCCGATCAATGATCCTTTCTCATCATGGAAGTTTCTATCTCTCTCACCCTCTTCCTTCCTCTCTGAAATCAATAAAAATATATTTTAAAAAACACACAATTAGATTTTAGCTCAGAGCTGGTACCAATTAAATCCAAAAAGATCTGTGTGCTGTTGTATTGTTTTTAGAAGCTGTGCTAGTATTCAGGGCAGACTAGAGGACTATTTACACTAAGGACTTGCAACCACACTGTATTGTCCTTCCTTGAACCAGTTAGCTGCCCCTCAGGTGACTCTGGATCTGTGAAAGGGCTGTCATCAAGTTATAGTAACTTTCCTGTCACTGTGAGACTCTTCTCCAGGAAAAAACAACTTATCACAAAGTACTTTGAATGAACCTTCAAGGAAAAATACATGTTTCTAATGCGCTAAAGTTTAATTGTCTAAAATTAATTAAAATCTCAAGCACATGCAAATACTAAATAAGTACATATTACTTAAATGGAAAATATTAAACCTGTCATTTTTATTACCAAACATTCACTTTGAGGTATAAGCTCCATCAGGCCCATTTTATAGTTAAAGAAAGAGGAAGCAACCGGTATCCCTAATGAATGCTACCCAGAATTCAAGTTGTGTGGTTCTTTAATTTAAAATATATTGACTCTAGAAATAAAATTCCAAAGGTGCCAATATTAAAAGATACATCTATTTCTTCCATATTAGAAAACTTAATAGATGTCTGATTTTAGAAATAATTTTTCTCCTTTTAAAAATGTAGACATTTTTTAAATGTATATTTTAAAAGAAACTACTTAAAATGCATAATGCCATATGCAAAATATATTTCATCCACAGATCATATTACAAAGAACTTTTCTCTTACCCTAAAAATTATTCTAATAAATATTTAAAAACTTTAGCCAAAATTCTAACAATCAGGCTTATGATAAAACTATGATAATTAAGATAATGTGGGCCTAGGAACAGAAAAACTGACCAATAGAGAGAAAAAAGTACTTTTTTTTCCCAGAAATAGAAGTATTCCAGTATGAAAATTTGGTATATAAACAGGTGAGAAAGCAAGGAACTATTCAATAAATGAAGCTGAAAAAAAAAGTTATTTACATGAAAAAAGGTCTAATTTTATCCCTACCACATGCTATAATAATTTTTTAAAATTCTGAATGGAATAAGAATTGACAATATAAAACCAAAAATTTGACACGCCTAGAAGATGATATAAGTGAATATTTAAGACCTTGCATTAGGCAAATATTTCTCAATTTGCAAAAAAACAAATACAAAGAAAACTTAATTTTAGTGTATCAAAATTAAGAAATTGTGTTCACCCAAAACACTATAAGGAAAGTGAAGATAAGAGATGGAAGAGGACTGTAATCCTGAAGATTTGTACATTTGCAACAACAAAAAATTACTATAAATGACACATCTTTTAAAACTTATTAATATAGTAATAAGAAAAACAGAAAAAGTATAGAAAATATATATAACTGACATTTATTGAGGACATTCAGTATAAATAATAAATATAGTTAATATTATTTGTAGTCAATAAAATGCAGCAATGAACATCTCCTGAGGGTCAGGATACATAAACTGAGTGCTGAGAGTAAATGTTATTCTCCATCAGGAAAAAGAATGTTGTCAGCACAGGAAGAAGCATGTGAAAAGAGAGAGAACACAATATATTTGGAGAAGTGAAAATATTTCAATATTGCAAGAGATAAATGGTGTGGTCTTAGAGTGGTAAACGTAGACTGTATCACGGAAATCTCAAAGGAAATGTTAAGGAATTTCCAAGTTATCCTGAGGCAATATTAAAGAATATAAGTTAGGACATGACCTGAGAAGATACGCATTTTAGAAATGTTACAGCATGGGGCATGACAATCTATCCTCTCCTTACTAGAGTGAGACCCATGTCTCACTAAGGGCACCAGGGACTCATGAATCATAGTTAACAGTCACATGCATAGATAGGAGATGAAATCAAGTAGAAAAATGAACACCCAAAAATCATAAATGATGTACAGGGAGGCAGAAACCAAATACCTACACACAATGATTACTTAAAAATAGAAATCCCAAAGTGAGGACTAAATGTAAAAGAAGCCAGAGTGAGGGGCACAAAGGAAGAACATTGACATTGGCAGAGGCTTTATAAAAACACTAGAGGCCCGTTGCATGAAGATTCGTGCAATAGGCCTTCCTTCCCCTGGCTACCAGTACTGGTTTTCCTCCAGCACCTGGGACCCAGGCTTCGCTCTAGCTGCCATCTTCTGTCTTCACTCCAGCTGGAGTTTTCACTCAGTCCGGAGCCTTTAGTCTTCTCTGCTTGGGGCCAGAGTGCCACTCCTATAGCTCCCACCGCTCCCCCACCATCCCCCTGATAGCAAGCATCCAGCCCCGCTCCGATGCTTCATGTCTGCATATGCAAATCAATCTTCCAGCTTTGTTGGATTAATTTGCATACCCACTCCTGATTGGCTGGTGGGTGTCATGGAGGTATGGTCAATTTGCATATTTTTAGTTTATTAGTGTAGATTAGAATTGAGGAAAATTGGCAGTGTATTCGTTAGTAATCTTAGGGAGGATAATTTCAGTAGGGTTGCACCACAATTCTATTGGGTTTCCTTTAAATGAATTGTTAAACTACTTTTTGGAAATTGTTCATTTAGTCCTATTATGTAAACTTAAGTCCTCAATCAATTAAAAACATGAATTATATTTCCATTCCCAAGATGCCAAATAAGCTGAATGCTAATGCTTACAATTCAGGGTTGTCTATGAAACAGTTGTGATTCCTTGGAACCTGTAGTAGTGGTTACTCCACATAATGACTTTAAAACAAAACAAAAGTTTTATGGAAAACTCCAAAGTAATCATTCAAGTGCATCATAAATTTTAATAACACTGGAAGCTTTTAATAAAATGATGTTAATTTCCTTAAAGCTATTCCCAGCAATGGTACTGACATCACATCTAATTATAACCAAGTAGAGTATGTTAGGAGTCAGAGGCTAAAATCTAAAATGTGAAGAATGAGAATACATAAAATTGCAGCAATAAGTACTTAGGAGTGTAATTAATGGAGTATCATTTTCTGTCCACTACAGTGGCAAATCTCTTCCCCATGACACTAGGTCCTTCTGATTCTATACCAATTGTTTCCTGATATCCATCAATGCCAGTCATTTATATTATTTTTCTCCTTTGTATTTTTTTATTATTGATTTTGAAAGAGAGAGAGAAAGAGAAAGAGAGAGAAACATTGATGTGAGAATAAAACATCCATTGGCTGCCTCCCACATGCCACCAACCAGAGATGGAGCCCACCACCCAGGCATGTGCCCTGACAAGGAATCAAATCAGCAACCTTGAGTGAATAGGATGACACCCAACCAACTGAGCCACACTGGCCAGGGCTCACCTTGATATTTTTAAAATACTAATCTTAAGAAAAAGTGGAATGAAAAGAGTCATTTGCTCTTGTTTTCATGATTAGCAAAATCAAAACATCAAGTGCCAGCTCTGAGCATTATTATGAACACCACATTAAATATACCAAATGTCAAACCAATTATATTGAAGTACTCATAAAGTTATATTTTTCTGAATTTCAGTAAAATTGGAGTCCTGAGATTACATATGCATATAATTATCAGTTCAGTCATGTATTCATTTAGTCAATCAGTCATACTGAGAATATTTACTGAGCATGTATTATGTGCTAGGTCTTGTTCCAGATGCAGAGACTAGTGTGAAGAAAACAAACTCTTACTCTACATAAACATTCTAGGTTGGTTTGTATAATAATAGTTCATTCCATGAAGTAAGACAAATTTATTGTGCATAACATTTTGCCTCTTTTGAAGAGAGAAGGCATGTGTACTTTGAAAGCTTCGGGAAGTAGACCCAGCCAGCGTGGCTTAGTAGTGGAGCATCCACCTATGAACCAGGCAGCCATGACTCTACTTCTGGTCAGGGCACATGCCTGGATTTCAAGCACAATCCCCAACAGGGGGAGTGAAGGAGGCAGCCAATCAATGATTCTCTCTCATCTCTGTTGTTCCCATCTCTTCTCCCTCTCCCTTCCTCTCTAAAATCAATAAAAAGTATTTTTTTTAAAGAACGCTTTAGAGATTAGTTATGATGTATTTTTCTCTTCCTAAATACATTTTAAGTGTTTATCATCTCTCTCTCTGACAAAATAAATGAAATAAAGCTTCTCTTTTGAAGGCAAAAAGCACAATAACCCATCTGTAATATAATTCACTTTATTGCTCACATGAAAGAATTATAATAACAGACAGGATGTTTTATAAAAAGCATTTTAAAGAAATTATCACTTCAAATTTGGAATCTGTCAACCAAACACTTGATGCACAAGTCACCTGCACATTTGAAGACTCAGTGATTTCTAGATGTGTCTCACTTAAACTAATAATGTAAAAGGAAGTACAAGTCAACTCGTGTTTTGCATCTTCCAAAGCTCACTTCTAATGCCTTTGTTCTGCTTACATATTTGAAGAATTGTTCTTCGTTTTGCATACTCAGAAGTGGTATCACATAAAGACATCACAGAATTGAGAGGTTTTCACAACTCTTACTACTTCACAAAACAGTATCCCTTATAAATTCAAACAACATCCATAATAATGAGTGCATAAACTTATGTGCTTTTCTTGAAATTACACAGTTTTTTTCATTAAAATTCCCACTATTTCAAGACTCTATTGCAGTCCAGGCCCTACCTATATCTATCTGATTGAGACCTGTTGCAGAGAAGCTTGTATATACCCTTATATAAATTGACCCAGTCATGTTTTTGCTACTTTTAATGAAATGTAAGAACTTCTTTTAAGTCTTTAAATATATTATATACATTTAAGTTACTCTTTTTTTTACTTTTCGCATAATGTATCAGTAAGTAAGCTAAGGAAAAAGTAATCTCATTTACTATATTAAATGGTAGTCTTTTATTTTTTCTTTAGTATTGAATGTATTCCCTTTTGTAGAGAACTACCTATAATTCTTCTTTGTCTTTCTTTCTAATTTAATCAAGCAACAGATAAATCACCATTTATTAACCCCTATTCTGTTTAGGCACTATTCAATATTAATAGGGGACAAAATAAACAAAAATCCCTGCCCTCATAGAGCTCTCATGCCCTCTTAATATTAAACATTTTTTAAGAAATACAGTGGTTTAGCTATAAAATTCAGTTAAACTCTTTTCTTCAACCTTTTCTGAGAAAAGTTTTAATTCTTTGATAATTACATCTTTCCCTCAAAATATACTTTAAAATCACAATAATTCAAAGTACATGTTATATCTTCCCTGTATTCTAAACTTTTTCAGGGCTTTCTTTTCAATTAGAAATAATTTGTTATAAATATCTCTTCTTATATCTAATTTGATTTTTGGTAAAACAATTGACACAAGTAGCAAAATGTTCTATACTTTTATCATTAAAATATAAATATCAATATTTTTAAAACTTGATACTGTACCATTTTAGGTTTTGAAGTTTGAGATAATTTGGGTTGATATTTTTTAGGACAGAGATTTCAAATTGTTGCCCAATATACATTTCTCCATGTCTTCCTTCATAATTGCCCCTTGCCCTATTGGCAAGAACATACACAAGACACTGAAGCTCCATCAGCCATATTAGATCATGGGGTCGAAGCTACATGGTGACTATGGAGCAACAGCAAAGAGAGAAGATACCCGGACCCCTGATGATTATGAAACCATCATATCAACCTTGGACAGGTAACATTCTATTCTGTTTGCCTGAGAGAGAAACTTCTGTGTCATTTAAGATACTGTTTTGGGAGATTTTTGGTTGTTGCAGACAAACCTAATCCTAACTGACACACAGTCCATAAATTATTTTCATAAATTTAACAATATGTTCAATGCTAATATCCTGTATAATTCTTACCATTCTAGTTGTTTCTTGAAGATGGTGAAAATTTTCAGCTATAGTCACATGCAAATTATTGGAAACACCATTATTCACTAATCTAAATCTTAGAGACTTTTCTGAAAAATAAAAACATTTGTTTTGATATTTTCACATAATCACAGATACAAAGAAACCAAATCAACAATGGCAAACATAACAAATGACTCATAATAATAAAAATATCTGTACAAAGAAAGGCAAAACTACAAGGTAAGACACAAATGCAGCCAACACCATCTAGGCAGGAAAAGGCCACTACTTAGGTGTTTGATTAGTTGAGTCACATTAAATTGTCCATAACCTTTACTTGTTTTTAGCAAATAGGATGTTAAAAAATGTTCACTTTATAAAATCACAATAAAAAGACAACTGCAGCCCTAACCGTTTTTGGCTCAGTGAATAAAGCGTTGCCTGCGAACTGAAAGGTCCCAGGTTCGATTCCAGTCAAGGACATGAACCTTGGTTGCGGGCACATCCCCACTGGGAGGTGTGTAAGAGTCAACTGATCAATGTTTCTCTCTCATAGATGTTTCTAACTCTCTATCCCTCTCCCTTCCTCTCTGTAAAAAATCAATTAAAAAAAAAAAAGACAACTGCAACTTGTATTTCACAATTTGTGTAACTCTTCTGATGTCACTTTCCTCAGAGTAAATTCTGCCTCCCCTCACTCTTCTGGGAAGTCAGGATTCACATATTTTCCAGTCTTTTTTCATTCTGCTTGATGCTATCTTATGCATGAAATTATACAGAGGGCTCACCTTCATTTTCTAACCAAGATTTCATACCTTAAAAATCAGATCCATCATATATCACACAACTACTATATGGCACTGATTATTTTTCCAAATTCCAAATATTTACAGTCACTGCTTAATTGTCAGAGAGCATGTTAATTCAGGGTGGTTAACATTACTAGAACTGCTACATCATTTAATTGGTAACACTATAGATTTACAAGCAAAAGCAGGCCTTGCATGGAGACATCAAGTCTACAATAAAATAAATAAGAGAAAGCTAAACCATCATGTTTTAAAAGCTGATGTTAGAAATGTATCATTTAGTTCAAATAAACTACTATGAAATTATCCTTTAAAACATGTAAATAAAGAGTCAAGCACCTAAAAGCAAACACATCTAGATGAAAGAGTTTATATTCTGTTGGATTGTAGAATTACATAACACAAAGACTCAAAATATAAAACAATTGTTCCTAAAACAATTATGAAATATTTACACCATCACTAAGGGAATGGATGGAATATAAACAAAGTACACTATTTCAGAGAGCTTCAAAGAACAGGTCTATTATGGCAGTTAATTTACTTCTGAAACTCTGAGGAAAGTACAAATCTATTGTAGAAGTTATGGTACTTGATCAATCAAAGCCAGAAATTATTCTATCAACTTGATTATTTTTTAAAAATATATTTTATTTATTTTTTACAGAGAGGAAGAGAGAGGGATAGAGAGCTAGAAATACTACTGATGAGAGATCAGATCAGCTGTCTCCTGCACGCCCCCTACTGGAGTTGTGCCCACAACCAGGATACATGCCCTTGACCGGAATTGAACCTGGGACCTTTCAGTCCTCAGGCTGACGCTTTATCCACTGAGCCAAACCGGTTTCGGCAGTATCTTGATTATTAAAAACAACAAAACTGTTCAAGAGATTTACATAGAGAAATATGCTTTTAGTTTTGATGCCACTGAGCAAAAATATAGCTTAAGCGTTGTTGTTTTTTTCAGCAAGACAACATAAAGTTACATATTAAATCTCCATTTCTGCTCAAAATTTTGGATTATAATAGACTGCTAAACAGCATAGCAAGGGTTGTACCCTAATACCACATCAAATAACAATATGATTAGAAACGCATTTATTCTATAAATGCAAAATATTACAATTTTTCTGATTTTATTTGTTTTGTACCATTATAATTAACTAGTGACCTGGTGCATGAAATTTGTGCACATTAAAAGGGGATTAATTAGAGGAAATAATTTAAAATTGCTATTTGCCCTTTCTCTATGATAGAAGTGTCAGAGATGAAAGAAAATTAATAAAATGTATATGAAAACCTTCCTCCTGGGGCTCACCATGGGACCCAGAGTCAAGTTCCCACCCACCCACATGCACCTCAAAAATTGCATGAAACCCAGACCCGGCCACCCCCTCCCATGGGCTAGATCCAGACCCAGCCAGTCCCATCCTTGTCAAGCCCTGCCGGGCAGGGGGCATAGCTTCATGTCCCCTGACCTGGTACTAGGATGGGAGGGAGATGGCTTGAGGTCCCACAGCCTAGACCAGGATGGGGGACATGCCTTGAGGTCCTCTGTCAAGCCACGCCAGGTGGAGGACATGGCCTGAGGTGCCCTGTCAAGCCCCACCAGGCAGGGGAGGGAGAAGCACAGCCTTAGGTCCCTCGGCCTAGCACTGGGAAGGGAGTGCAGCCTCAGGTCCCCCATCAAGTCCCACCAGCAGGGGGACACAGCCTCCGGTCCCTGTCAAACTCTGCTGGGTGGGGGGCATGACCTGAGGTCCCTGGTCAAGCCCAGCCAGGCAGGGGGGCACAGTCTCAGGTCCCCAGGCCTGGTGCTGGAGCAGGGGTGGGGGTGTGGCCTGAAGTCCCCTGTCAAGCACCACCAAGTGGGGGGTGTGGCCTGAGGTCTCCCAACCTCATTCTGGGGTGGGGGCAGCAGCCTGAGGCCCCGCCAGCCTAGTGCCAGGACAGGAAATGCACCTTGAGGTCCCCTGTAAAGCCCTTTCAGGTGGGGGCATGACCTCAGGTGCCCTGGCCTGGCACTGAGGTGGGGGGTGTGACTTGAGTATGCCCAGTCTGATGCCAGGGTGTGGGGGATGCAACCTGAGGTCCCCTGTCAAGCCACATAGGGACAGGGGAGGGCAGAACCTCAGGTCTCCGCTGATTGTGCATTAAGGCTCCTTTTGGGAACTGGGCCTTCGCTGTGGGGTCAGCCATCTTTGTGATGGAGTGATAGTCAATTAGCATATTCCCTCTTTATTAGCTAGGACTAGAGGCCTGGTGTACAGATTTGGGCACTGGTGGGGTCCCTTGGTGTGGCCAGCAGGAATCAGGCCAAAACTGGCAGTCCAACATCCCACAACAAATGTCGTAGTGCATGAAGGAGCAGGCAGCTCTGGAGGAGCCTGAGCCTGGCTGAGCACCACGCCACTCCCGCTCATCCCAGCTCCACTTCACCTACTACCATCATTCAATAGGCTTGCTGTCACTCCTCTGTGGTTTCTGTGTACCTGTCCTAGGGCAATACTAGCATGTCCATTACCAAAAAAGCAGCCATGGGCTCATGCCCAGTCAGTCCCATGGTGGTCCCAATCCCAGTCCAGGTCTGGATAGGGAGGGGCGCACAGGGGAAGTGTTCATGCTGCCACAGTTGCACTCACCAGGTGTGAAACCAGAGTCTGGCACCCTTCGGTCAGCTGAGCAGCACTCCCACTTTGGGAGCACACTGACCACCATGGGGCAGCTCCTGCATTGAGCATCTGCCCCCTCATGGTCAGTGCACGTCATAGCAACCAGTCAAACGGTTGAATGGTCTAACAGTTGCTTAGGCTTATATATATATAGATTAGAGGCATGGAAATTCATGTGCTGGAGGGGGGTCCCTCAGCCCAGCCTGCCCTCACTCACAGCTCAGGAGCCGTCAAGGGCGGGAGGCAACCCAGCAATCAGGGGAAGGTGATGTTCCCATCACACCTCTGCTGCTGCCACTGCCGGTAGCACAAGCCTCAGCTGGCCCTGGTTACCTGAGCCTTAGGTGGCCCTGGGCAGCTGGGCAGCTGCCATCCGAGGCTTGCCTGCTCCTCAGGCCAGCCCTGGGTGGCTGGGGGGCTGAGGGGACTGGGGGACTCTGGATGCAGGCATGCAGAGCAGCTGGGCCCACCTGGGGCAGGCCCAGCTTTGATGAGCACTTGCCGCCCCAGAAGGGCTGAGGGGATAGGGAGCCACCATCTTGTGGCTGTGGGCCTGGCCATCTTTGAGGACAAGGCAGTCAATTAGCATATTCCCTCCTTATTAACTGTGGGCACCACCATCTTTGTGACAGCGTGAGGGTCAATTAGTATATTCCCACTTTATTAGATAGATTTTTTTTTTTAATTTAGCAGTGTTCTGGGTACAATGCAGTACAGAGGGCAGTATGGTATTGTGGCCGAGTGGTTAACTGAACTGTTTTGAGTTCAGATGCAGGTTGTGTGACACCTGTATGATCTGAAGCAAATTGCTCATCTCCACTTGCCTTCGTTTTTAAAATGAGAAGAATAATATGCTCTTTACTTCAGAAGGCCATGGAAGGAGTAACTTGTAAAGCTCAGAGTTTCAAAAAATCCAATTTTAGCCTCATTTACTCCCTTTTTTATATCTCTGAGCCCAAGGAATAAAAAACAAGAACACACATTTCTGGATGAATTGCTACCTTCTTCCTTCTCTTCATCCACCAGCGTTCTTGATACAGTGAAAGGAAACTTGGGGAATTTGAAAAAGCTTATTTTCCATGTCAGAATCTATTACATCATCCTACTTGCAATAACATGTCTTAATCTTCTCCAGGTTTGATGAATTCTTGAGCCAACTAGAATAAATGTCCTACACTTAGCAACCAAAAAAGAACACATATTTGAATTTTTCAAAGTATTACCTCCATCACAACAGTAAAGGAAGAAAAGCTGAGTAATTGAATTGGAAGGATAGGAGGTAAAATTGCTATGCTTCTGAAAGGAAACCCAGTCAAACAATGGTTAGGAAATGGTATTATCTGGATCAAAAGCTTTTACCAAGCTGACCTTGGCAGACACAGTTTATCAATCCTTTATAGATCTGTCAGTCTCAACTGCACACTTTGCTTTATAGTTGATGTCTCTACTCCTCCTCTAGCCAAAAAGAAGGGAAATGCTGAAAAATCTGTAAAGAAAGTCTATTTAGCAATTAGTGAGATTCTCTGTGATGTGCCCATGGAAGATCTCTGTCAGTTCTTCAGGATTTCCTCCCATTATATTGGAAGAGTGTCCAAAACATTGACTTTTTTAAATATATTTTTATTGATTTTTAGAGAGAGAGGAAGGGAGAGGGATAGAGAGTTAGAAACATCAATGAGAGAGACATCGATCAGCCGCCTCCTGCACGCCCCCTACTGGGGATGTGCCCGCAACCAGAATACATGCCCTTGACCGGAATCGAACCTGGGACCTTTCAGTCCGCAGGCCGACGCTCTATCCACTGAGCCAAATGGGTTTCGGCACATTGATTTTTTTTTAATTTTAAAAATTAATTCCACTTTAGATTCTCTATTACCATGAACTTTACTACTATTTATGTAGAATTAACATCTGGTTGCAAACAGCAGCCTTATTGACTTAACCTCATATGGCTTACATAACTGACAAGAGACCCATTTTTACCAATAGTTCTTTATTTTCTTTAAGGATTACCAAAGATTTATTAATTCAATCTAGAAATATTCAATCTCTAATCACACTTTTTAAACACCCTCTAAAAATCAATTCCTTTCATTTTTTATTATTAAACCAATTAAGCCATGAAAAATGTTCATCTTGGTCACTTCTTAGTAGTTATCATACTTCGAGAAGCAGATTTTGGGCTTTCACCTGTCTTTTGTGATGTGCGGAACATTAATTTCTAACTTGGAGTTCCATGTATTAATCCTCATATATAGTGGTAGAGGTATATACATTACATATTAAAATGAATTTTAAATTGTAAAATTAAGCTTATAAAATTTGTATATTGCCATAGTAAAATCATTATTTTGCCAATGGAGCAGTTCCAAAATGATGTTAAGAGCATTTAGCTTTTTAGCAAACCAAATCTTATAAGCTTCCTAAAAACCATAGGGCTTTAGCCTCTGTTTTCAGATTAAAGTGATAGCTTGTTAAGAATCATTCTTTTGTTTTAATTTTTATTGTTGAAAATATTACAAATGTCTCCCTTTCCCCCCATTCACCTCTTCTACAAGGTCAGGAAGTCTTTCCCCAGAGAGTTGATGGTTTAAGAGAGGAAGAGGATTTAGATGAAGCAAAGAGGTGTTGGAAGTGGTGATTCAGGCAAAAGCAAAAGTGTGTGGGCAGCAATAAAAGCTTGAGACACATCCTATATAATAAAAGGCTCATATGCAAATCGACCAGATGGTGGAACGAATGGTCGCTATGACACACAATGACCACTAGGGGATAGACTCTCAATGCAGGAGCCGCCCCCCCCTGGTTGTCAGTATGCTCCCATAGGGGGAGCACCACACGCCAGAAGCCCTGAGATGGGCTCATGGCTGTCAAACACAGCAGTGGTGGCAGGAGCCTCTCCCGTCTCTGCAGCAGTGCTAAGGATGTCCAACTGCCTGCTTAGGCCTACTCCCCATGGAGTCAGACATCGCATGAGGGCTCCCAGACTGCAAGAGGGCACAGACTGGGCTAAGGGGACCCCCCACCCCAGAGTGCATGAATTTCATGCACTGGGCCTCTAGTTTTGATTATAAAGAAGCATAAGTACTTCTGTGAATCTATGCCAAAGTGTACATGGAGAAATAAAGGATAGTGAGCAAAATAGGCAAAGGCCCAACCCAAAGATATTAAGAGATATACCAGAATTTTAACTGCATCCTGAACTTTCCTTAAAAATTTTAGTAAGGTTAAGAAAGTAAAGAAATGAAATAGTCAATGTGCTTTAGAAAGATGTGTAGAGATGACTGATCATAGAAGCTGAATGGGAGACATTTCTTTGAGTATCACCTGTCCTGAGCAGAGGTAGGAGAGTGTGAAAGACAGCTGACTGATGCCATAGAGTGAAAATCTAGAACAAATCCAAGCCTTCAAGAACTAAAAAATAGACCCAGAGACAGAGATGCATCAAACAGACCATCAAACTTTCGAGGGAAGGCAGGGGAGGGGGGGGTGGATTTGTGGGGGGAATGGGGCAGGTAGGAGATCAACCAAAGGACAAAAATTTTAAAAAAGATCAATACTAAAATAAAATTAGTCACTTTTTTGCTTTTACTTCGCCTAGATTTTTTTTTTTTTTTGGACAGGGAAAAAGAAGTAGCCTAAAAGAAATAAAAATGAGAATAAATGGGTGAAGTATGAATGTACCAGTCATGGGGAGTGAGATTGTTCTATGAGAAACAATGGGAATGACTGCCATATAGTTTATAAACTAGAAAATTACACATTATCTCATTAAAATTCGTATTTAATATTGAGAACATTCAGAGTTCTCAATCTCAAAGCCCTAACTCCAGAGGTAGAATCAGCATGGTTAAAAAAAACAACAACAAAAAAAAAAACAATGTGAAAATTATAATTTATCAACTATATATGAGACAGATGAAACCTCATTTTGCTTCCTGGAAAATAATTGGTTAGAATGGTCCTTCTTTAAGAGTTCAAAGGAATCTCTAAATATAGAGTTACATGAGTTCATTCAACTTAGAAAACATATATACACACACGCACACTTTACTCGTATATACACACATACCCCAAACCAAATTTATTTATTGCCGTTACTTTTTGGAACAAGGAAAAAAGCTTTACATATTGAAACAAAAGGAAAATGACAAGTCATTTTCAGTATTTGATAAGCTAATCATGACTTAAATTTATGATTCTAAGTGCAAGATGACTTTTTATGCTGTACGTCTGAAATAAGAGATCAGGTAATGACAAATGGCTGGATAAAAATCATTAACTTAAATAAATGGGATGAAAGCCTAAGTCCAGATGCCTGTGAATAAATAATAGCTTAATACCACATATTTTGCTTAATTTAATGTTGTACTTTACTTATTTTCCAAAATACTGCATTCATTCAATGACTATGTGAAGAGCTGCTGAGGCTTATTTTTCTGTTTGTAGCAAGTTCACAGTTATAAATAGGTGCCAACATCTAATCTCTCCCTAAAAGATTTTGTTCCTCTCCTGATCTTGTGCTCATGTTGGTGGTTGTTGCTGAAATTAATAAATGTTCCCACACTCCGTAACATTTTCCACATTTCTAGACAAAGGAATATATAGCATATGCATTCACTTCTCCTTAAACACACAATTTTTACAGTTTTTGTTGCCAGAGAATGCAGAGTATGTTTGTTTTTAAGAAGAATTAATGAAATAAGAAAACGATTGCTTCACTGAGTAGTATAGCCTCAAAGTCATGGATAATCTAGAGAGCAACTTCAGTGACGTACTTCTCTTTCCACTGGGGCCTGTTCCAATTAACATGAAATCTACTCTCCCGGAAAGCTCTCTTTATCCAGCTACCGCGTACTTAATGAGAACTCCACTGCCTGCTCTCTCCTGGTCTAATAGACTTTCAGGACAAATTCCCACACTTTTGCTATTTTAAATGTTGACTTTGTAATGACTTTTTGGATACATATTATTAAATGATAGCCTTAGTTCTTTCTACCTGTTTAATGGAAAAGGGAGAAATTATTCTAAAAAAAATGTAACTTTCTAACTTCTTACTGTTCTCTGCAGGTATCTGTTTTATTCATCTTCCCTGTCTCCACTCAAGGGCAAGGGCCATATTTATAGTTTTTCATTGCACTATAACTAAAATATATTTTCAAACCATAATTCATTTGTTTACTACTTTGTCTGGAGATTTAATAGATTTATTTAGATATGTTCATATTACACCAATTTACACATATTAATGCAAACAGTAGTGATTTTATAATGTGCCAAGTAGATAATTAATTAAGGTTTCCAAGAGCAACACTCTGGAATTGGATTTCTTTAAATATTAGTCTACAGAGATGGCTTGTGAAACTAGATTGGAGACATATACTAAATAGTGTTTATCAATAAAATAATCTTATTAACATTAATTCTTCCCCAATTACTCAATATTTCATTAGGTAACTTGGTTACTCTATCTATTCCTAATGAAACTCAACTGATAGCTCTCTCAATTTGACTTGATTTCTTCAACAGCTTGCCCAAGGTCATGTAGCCAACAACAGCTAGAAGTGGACTCAGATCTGTACAACAAAAGGGCTTGCACTTTTCATACTAGGCAGGCTGATATCAATGCTTTGTTCCCCCATATCCACCCATGACCTGCTTCTTTTCCTGGACTTTATATATAAGTAGCGAACTACTCTACCAAGTCAGACATCCAGAAGCCATCTAAGACTGCTCCGTCTTCTTCAGAAACCATTTATAATTGGTCCTTAAGATAATCAGTTTACCCCTTTTAACATACCTGACACCTGACTTTTTCCATTTCTACTTCTACCGTCTTACATCAATTTCTTACCTTTCTCCCAAAGTAAAGTGTTTTTCTTCCTCTCAAAACTTCATATCATAGATAAACGTTCTATAAGGTAAAACTAACTTCACACACACACCAGCACCACCAGCACCACTACTATCATTACCAGCATAAAATTCTTGAGTGTCATCTAACAAGATCATGTTCAAGTTGACTTTATTGTTCTTTGATCCAATCCCTGCCTATCTCCTGCTAGTCTTTCCTGATATTCCACACTTTATTATCTGGTCATTTTTGATCACCCATTCTTCCCTGAATATGTCAAGGATTTTTACATTTCTGCAACTTTATTTAGCTACATCATTATCTGAATAAGCTTTGCTTCCCCCAATCTCTTCAAGTCAAATGATGCTTCTTCTTCTAAGAGTCTCTGCTTTAGGGACATAGTAGTAGACTGTCCAACATTAATCCCACCCCAAATTATTGGCTTAAATTGGGATAATCTCATTTCTCTATTTTTGTATGGTTTCAGGATGGTGTATGATTCAACCCCACCCAAATTTAGTTCCCCTAATACTTTACAGATTTTCACCTTTTACAAAACTTTAATTTCTTTAATGGCAAGGAATCCATGCCATTCATCTTTGTAGTGGTCATATATGTAACTATTATATAGTAAGTACAATCATATGTCATTGTTTATATAGTAGGCACTGTCATATAGAAAGCTGAATCATATTTGCATTTATCATGTAATAAACTGCCATATAGAAGCCTCATTATAGTAGCAACTGTCATGAAGTAGGTACTTAAATGTTGACATAAGTTGATATTAGCAGTATTTACATAACAGTTCATGTAAACATATGAGTTAATTTTAACATATTTTTCATGATAATGAACTTTAACCACACTATTACCACAGTTGGTGTTTTCTCTTAGTGACTTTATTCAATATTTTCAAGTTCTTAAAACTACTTGTGGTAAACTTATTTTTCAGACAACCCTGTCCATAAAAAGGTCCCCCCATCATATGCCATTATACTGCTTTCTTTTTTTCATGAAATTCTATAGCTTAATCTGATTTTGTCATCTTTGCTTCAGTGTATTTTTATAGCTTTATTAAGGTATAACTGATATACCAAAATACTGCACATGTTTAATGTATACAATTTGATGAGTTTAAACATGAGCATACACAGATGATATCACAACATCCCAGGTAATAAACATATCCATCACCTCCAAAGCTTCCTTGTGTCCCTTTGTTTTTGTTTTGCTTTGTTTTTATGTTTGTGTGGTAGAAACACTCAACATGAATTCTGAACATGAGGCTACTCTTAACAAATTTTTAAATGCACAATATTGTTTTGTTAACTAGAAGCACTATGTTGAATAGCATTTCTAGAACTTATTTATTTGTATAACTATAACTTTGTACTCTTTAAATAACAACTTCTATTTTTCCTTCCACCCATTTTCTGGGAACCCACCATTTTATATTTCGCTTCTACAAGCTTAACTATTTTTTAAATATGTTTTTATTGATTTTAGAGAGAGGAAGAGAGAAAGAGGCATAGAAATATCAATGATGAGAGAGAATCATTGATCAGTTGCCTCCTGCATGTCCCCTGCTGGCAATCAAGCCTGGAACCCAAGGCATGTGTCCTGACTGGAAATCCAACTGTAACTTCCTGGTTCATAGGTCAATGCTCAACCATTGAGCCACACTGCTGGGCTTTAAGTTCAACTATTTTTTTTAAATAAATCTTTATTGTTCAGTTTATTACAGATGTTCCTCTTTTTTCCCCTCCCACAGCTCCCCTCCATCTGATTCCCCCCCATCCTCTACCCTTACCCCCTACCACTATCCTCATCCATAGGTATAAGATTTTTGTCCAATCTCTTTCTGCACCCCTCACTCCTCCTTTCCCCCGAGAATTGTTAGTCTATTACCTTTCTATGCCTCTGATTCTATTATATTCACCAGTTTATTGTGTTCATCGGATTTTTTTTATTCACTTGATTTTTAGATTCACTTGTTGATAGGTATGTATTTGTTATCACTTTGTTGTTCATAATTTTTATCTTTACCTTTTTATTATTTTTCCTCTTCTTAAAGAAAACTCTTCAGCATTTCATATAATCCTGGTTTGGTGGTGATGAACTCCTTTAGCTTTTTCTTATCTGTGAAGCTCTTTATCTGACCTTTAATTCTGAATGATAGCTTTGCTGGGTAGAGCACTCTTGGTTGTAGGTTCTTGCTCTTCATCATTTTGAATATTTCCTGCCACTCCCTTCTGGCTTGCATAGTTTCTGTTGAGAAATCAGCTGACAGTCGTATGGGTACTCCCTTGTAGGTAACTAACTGTTTTTCTCTTGTTGCTTTCAAGATTCTCTCTTTGTCTTTTGTCAATAGCATTTTAATTATGATGTGTCCTGGTGTGGTCCTCTTTGGATTTTTTTTTGTTTGGTGTTCTGTATGCTTTCTGGACTTGTAAGTTCATTTCTTTTACCAGGTAGGGAAAGTTTTCAGTCATTATTTCTTCAAATAGGTTTTCAGTATCTTGCTCTCTTTCTTCTTCTGGCACTCCCATAATTCTGATGTTGGTACACTTGAAGTTGTTCCAGAGGCTCCTTACACTATCTTCACATTTTTGGACTCTTTTTTCTTTTTGTTTTTCTGATTGGATGTTTTTTGCTTCCCCATATTTCAGATCTTTGATTTGATTCTTGGAATCCTCTAGTCTGCTGTTGGATTTCTGTATATTATTCTTTATTTCAGACAGTGCATGCTTAGTTTCTGACTGGTCCTTTGCCATTTTTTTTGACATTCTCATTAAGATCTTTGAAGGACTCACTAAGTTTCTCAGAGTTCTCAATAAGTTTGTTGGTGGTTTGTAAAAGATTCTTGAATAACCTTATAAATATGGTTTTGAACTCAATGTCCAGTCGTTTGCTTTCCTCCATTTCTTTCATTCGTGACATGTTTCTTGGTCTCTGCATTTTGGCTGCTTCTCGGTGTTGATGGAGTGGCTTTGTGTGCTAGTTGTCCTTAGGGCCCAGTAGCTCCACCTCCCCAATCACCTGAGGTGGACACTCTTGGTGCACCCCTTTGTGGGCTGGATTCAGAGTCTTGTTGTAGTTAAGCCTTGATTGCTATTGCTACACTGGGAGGAATTGACCTCCAGGCCAATTGACTGTGAGGATTAGCTGTGTCTATTAATGGAAGAACTGCTGAGCTGGAGACACCCCTATCAGGCAGAACTTGCTTCAGTGAGGCTTTGGTGCTCACCGAGTCTGCCTCTTGAGTGTGTCACTTATGTATGTGAGGAGTTGAAATCTAGTGTCGTCTCACACTGACCTCTAGGTTCACTGGTTCCTGGATCTCCGAGAAGGTGCAAGTCAGCTAGTGTCTGAGGCCACCCAGCAGGAGCTACAGGGAGCTCTGCAGATTTCTCCTCTTTGCTTGGAGTTTGGAAGATTTGGAGTTGATTTCTCCTCTTTGATTAGAGTTTGGAAGTTTTGGAGTTGTCTGACCCAGCTGCAATTTGTTAGGTTAAGCTGCCAGAGGGCAGGCCATTCATATGCAAAAGTCACCACACAGCTGGGTGGGTTTGTAAATTGGGCAGGGTGGGTCTCAGGGAGTCTGTAGGCTCCGGCATGGCAAACAGCAATGGCTGCCAGTCCCGTGCCCCAGCGCAGTAAACAATGATTCCAGTGCACAACTCTGCGACAGAGCCACCCTCCCTTTCTGATCCTATGGCAGACAGTCCAGTTTCTCCCTGTATGAGTCTGGGTCCCCAGAATCTCGTCAGAAACTGGAGTTCAGAGAGTTGGGAACTTGTAACTCTCTCCCAATTGAAAACAATAGCACGTCTCCGTACCTCTGTCTTTCTGAGCTTCTGCACGTCCCACCAGGTCTGGATGCACTTTTTTCTTTCCTTCTAGTTGTAGAACTTCCACTCCGCCAGCTTTCCTGTGGTTCTGGGGGATAGCTCTTTTGTCTTTTAGTTGTAGTTTTGGTGTGGTTTCGAGAGAGCATGTACAGATGTATACCTTATGCCACCATTTTGGTTCCCTTGGAAAGCAAGTTCAACTATTTTAAACATTTCATTTAAGTGGATCATGTGGTATTTGTCTCTCTGTGACTGACTTATTTCACTTAGCATAATGCTAAATTGGAAGCCTTGTACACTGTAAGTGGGAATATAAAATGATAAAGCCAATATGAAAAATAGTATGAAGTATCCTCAAAAAATTAAAAACAGAACTACCCTATGATCTAGCAATCTCATTTCTGGGCATATATTCAAAAGAAGAGAAATCAGGATCTCAAAGAGATATCTATATTTCCATGTTCATTACAGCACTATTCATAATAGCCAACATATAGAAATAACCCAGATGTCCATTGACAAGTAAATGGATAAAGAAAATATTATCTATACATATTATGGAATATTATTCAGCCTTAAAACACAAAACCTTACCATTTGCAACAATATGGATGGACTGAGGATATATGCTTCAGTATATTCTTTAAAAATCTGAGTTGACATTATATTGCCCCTTTTCAGTGAATGTGGAACTCTAGCTATTGCAATGCCTACCTGGCACAATGATACTGCCCTAAACATTCACTCATTCAAACAATAGTTCTTTTGAGTGCCAAAAGTTGTTTACTTGCCAGGAATGATGGAGATGTATAGATGGCATTTTGGTTCTCTAATTTCTTAGAGAAGATGAGAAAGAAATAGAACAGTGTGACATTAGTAAAACCACATACATATCAGAGGTCACCACAGCTAGAGTTAAACCTTGGTCTAACTTTTCTAACCACCAGACCTTGAACAAGTTATATCACATATGTGAGGGCCTCAGTTTTTGCGTTTATAATCTGGGATAAATTGTAGGGTTATTACAAGATTATATGTCTGTGAAAAGTATTTTCCATTGTGCCTGATCTTTAATAAGAAATCAACAAGCATGGAAGTATTGACAGGCAGTCACGTGACACAAGGAAGAGAATGGTCAAGGCAGGCATAAGAAGGCTTCCCGGAGGGAGTATCACAATTGAAAAATTAGTGTTTTTTAGGAGGGACATTCATGTGGATAAAGCAACATGGGAAGAGGCATAGATATTCACATGAGTGGGGAGCAGAAAATAGTTTGGTATTATCAGCACTTATGTCAGCAAACGGGCTGAGTTCTAGTACCTATTGCTGGGCATTTATATGGGTCACTCAATGAAAATTAGATAAGGTTTATGAATTATTCAGAAGTTGACATTGATATTTGTGCAATACCCAGGCTTCAAATACATAAAAAAGATGGAATGCTCTTATCTCTCAAGATGGGCCACCTCATGTGAAGTTCTGTGTCATATCAGCCAATATACCTTTTTTAGACTTCAAGACCAAGTGCTAACTTGCTTTACTTATTTTCCCACTTCTTGCTCAGTCTCCAGTCTTGTCCTCTCCAATATATTCTCCACTGCAACCAGAGCAATTTGGACCACACTATTTAAAACCTTTCAATGGTTTCTCTTGACTTAAATGGTTTCTCTTGGTTTAAAAAATAAAATTTAAATTTCTTGGTCTGGCAAAAGTGATCTCCATGCCTATTCTTCACATCCCCCTTCAGTCATAAATACTTCCACCTTCTCCTGCTTTTGCACTTTACAAATAAGAAATACCAAAGTGCTTAAGGTTCCCTGCATATACCTGACTCTTTTAAACTTTACGCATTTTCTCATTTCTGCCTTTGTTTTTTCATCATTAGCCTAACATTCTTCAAGACACATTCAGATGTCTTTTCTTTCCCTAATATCCAGCTTAGATTGGATGCACCAACTCTGTCCTCCTTACAACTTACTATATATCTAAGTAATTTGCTTTTATTTGTCCCATTAAAATGCAATTTCTTAAAAATAAAGATCCAGCATCTTAATCATTTTTTTAAATAATCCCAGCACAATTACTGCTACATGGCACCTAAATAATATGCCTGTTGAATTAACTTGGAATGTAAACAATTATTCAACATAGAGTTCCCAGAAGGTCATCTTCTTACTAATTTCTAAGCTCCTGAATTGAAAGTATTTTGCTTTGGACATATACATGTATGGCAGCAGTGTATATCTATAACTTCCAGGTCCCTAGCTTTGTCCTACTAAGTTGGCATACAATAGGTTAACACAAGACATTGTTGTTGCTTTTGAGCCCATTGATTATGGCTAACGGGAAATGGAGAGAAACCACTTTGTTTACAATAATCCTATATAATAAAAGCCCAATATCCTAAGTGTCTGGTGGTCTGGTCATCCGTTCCACGAATCAAAGCGTAATATGCTAATGATATGCTAAAGCTGCTCAATCGCTTGCTATGACATACACTGACCACCAGGGGGCAGACATTCAACCAATAGCTATGACATGCACTAACCAGCAGGGGGCAAATGCTCCAACCAGTAGGTTAGCTTGCTCCTAGGGTCAGGCCAATTAGTACCAATTGAGATGGGCCAGACATACCCTGGGGCCCTGCCACAGCCCCTCCCTAGCTGGCCAACCTTCCACCTCTCTCCTTGGCCTGGATTGTGTACTGATGGGGTCCCTCGGCCTGGCTTGTGCCCTTTCACAATCCAAGACCCCTCTTGGGATGTCAGAGAGCCAGTTTCAGCCCAATCCCACTGGACAGGCCGAGGGACCCCACTGGTGCATGCATGAATTTGTGCACTGGGACTCTAGTCATATTATAAAATATTTCAATACCAAAGATTTTTCACACACATTAAAATGTTTATATGCCAGACGTAGGAGCCTTGAGGAATCTCACCAAATGACAGCCTTGCTTAGTAACTGTTATAGTCCTTTTCTTCTTCTAATACCATTTGTTTTGGGAAAACACATATATATAATTCTGAGGTCTCCCTGTTGCATTTGCATCCTGCAATCCTGATGCAAAGCTAGGAATTTGTTGATAGAGTTGGGCAGTGGTCCATCCAGAAAGTCTCTAACTATGATCTTGGCAACAAATATTATATGAAGCAGCTAAAAGTTTTGCTTCATAATCACTTTCGTCTCCAGGGCTCTAGCAACACTGTATTTACCTTCATTTTTCTTCCATCTGTGTAAGAGTTTAGCTGCTGCCACCAAATCAACCTGATCCAATTCGAGTCAGAGCCATTTCTCATTTTTATCCAACAGCTTTCCAGGGAACTGCATGCTTAGAGGCCAACCTCACTGACTCTCCTTTGTTTTCAACCTTCTGAAAGTCACCTGAGTTTTTCTTTCTTTGTTACCTTAATGCGTCCATGTGTGTTTGTCTGACTCTCTGTATGTATGCATGTATATATGTAGGTATGCATGTATGTAGGGGTGTGTGTGTGGTAATGTACATTTCTGAACAAAATTAAGACCACCACTAGTATCTCTTCTCTGAGAAAATAGTGATATCAGAAGTGCCATCTAGACCAGAGGGAAGAAGATATTTACCTACTGAGTTTAACCACACACTGGTCTGCCTCTTACTCTTTTCTTAGGATGGAGGAAGATATACGAATAGTATTCCTCCAAAAATTATACATTAGCTCTTCCATTTCTAAATGAAGACTTCAACTTCCAGTATGGGAATTTCCTCAAACTGCCCAGTCTCATATTTTCCCTCCAGGTACAAGATTGTTTCTATAGTTTCCCTTAAAGCTATTCAATATTATAAATATATCATTAATTGTAATCAATATTACTTTAATTTTTTTGTAATAATTTGTAGGAGAACACTTGCTTTGAAATCAGAAAGAACTGAGTCTAAATACCAGGTCTGCATTGAAATTTATTAACAGTAAATGATAATATTAACCTCACATTTCTTCAAGAAATAAAGGACAGGTACACTAAATAATACCTGGAACATAGCAATATATTAGATGTTATACAGTCTATAATATGCCTTTTTCTTAAAAGGAAATATGAGGACACTCTTTGGGGATTTTTTAGTCATAAAACACAAAAGCAAGTGAGTTTTATTCATGAGGCTAAAAGTTTCCTTGACTTTTAAGTGTCCTGGGGATTCTAAGCAATTATAAAAGATACAGCAAGAGCCTCTTCATGGACTTGCAGTCACTGCCACTGAGTAGGGTATATAGCCAGAAGTCTGATCTAAGTGGTGAAGAAATAGCCTTTGTTTTTTGTCTTTGTTTTGTTTTTTTTTTATTAATTTTTATTAATTTTTATACATATCTCCCCATTGCCCCCCTCCCTCCCTGGCATACCCCGACCCCCCAGTGTCTGTGATCATTGGTTATGCTTATATGCATGCATACAAGTCCTTTGATTGATCACTTATCTACCTCACCTAACTTTAATCTTTCTGCTGTAATTTCACAGTCTGTTTGATGCTTTATGATTTTTCTCCTCCTGAGAATTATCAGTCTACTCCCTTTCTGTGCTCCTGATTCTATTATATTCACCAGTTTATTCTGTTGATCAAATTTTTAATTCACTTAATTTTTAGATTCACTTGTTGATAGATATGTATTTGTTGTTCATAATTTTTTGTCTTTTACCTTTTTCTTCTTCCTCTTCTAAAAGAGTACCTTTCAGCATTTCATATAATACTGGTTTGGAGTTGATGAACTCCTTTAGCTTTTTCTTCTCTGTGAAGCTCTTTATCTGCCCTTCAAGCCTTTGGATCTCAGCTAACACTTATAGCCATCTGATGTTGGGCAAAGAACTTCAACTCAACTCACACATGTTTTAATTTCCTCATCTCTGTTTCTGCCTCATTGGTTTTGCTAAGAAGAGTTAAAGAGTTAAGACATTAAAGTATGCCTGGAACATGGAACACTCTTAATATAATGCTAAATATTATAATTATAGTCCAATAAGACCACTAAGGCAAAAGATGAACAAGGAGTAAAAAGTAAAGGTGTCAAATGGACCCACTCTCGACCTGAAAGTATTTACCTGGATCTGAGCACCAAGCCTATTAAGAATGATTATGTGCCTGGCTGAGCATGGTTCAGTGGTTGAGCATTGATCTATGAACCACCAGGTCATGGTTCGATTCCAGGTCATGCCCTGTTGCGGGTTTGATCCCCAGTGTGATGTATATAGGAGGCAATCAATCAATGATTTTCTCTCATCATTGATGTTTCCATCTCTCTCTCCCTCTCTCTTACTCTCTGAAATCAATGATTATTATACACTTTCAACATGACTTATTTGGAACCAACTTATCCTTTTAATTCAGCAGCTAACTTCAGTTTTACTTAAGAGAACCAACAGTCAGACAAAATTTAAAGGAACTGACTGAGACCAAGCTGAAGGCTCTCAAGATCCCACTGCAGGGTAAGATTTATTTGAAATGAATGTGGTGTCTCATTTCAGATCTCTAAGTTTGTATTTCAACAACAGTTGATAGTAATTCTATAGTCTTCTTTTCATGTCCTAATTATATTTTTAAATCATTTTACTATGCATTTTAATAAATAAGCCCTAGCTCATCCCCATGTCCCTACAGAGAAGGCATTCTCATGGAGGTTATGAGAAGGTTGGTTAGGAGGGCAAAACATTTCCTGATAAAAGCTGTTTCTAAGATATATAAATAGAAGCTTTTCCAGGGCTGCAGCTTGATGCTATATTGGGAATCATGAAACATTTACAATATTCTTCCATGCAAGACAATTTTGTGCTAAAGCATTGCTAAAGAATACAGTACCTTAGAGTTCACTATATATAATATTAAAAAGTAATAGCAAATCCAATCTCCAATCTTAATCCTCACCTGTTAGTATGGTAAGTAGCTTCCTGGTTGTCTGCTTTGTCCAACTAGCATTGGAGTATTTTTCCCATTAAAAATAGATAGTGAAAATTCCTCTCAGAATTCTATTTATTTGGTCTATAGCTACTGTGACAGAATTTAAACTTTTTGAAAAATAGGATAAAGTTATATACTTATGCTTTTTAATGGAAAAAATCAATTTAGCTCAAAAAGGAAAAATAATTGAAATATCTAAAACTATATCATGCATTGATCTAAAAACTTTCATGAAGAGCTAGTAAAAATGCCTAAAATTCTAAATTTAGATACTCATTTTAATATATGAGTTTACTAAAAATATTTACTCATTGCTTTTCTAAGGAAAATCTGTATATCTTAGTATCTTAGTTTTTTCACATAAATTCTACATTACGTTTGACATTTTAAAAATATTTCTAGGAAGAAATCATAATTCATATGTAAAACAGATGTACATGATTAAGATGTTTGTGAATCTCTTTAGTTAAAATAATCTTATAACTTTGAATACTGATGTCACTATTGGCATATTTTCTTAACGTTCTGAATCTCATCAACCTGTTTTAGAATTATAAATAATTCTTAACTGGATGATGAAGAAAAAGCACAGCAATATTAACCTGAGGATCAATGATGAAAATAGAACTATAGACAAAATTCTTCTCAAAGACATCAAAGAGTTTACAAGGTACCCCAGGATTTGACGAATCAAGATTTGAAAGGAGACAAGAAGTCAGACATATAAATTCAGGTGCTCATAATATATTTGCCCTAAGAATATTAGTCATTCCTGTAGAAAAAGTTGAAAGGCTGAGCAATGCTTTTGATGGCCTTGTGAGAATGGGG
Organism: Lasiurus cinereus; assembly: GCA_011751065.1. Lineage (NCBI taxonomy): Eukaryota > Metazoa > Chordata > Mammalia > Chiroptera > Vespertilionidae > Lasiurus > Lasiurus cinereus. The sequence continues at coordinate 25,155,576 of JAAGEH010000311.1, forward strand.
ACATAGAAGTCAAAATCTTACTAGAAAAGGAAACATTGATAATTTTACCCATTACAAAAGTTTATACCTATAGTTCGCTGGAAGTAAGCTAGCCCTCTCTTGAACATAAGCCAACTATCATCTATAGGCCAAGGAAGCTCAACCTTTGAATTTCATTTAAAGTATTTATGGATAGGTAGGTCTTATATGTGTCTTGGAAAGGCAAAGGAAAATCCTCTATTAAGAAAAATATATGAAAATAATCAAATGTGTTTTTTTTTCCAAACAATTTTTAATATAATATTACCAAGTCAAATAAAATCAGATGCACAAGGAAAGGTAATATTAAGGAAAGGCACAATAGACAAAGAGCCTTGCTAGGATTGATGATTTTCCTGCTCTGCCTAAGCAGAAGAACTAAATCACAGCCCACTCACTTCTGAGTGTAGTTCCCAGGTATGCCTAACCAAAAACCTGGCCAGAACACCTGGTAGTTGCATAACCCAGCAATGCTTGAGCAGAGAATCCATCAGGCAGAGCTGATTAACTGCAAAGCAAAGCTAGTGGCCCTATTCAGCCAGGGAACTAGTGGCCTGGGTTGGCTAGAATCCAGACCACAAAGAGCCTTCCTGGCCTTGGAACTGGTCCTCCTGCTCTGACTGGGCAGGGAAGCTAATTTGTAGCCCTGTCCATTGCTGAATACAGTTTCCAGCCTGTCCAACCAGGGAACCTAACCAGAGCACACAGGAAGCTGCATACCCTTTCCAATAGCCCTGTTTACAATGGCACCTGAACAGAGAGCATAGCCTGTGGCTTTTCGCATCTGCAGAGCAAAACCAATGTCCCTGTCTGGCCAGGGAATTCAGTACATGGCCTTGCCTCTTTCAAGTCTCAAACCAATGAGCTATGCAGGTCCTGGGTCCATCCTGCTGCTTCCACCAGGGCTGGAAGGCTAATTCATAGCCCTACTTACTGCTGAGTATAGTATCTGGTCCAAACTGTCTAATAAGTCTGACCATAGAACCCAAACAACTCATCTTACAGCCTCACTTTTTTAGAGAAGGAAGTCAACAATCCTATCCAAATGTTCCAATGTTACCCCTAGAGCTCCCAGCAGTGACTTCATCCAAAAATAGACCCTTGCAATAAGTCTCACCTGCCCAAGGACATTTATAACAGACATGTCTAAAAACCAAAACTGGGATAAATAATGAAGAATTGCCTCTGCTGATGCAAATCTGTAAAGTCTTAAAGAAGAGACCATTTACTCAAATGTGCATATACCAATGTAAAGAATCAAGAATCGCAAAAATCAGGTGAACATGATACCATCAAAGGAAACTGATAAAGTTGCAATAACTGAACCTTAAAGAATGGATATCTGTGAACTATTAAACAAAGAATTCTCAAAGAAGTTCAGAAAACTACAACACACAGACAACTAAATAAAACTAGGGAAACAATACATAAACAAATAAAAAGGTCAACAAAAATATAGAAAACATAAAAAAAAACCATAGCATAGAACTGAAAAATACAGCAACTGATCTGAAGAATTCAATAGAGAGCTTTAAAGGACTCTACAATACAGAAGAAAGAATCAGTGACCCAGATGATATGACATCTAAAACTGTAATCAGATAAACAAAAGGAAAAGAGGATGAAAAAAGTAAAGAAAGCCCTTTAACTTAATAGACACAATAAAAAAAAAGATATTCATATTATCATAATTCCAGAGGAGAAGAGAAAGAAAAAAATGAAAGAAGAGAAATAAAAAGGGACAGAAAGTATATTTAAATCAATAATGGCTGAAAATTTTATCAAACCTGGGTAAAGAAATGTCTATCCAGATCCATGAGGGAAAAAGAATTCCAAATAGGTTGAATCCAAATAGGGCTACACTGAGATATGTCATAATTGAATTGTCAAAAGTCAAAGTTAAAGAAATAATTTTGAAAGCAGCAAGAGAAATTACATACAAGACAAATGAAAACATAATACAAAATACCAAAACTTATGGTATGCAGCAAAAGTAGTTTTAACAAGAAATTTCAAATGCCTACATAAACAGTGTAACTCTATACCTTACAGAACTAAGAAAAACAAACTGAGCTCAAAGTTAGCAGAAGGAAGGAAATAAAATGTTTAGAGCAGAAATTAATGAAATAAAGCAGAAAAACACTAGAAAAGGTTAACAAAATTAAAAGTTGTCTTCTTTGAAAAGGTAAACAAAATTGATAAACCCTTGGCTAGACTAATCAAGGAGAAAAAGAAAAGACACAAATCAATAAAATTATACAGTCATGCACTTCTTAACAACAGAGATACATTCTAAGAAATGCCTTGTTAGACAATTTTGGTATTGTATGAAACCAGAGAATATACTTATACAAATCTAGATGGCATAGCCTACTACACATCTAGACTATCAGGTAAAACATCATCATATATATGGTCCATCATTGACCAAAATGTCATTACATAGCACATGATTGTAAATTAAATAAGAACCTTATAATCAATACCACATAAATACAAAGGATCATAGGAAGTTACTATAAACAACTATATACCAACAATAGGATAAACTAGAAGAAATGGAAAAATTCTTACAAATATAAAATATATAAAGACTGAATCAAGAAAACTAGAAAATCTGAACAGATGAATTGTTAGAAAGGATATTTAATCAGTAATAACAATTACAACAACAAAAAACACCTCCCAACAATGAAAATCCCAGGACCAAAAGGCTTCACTGGTAAAGTTTACCAAACATTTAAGGAAGAATTAACACCAATCCTTCTAAAACTCTAACTCCTCACCCCAAAAAAATATCAAACAGGAGTGATCACTCCTAAACTCATTTTACAAAGCTAGCATTACCCTGATACCAAAGCCAGAAAGCTACAAGAAAATAAAACTATCCCCGGTGAATATAGATGCAAATTGTTTAGTAAAATCAATTTGGCTGCACATTTAAAAGATCATTCACGCCGAAACTGGTTTGGATCAGAGGATAGAGTGTCTGCCTGTGGACTGAGGGGTCCCAGGTTCAATTCCAGTCAAGGGCATGTACCTTGATTGCAGGCACATCCCCAGTAGGGGGCATGCAGAAGGCAGCTGATCGATGTTTCTCTCTCATCTATGTTTCTAACTCCTTTTCTCTCTGTAAAAAATCAATAAAATATATTTAAAAAAAATAAAAGATCATTCACCATGCCCACTCTTACCACTCTTATTCAATATAATACTGGAAATGATACCCAGTACTAGATAAAGAAATAAAAGACATCAGAATTGAAAAGGAAGGAAAGAAGGAAGGAAGGAAGGAAGGAAGAAAGGAAGGAAGGAAGGAAGGAAGGAAGAAAGGGAGATTATTTCCTTTTGCAGATGACTTGATTTTATATAGAGAAAATCCCAGACTATAACCCCCCAAAAACCGTTAAATGTAATCAACAAATTTAATAAAATTACAAAATAAAAACTTAACATACAAATATCAAGTGTTTCTATACACTAACAAAGAATTATCTGAAAAGAAATAAAGAAAACAATCATATTTATAATAGCATCAAAAGCCATAAAATACTTAGAAATAAATTTCACCAAGGAGGTGAAAAAACCCTACACTGAAAACTATAAGACATTGATGAAAGAAATCAAAGACACAAATAAATGCAAAGATCTTTAGAGTTCATGTGTTTGAAAGAAATGAATATTGTTAAAATGCCCATACTACCCAATGACTTATGGATTCAATGCAGTCCCTATCAATATGCCGATATATATTTACAGAAAGAGAAAAACAACCCTATAATTCATATGACTTTGAATAGCCAAAACAATCTTCAGAAAGAACAAAGCTGAAGACATCACATTTCTGATTTAAAACTATATTTTAAACTACAGTAATCAAAGCAACATGGCATGGGCATAAAAGTAAACACATAGACCAAGAATCAAAAACAAAATCAAGAATCCAGAAATACACTCATGAATATAGGGTCAACTAACATTTGACAAAAGAGCCAAAAATTACTCAATGGATAAAATACATTCTTTCCAATAAATGGTATGTATTGCTAAAAGCAAATATTTACATGCAAAAGAAAAAATGAAACCAAATCCCTATCTTACATCACTTACAAAAATTAACTCAAGTGGACTTAAGACATAAATATAATATATAAAACTACAAAACTCCTAGAACAGAGCATACGAAAAAAATATATCCTTGCAATTATTGGTTTTGGCAATTGTTTTTTGAATATGACACCAAAAGCAAAAGCAACAAATGCAAAAAATAAACAAGTAGGGCTACATCAAACTAAAAAGCTTCTGTGTCGTGAAACAAAAATAATTAACAAAATAAATCAACCTATGAAATGGGAGAAAATATTTATAGGCTATACATTTGATAGGCAGATAATATCTAAAACATATAAAGAACTCATACAACTCAATGGCAAAAACAAATAATCCAATTAAAAATGGGAAAAGAGCCTCCATAGACTTCCTTCCAAAGAAGATACTCATATGGCTGACAAGTACATGAAAAGGTACTCAATATCATTAATCATCAAGAAAATGCAAAAGCTATATCACATTCCACGAGGTAGGATGGCTATTACAAAAATATAAGAGATAAGTAATGATGAGGATGTGGAGAAAAGAGAACACTGCATTGCTGATAAGATTGTCAACCAGGACACCCACTATTGAAAATGATAGGGAAGTTCCTAAAAGACTTAGAAATAGAACTACCTTATGACTCAGCAATCACACTTCTAGGTATACATTCAAAGGAAATAAAGTCACAATTTTAAAGAAACATATCTACCCTCATGTTCATTCCAGCATCATTTATAATAGCTAAAACATGGAAACAGCCTAAATGTCCTGCAATAGATGAATGGATGGAGAAAAAAATAAAATGGAATATTATTCAGCTATCAAAATGAAGCAAATCCTGCCAGTTTTGATATTAGCAAGCCCAATTATGCTAGTAAATAAATCATGAGAGAATTATGCTAACTGAAATAAATCTGACAAAGAAGAACAAATGCTATATGAGCTCACTTATATATGGAACCAAAAAACAAACAAACTAATTCTGAATCTGAGAGAAGGTTGGTAGTTGCCAGGGGCAGGATAAAAGGGAAAGGAGATAAGTGAAGGTGATCAAAGGTTTCAAACTTCCATTCATGTGAATGAAGTATGAAATGTACAACATGGTGACTACAGTTAATACCACTGTATTGTATACTTGAAAGCTTAAAGGAGCAGATCTTAAAAATTCTCATCACACACACATAAAAAATGGTAACTATGTAAGGTGATGGATGTGTTAACTAAATTCATCAAGGTAATCATTTCAAAACATATTCATATATGAGATCATCACACTGTAGACCTTAAACTTATATAAAGTCTAATTGTTCAACAGACACATGTGGCACATGGCCAATGTATTATACAGCACAGGTATAAACACTAAAAGATGGGTTTTGTGGGAAGGATAAGCAGATTTTGCATATGGAATAATGTAAATAATTGTAGCCACAGAACAAATTATAGTATTTTAATAGGACCACAAATATTTTGCAGCTTCTCCCATTAAGTACTGGAATCTATTTCCCCACTTCTTAAAACTAGTCTCAGCTTTTGACTTGCTTTGACCAACAAGATGTAATAAAAGTGCTTTATGTATGAATTCCACAGCCTAATCCTCAAAATTACTTTAGCTTTTTCTTCACAGTCTTGGAAAATATCTTTGCTGTTTAAGGAGGCCTGGAACTAACTGCAATTTGAAAGATAAGAGATTTCATAGGTCATTGATCATAGGCAAGACCCAATACTGAGACTCTAAACACAAGACTGAGGTCACTTTAGTTGCCCCTGCAAACCTCACCAATGAAGACACCAAATGACTGCTGATGCACTTGTTAGTGAGCCTAGTAAAATTGCCTAACTATCCCAGTTATCATTTGTCCTCTCTGCCCAGTTAATATTTTTCCAAACAGCCTCTTTACTACCTATTGGCCCTTATATGGCAAAGACACATCTCTAAGGCTCTTACTTTCCAACATTCATTATGGAAAGAGGCATTCTTACATTCTAAAATTTAATAAGAAATGCTGTCCAGTTCTCTAACTTTCCCTTTCCCTCCATATTCTAGCACTCTTAGCTTATGTGATGGTGGGATAAGCAGCTGCTTCTGCTCAACCACTTATTTTCCCTAATTTTTCCTGTCTCACAGCTACTCAATGAGAACCTTCCTTTTAGCAATGTCCAGATGGTGAGGATGGGGTTGGATTACAAATTTAAAGTAAACAAATGAGGGTGAAGGTAGAATGAGAAATAGATTACTTGCACATTATTCTAAGACATTCATCTGTCCAAATGAATTGCAACTAAATGGTCAATAAGGTAGCTTATAACTCTCATATGCATTGCCAAACTTTTCAGAATTGAATGCATGGTAAATACCAATAATGAAATTTTAACTTGTTAATTGAGCCGATAAATTCATTCAGATAGAATCTGTGCCCTTTAAATGTTTGACTTTAGTCTCCTGAGACGAAGGTTATACCTTCAATTCTTTTGAAGTCAATGAGCATAAATAATAGTTCTCTAAATAGTTACATAGACTACAGTGCCTATTAGATAATCCTCTGCTCAGAGACAAATGGAAAAGAGGATATGGGAGAGGAGAAGAGTTCCTATGTACTTCACACTCATGAAAACACATTCTTAGTTCCTTTCTGGCTGTAAATAGAGAATCATGCCCAGCAGTTACAAATCTGTAATTTTTTGATACTTTGATTAATTCAATGGAACAAAAACTATAGTCTATAATTTACTTCAATCAAAGAGGTTTTATAGCTCACTGCTTTTCTAAAATATCCTCATAAATAGATTTTTTTTCTGTTATTACAGACTTTGATTGTTAGACATTGATATAGTAGATGTGGAAATTGGGGCAAGCCCTGGAATGTTGATCCAGCATGAAACATAAATCAGATAACATTCAGTGTGTAAATGATTAAATATATTAATTCTCTACCAATTTTTGAAGTTATAATGTGATTAGAAGATGGCAAGAGCTCAGAGTAATCTAAAGAGCAGCATTGTTCAAAGTCCAAATTATTAAATAGTCATCTCTTTCAGACTCTTAATCAAAACTTTAAGGCAAAATAATAAAATGTTTTTGACAATTTTATAAAATAAATATATGACACATTTTTATAAATATATAACATATTTCTGGCAGTTTTATAAATATATATATATATATAACATGTATGTTAAAGTACACAAAATTAGGAAAACCTGCTATGTAATTCTAGAGAGACAAAAAGTAGAATGGCATTGGAAAGTATGGGGCACACTTAGAAGGTTCCAATAAAAATTGTGAATAAACCTTTATGATTTTGGAGACCCAATGTCAAAGTCTAATTAACTACTTTAGATCGTTAATGTCACTTAGTAAATTACTATTGGCAAACAAGTAATAATCCAGGTGTATAAGCACCTAATAACAAAGTGTGCATTGCAAACGACACTGTTTCTAAGAAAAAATGTCTCCTAAGAGGAGGACATGAAAACAATCCTTTGTGCAAACTTCATTTGTTGCATTTACCAACTCACTCAATTAATTTTTCCTTTCTGCATGCAGATATTCAATTTTATCAAATTAGATCAATTTCCCAGTATACTAGTACTAAATTTTGGTTTCATTTAATACTGGATTTCATGGAACCAATGACTATAAATGGGCACAATAAAGCAACAGTAATTTTCAGAGAAACACTAAAATCAAATGTAAATTACAATTATTTTTCTTTTTTATTTTATTTTTCTTTTTTTAATTAAATCTTTATTATTCAGATTATTACATTTGTTTCTCTTTTTTCCCCTCCATAGCATCTCTCCACCCAGCTCCGACCCCTCCCTGTGCCCTTAGCTCCCTCCCATTGATCTCATCCATAGGTGTATGATTTTTGTCCAGTCTCTCCCTGTACACCCCTCACCCCTTCCCCACTGAGAATTATCAGTCCACCCCCTTTCTGTGCTCCTGATTCTATTATATTCACCAGTTTATTCTGTTGATCAAATTTTTAATTCACTTAATTTTTAGATTCACTTGTTGATAGATATGTATTTGTTGTTAATAATTTTTTGGCTTTTACCTTTTTCTTCTTCCTCTTCTAAAAGAGTACCTTTCAGCATTTCATATAATTCTGGTTTGGAGTTGATGAACTCCTTTAGCTTTTTCTTATCTGTGAAGCTCTTTATCTGCCCTTCAATTCTGAATGTTAGCTTTGCTGGATAGATTATTCTTGGTTGTAGGTTCTTGCTATTCATCATGTTGAATATTTCTTGCCACTCCCGTCTGGCCTGCATCGTTTCTGTTGAGAAATCAGCTGACAGTCATATGGGTGCTCCCTTGTAGGTAATGAACTGTTTTTCTCTTGCTGCTTTTAATATTCTCTCTTTGTCTTTTGCTCTTGGTATTTTAATTATGATGTGTCTTGGTGTGGTCCTCTTTGGATTCCTTTTATATGGGGTTCTGTGTGCTTCCTGGACTTGTAAGTCTATTTCTTTTACCAGATGTGGGAAGTTTTCAGTCATTATTTCTTTAAATAGGTTTTCAGTATCTTGCTCTCTCTCTTCTTCTGGCACCCCCACAATTCTGATGTTGGTACACTTAAAGCTGTCCCAGAGTCTCCTTACATTATGTTCACATTTTTGGATTCTTTTCTCTTCTGGCTTTTCCAGTTGAATGTTGTCTGCTTCTTTATATTTCAAATTTTTTACTTGATTCTTGCCTTTCTCTAGTCTGCTGTTAGGACTCTGTATAATATTTTTTTATTTCAGTCAGTGTATGTTTAATTTCTATTTGGTCCTTTTTCATCTCCTCTTGGGTCTCGCTAAATTTGTCCATCTTTTCTAGCATATTCTTGAAAAACCTTATAAGCGTGGTTTTGAACTCTATATCCAGTCGTTTTTTTTCCTCCATTTCTTTTGTTTGTGATCCCTTCCCTTGTCTCGGCATTTTCCCTATGCCGGGGAAACTTCTGTGTTGGATCCAGCCCTATGATAGCAGACGCAAAGCCGCAGAAGCCTCTGTTGAGCTTGGGAGGGGTGGAGTCTCAGGGCTTAAGGGACCGCCTTCCCTTCCAGTCGGCCCCGCCCTCCACGGCCCCTGAGTCTCACGCGACTGGGTAATGGCTGGAGCGGTCCTTGTGCTCGCGCCCATGGTGCCTCCAACCGCTGCCTTTCCAGCTCCCCTGCGCACCAGGTCCACACGAGTCTAGGTCCCCAGGGTTTTGCCCGAAACAGGGGCCCAGTGGACTCAGAAGTGGCACAGTTGGGAGGGTCTGTCTCCCGCCCACTCGCGAAAGCCAGCGGCACAATCAGCAATCTGTCCTCCGCGCAGCGCCGTGCGCGTGCGAGACCGGACCTGATCTTCTGCGACTCCCCTAAATTTCCGTGCACCTCTCCCTTATCACAGTCCAAACTCCCTCGTATGAGTTTCGGCTGGATCTGGGGTTTAGTGTCGTAAGACAAGGGGTTCAATGCCGTTGGGAGTCTCCGTTTCCCTCCCGCCAGAGAAAGCCAGCCAGGTACTCCAGCACCCGCTCTCTCAGCGCGCTCGCCTCCGTACCTCAGCTTTTTGCAGCTCCTCTGGGTCTCCGTGAGCCCCTCTCTTTCCTTCCAGTTGTAGAACTTCCACTCAGCCAGCTTTCCTGTGGTTCTGGATGATGTCCGTTCTGTCTTTTAGTTGTAGTTTAGAAATTGATGTGCGAGGCAGCAGTGTAGGTGTTTATCTATGCCGCCATCTTGGATTTTCTCCACAATTATTTTTCTTTTGCATATCAAATCATTTCCTCAATCTAGATTGTTATTCCAAAACTTCTGATTAAAATATATTTTATTAGTTATTTTGTTTAAAACATTTATTGAGCTGACTTCTCTTTGGACTAAAATCACTCCCTAATAATAAACATAACAGTTCTGAAAAGTGGAGTTCTAGTATCTTGAGTCAGATAACATGCTTCTTGAAGGATTAACTTAAATCCAAAGAAAATACAAACATATAAATGCAGAGATATTCATTGCGTAGAAATTAAGAAGAACACTTTGGAGGCTTGGTACAGAAAAAAACAAACAGGTTAAGAAATATCCTTTCAGTTGGAAAGAATAATAGCCATTTAAAAACTACTAATGGTCATTTAAATACAAATATTTTTGATATCTATTTGACCATAGTCATTGAAATGTTTTTAAAAATTGGGAATTTTTGTGATGAGAACTTTAATATCTATTCTCTGCTCAAGCTCAATTAAAAAAAAAGTTAAAAAGTTGGGAAATTAAAAAACACAATATGTAAACATTTTAATGCATATATAGGGGTGGGAAAAAGTAGGTTTATGGTTCTTTATATGGAAACATATATAAAACAAGAATAAATAATAATACAAGAATAAACTGTGTATTTCATGTACTCACAACTATGAGCATACTTTTGCCTCCCTGTATGTATTTCCTTTCTGACTGAAAGCTGGTTGAATCTCTGCCCTAGATCTTGTATATCCCTGCACTTACAAAATGCCTTCACACTGAATGTCCTTGGTTCAGAATCTCATGTATGAAGTCAATGAAGTTACTTACTCAACCTGTGGTCAGAATGCCAATTCACTTCATATTCTCAGGAACCTTATTTTATCTGTTACAAAATCTCTAACATCTTCAACATTTTTATTTACCCAGCCTGGCTGGCACCTTTAATCATCCTTTGAGAAGCAGGGGCTCCATAGGAGGAGCACTGGCTATGTTCCCAAGGCATCCGCAATTTCCCCAGGATCTACTTCCTACAGTCCACTTTAATGCCTTTCAGGGCAGCTTTATTTACTCTGTTTTTATCCTATTGCCTTGAGTCAGGAGTCTCCTTTCAGATTCATTAAAATTGAAATCCTGCCTGCCTTTGATTTTTTTCCTCCCCCTCTTAGGAGACTCACCTTTGTTTGAAAACTCAGAAGCCAGGCCTGTCCATCCCTCACCAAGTTGGCTACTTCCTGATTAAGACACACCACATGGCCTGGTCTTATTGGTCCTTATTTAACCACATATGGCATCAGTCCAAACTGAATCTTTTCTTATAGTTTTTAAGCACACTCATGTCTGCCCTTTCAAAAAAAAAAATGCCCATTACTTATCCCTTATCCTTCTGTAGTCTCAATTCCTCTCTCTCCTTCAGCTCTTGATTAGATTCCTTGAAAATGTAGTCTACCCTCATTCTCTGCTTCTTACCTCACAACTTCCAGACTACTGTCTTCTGTTCCCAATGGCACATTGAACTTGCTCCTGCTACGAATGCCATCAGCCTAATCACTAACGTCAATGGGTGCTCTTCTGATTTTATTTTAATTCATCTCCTTGTAGCCTGAGCATCTATAAGTGTTCCTTCTTTCTCAGATATCTCTTCTATAATATGTGTGGCACTTCTTTCTTATGACTTCCTGGGACGGGGGATGGATAAAGTGGTCTCAAGTATGCAAAAAGCACGAAAAAATATAGTACATATGAATCTTCATACCCAGTATTAAGTACAAGCAGCACAAAACTGTACATACATGCTGTATTTGGTGTTCAATATCTCCTTGCTCAACTTTACTGGAGGCGTGCTGACTGAGGGGGCCAAGAGTTATCCTAAATTAGTTGTAATTCTTGAAGGCGCAGAAGATGGTCTGGAGCCTAATCCAGATTTACAGCTTTACCAGATCAGTTGTGCCAAAGCTTCTATATCTGGGAGGTCACCTCTGCAGAGCTGAGATTTTTCTTTAGTTGAGACATGAATGGTTCCCTAAATTTTCCTAGGGTGAAATTAAGGGGTGGGGGGGAATGGGAAAACAGATGAAAAGTGAGACAGATTCAAGTTTTTGTTTCCAGAGGAGTTTTCAGAGATGTTGTTGAGACCCAGGGGTAAAAGCTGGCTGGGTGAGGAGGTCTTTCTCACAATACAATGCTCTGGCCTTAGGACATTATAGTGAAAGAGTCAGAACCTTCTCCTAGTAGTTTCTTTCACTTCAACAAATAATCACTGACTGCCCACTATGAGCCAAGCATTCTGTTGTGTGATGAGAGCACAGGGATAAGGAAGGCAGTGGTTCTGTCCTCAAGGAGTAGCAACCCAGTGAATAGCCAATTTCATCAGGTGAGCATCAGAGAACCACCATAAAACACCAGGAATCCTTAGCTCTCCCCTTCCTCCTCTGCTGTATTCACCAACCCATTTGGCAGAATCCCGAATTTCACTCTTCAGCCCTCTTACCATCCTATTTGTACCTGCACTTCTAAACTCCCATAATGACACCCTGAGACAAGATTTTACTACTCTCTTCAGTTTGTCAAAGGAACTTCCAGTGAATTTATTATAAAGACTATCAATGCATCTTCTGATACACTGCTTTAGTTGGATAAAACATTGGCAGGGTCTTTTGGCTCATCCCATGTTATCCACATTCTGTTCCTTTTGTAAGTATTCCTGCTGTGTTGGGATTTTAGTTGTTGAGAGGACGACCAGATTGAATCAAAACAATTATGCAATAATGTGCATGCCAAGGTTTCCTGGCACCACCTACAGAAATTCTGCAGTGTTAAAGTGTATTGCCCAAATATTTTATTTACATTCAACTTGTCCCAAGGTATTGCTAAGAATAGGAATAAATATATAGTGTGTTTGTTCAGAGTATTAAGCCACATAGCCAAATTTGGACTGGTTAATGTTGTATGTCCCTCATGAATAGAGAATATGGAATTAAAAAATTACTAGCATGGAGGACAGAATGACTCAGAAACCTAAGAATAGCCAAATCATGTGGAAAGACCCAAAGGCTGCTTTGCAATGAACTGCATCGGCCTGACTCACAAAACCAACAAATAGTATTATTTCAATCTATGCAAAATAGCATTTCAATAGCATTTTATCTGTATATTTAATTCTGCCTTGAGTTAGTGTGGAATTGTCCTCTTAGTGAGACAATTCTAACTCAAAAAATAAAGTTAATCTGGTTTGTTTTATTTCTGTCATACCATAAATTAATAACTTGGGCTGTTTGACATTGTTTTATGAATAAATTTGACAATTCACTCTGCTTGAACCATATATTCTTTAAAAATCTAGGTGATGCTAACCACTAAAGCGTTGAGGAAGGAAGATTATATGAGAGCCTCTGGCATTGTGGGAGGTCCAGTGTTGCCCTAGGTAAGCTCCTCATTTAGGACTCTGGGAATAATCAGACCCTGTTTAAATGGAGCATTTCTTCTGCTTCAGTATTATGAGCCACCTTAGTGGGATCTAATTGGGAACAGAAATGTGAATACTCTCAGAGGAGACTCTCTTTACTCCTCTTATCACCACATTTATCACTGACAAACCATCAAGGAAAAACCTTAAGACAAGGTCACTGGAAGCAAATATCATCCCACAGCAGTCACCTTTTGTCAGCCATCCTCATCCCCATCCCACTGAGCCTTCTGGAATTCCCACGCTTCTGTCAGCAAAGAAGCCTATGTCCTGAATCTCTTTCATGAAAGTCTTTGCAACTCCTTGACTTAATTAAAACCTGGGTCTCATCATGGCTCATCTCCCCTGCAGCCCTTTCAGTTGGAGGCTGTGGTTGTTTTTCTCACAAGTGGTATTGGTAGCTTCACCACCTACCATCACCATTTCCACATGACTTTGTCTGTATATAACCCCTGCTTCCTTTGGTTTCATGCTATCTGGAGAAAACACTCCATCCCCTTTGTTCCTGCTAGTATGACTTGGGAGTCATCTCTGATTCTGCTTCCTTTTATTATATTCCACCACTGAATACATTAAAAAATTTCCCCCTTCCACCAAAATATTTCTTAATCCATGCAGTTTACATTTTCATTGCCATCGGCCTAGTCTAAGTCACCATCATCCCTTTTCTAGATTTTTCTATGAGTCTTTTCAATTAAGCTTACTGTTCAGAAAAAGGTTTCATGTACCTTTTTGTTTAAAACTCTGCTGTTGCACTCTTGAAATTTTAACTGAATTTTTATCAAATGGTTCACATTTTCATTTTATACTGGGTCTCACACATTAGGTAGCCTGTCCTATTTCTATTTGCAGAATTTTCTTTTTATTCACTCCACAGTAAAAATGTCAGGGCATTACTTTTACAATGTAAATCATGACACTCCCCTGTTTAAAATACATCGATGGCTTTCCACTGCATTACTGTCCTCACTCATATCATGGTCCACAAAGACCTACCTGATTGGGTTGCAGGCCTCCTTTTCCCACTTCATCACTCACTCCCTGAAGTTTCAGGCACACGGGCATCTTTCACTTTCTTTTACACAATGGTTTCTTTCCTGCCTCAGGTCCTTTGCACAGGTTGTTTGCTCTCTCTGAAATACTCTTTCCAGTGCTACATCCTTCCCATTCCTCAAGACTGAGCTTAAATAGCATTGTATGTTGTCAGGATGTGCTAATTGCCATAACAAATCCAAATCCCATCGGCTTCCCAAAAATGACTCCATGCCTCAGTCATGATACAGTCGAATCATCTGGTGTTTGGTTTCCAACATTTAGTCTTCCAACTGAGGATTCAGAGATCTGCCCTTTTCAGTATAGTGGCTACATCATTTTCTAATGCTTCAGATTCTATCACTGGATCTGCTGCATCCAGTAGAGAGATGAAGGAAGCATATGTAGAGCATGTCAGTAAAGATTTGGCACAAGGCCTTAAAGAGGAGTTTGCCAATTTTGCCCACATTCCTTTCACCCTATTTAAAGAGAAAGAACAGTGATCAAAACAGATTAATTTCTTGTTCTCCAGGAGTTTATATTCTAGTTTTGTTTTGTTTTTTTTTTGGTGGTAAAAATTTAAATATAAAATTTGTTAAGTGGTTATAGATACTAAGAAGAAAAATAAATTAAAAATAAATTTATTTATATTAAATAATATAAAAGGATATGGGTGGAGAGTAGTTATTATATAAATTGGAAGGATAAAACTCTGTCTTAAATGAAAGAAGAAAATGGGCCATTTTACTATCTGGAGAAAGGAGAGACACAGAACAGCAAGTGGAATGAACCTGAGTAAGGGATATGTTCAGTGGGGACCAGCTGGCTGAATAAAAAAGGGGGCATAACAAGAAGAACTGTGGAGTGTCTCTTGGATTTTGCATTTTATTCTGGAAGACATAGGAAGCCAATGTTGAAATTTGTGAGGAAAATGGCATGATCTATTATTTTTAAAAGATTCCTCTAGGTGTTTTATGCAGAAAGAATTGGAAAGTAAGGGGTTAAAGATGAGCTGCATAGGTAAATTGTAGAGATGAGATGGTGGTGACTAAAAAGAAAAGTACCAGGGAAGGTGTTGAGAAGTGATCAGATTTGGGCTATACCCAGTTTAAACCAGTGGATTTACTGATGAATTGGAAATGGTGTGCAAGAGAAATGTATTTGCCATTCTTTTAATTAATTTTTATTTTGTTTTAATTACAGCTTATATTCAACATTATTTTGTACTAGGGGCACAGTGCACGAATTCATGCACCTTGAAAGGAACTCTGGGCTGTGAGGCACAGGGACAGGTCTTGGCCCATCCTCCGTGTCCCCATTTTACCCCTCCTGCCACAGACTTTGGTCTTCTGTCTACCGACAATCCTGCTCCTGCCATCACCACTCCATGTGCTCATGGTGTCAGCCCTGTTTGCACCTGCAGATGGCTCAGAGTAATTGGAGCCTGCACCAGCAGCGGGTATGAGAGGCAGCTGCTGCCCCAATCACCCCTCAGGAGCAGAAGGAGGTGAAGCCCTTGGGGGTGATAGGGGCCAGCAACTGCCATTCACACCTACTGATGGCACAGAGCCATCAGGACCAGCGTTCGGCACCAGCAGTGGGTGCAAACAGTGGCTCTGATGCCAGCAGCGGGTGTGAGTGGAGTTGTCACTAGCAGCAGGTGTAAGAGCCAGGTGGGACTGCGGCATGCAAGAACAAAGAATTTTCAGAAACCACCAGAGGCTCACCCCAATGACAGCAATCAGTGTTCCACCTTGGTCTGGTGCCCCTGCTCACCTGTTCCATCATCTCACTGCAGCCACCACCCACCATGTACTGTGCTCTGCCACCTGATGCCAACACTCACCATGTTCTGTGCGTGTCCTCTGGTGATCAGCACACATCATAGCAACCAGTTGTTTGGTTGTTCAATTGTTCCGCCATTTGGTCTATTTTCATATATATATAGACTAGAGGCCTGGTGCACTCATGCGTGGGGGTGGGAGGGGTGTGACCCTCAGCCTAGCCTTCACCCTCTCCAATATGGGACCCTACAAGGAATGTCCATTTGCCTGGGCAGTCAGACATCCCTTTCACAATCCAGGATTGCTGGCTCTCAACCACTCACCTCCCTTCCCACCTAATTGCCCCTAACCACTTGTGCCTGCCAGCCTGATCACCCTCTAACAACTCTCCTTCCAGTCTGATTGATGCCTAACTTCTCCCTGATAGCCTGATTGCCCCTAACTGCCCTCCTCTGCTGGCCTGGTCACCCCTAACTATCCTCCCCTGCAGGCCTGGTCCCCCCCAACTACCCTCTCCTGCAGGCCTGGGTCTCCATCTAACTGCCCTCCCCTGCAGGCCTGAGTTCTTCCCCCCTCCCCCCGCACCTGTTCTCCCCTGCCAGCCTGGTTGCCCCTAACTATCTTCTCCTGTAGGCCTGGTCCCTCCCAACTGCCCTCCCCTGCAGGCCTGCCCCCCCCAACTATTCTCCCCTGCATGCCATCTTATGGCAGTCATCTTGTGTCCACATGGGAGTGGCCATATTTAACCACATGGGGACAGCCATCTTGTGTGGTTGAGTGATGGTCAATTTGCATATTACTCTTTTATTAGATAGGATTAGTTTTAGGTGTAGAGCATTTACTTTACAAAGTATTTCCTTTGATATTTCAGTACCCACCTAACACCATACAGAATTATTAGATTATTATTGACAAAAAGAGAGAAATAGCCCTGGGAAACAAGTAGACATGTTGCAGAGTTTTATGGGTGTTTTTTTGTTTTTAAATATATTTTTATTGATTTTAGAGAGGAAGGAAGAAGGTGTGTGAGAGAAAAACATCAATGATGAGAGAGAATCATTGATTGGCTGCCTCCTGCATATCCCCTCCCCCGCTCAACTGGGAATTGAGCCTGCAATTGGGCATGTACCCTTGACCAGAATTGAACCCAGGACCCCTCAGTCCACAGCCAATGCTCTATTCACTGAGCCAAACTAGTCAGAGTTTTATGTTTTGGTACATTTTCCTATTCTGAGCATAGATCAAGAAGCTGGGATCTAGTGGGTGCCCCTGATAAGAGATAGATGAACCATCAGAACTTTTGAACATCTCTTTGGGCTAGAGAAACATAAACTACAGATTTGAGGAGTGAGGCTTCCAGTGAGAAAGAAGGGGCAGAGAGCAACACCTATACTCTGCTAGTTTGTCCTTCATGACTTGAATTGTGAAAAGAGGAAAAATAGTTTGCATCATTTAATACATTTGGTAACAAATAGAATCTCTATTGGTTTTAGTAATATGGTCCCTGTTAAGCAATAATAATGGTAATATTATAGACTTCTAATTCTTATGGTCCATGCTCATTAGCAAATAAGGAAGCATCATTAATATAAGGTGCTCTTAAATATATTCACATTTATGCCCTGGATAAATGAATTAAATAACTCAAGGAGACAAAAATTCCAGTTCATTTCTTCTGAGTAGAAACTACTCAGTGAAAAGGTATTTCAAAATCAAATGCATATCTAGAATAAAATCAAGTATAAATGATGATTTTTTTTACAAAATAAAATAAAATGTTTAGTGGCTTATTTTGCTTTAAACTTATTTTTTCTCTAAAAACTGCAGTTCCAGTTACAATTAATTCTCTAAATTATGTTTAAAAGGTGTACATAAATATCTTCTGACAGTTTTATAATTAACTTCCATAGTTCAGAAAAAAAATCTTAATTCATAATCAAGATAACCTCGAAATCAATCAAAATCTTGATATAAGTAGGAGAAAATGTGTAATTAGAATGGCATATAAAATATCAACAATAACAGATTATGGTTTTAACTGAATATTTCTATCTGGAAGTTGTTTTTTGAAGATATCTATCAATGTCAAAACTTTAAAGATGTCAAAATTTATATTTACCACTTGTCCCTACATGTACAAAATTAGAAAATATTTAAATAAAAAGGGCAAAAAAAACAAATCAACAAGATTTTTTTAAGTAAAATTAAAGACATCATAAAATTACCTCTTTTTCTTACTCTTTTTCCCCAGATTTTTTTAAGTAAATTAAAGACATCATAAAATTACCTCTTTTTCTTACTTTTTTTCCCCAGGGTATTACAGAGATAGAATAGCAATTAAAGCATTGCGTTTTCCTTTAACCATCTTAGAACTAAGACAAAGGTCACTCTATATCAAAACATATTCATAACCATCTTTATGGCAGAAATTAAATTAAAGAGACTTAAAAGACATACCAACAAACTACAATGTGAGGGCTTTATTTGGTCCTATTTTAAATAAATAATCTGAAAATAAAACTGAGAAATGTAAACTGCATATTTAATAATCCTAGCAAATAAATGTTATTTTAAAACTTCAATTATAAAATTATGGGATTTAAAAAAAATCTTTGTCTTTTGAGATACATAATGAAATATTTACAGAAGAAACAAGATAATGTCAAGGGTTCAATATAATGGGGACAGGGGGAGGTAAGTGGTTGATAGAACAAATGCAATAGTCACATAATGATAATTGGTGAAGTTGTACAAAGATTACACTGCATTCATTCTCCTCTTCTTTTGCATATGTTTGAGGCGATTTCCCACAATAAAACACATTTTTTAAAGTTTTACTAATTGCTATTTTAGAGAAAATTCACTCTAATCGCATAAAAACAGAGGGACAATAAAGATACTTGGAATTAATATTTATTACCCCCTTCATTTAGAGTACTTGAGCACTAATTCATTAAGTATGATTGGGTTAATGCCACTTCATTAAAAATATTGCATTAAAATAAGATTATGGCAAGAGATTAGAATATTATGTATCCTTTATGTTTATTTTTGGATTCTCCAAAGATTGTAATAAATCTAAGGCCCCTCAATTTGCAAGTGTGATGGCATTATTTAAAACAGAAGGCAGGGAAGTTAGAAAAAATGGTGAGCGCTCAGAAAGCCCTAATATACTCTGATTCTATCACAGACCTGTAACTAGTATTCTTTATTGTTATTCTCGATTTTCTGATATTGACACCAGTTGGTAATTTTTTTCTTCAAACTCTTCAAACACAGATTTTAAAATGTGTTGCTTTGTAGTAAATTGTGTGTCAAGTTAACCTGATAAAACTAAATGTCATGTGCTTTAGTATGCAAACACCATTGTCCTTAGTGTTTAAATATATGCCTTTAAAATAATACAAGCAATGCCTCTAAAATGCTTATAAAGTGTTATATATAATTGGAGGTAATTGTAATAGGACCACATGTCTTCCCAACCTCCTGGAAATCATACCTACAAGCTTTAAGACACTTTGGCTTACTTGGTAGGTGAAGAAGTTGAGAAATTATTTTCCTTTTGTCATGAGTTCCTAAATTCTATACTTCAATAGTTCACTTTGAAGGTTCAACAATTACTATCTCAGATCCAGACAGATTTTTGCATGAAAGAAACCAGTATACTCATTTCCCTTCAAACACTTTGATGTCATATGAGAGAAAGTTACATTTTGCAAAAGTTTATCACAGTAAATTCAAGTGGCTGTATTGACATAAAAGTCAAACATCCAGATCAAAAGTGAAAAATCCAATAAATCATTGAATGTTTCTATAAAAGACTTAATTAGTTGAAAATATATTTCTATTATATATTTTCAAATATGAAACAAGAACTCAAGAAACAAAATCCTAATTTTTTTTCTTATCATTTTTAAAGATAGGCAAATAGACATAAAATGATCATTGAAATACTAATTGACTTTTGTACCAAAGAACATGAACATGAACAGATCATGCAGACAAAAAGCATATACTTTTTTAATGCATTAAGTTTTTCCAATGCTTTTGTTTTTAGAGGAATTAGCTAAAATAACTCCTCTGAAAAAAATATTTCAAAACTAATGCTTCTCTGTATCTCCTGGAATAATGGTTTCCTGCTTAATGATAATGAGCTCCTGAGTTGGCAGAAATTCTTAATGTTAAATGCAATAAAAACCACATTTGCTAGACATTATTGGAAAGCCTTTAATATAATTGCTTTAATCGTATTAACAGTAAATACCTTCAGAGTGTTTTTCCAATTTAAGTTAACACCAGAAGAGCTGACAGGAGATATAAATTGTAATATTCTGGTCTTTAAAAATACATTCTTTAAAAGTCAGTATATTTTTCCAATTTAGATGGTGCCAATTTGGTTTCCACTGATAAGGTAACTAAAAAGGGTTAGTTATAATAAATAGGCAAAAATCCCCAAATCCTGAAACACATGTAAGGGTGGGCACCAACATAGCTTTAGACAGCCATCTTTAGGTGTGATAACAACATTCATTTTCTTAAATGGTTTTATTAGCTTCACCTATTTGTACTACTTAATATATAATGGCAAAGGACAATTGCCAACAATTAGCTTCTGGAAAGTGGCCAATCTATCCATATTGAACTGATGTTTGCCCCGACAGAGTTCCCAAGGCTTGTTAAATAAAATTTTTTAAAAACATGAAAATGTTGCTATGAGACATTTGTTAAGATACCATGAGCAGCATGTGATCAGAAGGCTCTCTTTGAGTCATCTGAACACAGAAAGCCTCAAACTGCACAGGAAAACAAGTACCGGCTGAACAAGCCCAATAACAGACCAGTCTGAACTGGAACAATCAGAAATGGGTTTTCTCATTTATCTATATATTTATATTTATTTGTTTATCTTCACCTGAGGATATGTTTTTATTGATTTGAGAGAGAGAAAAGGGGAGAGAGAGGGGGGTGGTGAGAGAGGAGAAAGAGAGAGAGAGAGAGAGAGAGAGAGAGAGAGAGAGAGAGAGAGAGAGACATTGATGTGAGAGAGAAAAATCCTTCAGTTGCCTTCCGTACATGCCCAAACATGGGTCAAACCCACAACCTGGGTCCATTCCCTAACGGGAATGTTACCCATTGCCCTTTGGTTCATGGGGCAATGCTCCAAACAACTGCACTGGCCAGGGTGGGTTTTCTCTTCTTGATCAGAGAAAACATGCAGAGAGATAAAATGACTGCAGTACACATGCCTTTACCTCGTCAGCAACTTAATTAGATTATGTATATGGATTTAAACTCATTAAAAGGTATGTGTGCTATTTGAGGCTCTGGCGTCAGAGATCTGAGTCTGAATTCTACTTCTGCCACTTGCAAACTGTTAGAAATGACTTTTTCAAGTCCCAGATTCATGACTGGTAAAATATATACCATAGTTGTAATTAACCTATCAGTTGTTGTAAGAAATAAAATAATGTACATTAAATTACATCTACTGTTCTTTGAAGGGTTCAATAATTATTAACTATTTATCAGTCATACATATGATTTCCAAATTGAGCAAAATAAAACAAGGAAGATACCCAGTTAAATTTAATTTCACATAAATAATGAATACTTGCTTAGTGTAAGTATGTCCCACATAATATTTGGAAAATACTTATTCTTTAAAAAGTATTCATTGTTTATCTGAAATTGAAATTTATCTGGGCATCCTATATTTTATCTGGTAACCCCATGAATACATATATACAGTGAAGAAAATTCATTTATCTCTTACTTAGAAACCTTTGGGTAAATAAGAGATCTAAGTTAAGCAAAACATACACATTAGCATTCCTGCTCATTACTTACAGAAATATTCCTTAAGTCTTGACTCAGTGTCTATGCACCTTAACTTTGGATTTTAAAGTGTATTTTCTGATTAAGAGATGCTTGTCTTAGAAAGTAATACTTATAAAAACAAAGTATTCTTGTTGTGGAAAAGCTGCAAGCCTTCGAAAAGAACTTTAGCATAAACAACTGCTGCTTGGATATAAGCTCTCCCAGCGAGGCCTTCCCTGAGCCCCTGGCTTTATCTTCTGCTTGGCTCTGTTCGCTTGTGACCCAGACTGAGCCATGGACTTTGGCTCTCCCATTGGTATCACTTGTGCTACCCCACCATCTGGCCCCAGGCCCATCCCTGATTCTGGTTCAAGTACATGGACTGTGCTTTGGAATGCTGTCCATGTTTTCTCAGCACTTCCACCCCTGCTTTGTTCCTGGCTTGACTTTGCACCCTCATTGCAGTGCCAATATCTTGCACAAGTCCGTTTTGCTATGTTACCAACACAGAAACTGTTTTCTAACCCAAACAGATTAGACTCTACAAATTGGTGAAAGAGCCAGATATAACAGGAACACTGATAGCAGTGAGAAATTATGGTTAGCCACCTGACAGCAGTGATAGGCTGTGATCATAGAGTGCCATGGGCTGAGAATTTACTGCTCACCACTCACTGTGTTAGACACTTAACTACACTGTCTCTTTCTAACCTCTTAAAAGTAGACAATACTGTACCCATTTACAGATGAAGTGAGATCACACTGCTAGTACGTTCAAAGTTGGAACTGAATACATCTCTCTCACATTCTTTTGACCACAAAGGACTACCTGCTGAGCAAAAGAGAACATAGAAAAGAAAATGAAGTGTCAGGACCCAAAAAAGAACTATAGTCTTAGGCCATTGAGGAAAGTGCAAATGGTGACAATTTGTGACCTAAAGAGTATATTAGTATGCATTGTAGTATTTTAGTCCTGGGTCCAGATGGCCCTTCACTGTTATAATGCAAGTCAATGCAATATTTAACTCTGAAGGTAGAATCATCACAAAGGTTTAATTTGTCAGAGAAACAGTATAGTAAGGTGATTAGACAGGTTTTGGAATGGAGTTGTCAGAGGACCTGTTTGAATCCTGGCTTCACTACTTCCCTCCAGTTATGAGAACTTGACTAAGTTCCTGGACTACATTAGGCCTCAGGTTATTTTATAAAATAATGGTGATAGTGCCTATCTCATAGGTTGGAAGTGAGGATTAAATGGAGTGCAGATGGTATGTTTAGCTCAGTGCTGGATATATCACAATTACTGGAAAATGTTAGTTAAAAGAACATAAGGACCCCCAGATGATATTGCTCAGTGGTTGAGCCTTGACCCATGAAAGAGAAGGTCATGGTTTGATTCCCAGTCAGGGCACATACCTGGGTTGCAGGCTTGATTCCCAGTAGGGGGCGTGCAGGAGGCAGTTGATCGGTGATTTTCTCTCATCATTGATTTTTTTATCTTTCTCTTCCTCACCTTTCCTCTCTCTGATATCAATAAAAACATATTTTTTTAAAAAAAAGATCATTATGTTAAAAAAATACAAGGAAATATGTAGTATGTTTTAGGTTTCTCTTCCAAAAAAAAAAAAGAAAAAAGAAAAAAGAAAAAAAAGGCAAAACTGTTTTTAGA
The DNA here is from genome assembly GCA_011751065.1 of Lasiurus cinereus. Taxonomy (NCBI): domain Eukaryota; kingdom Metazoa; phylum Chordata; class Mammalia; order Chiroptera; family Vespertilionidae; genus Lasiurus; species Lasiurus cinereus. Next base: position 25,179,172 of record JAAGEH010000311.1, read on the forward strand.
AGGACCAGCTAACTGAAGAAACCAGTTATTCAGAATGATTCAATGGCTCATATCTTATGGTTCCCCAATAGCAAAAACAGTATATGTATATACACATATGTTTATATACATACATATAGAGCCCTGTAAAATGCTAGCCTTTCTTCAACTAATTTAAAATCCTGAACAATCTTATAGCCCTAAGAGTAGACATTTTAGAAACCAAGGAACTGTTGTCTAAGTGTGACCACCTGTGTCTGTACTGTACCTCTAAAGTCTCTACATACCCACACTCTATATATCTTTATATCTACTAGAGGCCTGGTACACAAATTCATGCACCAGTGGGGTCCCTTGGCCTGGCTTGTGGGACTGGCCAAAACTAGCTCTGGTCCAAGGGTTCCTGGATTGCAAGAGAGCACAGACCAGGCCAAGGGACCCCACCAGTGCATGATTGGGGCCAGGGAGGGATGTGGGAGGTTGGCTAGCCAGAGAGGGACTACAGGAGGGCTCCAGGGCATGTCCAGTCCATCTTGTTCAATCCCAATATGCTAGACCCCAGCAGCAAGCTAACCTACCAGTAGGAGCATCTGGTGTGGTAAGTGCACATCACAGTGAGTTGTTGAGTAGCCTTAGTATATCATTAGCATATTATGCTTTGATTGGTTGAACAGACAACTAGACAATTGGACATAGCATATTAGGTCTTTATTATATAGGATAGTCACATACTGATATACTGATATTAGTATAGATATAGAGCTAGAGCTAGAGATACAGATATCTATGCCTTATATATGGAGGGGAGAGTAGATTTACAGTTGTTCATATGGAAAACAGTATAGTAATTAATAACTAATAATACAAGAATAATCTGTATCATGTACTCACAATAATAAACCTACTTTTGTCCCATTCTGTACTATATCTGTACTAATGTACTGCAGACTTATTCATCACTTGCTAGTTTAAAAGACACATAATCAAACAAGAAAAACATCTACTAGGGCCAATAATATGATCCAGAGTGAAATTATGTCTAGAATATAATAATTAACATGCAACCATTCTTCACCCTCAGAAGTGGTCATTTTATAAGTGACCAGAGGCCCAGTGCATGAAATTCATGCATGGATAGAGTCTCTAGGCCTGGCTGGAGATCAGAACCAATTGGGGCCTTCCTTCTCCAGGCGGCCAACTGCCAGCCAGGGCCTTCCTTCCCCTGACTTCCTTCGTTCCATGCTACCCCTGGTAGTCAGCAGACGTCATAGCGAGCAGCTGAACTCGCAGTACATCAAACTCCCAAGGGGACAATTTACATGTTAATCTTTTATTATATAGGATGAATACCAGAGTTAAAGGTGGTGAAGAAAAGATAAAAAGTTGTACCTGAAACATTCTCCTTTGTGCCGCATTTAGAGAATCACCCTGTGTGGTCTCCATGTCTGGATTTGTTTGAGAGATACGCAAGCATCTGGGAGGGCAGCTGTGGTGGGTAGAACAGCAGTTGGCATGGAGACTGGAGATTTGGATTGTAATCCTAGTTCCACCATGCTCTGGCTAAGCCTCTTAAAACCACAGAGTTTCAGTTTCCTCACTGTAAACTGTGAGTAATACTAACTATATCAGAGGACCATTGCTAGAAAAAAGGTTTTGTGTACCAAAACTCTTAACTCAATGTTTGGCACACAGTAGGCATGTAACTGTTAAACGATGTGGTTGAGAAAGGTCCACTGTGCCTTTGCTCGTCTAGAAAGAGTAAGTGCAGAATGACTGTTCTTGGAGGATTTGCCCAGTAGTTTCAATTAAAAAATATAAGAAATTTTATGAAACTTTTGCAGGTTTTCAACATCAAATGTGATAAATACCATTTCAATAATTGGGAACTTATATATTTAAACCTTTTTATACTTAACTCCTGTCTAGTTGAAACCAATTGCTGAATATAAATTAGTAAAGTATTAAGGTCATAGAAAATTTTTCCAGTACAATTTTTTAAAATGTGTATAGGAATGAACGTACTTAATATCACTGAACTATGCATTTAAAAATGGCTAAAATGATAAATTTTATGTCAATGTACTTTACCACAATGGAAAAAGTAGAAAGAGAACAGTGTGTGTAGGAATGTGACATGGGAAGGGCTACTGCTACATATTCAGGGGGGAAAAAAGAGTTTTTTGTGGTGGTTTTGTTTTATTTTTTTCTTCTGTTTAAAACATTTAAATTTAAAGTTTTAAAAATATATGACTAAAAGTTCTTACTATAAACATTTTTATTTTAGCAATATCATATGAGAAGAGTGGAGAGAATCAGAGTACAAACTGATAATTTTATTCATGAATAAATTCCCAAACATCTGCCTATAATATCACAGGATTAAACCTTCTGTAGCAGAGATCTACTGAATTGAAAGCTTTTAGACTATCTGAAGTAGTATCCAGGGGATTGTTACCTAGTCAGCTGGGTACTGGATCACAGCTTTAGGCTAACTACCAAGGCAAGAGACTAGGACAGGTTTGAGTGCTAACTTATTTAGCAAAAAGAGCATTTCTTTTGTGAGTCATCATCTTACATGCAAATACTACTTGTATATGTATGTCACAGTCATGGGATAAAAGTAACCTGAACTTGAGATTTAAGTTCCAGTCCTATCAATGTATTTCTTCTGAGAATAGATAAAGAAAATATATAGAGAAATTAGTATTCATGAGCTATGCTCTTTGGAAACAAAATTGTGGCCAATTATACAGATTTTATTATCATTATTTACCAATAAGAATATTATAGTAACTACCATTTATTACATAAGTCCTATGTAATAAATGGTAGTTATTGTAATTGTGCAAAATTCTGTTCAAGATTTATCTCAAAAATTTTTCACAATCACCTGTTGAAATAGATAATTACGCCCATATTATAGGCAACAAAATAAAATTTTAGAGAGATACAATAACTTGCTTAAGATCACACAGCTCAGGAGAATATTCAAGTTCGTTTGCTACCAAAGACTTGGTATTAACTACTTCATCTAACCGCCATATTATATTTATTCTACATGATGGAAATTATCAAATTATTCAGATATTTTTAAATACTTGATGCTTCTATTTAGATATTTCATCTATGACAACCACAAAATAAAGCATTAATATATATATAAAATAGAGTGTGATTAATTAAAGGAGTCATAATTCCATCAAGTTTAAAACACTTATAAATTATTACTTTACATTTATTTTTAATTTTAATAGGAAAGCAGCATGCAGAAATAATGACAGAATTAGAATTTAAACTTAGTCTATATCTCTCAAGAGAGAGAGAGAGTGGCTGTCTAACTTAAAGATTCCCTAGACATCAATAAGAAGGAAGATGAACGACCCAATAAAAAAATGGGCAACGGACCTAAATAGAACCTTTTCAAAAGACGACAGAAGGAAGGACAAGAGACACATGAAAACATGTTCAAAGTCATTAATCATCCGAGAGATGCAAATCAAAACGACAATGTGATACCATCTTACACCTGTCAGAATGGCAATCATCAACAAATCAACAAACAACAAGTGTTGGCGAGGATGCGGAGAAAAAGGAACCCTTGTGCACTGTTGGTGGGAATGCAGACTGGTGCAGCCACTGTGGAGAACAGTATGGAGTTTCCTCAAAAAACTAAAAATGGATCTCCCATTTGACCCTGTAATACCACTCTTAGGAATTTATCCTAAGAAATTACAAACACCAATCAGAAAGGATTTATGCACCCCTATGTTCATAGTAGCACAATTTACAATAGCTACAATTTGGAAACAGCCTAGGTGCCCGTCAGCAGATGAGTGAATCAGAAAACTGTGGTACATCTACACAATGGAATTCTATGCTGCCATTAAAAAGAAGGAATTCTTACCATTTGCAGCAACCTGGTTGGAACTGGAGAGCCTTATGCTTAGTGAAAAAAGCCAGTCAATGAAGGAGAAGCATCACATGATCGCACTCATTTGTGGATAATAAAGAACATTATAAACTGATGAACAAAAGGATAGATACAGAGACAGTAAAGCTTCAAACAGACTGTGAAATTACACCAGGAAGATTAAAGTTAGGTGAGGTAGATAAGAGATCAATCAAAGGACTTGTATGCATGCATATAAGCATAACCAATGAACATAGACACTGGGGGGTTGGGGTATGCCTGAGGGGGGGGCAATGGGGAGATATGTATAAAAAATTAATAAAAATTAAAAAAAAATAAGAAAAAGATAACCAGAGATTGGAAGATGGCGACTGGCAGGAAGGTAGGGAGGAAGAGAGGTGTGAGAGAGTGGGGGAACCATAAAGGAGAGTGTAGATGTGTGTGGTGGGTGTGTGTGAGAGCTAGGGACAGATTCTACAAACCAGGCAGTCTTAGATGGCAGAGCCCCACACACAAAGCAGACACCTCTGGGCAGACAATGTGGGCACAGACACCACACCATCTTGAGAAACAAAGCTGCTTGATACTAGGATCCTGACCTCAGCACCACCCAGTCGTGTCTCAGATACAAACCAGGACCCTACAGTCACTGAGGACAGAGAACTGCGACCACAGCTTCAGACCAACAGACAACAAGAATACAAACTTCCTGGCCCCAGATTTCTGTGAGTCAAAGAGCTATCTCCCTCCCCACAGGATCATGGATAGTAACTGATAGACCTGCCCCTGACTTTGGCCACAGCATCCCTAAGGGAATTTGAGCCTGTACACACACACAGACTGGAATCTACTCCCTGCAACACAATTGGGCAACCAAACCCAAAGCCCACACAAGGCAGGAGTGCCACTTGACTTCAATTCTGGGCAAGCGCACATGGAAGTCTGTTTTCCACAGCACAGGCATACCATAGTGTTAATGTACAATTCAGTCTCCCATGGTAACCAGGACCCAGATTCTCCCAGCACAAGGCAGCATTGAGCACCACTGACTTAACTCTGTTTCTTACCATGTGCACCTGGGATCCCTGACTCACAGCGCATTCACATGAAGAGCCAGTGACTACAATTCTTGGTGCATGTGTGCACGGGGGCCCTGATTTTCAACAAGAAGCTGCATGAGGCAACAGAGACTCTGATACTCGATTCTTGGTGCAGACACAGGGAACTCTGACTCCTGGCACATGCTAGGGGACTCATTTTCAGCACATGCCAATAGCGCAGTGCAGGCAGGGTCCATGATTCTAGGTGCACACACGAGACCACACTGAACACTGGTAACACTGACACTGGGTGAGCCTGGTTCCCACCAACTCACGGCAGCTACATGTCCTAGTGTCAGAGCACTTCAGTGACACTCAGGTGGTGCAAAGTGCCCACAGCACACAGCCTAGGTCCACTCAACTCAAAGTTTGAACCTTCTGATGATAGTCAGAATGGGGAGACAGCACAATTCCCAGAGGAAAGAAAATGAAGAATCGCCACGAAAGGAAATTAGTGAAATTGAAGCATGCAACATGACCAAAAAAGAAATCAGAGTAATGGTCATAGAATTCACACATCAGATAGAGGGGAAAATCAATAACCTATGCAAGAATCAGGAAGAAATGAAGCTATAATCAAAAACACCATGGAAAGTTTCAACAGTAGACTAGAAGCAGAGCACAGAATTAGTGAGTTAGAAGATCAAGTACAGAAACAAGCCCAATCTGAACAGCAACTGGAGAAAAAAATTAAAAAGCAGGAGGAAAGCCTAACAGAATTTTGGGACAAAATGAAATGAAGTAACATACATATAATAGGGCTTCCAGAAGGACAAGAAGAGCAGCAAGGATTAGAAAATCTATTTGAAAAAATAATGATAGAAAACTTGCCAGATATGGGGAAGAAAAAGTTACACAAGTACAGAGAATCCCAAACACGATCAATCCCAAAGGACCCACACCAAGACACATCATAATTTCAATCACAAATATTAACAACAAAGAGATAATCTTAAAGGAGGCAAGAGAGAGGCAGAGGATTACCTACAAAGGATCCCCCATCAGATTATCAAATGATTTCTCACCAGAAACACATCAAGTTAGAAGGGAATGAAAGGAGGTATACAATGTGTTGCAAAGCAAAGGACTGAATCCAAGAATACTCCACTCAGCAAGACTATCAATCAAAATTGAGGGGGAAATCAGGAGCTTCACAGACAAAAATAGCTAAGGGAGTTTATCACCAACAATTCAGCAATGCAAAAAATGCTAAAGGGAATACTGTAAAAAGAATAAATAAAAAGGCAAGAAGGAACACAGACACAAAAATAGATATGACTACAAACAAGTAATTTTCAATAATTACTTTAAACTTAAATGAACTAAATGCTCTAATCAAAAGACATCAAGTGGCTGAATGAATAAAAAACCATGACCCATATATATGCTGTCTACAAGAGACCCACCTCAGAACAAGGGACTCACACAGATTGAAAGTGAAGGGATAGAAAAATACCTTTTAGGCAAATGGAAATGAAAATAAATATCTGGGGTAGCAATACTTGTATCTGACAAAATAGACCTCAAAATGAAGGTCATGACCAGAGATAAAGAAGGCCACTTCATAATAGTAAAGGGATCGATACAACAACAGATATAACCCTGATAAACATATATGCACCCAATGCAGGAGCTCCCAAATACATAACAAAACTCCTGGAAGATATCAAGGGAGAGATAGGCAACAATACAATCATAGTAGGGGACTTTAATACACCACTGACATCACTGGATAAATCCTCTAGACAAAAAATCAGCAAAGAAACAGCAATCCCAAATGACTCACTAGATCAGATGGACTTAACTGACATCTTCAGAACATTAAATCCCAAAGGCATGGAATATACGTTCTTCTTTAGTGCACATGGGACATTTTCAAAAATAGACCACATATTGGGTAACAAGCAAAGTCTCCCCAAATTCAAGAAGATTGAAATCATACCAAGTGTCTTCTCAGACCACAATGCCATAAAATTAGAAATAAACTATAATAAAAACAATCCAAAAATCTCAAACACTTGGAAGCTGAATAGCATGCTATTAAATAATGAGTGTGTTACCAATGAGATCAAAGTAGAAATTAAAAACATCCTGGAAACTAATGACAACAAAAACACAACAATCCAAAATCTATGGGACACAATGAAAGCAGTCCTGAGAGGGAAGTTCATAGCTCTACAGGTCTATCTCAAAAAAGCAAGAAAAAATGGTGGTAAATCATCTAACTCTACAACTCAAAGAATTAGAAAAAGAGCAATAAGAAAAGCCCAGAATGAGCAGAAAGAAGGAGATAATAAAGATTAGAGCAGAAACAAATCACACACACACACACACACACAACACACACATAAACACAAAAGATCAATAAAACCAAGAGCTGGTTCTTTGAAAGGATAAACAAGATTAATGAACCTCTAGCCAGGCTCACCAAGAAGCAAAGAGAAAGGACTGAAATAAACAAAATCAGAAACGAGAGAGGCGAAATAACAACAGACTCCACAGAAATACAAAGGATCCTTAAAAATACCATGAACAACTCTACTCCAACAAACTAGCCAACCTGGAGAAAATGGATATATTCCTAGAAAAATACAACCTTCCACAACTCAATTAGGAAGATTCTGAAAATATCAATAAACTGATAACTATGGATGAAATTGAAGCAATCATCAAAAAGCTCCCAGCAAACAAAAGCCCAGGGCCAGATTGCTTCACAGGGGAGTTATATCAAATATTCAAGGAAGAACTAAAACGTATCCTCCTCAGACTATTCCAAAAATTTCAAGAGGAAGGAACACTTTTAAGCTCATTCTATGAAGCCAGAATCACCCTAATATCAAAACCAGGTAAAGATAACACAATGAAAGACAATTATAGGCCAATATCCCCCATGAACATAGATGCCAAAATCTCCAACAAAATTCTAGCAAATCAGATCCAGCAAAACATGAGAAAGATCATACACCATGACCAAGTAGGATTTATCCTGGGGATGCAAGGATGGTACAATATTCACAAATCAATAAACGTGATACATCACATAAACAAAATGAGATATAAAAATCACATAATCGTTTCAATTGATGCAGAAAAAGCATTTGACAAAATCGAACACCACTTCTTGATAAAAACTCTCAGCAAGATGGGAATAGAAGGATCATTTCTCAACATAATAAAAGCCTTCTATGATAAACTCACAGCTAACATCATACTCAATGGACAAAAACTAAAAACCATTTCCCCTAAGAACAGGAATAAGACAGGGATGCCCACTCTCACCACTTCTGTTTGACATAGTACTGGAAGTACTAGCCATTGCAATCAGAGAAGAAGAAGAAATAAAAAGCACCCAAATTGGAAAAGAAGAAGTAAAACTGTCCTTATTTGCAGATGACATGATATTGCACATAGAAAACCCAAAAGACTCCATCAAAAAATTATTAGACTTAATAAATGAATTTGGCAATGTAGTAGGATACAAAATTAATGCCAAGAAATCTATGGCATTTCTTTATACCAATAATGAACTTATAGAAAGAGAGACTAAAAGAGCAATCCCATTTACCATTGTACCAAAAATATTAAGATATCTAGGAATAAACTTAACTAAGGAGGTAAAATACCTATATGCAAAAAACTACAGGACACTGAAAAAAGAGATAGAGGAAGACAGAAACAGATGGAAGAACATACCATGTTCATGGATTGGTAGAATCAAGATCATCAAAATGTCCATACTACCCAAAGCAATCTACAGATTCAATGCAATATCCATTAAAATACCAATTGCATATTTCAGAGACCTACAATGAACTTTCCAAAAATTCATCTGGAATTTAAAAAGACCCTGAATAGCTTCAGCAATCCTTAAAAAGAAGAACAAAGTAGGTGGGATCTCAATACCAGATATCAAGCTATATTACAAAGCCACTGTTCTTAAAACAGCCTGGTACTGGCATAAGAACAGATATATAGATCAATGGAATAGAATAGAGAACCCAGAAATCAACCCAAACCACTATGCTCAATTAATATTTGACAAAGGAGGCATGAACATAAAATGGAGTCAAGACAGTCTCTTCAACAAATGGTGTTGGGAAAATTGGACAGATACATGCAAAAAAATGCAACTAGGCCACCAACTTACACCATACACAAAAATAAACTCAAAATGGATAAAGGATTTAAACATAAGATGGGAAACCATAAAAATACTGGAGCAATCCACAGGCAACAAAATTTCAGATATATGCCAAAGGAACTTCTTTATCAATAATGGTCCTAGGGCAATGGAAACTAAAGAGAAATTAAACAAATGGGACTACATCAAAATAAAAAGCTTTTTCACAGCAAAAAAAAAAAAAATCAACAAAACAACAAGAAAGTCCACTGCATGGGAGAACATATTTGGCAATGTCATCACCGATAGGGATTTAATCTCCAACATTTACAGGTAACTCATACAACTTAACAAAAGGAAGATAAACAATCTAATAATAAAAAAAGGCAGAGGACCTAAATAGACACTTTTCAAAGGACAGAAGGAAAGCCAAGAAACATGAAAACATGCTCAAAGTCACTAATTATCTGAGAGATGCAAATCAAAATGACAATGCAGTATCATCTTACACCTGTCAGAATGGCTATCATCAACAAATCAACAAACAACACGTGTTGGCGAGAATGGAGAGAAAAAGGAATTCTTTTGCACTGCTGGTGGGAATGCAGACTGGTACAGCCACTGTGTAGAACAGTATGGAGTTCCTCAAAACACTAAAAATAAAACTCCCATTTGACCCAGTGATCCCACTTTTAGGAATATATCCCAAGAAACTAGAAACATCAACCAGAAAGGATATATGCACCCCTATGTTCATAGCAGCACAATTTACCACAGCTAAGATTTGGAAACAGCCTAAGTGCCCATCAGCAGATGAGTGAATTAAAAAGTTGTGGTACATCTACACAATGGAATACTACTCTGCAATAAAAAAAGAATTCGTAGCATTTCCAACAGCATGGTTGGAACTGGAGAGCATTATGCTAAGTGAAATAAGCCAATCAGAGAAAGATAAATACCACATGATCTCACTCATTTGTGGAATATAACGAACAACATAAACTGATGAACAGGGACAGATCCCGAGAGGGAGAAGCATCGATCAGGCTGCCAAACCTCAGAGAAAGATAGGGGAGGGTGGGAGTAAGGAGGAGAGATCAATCAAAGGACTTGTATGCATGAATATAAGCCTAACCAATGGACACATCAGGGGCATGAGGGCATGAGTAGGGGGTGGGTTAAGGGGTTAATGGAGGGATGAGGACACATATATAATATCTTAATCAATAAAGAAATTTTTAAAAAAGAAATAAAAAGACAAATCTAAGCAAAAAAAAAAAGAAAGAAAAAGATAATCCATTAGAACACTGGACAAAGCATTCAAACAGGTCAATCACAAAAAGAAAAAAATGGCATCAGCCAAATATATACTAAGTTTATCTGGAACGCTACATAGTTCTTTAAATGAATGACAGGGATTGACATTAAAGTCATGAAGATCTGTAAGAATATTTGCCAAACTGATTTGCCACAGAAACAGGCTGGGTCAGAGACTCTGACATCATTGGCAAGAGGGTGGGAAAGGTAATGTGCATGCCAAACAAAGAACGTACTTTTGTTTTTTACTGCTTGACTTTTTAAAAATGACTAGAATGTATTGCTCTTGAATTTTAAAAATACATATTAAAACATTACTTGACTAAGAAAAAAAAATGAGTTAACTATCTAATTGCATTCTAACTATATCATGAAGAACTGAAAAACATGAGAGGGGAAGTGGGAGGAGACATAAAAAACAAAGAGAAATTGAAACATTTACTACATTATCCATACTAATTACTTTGGAATCTTCCTTTTACATAAGATCTACACATTTACACTTTTATATTTATAATACTATAAAAATGCCACCTATATGTTTGATGTCATTTCACAGCTCACAAATACTCTTGGGTATAATATAGTGGGTTGAGGGTACACCCCCCTGTGTCCTACTTCCTAGAAACTGTAAATGTTATCTTATGTGAAAAAGAGTTTTTATAGCCCATCCAGCAAGGCTCAGTGGTTGAGCATCAGCCATGAACCAGGAGATCAAGGTTCAATTCCCTGCCAGGGCACAAGCCCCGGTTGTAGGCTTGACCCCCAGTAGAGGGTGTGCAGGAGGCAGCTGATTAATGATTCTCTCATTACTGATATTTATATCTTTCTCTCCCTCTCCCTTCTTCTCTCTGAAATCAATTCTATATAATAAAAGGTTAATATGCAAATCGACCAAATGGTAGAAAGACCAGTTGCTATAATGTGCACTGACCACCAGGAGGCAGACACTCAATGCAGGAGTTGTCCTTAATGGTCGGTGCGCTCCCACAAAGGGAATGCTCAGCCAAAAGTCGGGCTCATTTTTGGCAAGTACAATGGTAGTGGCAGGAGTTTCTCTCGCCTCCGCTGCAGGTGGGCAGTAAGGAGCAAGGGGTCCTGGACTAGGAGAGGGATGTCCAACTGTCAGATGTAAGCTGACAGTCGTATATCCCCCAAAGAGTCCCAGACTGTGAGAGGGTGCAGGCCAGGTTGAGGGAATCCCACCCTCAGTGCATGATTTTGTGCACCAGGCCTCTAGTATCCTAGAGGAAGGTTTAAATAGAAGAGGAAGCAATGTGACTACAGAGGCAAAGATTGCAGTGATGCAGCCACAAATCAAGGAATGCTAAAAGCCCTCAGAAGCTAAAACAGGCTAGGGATGGATTCTTCCCTAGAACCCAATTCTAAAACCTTATAAAAAAAAGGAAACTTTAGACCAACATCACTTATAAATGTAGATACAAAAATCCTCCACAAAACACTAGGAAACCATGTCTAGCAGCATATAAAAAAAAAGATGATAAAACATGACTCAATGGGATTTATCAAAGTGATAAAAGATTAATTCAACATATGAAAATTGATCACTATAACATACTATTTAAATAGAATAAAAGAAAAACACACACATGATCATCTCAGTAGATACCACAAAAAACATTAGACAAAATTCCACACCCCTTCATGATGTAAGCACTCAACAAACTAGGAATACACCTTCAATCTGATAAAGGCCATATACGAAAAACCCACATTTAGCATTATCCTTAATGATAAAAAATTATAATCCCCCCTCTAAGATCAAGAACAAGAAGAAATATCTACTTTCTTATAGTTTCAATTCAACATTGTACTAGTGATTATAGCCAAAGCAAATTAGGCAAGAAAATGAAAGTATCTAGATTGGAAAAGAAGTAAATGTATCTCTATTTGCAGATAACATCACCTGCATATAAAAAATCCTAAGCAACACACACACACACACACACACACACACACACACACACACAAATGTTAGAGCTAACAAGCAGGTTCACCAAGTTTTCAGGTTAAAGATCAATATATAAAAATTAGTTGCTTCTCTATATACTGGTAGAACTTATTCAAAAAATAATATTAATACAACAATTCCATTTACAACAACCTCACAATAATAAAATGCTTACATATAAATTTAACCAATAAAATGAAATATTTTTATATTAAAAACTACAAAAATTTTTGGAAAAAATTATAGAAGACCTGAAAAAATAGAAAGATACTCCATGCATATGGAATGGGAAAAGATATTAAGATAGCAATGCTTTCCAAATTGATCTACAGATTCAGTACAACCCTTAAAATTCTGCATTTTTTGCAGAAATTGTCAAGTTGATTCTACATTTTATAAGGCAATGCATAGGTTTCTGAATAGCCAACGCAATCTTGAGAAAGAAAAACAAAGTTAGAGAATTAGCACTTTGCAGTTTCAAAACTTAGGACAAAGCTACAGTAATCAAGACAGTGTGGTACAGGCATAAGGATGGACATATAAATCAATGGAATAGAATGGAGAGTCTGGAAATAATCCCTTACATCTATGGTTAATAGATTTTAATGAGGGTATGAAGTCAATTCAATACAGTCTTTTCAGAAGTGGTGCTGAGACCACTAGATACTCACACACAAAAGAACGAATCTATACCCGCTACATCACAATACTGTATGTGCAAAAATTAACTCCAAGTGCGTCAAAGACCTAAATAAGAGATAAAACTTTTAGAAGAAAGTATAATGGGAAAGTTTTATGTTATTGCATTAAGCAGTGGTTTCTTAGCTATGACAACTGAAGTACAAAGAAAAATAGATAAATAAGAATTTACAAAAAGCAAATACTTTTGTCATTTAAGGACACTACTGAGAAAAGAGTGAGAGAAATTATTACAAATCTGAATAAGACTCTAAAATCCAGAATATATAAACTTCCATACAACTCAACAATAAAAAGATACCCAATTTAAAAACAAAACAAACAAACAAACAAAAACAGGCAAAGAATATAGAGATACTTTGCCTAAGATGTACAAATGGCTAATAAGCATATAAATAGTTGTTGAACATCATTAAGTGATAGAGATATGCAAATCAAAACTAGCGTATACCATTTCACACTTAGTTGGATGGAAATAACAACAAATAGAAAATAAAAAGTATTGGTGAAGAGAGGTAAAGAAATCCATACATTGCTGATAAGAATGTAAATTAGTATAGCTATTTTGGACAAAAATTTGACAGTTCCTCAAAAATTTAAATTCAAGGTTACCATTCCTATATATAAACAAGAGAATTGAAAACATATTTTCACACAAGAACTACTTGCATATGAATATTCATAGTAGCATTATTCTCAATAGTCAAAAAATAAAAACAACCCAAATGTCCATCAACTGTTAAATAAATAATGTTTTATATTCAAACAACAGATTATATCCAAATTAATAAACAATGAGACATGCTACAACATGAATGGACTTCAAAAGCATTCTGATAAATAAAAAAAATCAGACACAAAAGGCCACATAGTATATGATCCTATTTATATAAAATGTCCAGAAGAGGCAAATCCATAGAGATAAAAAGTAGATTAAGAGTTGCCACAGGTTAGGAAGAAGGGGAAAGATTGCTAATAGGTATGGATTTCTTTTTAGGGTGATAAAAATGTTTTAGAATTAGAATATTGATGGTTGCACAAACTCATGAATATAAGGCCACTGAAATGTAAATTTAAAATGGTTAGTTTTATAATATGTGAATTATATCATAACAAATAATTTCTTGAAATAAGTAATTTAAATAAACAAAACAAAAATAAAAGCTAAATCTTTCTTCCTGTTTCAATGCTGTATTTTAAAAAATTACCCTAATATGTGGTAGCAGAAAACCTTTTGATATGGTCATAGAGTTTGAAAAGCCTAGAGCAAGATGGCTTCTCTCTTCTCTTTGACATCTGAGACCTCAGTTGGAAGGTTCCAAGGGGATAAAATCATCTGTAGACACCCTCACTCATATGTCTGGCAGTGGGTGTTTGGCTGTGGGCTGAGACCTTTGCTGGGAGTGTTAACTAGAACACTCTCTTATGGTCTGGGTTTTCTCACAGCATGGTGGCTGGGTTCCAAGGACAAGTGTCTCCATAGAGAAAGAAGAGAGAGCCAGGTGGAAGCTGTTTCACCTTTTATGACCTAGCTTCTCAGATGTCACTCAGTCACCTCCAACACCACAACCACTTAGAAGAAAGTCAGTAAGATTATTAGTAGTCTGCAGTCATTGGTGGGAATAAAGAACTCACCCCTCCTGGGAAAAATGCCAATGCCACATTTTAAGAAAAACATTGGGATAGGATATTGGCAAATAAAATCTACAGTACCACACTCTTTTTTTTTAAAATATATTTTATTGATTTTTTACAGAGAGGAAAGGAGAGGGATAGAGAGTTAGAAACATCTATGAGACAGAAGCCGCCTCCTGCACACCCCCTACTAGGGATGTGCCCACAACCAGGATACATGCCCTTGACCGGAATCGAACCTGGGACCTTTCAGTCTGCAGGCCAACGCTCTATCCACTGAGCCAAACCGGTTTTGGCTACCATACTCTTTAATAATAATATCCCCCTGGGGAAATAGTATAATCTATCCAATGTAAATTTTGCAAAATACATCTCCTGAGATTCATGTATAAGCTACTAGACATAAATGAAAACAACATGAAAGAATTTCTCCAACAACAGAACAATAAATAACAGGCATTTAAAAGCTGTATTTATTTTGAACCCTTTTCTATGGTTTACCTATTTAGTCAATCACTCACTCATTTATTCATCCATTAAACAGAAGTTTATTATAGTCAAGCACTCTTTTAGGCTCTTGGATGCCTGAGTGAGCAAGAAAAGACACATAGCACCTAGCCTTAGAGGGAAAGAATAATTATGATGGAATCACATAAATGTGCTCAGAGTACAAAAACAGTGTTGTAAGGGCAAAGCTTAGTGTTTGCTCAGACTTCCCAGATGTATAAATAGCTATAGTGTGATTTGTGGTTTATTAGGCATCTATATATACCAAAGCCTTAGCAAGTGTTACAACCAAATGACCGCAATGAGCACAACAACCAGTCGACCAGTTGCTATGACATGCACTGACCACCGGGGAGAAGACGCTCAATGTAGGAGCTTACCCCTGTTGATCAGTGCGCTCCCACAGCCAGCTTCCCATGGCCCCAAGCCCCCCACTGGCCAACATCCCATGACCCCCCTCCAATTGCCAACCTCCTGTGGCCACTTACCCCCAACTTCTCGTGGCCCTTTCTCCCAGCCAACTGGCTTCCCCATGGCCCCAACTGGGGGTCTGGCCGGCCAACCACTCAGGGTCCCCCCTCCCACTAGCTGCCCCCTCCCCAAAAGGCCCCAATTAGGGTCCAGGCAGCCAACCTCCTGGGGGTCCCTCTGCCCAGCCAGCCCCCCATTAAGTCTCTATCACCAGCCAGGCCGAAGGACCCACATGTGCACAAATTCGTACACCAGGCCTCTAGTTAATGATAAATAATTTGATCTAGAAGGAACACATTAATTGCTGAAAAGGAACCCCCCCCCCCAATGGGAGAGGATAAACATCAAAGAAAGACTGCCCTAGCCAGTTTGGCTCTG
>JAAGEH010000311.1:25200259-25289217 GCA_011751065.1 Lasiurus cinereus
GTGATACATCACATAAACAAAATGAGATATAAAAATCACATAATCGTTTCAATTGATGCAGAAAAAGCATTTGACAAAATCGAACACCCCTTCTTGATAAAAACTCTCAGCAAGATGGGAATAGAAGGATCATTTCTCAACATAATAAAAGCCTTCTATGATAAACTCACAGCTAACATCATACTCAATGGACAAAAACTAAAAACCATTTCCCCTAAGAACAGGAATAAGACAGGGATGCCCACTCTCACCACTTCTGTTTGACATAGTACTGGAAGTACTAGCCATTGCAATCAGAGAAGAAGAAGAAATAAAAAGCACCCAAATTGGAAAAGAAGAAGTAAAACTGTCCTTATTTGCAGATGACATGATATTGCACATAGAAAACCCAAAAGACTCCATCAAAAAATTATTAGACTTAATAAATGAATTTGGCAATGTAGTAGGATACAAAATTAATGCCAAGAAATCTATGGCATTTCTTTATACCAATAATGAACTTATAGAAAGAGAGACTAAAAGAGCAATCCCATTTACCATTGCACCAAAAATATTAAGATATCTAGGAATAAACTTAACTAAGGAGGTAAAAGACCTATATGCAAAAAACTACAGGACACTGAAAAAAGAGATAGAGGAAGACAGAAACAGATGGAAGAACATACCATGTTCATGGATTGGTAGAATCAAGATCATCAAAATGTCCATACTACCCAAAGCAATCTACAGATTCAATGCAATATCCATTAAAATACCAATTGCATATTTCAGAGACCTACAATGAACTTTCCAAAAATTCATCTGGAATTTAAAAAGACCCTGAATAGCTTCAGCAATCCTTAAAAAGAAGAACAAAGTAGGTGGGATCTCAATACCAGATATCAAGCTATATTACAAAGCCACTGTTCTTAAAACAGCCTGGTACTGGCATAAGAACAGATATATAGATCAATGGAATAGAATAGAGAACCCAGAAATCAACCCAAACCACTATGCTCAATTAATATTTGACAAAGGAGGCATGAACATAAAATGGAGTCAAGACAGTCTCTTCAACAAATGGTGATGGGAAAATTGAACAGATACATGCAAAAAAATGCAACTAGACCACCAACTTACACCATACACAAAAATAAACTCAAAATGGATAAAGGATTTAAACATAAGATGGGAAACCATAAAAATACTGGAGCAATCCACAGGCAACAAAATTTCAGATATATGCCAAAGGAACTTCTTTATCAATAATGGTCCTAGGGCAATGGAAACTAAAGAGAAATTAAACAAATGGGACTACATCAAAATAAAAAGCTTTTTCACAGCAAAAAAAAAAAAAATCAACAAAACAACAAGAAAGTCCACTGCATGGGAGAACATATTTGGCAATGTCATCACCGATAGGGATTTAATCTCCAACATTTACAGGTAACTCATACAACTTAACAAAAGGAAGATAAACAATCTAATAATAAAAAAAGGCAGAGGACCTAAATAGACACTTTTCAAAGGACAGAAGGAAAGCCAAGAAACATGAAAACATGCTCAAAGTCACTAATTATCTGAGAGATGCAAATCAAAATGACAATGCAGTATCATCTTACACCTGTCAGAATGGCTATCATCAACAAATCAACAAACAACAAGTGTTGGCGAGAATGGAGAGAAAAAGGAATTCTTTTGCACTGCTGGTGGGAATGCAGACTGGTACAGCCACTGTGTAGAACAGTATGGAGTTCCTCAAAACACTAAAAATAAAACTCCCATTTGACCCAGTGATCCCACTTTTAGGAATATATCCCAAGAAACTAGAAACATCAACCAGAAAGGATATATGCACCCCTATGTTCATAACAGCACAATTTACCACAGCTAAGATTTGGAAACAGCCTAAGTGCCCATCAGCAGATGAGTGAATTAAAAAGCTGTGGTACATCTACACAATGGAATACTACTCTGCAATAAAAAAAGAATTCTTAGCATTTCCAACAGCATGGTTGGAACTGGAGAGCATTATGCTAAGTGAAATAAGCCAATCAGAGAAAGATAAATACCACATGATCTCACTCATTTGTGGAATATAACGAACAACATAAACTGATGAACAGGGACAGATCCCGAGAGGGAGAAGCATCGATCAGGCTGCCAAACCTCAGAGAAAGATAGGGGAGGGTGGGAGTAAGGAGGAGAGATCAATCAAAGGACTTGTATGCATGAATATAAGCCTAACCAATGGACACATCAGGGGCATGAGGGCATGAGTAGGGGGAGGGTTAAGGGGTTAATGGAGGGATGAGGACACATATATAATATCTTAATCAATAAAGAAATTTTTAAAAAAGAAATAAAAAGACAAATCTAAGCAAAAAAAAAAAGAAAGAAAAAGATAATCCATTATAACACTGGACAAAGCATACAAACAGGTCAATCACAAAAAGAAAAAAATGGCATCAGCCAAATATATACTAAGTTTATCTGGAACGCTACATAGTTCTTTAAATGAATGACAGGGATTGACATTAAAGTCATGAAGATCTGTAAGAATATTTGCCAAACTGATTTGCCACAGAAACAGGCTGGGTCAGAGACTCTGACATCATTGGCAAGAGGGTGGGAAAGGTAATGTGCATGCCAAACAAAGAACGTACTTTTGTTTTTTACTGCTTGACTTTTTAAAAATGACTAGAATGTATTGCTCTTGAATTTTAAAAATACATATTAAAACATTACTTGACTAAGAAAAAAAAATGAGTTAACTATCTAATTGCATTCTAACTATATCATGAAGAACTGAAAAACATGAGAGGGGAAGTGGGAGGAGACATAAAAAACAAAGAGAAATTGAAACATTTACTACATTATCCATACTAATTACTTTGGAATCTTCCTTTTACATAAGATCTACACATTTACACTTTTATATTTATAATACTATAAAAATGCCACCTATATGTTTGATGTCATTTCACAGCTCACAAATACTCTTGGGTATAATATAGTGGGTTGAGGGTACACCCCCCTGTGTCCTACTTCCTAGAAACTGTAAATGTTATCTTATGTGAAAAAGAGTTTTTATAGCCCATCCAGCAAGGCTCAGTGGTTGAGCATCAGCCCATGAACCAGGAGATCAAGGTTCAATTCCCTGCCAGGGCACAAGCCCCGGTTGTAGGCTTGACCCCCAGTAGAGGGTGTGCAGGAGGCAGCTGATTAATGATTCTCTCATTACTGATATTTATATCTTTCTCTCCCTCTCCCTTCTTCTCTCTGAAATCAATTCTATATAATAAAAGGTTAATATGCAAATCGACCAAATGGTAGAAAGACCAGTTGCTATAATGTGCACTGACCACCAGGAGGCAGACACTCAATGCAGGAGTTGTCCTTAATGGTCGGTGCGCTCCCACAAAGGGAATGCTCAGCCAAAAGTCGGGCTCATTTTTGGCAAGTACAATGGTAGTGGCAGGAGTTTCTCTCGCCTCCGCTGCAGGTGGGCAGTAAGGAGCAAGGGGTCCTGGACTAGGAGAGGGATGTCCAACTGTCAGATGTAAGCTGACAGTCGTATATCCCCCAAAGAGTCCCAGACTGTGAGAGGGTGCAGGCCAGGTTGAGGGAATCCCACCCTCAGTGCATGATTTTGTGCACCAGGCCTCTAGTATCCTAGAAGAAGGTTTAAATAGAAGAGGAAGCAATGTGACTACAGAGGCAAAGATTGCAGTGATGCAGCCACAAATCAAGGAATGCTAAAAGCCCTCAGAAGCTAAAACAGGCTAGGGATGGATTCTTCCCTAGAACCCAATTCTAAAACCTTATAAAAAAAGGAAACTTTAGACCAACATCACTTATAAATGTAGATACAAAAATCCTCCACAAAACACTAGGAAACCATGTCTAGCAGCATATAAAAAAAAGATGATAAAACATGACTCAATGGGATTTATCAAAGTGATAAAAGATTAATTCAACATATGAAAATTGATCACTATAGCATACTATTTAAATAGAATAAAAGAAAAAAACACACATGATCATCTCAGTAGATACCACAAAAAACATTAGACAAAATTCCACACCCCTTTATGATGTAAGCACTCAACAAACTAGGAATACACCCTCAATCTGATAAAGGCCATATACGAAAAACCCACATTTAGCATTATCCTTAATGATAAAAAATTATAATCCCCCTTCTAAGATCAAGAACAAGAAGAAATATCTACTTTCTTATAGTTTCAATTCAACATTGTACTAGTGATTATAGCCAAAGCAAATTAGGCAAGAAAATGAAAGTATCTAGATTGGAAAAGAAGTAAATGTATCTCTATTTGCAGATAACATCACCTGCATATAAAAAATCCTAAGCAACACACACACACACACACACACACACACACACACACACACACAAATGTTAGAGCTAACAAGCAGGTTCACCAAGTTTTCAGGTTAAAGATCAATATATAAAAATTAGTTGCTTCTCTATATACTGGTAGAACTTATCCAAAAAATAATATTAATACAACAATTCCATTTACAACAACCTCACAATAATAAAATGCTTACATATAAATTTAACCAATAAAATGAAATATTTTTATATTAAAAACTACAAAAATTTTTGGAAAAAATTATAGAAGACCTGAAAAAATAGAAAGATACTCCATGCATATGGAATGGGAAAAGATATTAAGATAGCAATGCTTTCCAAATTGATCTACAGATTCAGTACAACCCTTATAAAAATTCTGCATTTTTTGCAGAAATTGTCAAGTTGATTCTACATTTTATAAGGCAATGCATAGGTTTCTGAATAGCCAACGCAATCTTGAGAAAGAAAAACAAAGTTAGAGAATTAGCACTTTGCAGTTTCAAAACTTAGGACAAAGCTACAGTAATCAAGACAGTGTGGTACAGGCATAAGGATGGACATATAAATCAATAGAATAGAATGGAGAGTCTGGAAATAATCCCTTACATCTATGGTTAATAGATTTTAATGAGGGTATGAAGTCAATTCAATACAGTCTTTTCAGAAGTGGTGCTGAGACCACTAGATACTCACACACAAAAGAACGAATCTATACCCGCTACATCACAATACTGTATGTGCAAAAATTAACTCCAAGTGCGTCAAAGACCTAAATAAGAGATAAAACTTTTAGAAGAAAGTATAATGGGAAAGTTTTATGTTATTGCATTAAGCAGTGGTTTCTTAGCTATGACAACTGAAGTACAAAGAAAAATAGATACATAAGAATTTACAAAAAGCAAATACTTTTGTCATTTAAGGACACTACTGAGAAAAGAGTGAGAGAAATTATTACAAATCTGAATAAGACTCTAAAATCCAGAATATATAAACTTCCATACAACTCAACAATAAAAAGATACCCAATTTAAAAACAAAACAAACAAACAAACAAAAACAGGCAAAGAATATAGAGATACTTTGCCTAAGATGTACAAATGGCTAATAAGCATATAAATAGTTGTTGAACATCATTAAGTGATAGAGATATGCAAATCAAAACTAGCGTATACCATTTCACACTTAGTTGGATGGAAATAACAACAAATAGAAAATAAAAAGTATTGGTGAAGAGAGGTAAAGAAATCCATACATTGCTGATAAGAATGTAAATTAGTATAGCTATTTTGGACAAAAATTTGACAGTTCCTCAAAAATTTAAATTCAAGGTTACCATTCCTATATATAAACAAGAGAATTGAAAACATATTTTCACACAAGAACTACTTGCATATGAATATTCATAGTAGCATTATTCTCAATAGTCAAAAAATAAAAACAACCCAAATGTCCATCAACTGTTAAATAAATAATGTTTTATATTCAAACAACAGATTATATCCAAATTAATAAACAATGAGACATGCTACAACATGAATGGACTTCAAAAGCATTCTGATAAATAAAAAAAATCAGACACAAAAGGCCACATAGTATATGATCCTATTTATATAAAATGTCCAGAAGAGGCAAATCCATAGAGATAAAAAGTAGATTAAGAGTTGCCACAGGTTAGGAAGAAGGGGAAAGATTGCTAATAGGTATGGATTTCTTTTTAGGGTGATAAAAATGTTTTAGAATTAGAATATTGATGGTTGCACAAACTCATGAATATAAGGCCACTGAAATGTAAATTTAAAATGGTTAGTTTTATAATATGTGAATTATATCATAACAAATAATTTCTTGAAATAAGTAATTTAAATAAACAAAACAAAAATAAAAGCTAAATCTTTCTTCCTGTTTCAATGCTGTATTTTAAAAAATTACCCTAATATGTGGTAGCAGAAAACCTTTTGATATGGTCATAGAGTTTGAAAAGCCTAGAGCAAGATGGCTTCTCTCTTCTCTTTGACATCTGAGACCTAAGTTGGAAGGTTCCAAGGGGATAAAATCATCTGTAGACACCCTCACTCATATGTCTGGCAGTGGGTATTTGGCTGTGGGCTGAGACCTTTGCTGGGAGTGTTAACTAGAACACTCTCTTATGGTCTGGGTTTTCTCACAGCATGGTGGCTGGGTTCCAAGGACAAGTGTCTCCATAGAGAAAGAAGAGAGAGCCAGGTGGAAGCTGTTTCACCTTTTATGACCTAGCTTCTCAGATGTCACTCAGTCACCTCCAACACCACAACCACTTAGAAGAAAGTCAGTAAGATTATTAGTAGTCTGCAGTCATTGGTGGGAATAAAGAACTCACCCCTCCTGGGAAAAATGCCAATGCCACATTTTAAGAAAAACATTGGGATAGGATATTGGCAAATAAAATCTACAGTACCACACTCTTTTTTTTTAAAATATATTTTATTGATTTTTTACAGAGAGGAAAGGAGAGGGATAGAGAGTTAGAAACATCTATGAGACAGAAGCCGCCTCCTGCACACCCCCTACTAGGGATGTGCCCACAACCAGGATACATGCCCTTGACCGGAATCGAACCTGGGACCTTTCAGTCTGCAGGCCAACGCTCTATCCACTGAGCCAAACCGGTTTTGGCTACCATACTCTTTAATAATAATATCCCCCTGGGGAAATAGTATAATCTATCCAATGTAAATTTTGCAAAATACATCTCCTGAGATTCATGTATAAGCTACTAGACATAAATGAAAACAACATGAAAGAATTTCTCCAACAACAGAACAATAAATAACAGGCATTTAAAAGCTGTATTTATTTTGAACCCTTTTCTATGGTTTACCTATTTAGTCAATCACTCACTCATTTATTCATCCATTAAACAGAAGTTTATTATAGTCAAGCACTCTTTTAGGCTCTTGGATGCCTGAGTGAGCAAGAAAAGACACATAGAACCTAGCCTTAGAGGGAAAGAATAATTATGATGGAATCACATAAATGTGCTCAGAGTACAAAAACAGTGTTGTAAGGGCAAAGCTTAGTGTTTGCTCAGACTTCCCAGATGTATAAATAGCTATAGTGTGATTTGTGGTTTATTAGGCATCTATATATACCAAAGCCTTAGCAAGTGTTACAACCAAATGACCGCAATGAGCACAACAAACCAGTCGACCAGTTGCTATGACATGCACTGACCACCGGGGAGAAGACGCTCAATGTAGGAGCTTACCCCTGTTGATCAGTGTGCTCCCACAGCCAGCTTCCCATGGCCCCAAGCCCCCCACTGGCCAACATCCCATGACCCCCCTCCAATTGCCAACCTCCTGTGGTCCCTCCCCTCGGCTGGCCAACCTCCTGTGGCCACTTACCCCCAACTTCTCGTGGCCCTTTCTCCCAGCCAACTGGCTTCCCCATGGCCCCAATTGGGGGTCTGGCCGGCCTACCACTCAGGGTCCCCCCTCCCACTAGCTGCCCCCTCCCCAAAAGGCCCCAATTAGGGTCCAGCCGGCCAACCTCCTGGGGGTCCCTCTGCCAGGCCAGCCCCCCATTAAGTCTCTATCACCAGCCAGGCCGAAGGACCCACATGTGCACAAATTCGTACACCAGGCCTCTAGTTAATGATAAATAATTTGATCTAGAAGGAACACATTAATTGCTGAAAAGAACCCCCCCCCCCAAATGAAAGAAGATAAACATCAAAGAAAGACTGCCCTAGCCAGTTTGGCTCTGTGGATAGAGTATGGACATGCAGACTAAAGGGTCCCAGATTCAATTCTGATCAAGAACATGTACCTCAGTTGCAGGCTCCTGGCCCTCATTGAAGCATGTGGAAGGCAACCTATTGATGTGTCTCTCTCACATCGGTGTTCCTCTCATCTCCTTTCTCCTTTCCACTCTCTCTCAAAATCAACATAAAATGTATTTTCAGGTGAGGATTAAAAAAAAAAAGATAGATAAAAGAAAAACTTGGACAATTTAAAAACTTAACTAGAGAATACAACAGTATAATTCAATGGCAGAATTTACATTCCCTATTCTCTAAACCTCTCTTCCCAGTCTCTAGTCCCCACTAAAACAAGCTGGTGGGGTAGAATTAAGAATTTCAGTAATTATTCAATGACCTCCCATCAACTTTTTAAATACTAAGAACACTTAACATACTATTTTTTAATGATCCACATAATCATTTTATTTTTTTCACATCACTATGTCCCTGTCCATAGAGTTACTATTTATATTAAATTTTTCACTTCTCATTTTGCTTAACCAAAGTACAGAAAATACAGTTTAACTAGTAATTTCCAGAAAATTCCAGTGATGTTACGTTGACATTTTCTATAGAATCCTTTGAATGGAACTGGGATTTTTTTCTCCCCAAGCCTTAAGTATTTGAGATAACAGAATCTGAGAGTAGTGACAATGTAATCATAGCTTTATGTGGTTGAAATTCAATCAATTTTTCATGTCACATAAAAGAGACAGGACATTAACCAATCCACTGGAGAACGGAACCGACATCTGTAAGTTTTCCAGCCCGACTGAGATCATGTATCCCTAGAAAAGAAACTTGCAGCCTTGTGAAATGCCAGCTGGCCAGAAGCAACTCCTGCCATTTTGAACATAAGAATACAAAACAACCACACCAAGCAGGCAGTTTAGTCTCATTTTGAAAACACAGAATTATATGTAATTTTCAGTGTAGCTAAAATCCTTTGGAGTAAACTAACATTTTCTTTTCAAAAGTGAGGGAAACGATTTAGGAAAGAGCTTTCTTCAAGCTCACCTGCTTAAAAAAGTGAAGTGTAAATTTATTCCTTCTGTCTCGAATACAGCCTCACTCAATTCTGCCCTGCCCTCTCTCCAACCTCACATGAGTTCTTGTCATTTCTTCCATTTCCAGTTTCATTTCTAACATTAGACTATAAGCTCCATGAGGGCAAGAACTGGGTCCTACCATTCTTATACACTAGTATCTGGCACTTAGTGGTCATTTGAAGAATGTTTGATGAAAGAAAGACAGAAGGGAGGGACACAGAAAGAAATTGGTTTTGAAGACCCAAGCAAGATTAGCAAAGATAGAAAAATGAACAACATTTTAAATGCTTCATATGGATTTGTTTGGATTTTATACTCTGACTTATAGAAACTAGAAAAAGAGTCTCATTTTCTCTGACATATTTTATTTTCCTTCAACGACATCTGACTTACAAAGACTGTGCAGCATACTTAAGCTTTGTGGCTGCTTGTTGATGCTTCTGGGAAGTAAGGTCAGAATAACATTCTGAGATTTTCCTCACAGATTCTTGTCTTTTCTGTATTTCCTCAGGACTTGTCATATAGGAAGTTAAAGGTAATTAAGAAAGGTGAAGCACAAAACAGCCCATACATTTTATTACAATCTTTCTCATAACTTCAGTTAACATGTTTAATGGTGCCATCTTTATTAGTCACCATAAAAAAAGGTACTTTGAAAAAGAAATGATGTTATTGTGGGTTTATCATTGGATTACCACAAAGAACTCAATAGTATTACTGTGAAAGCCAACAATCATTACCATAGGGGCTGTCTTTGCAACTGAACACACAGTACTTTAAAAAAAAGTAGTCAGGCTTCTGAGATTCAAAATGTCTCCCTGGAAACTATGATTTTTTTTGTTTCTCTCTCTCTCTCTCTCTCTCTCTCTCTCTCTCTCTCTCTCTCTTTATATATATATATAAAATATTAAGGAATGACTTCCGAATAGAATTTATTTACACTGATAGAAAAGCTTCCATAATTATATGTCTTCACTTGATGCCAACCTATTAAGATATATCTGGACACAGAAATCTGGAAATCAGGCTGTTCTTCTTCTTTTTTTTAATCTTTTTATTGATTTCAGAGAGAGGAAAGAAGAGGGAGAGATAGAAAGATCCATGAGAGAGAAAACACCAATTGGTCTCATGGGCTGACGTTCAACCAATTTAGCCATACCAGCCGGGCAAGGCTGCTCTTAATTTTTCTATTAGAAATATGGATAAATTATCTGAACTTGTATTTGAGAATTAAACCAAATTGGAGCTTCTCCCATATTTTGGAGAGGAACTATATCCTCAGATATATTCATAAGGATGACTGACACCTTTTCACCTGTTAAAGACTGGGAGCCCTAGACATATTTACTTGATCTGAGTGCTGATGGTAGCCCTCAAACCTAACAAGTCATGTCAGTTCTGGTCATGAGTTTGCTGGTTTCAAAGGACCACTGCAAAACCTGCCTGCAAAACCTCTGCCTCAAGTAGAAATGCCAGTCTGATGTCGAGATTCATTAAAAGGTACTATGAATGATTATGTGGTATAAAGTGCATCACATCTTATGGCGAAAGTGATTTCCATTGTTGTTATTCTCTGAGATAGTTCACACTAAAGGCACACTTCAATCTTAAAAGATACATAACTATGAAAAAATATATGTAATATCTATAAAACATTTCTAAAAGAATTATTCTAGCTTGCAAATAGAAAATTAAAGAGGTTTCACATTTTTCATCCACAATTTGTTTATGAGGAACATAAAGAAAGACAGCATATTAAATTTCTCAAACACAGTATCATAACATATGGCTTTTTAAAATAATAAGCCATAGCTAAATAGAATGTGAATGCTGTTATTTGTTCCATTACACTGGCTCCTCTAAATTTGACTTTGAATGTTCTTAGGGAGATCTGACACATAATAGTTTCTAAATCTTATTATTCTGTGATTTCGGATATAAAATAGAATTGAGCTCAAATATTTGATATGACTTTTATGGGGATATATTTTATATTTCAAAGAAAGGCTAAACATTTACCATAAAGCATAACAACCATCAAGAACCATACACTTAAAAATATGTCAACCTGAAGATTACTATGCTAAGTGAAATAAGTCAATCAGAGAAAGACAAATACCATATGATCTCACTTATATGTAGAATCTAATTAACAAAATAAACTGACAAACAAAATAGAAACAGAGGCATGAATGAATGGAACAGAATGATAGCTGTCAGAGGGGAGGGTAAAGGGGAGGATTGGGTGAAAGAAGGTGAAGGGAGAAGCCAAAAACATGTAGAACAACACATAGACACAGATAACAGTATGGTGATAGCCAGAGAGAAAGGGGAGGGGAGCTAGGTGGAGGTGGGCAAATGGGATAAAGATGGGAAATGGGACATCTGTAATAGTGTCAACAATAAAAATAAAGTTTTATTGTTTATCCAAGGAATTCCTGTTTTGTTCTCAGGGATGAAGGCCTAAGATGAAAGAACATCCTATTTAATAAAAGGGTGATATGCAAATTAACCATCACTATGCTACACCCACAAGCCATGCCCACCAGCCAATCAGGAATGAGTATGCAAATCAACCCAACCAAGATGGCTGTGGCCACAGAATGAGCAGGAGGCTTGAGTTTCCCTGGCAATGGAGGAAGCCAAACTTTCCACAAACCCTGGACAGTCCAGGCCTCCAATCAAGGCTACAAAGTTTCAGTTATAGAAGAAAAATAAATCCCAACAAAAATGGCAGCAGCCACAGAGCTGGAGAGAGCAGGAGGCTTGAGTTGCCCCCAATGATGGAGGAAGCCAAGCTTTGAAGCCCTGGTCTGCCTTGCCTCCTGCAAGGCTACAAAGTTTCAATTATAGAAGATAAATAAATCCCAACAAAAATGGCTGCAGCCACAGAGTAAGCAGGAGACTTGGCTCCATTCAAGGCTACAAAGTTTCAATTATAGGAGATAAATAAATCCCAGATACCAGGGCCTTTACTTGGATAGCTGGGCGGCATGGCTGACCTACAAACCACCACAGGCCTCTCACCCAGGCCACCCCACACTACAAGGAAACCCCCACCCAGATCTGGGACACCCTTCAGGGCAAACCTGCTGGCTCACACTCATGCACCAGACCTCTATCCTATCTAACCAAAGAGTAATATGCATATTGACTGTCACTCCAATACACAAGATGGCTGCCCTCATGTGGTCAAAGATGCTGTCCCCATGTGAACACAAGATGGCCACCACAAGATGACCTGCAAGGGAGGGCAGTTGGGGGCAATCAGGCCAGCAGTGGAGGGCAGTTAGGGGTGACCAGGCCTGCAGAGGAGGGCAGTTCAGGAAGATCGGGACATCAGGGGAGGTCAGTTGTGGGGGACGAGGCCTGCAGGGGAGGGCAGTTGCAGGGTGACTGGGCCTCCAGGGGAGGGCAGTTGGGAGTGATCAGGCCAGCAGGGGAAAGCAGTTAGAAGTGACTGGGCCTGCAGAGGATGGCAGTTGGGGACTATCAAGTCAGCAGGGAGAACAATAAAGAGTACTAGGCTTGCAGGCAGCCAAGCGGTTGCAAGCCAGCAGTCCTGGATTGTGAGAGGGGTGTCCAACTGCTTGTATAGGCCCAATCCCACTGGGATTGGTCCTAAATGTGCAGTCAGATATCTCTTGAGGGGTCCCAGATTGGAGAGGGTGCAGACTGGGCTGAGGGAAACTCCCACCCCCATGCATGAATTTCGTGCACCAGGCCTCCACTCCTATCTAATAAAAGTAATATGCAAATTGACCATCACTCCAACACATAAGATGGCTGCTCCCATGTGGTCAAAGATGGCTGCCCCCATGTGCATACAAGATGGCTGTGACAAGATGGCCAGCAGGGGAGGGCAGTTGGGAGGGGCCAGGCCTGCAAGAGAGGGCAGTTAGGGGTGACCAGGCTGGCAGAAGAGGGAAGTTGGAGGCAACTGGGCCTGCAGGGAAGGGCAGTTGTGGGGGACCCAGGTCTGCACAGGATAGTAATTGGGGGACCAGGCCTGCAGGGGAAGGCAGTTAGAAGTGACCAGGCCTGTAGGGGAAGGCAGTTAGGGGCAAACAGGCTGGCAGGGGAGTAGTTAGGCATCAATCAGGCTGGCAGGGGAGTGATTAGGGGGTGATAAGGATGGCAGGCAGAAGTGACTAGGAGCAATCAGTAAGGCAGGCAGGTGAGCAGTTGGAGCCAGCAGTCCTGGATTGTGAGAAGGATGTCTGACTACCCATTTAGGCCCTACTGGGATCAGGTCTAAACGGGCAGTTGGACATCCCTCAAGGGGTCCCAGATTGGAGAGGGTGCAGGCTGGGCTGAGGGATGCATACCCCTGTGCACGAATTTCATGCACAAAGCCTCTAATTCTTACAAATAAGGGAAGACAAGAAACATAGCAAGCATTTTTTTTTTTACTTTTGCAAATATTAAATTTTTGTCTCTCCAAAAGTGTTCTAAACTTATTAAGGGGAGCATTTATGTTTTATAGAGCTCAAGGACATATGGTTAGAATCATAGTAAGTGCAGTGCCAAATAAGTTTGCAATTAATTGCCAGGTACATGAAACAGGCTGAAGGCATAGGACACAAGTTATGTTGATATCCTATTTGGTTGGATTATGTAACTAAAACCAATAGGCATTAATCTTATAATTTGCAGATCTTGCAGAAAACTTATAAATTACACTAGGCAAATGTGATGGCCCAATTCATCATGGATATGTGACTAGAGTTTTATTAAAGACTCTTATTTTATGTTGTCGTAGAATATTTAAATTTTGGTTAATTTATTTTTATATACCCAAATAAAGTAAACACTGATTTGCAAAGCCAATGTGAAGGAGAAAATTGGATATTGCAAATTATGCTCTTTTGATGGCTAAGTCCTGTTTTTCTGGATAGTTGGTTTTTAGTGATCCAGACTCTCTTCATAGTAGCCATTGCATTCATGATTGCTATTAGAATAACTATAATTCACTACAGTAGCTCCCCTTAACCATAGTTTCACTGCCTGTATTGTTGGTTACCTTGGTTCTAAGATATTAAATGGAAAATTGCAAAAATAAACAATTCATAGATTTTAAATTAAGCACAGTTCTACATAGCATAACAAAATGTTGTGTCATCCCACTTTATCCCACAAGGCATATAAATTACCCCTTTTCTCAGTGTATCCATGCTGCATTCACTGTCTATCTGTCAGACACTTAGTCACTTAGGTATCAGATAGACTGCCATGATATTTCAGTACTTGTGTTCAAGTAACCCTTATTTTACTTAATAATGGTCCCAAAGCCATTCACATAACTTCCATTACATTATATTGTTAGAATTAGCCTATTTTATTAGTTACTATTGTGTTTAATTAATAAATTAAACTTTATCATAGGTGTATATGTGCATGTGTATATAGGTTTGGGACTATCCACAGTTTCAGGCATCCACTAGAGGTCTTGGAATGTATCCCCCATGGATAAAGAGAGCGGATTGTGCTACTGTATAACCAAGCACATTTAAATATTGTATTAATTTAAATATTGAATCCCTGAAAAGAAACATTCTGGATGGAGAATTTGTTCAATTAATAATTTAAACTTTAAGGATTCTAAAAAAATCTCTCAGAGCATGAAAACATGAAAGGGCTTTTATAAATGTAAAAGTTCCATTTCTCCTATATAATCATATATAGTGTGTGATCTGATTGTAGAGTTTCCTAGCCAGATAAATAAGATGACATAGGGTCAACATATAGGTTATTGATCAGTTTTGAGGGGGCTCAAAGAAATTATTCTATACATTAACATTTTGTAAATAAGAAAACTAAAGCACCGGTAGATATTCCTCAATAAATGCTCTGAAATCACATGCAGAAAAAGGCAGGCTGGGAACTTTTGAGTCCTAAATCACATCTTGAATTATTACTAATTCCTGTTCTAGCCAGTTTCCTGTTTTCTTATTACCATTCTTTATTTTAGATTGAGTTGAATTACTTCTCACGTTGTTTTCAGTGATTTATTTTCTATTACAATTAGATGTAGTGATTAAAATGTTTTATAATCTTGTATTTTCTGTACACTAGGATAACATCTAGACAGACTCTCTCTTCCCACACTCTATTCTTTAAGTACATAGAACAGAACAGTAACAAAAAATTACCTTTTCTTCCCTAAGTTTGAGTTGACAAAGAATGACCATGATATCCCAGGAAGGCAAAAATACTGCAGGGTCATTTTTTTGATGTTGTTTTGTTTTCCCCTTTTCTCAATAAGCAGTCATTTGGCAACATAACAAAAATCTTACTGGAAAACTATAGTTTAGTGTTATCAGTGTTATCACATATATTCCATGACAGAGAACAGAACAATAATTTCCTGCCAAGCAAAAGCCATAAATTATACTTCCATTCCTTCCTTTATTTGAAAGGTCTCTAAATACCATGCATTAGGCTATCCAGGAACAGAAATCCAGGAAACATAAAGGTCACCTGACTCTTCTGCTTTTGAAAGGCTTTGTCCAATATAGCCAAGAAAACTAAATCTTAAAACTTTTAAAAACCTTAATACTTTTTTAAAAATATATATTTTATTGATTTTTTACAAAGAGGAAAAGAAAGAGATAGAGAGTTAGAAACATCGCTGAGAGAGAAGCATCAATCAGCTGTGCTCACAACCAAGGAACATGCCCTTGACCGGAATCGAACCCGGGACCTTTCAGTCCACAGGCCAATGCTCTATCCACTCAGCCAAACCAATTTTGGCACCTTCATACTTTTTAAGACATATTTATTTATTTCTATTTTAATACCCAACTGGCATCATACAGAGTAATTACAATATTATTGACTATATTCTCTATGCTGTATGTTACTAGTACTCATTTCTATTTTGTAACTTCTTTCTCCCTTCACCTTTTTATACTTTTTATAACTACATCTTAGAACTGTCGTCTTAGGACCCATAGACTTCCATATATTGTAATTGTATAGAATAATGCAACTTAAATAATAATGCAACATGGCTTGAATGTGCATACATTCTTCTATAACAGAGAAAATGGATTAATTTAATCTGTGGTTGTGATTAGTGAAATTAAGCTGTCTAAAAATTACACAGTATTAAATATTTATTTTATACTAGAGGCCCAGTGCATAAAATTCATGCGGGGGTGTGGGGGGTGTGGAGGAGGTTCCCCCAGCCCAGCCTGCACCCTCTCTAATCTAGGACCCCTTTGGGGATGCTCAACTGCTGGTTTAGGCCCAATTCCCAACAAGGTCCCAAATTGACAAGAGGGTACAGGCCAGGCTGAGGGGGATCCCCCCACCTTGCATGAATTCATGCACCAGGCCTCTAATAGATAAATAACAAAGGACAGATGGTAGGTGAATGGTAGGTGTGTTTGAGGTAGGCACCCACTTGCTCTCCACTTCTCAAATGCTTTCCTGGCTCTATTACCTCTCCAGTTCATGTCTGATTTCCTTAATTAAGCTGTGAGGTCCAAACACATCATCAGTGGACAGCCAATATGTGTTTATTGAGTGAATGAAAAATAATCAGTAGGAACAAGAAAAACATAGATGCTCTTACATAAATATCTGTTAAATACAATGAATTTATAAAGCGAGAAAAACAATGATCCTGGACACTCCACAAAATAACCTTTTCCATGACAAAACTACAGATGAAGCATTTAATTACATAAAAAGTCACATAAAGCAACTAAAAAAAAATAGAGATTTCTACAAATTCCAAATTTTCTCCTCAGTCACACAACTTCTAACAAGCTTTGGGACAAAGAAAAGAAACCACAGCTAGTAACTGTGTTGTCCAGAGTTATTTCTACTAAGTATATATCATTTAAACAAATCACTGTAGAAAAGGGCTAAACTCTTTTTACCTTGAGTTCAAACACCTGTCATTTAAAATGATAATACATAAGCTGTAGTAACAATGATGGAAGACACAAGTTTATCTATTTAAAAGGAATTGAGAAACAAAACAGAGTTATAGACAAATTAAAATTACATATATGTGAAGC
Organism: Lasiurus cinereus; assembly: GCA_011751065.1. Taxonomy (NCBI): domain Eukaryota; kingdom Metazoa; phylum Chordata; class Mammalia; order Chiroptera; family Vespertilionidae; genus Lasiurus; species Lasiurus cinereus. The sequence continues at coordinate 25,217,483 of JAAGEH010000311.1, forward strand.
CAGGCCTCAAAGCTTGCTGACTCTGATCTACTGCCAACATTGTCCCCCCCCTTTTTTTTTCTCAGAAAATGATAGCCAATAATTCTGCACTTTATATATAACTATCTGGAGATAATATTCATATGTATATGAATCAGGTTTTATATTTCCTACAATTAATACTTCTCTGCTTTACCATAAAACCCTCATAAAATTTCAGTCTTTTATTCCACACACTGAATATTTGCAGAGAGACTAGTAGAGATTTATAAAAGTATTTTTTAAATTTATCTTTATTGTTGAAAGTATTACAGATGTCCCCTTTTTATTCCCACTGACCCACTCCACCCACTCCCAGGCCTTTACCACATGGGTGATGCATGTATGCATACAAGTTCTTTGGTTAATCTTCTCTCACCCACCCACCCTTATCTTCCCTCTGAGATTCATCAATTTATAAAAGTAATTTTTAAATTCACAAATAAAGAAGGGAGTTTAGAATCTGCCATTAAGGAAGGATACAGAGAAAAATTGACTTTCTGTTTAATCTCATCTTTTTATAATTGTCTCCTGATTCTCAGAAGACTCAGAATCATCAGACCATTTTTGCGCAAACTTTCAACTCCATCTAAGTAAAAACAAATCTAAAGTTCCAAATTCAAGAAAATTTTCTTTAAACTAAGTGTAAATGACCATCACAACCTCTTCTAGAAAGAAACAGAACAGCTGAAGAAAAACTAGTTTCTATTCATCTTAAAAAATGCCCCTCAGAATGAAAAGAATTACAAATGTCCAGGAGCTGCATGTCTCCTACACCCTTGTTTCCTCTGCTAGTTGGCTGGCTGATTACTAGTAGGAATGATGGGGGAGGGGGGATGTGGTAAACCAACCTGCAGAGCTCTTTGTGAAGGGAATTAATGGTATGAAGACTTAACATTAAGTCTCTCATAATTAACCAGAAATAGGCTAGACTATTCAATTTATTCAGACTTCAGGGAAGAAAAGTCACAGATGTATATTAATGGGTCCACCCAGAAAACATTTTTGCTTTAAAAAAAAAAATGTTTGGCTAGTGTCTTGAAAAAAAAGAAGTGTGTGACCCAAGTGTTGGTTGGAGTCAGTGACATCCTATAGACAGCCTCCACATATAAGGGTGTGACACAGTAGCCAACTATGGAGTGATTTGCAAGAGATTTCAGCTGGCTGAATTCTGCTCAGGTAGTTTTAGAACAATGAATGAAATGTGTTCATCTTGGAAATATCTACCTGTAAAATAAAAATTCCCTTCCTGTTTTATTTTGAAATATGGATTTCAGGTGTTAGAATGCTATTATAGTCAATGAATGTTTGCTTACCTAATTGATTTTATGAAGCAAGTATTGTCCAGATGTTGCTTTGATGCTCTAAGCTCTCCACAAAGTACTGAACATAGAAGACAAGCTTATTTTGTAGTAGAAATGCCATGTCTTTATTTCCCCGTGTAACATCAATGTTAAGTAAAGTATCTTAATATGCATGTACATTGCCAAAAAGATTATTTTTACAACACATTCTTGGGTAGTTATCATATGTTCTCACAAACTTAAATGTGCAGGTGAATGATTATCTCTGTAATTTTCTCCAGTAGTGTATAAACCTAAAATTGCACTACAAAACAAGAACCTTCCTATTAGGATGAATATTTTGTAAGATTATACAAATGTTGTTCACCTGAAGCTAATATTGTATGTCAACTGTAAATGAAAAATAAATTACAAAAATAGAGCTTCTGACATTATAAGCACTCTCTTTTTTGCCTGAAGAATTATTATCTGATTTCAGCCAATTGTGACTTTATATTTTTCTCAAGCTTCTGGTATGCTACTTACATTACTTTTTACTTCCACTTATCAAGTCTGGTGGCCATGTCCTTTTCAAAGTTAATTATGTTCCTATTTTTTCCCCAGTTCTACCATCACTCTTATTGAAATCTTTATCATCTTATAGCCAAGATCTGGAAAGAGCCCAATTGCCCATCAGCAGATAAGTAGAATAAAAAAGCTGTGGTACAGCCCAGCCTATGTGGCTTAGTGGTTGAGCATCAACCTGTGAACCAGGAGATCTTGGTTCCCAATCACCAGTCAAGAATACTCCTTTCATTGGTTGAATTTGCAGATATAAAACCTGAGGATATGGAGGACTAACTATATATTGAAAAATAATCCACACATATGTGGACCCATGAAGTTCAATACTTTACTGTTCAAGGGTCAACTGTATACACATCATAATAAAAAATTCCCCATCACAAATATCTTTACACATAGATTGCCACCATTACCACTCATCATAAAATAAAAATTATCAAAATTACATTGGATTTGATAATAATATGAAAGAGTATTTTTAATATATACTGACATGGATATTGTTCCTCTCCTTTCCTGTTTCTTTTCCTCTGGTAAGAGTATTTTGACTTTCCTATGGGCATGAATCTTTTTTTTTTTTGAGGTTGACATCTTATGGCTAGATAAGCTAGACCTACCTACACTTGAAAAGCCCCCAAATAGACTAAATGGAAAATTCATATGTCTGCATTTTTGCAACAGGTAAAGGAGCATACACATAAGGCCAGTGGTAATGTTTTGGTGAGGAGGCTTTTGTGCCTTACAGTAGAAGTGGGTTCTGAGCTCTCAGATAACCCTTCTCACAGGAGGAAAGATAAAAGTCTTGGAAGCCTCTTTGTTTAGTGGTCCTCTCACCAGGTATATTTCTCCTATTATATGAGCTACCAGCTGTTATCACCATCTTGAGCTGATCAGAACAAGAAAAGTCAGACAAACTCATTCAGATATATCCCCTAACCACTGAAATATTCAAGGACTGTGATGGCACTCTAGTCAGGTCAATTAAGCCTTAATCACAGGACTACTTCTTGGATTGTCAGCAAAGAAAGGCTTTCTTTCCTTTGGTATTGTAACACTGCAACAATGTATATGGGGTAAATAGCTATCTCTTTCTAAATGCGGGAAGGTCTTTTCTGAAAATAAACTCATAGAGAGGAAAGCAAAATTGAGACCAAGAGAAGGGGAGAGATACTGGAAGATGCACTGGAAGACATATGAATGGATCAGCCGAATCTAAAGTCATATCCACTGCCTGGAAGTTTTTGGTCATATGAGCCAATAAATTCACGTTAAGCTCAAGACTGAATTAAATTTCTGCCACTTGCAAACCTCAAAGTCCCTAATTCACTTATATAACTTTATCAAGAATTAAATCTGGGACTTACTACAAATAAAACATGAGTATCTTCATTTTAAATGTACATGTGTTCTTTTTTGGGGGGGCTATAACACACTTTAATAGCAGAGAAATGAAGGCTTCCGTGTAACTGCCCATGGGAATAGATCCTGATCTGAGCAAACACTTTTTGGGGTACACTGACCTCATTTTCAGTCTGTTCTTTCCTTTCATTTATTCCTTCCCATTACTTACTTCAGGGGGCGAGGGTCCTGGGTGCAGGAAGAAGACAGGAAAAAGTGATTGAAACCATATCTTCTCATTTCCAAACAAGTACTATTATTTTCATATGTGTCATGTTGAGTGTGTTTGTTAATGCAAGTTTATTAACAAAGTGTATTTTCAAGTTTAGGAATTGTGTTTAGGAAGGGAAAACTGTCTTCTTCTCTCCAAGTACACATTTAAGCACCCCCCCCTTTTTTTTTATTCTTTCATTAAACAATTTGAAATCTCCTGAAGGGAGAGAATCTTGGGCAGCAACACAACTGACAGATTTCAGGTTGTATTTCCACCCTTAGGAAAGGTGTGGAACGCACTCTTTCCCTAAGCTACAAAACTCCTACATTGTGGGATTATGTCACTTCTAACTCTAGTGAAGGGTTCCATTAGCTCCAAGGAGCAGAAAAAAATGCAAAGCAACATCTCTGTGATCCTCTGCTGTGCACTTCCTTTGTCCACACACTCGGATATAAAAGAGTTCCCAAAGAATCATAAGGAAGCCACAGAAGCAGACACTCTGTGTTTTGTAAAGCATTGAATAATGACAATATGAGCCATTTCCCTTTCACCACAAATATACCACCGGGATTCTTAAAATGTCATGCTATCCGTGACTCCCTAGCCAGTGACAGCTAAGTGAAAGAGTGAATGGCAGTCCTTTAAGCTGAGAGCAGGGTGAAATTGAATAAATGCCAGTTTCAGCAATAGAAATTGAGATAAAACGGCAAAAGAGAGAATCGATAAATTCATTTTGTGAATACTGGACACTTGAATGTGTTCAGGGAAGTTGTAAAATCTTTTCTCCAGGAGATGTTTCGAAATGGAAATACTGTCTGCCATATGCTTGCCTTCCGGCAGAGAAAGGACTAGATACATATTTTAAAACCATTTGCAGCTCTATGTCCCAGTCATTGCTAAAATGAAGAAAAAGAGCTGCTGTTGACTGAACCAGCATGTTTTTCTCTGACTCATTCACATTATGTGGAATTGGCTCAAAAAAGAGAACAGATGTGGGTCATCAGGGTGCATTCGGGCTGATCGAAGGAAGCTAATCTTCTATACTCTGCACTTGCAGATGTGGGGTAATATCTAACATTTAACACTTCACAACAATAGGAAAATAAGTAGTGAAATGCACAGGGGAAAAAAACACGTTTTTAACCTTTTTCTATCACTTTGAATGTAAAGCATGTCTAGTGAAAATATGTTTCAGACACAGCTTTATCAAGTGCCATTTTGCAGTAAGTCAGAGCAAGCAATAAATTGAATATTCTTTTCCTTGTCCCCAGTAAGGCCGACTCTCTAGTATTTGCATTCCTGAGCCATGAATTACTAACTCCTGTTATTTTTGTTTTCCAGGAGAGAAGTAATCTGAAAGTATAATTTCTTTTTCTTGAAGATATTCTGCTCACTTTCTGGCTGTCTCCAGATAATCTGTGTATCTGCATTGATGAAAACCAGATTGCTCAACTACTGATGAAATGTTGATGGTACCACAGAAAGCTGTACATACAAAACTCAGAATTCCTAGCAATGCACAGGCCTTGGTTATTTGCATTTGTGGACATTAGGAGGGTAGTCTCATATTGTCTTACATTGCCTTGAGAAGCATGATCTAGCTCGAAGTACAGCCAATGTTATACTAAAACACACTGAAAGGAGTACAGACCCCCAGATTTTTATGATTTAAGGCTAAATTCAATCCTTGGAGATGTTTGCATAACTCTTGTTTTAAAATGAATAGAGATTGCAAAAAAAAAAAAAAAGATTTAGGTTTAACCTTACCCAGCTCAGAAGTTCAGAGATGGCTCTTTAATAGATGATCATTTAGGAAATTTTCTCTGATATGGGCAAAAATATCTAGACTACTTTTCTGGTGAAAGTTGGGGAAGTCAAAGAGGAAAGCCAGTTCATATTGGCTGAGCAAAATTGTGCTCAGCATTGCAGAAGAGGGTTTGGCTACTGCGATGCTCAGTTATGTTGTTGTTGCTGCTGCTGTTGTTATTAATCATAGACTAGTCATAACAACCTTATGAAGTAGACATTTGTATTTTATTTTTTACAAAGGAATAAAATGAATGTTTGAGGAGTTAAGTAACTTTTCTGAAGTCATACAGAGAGTAATTATCAGAGTCAGAATTTATACTCAAGCCAATATACCTTCCAGAACTCACATTCTTTCAACTAAGACATGCAAGTGACTTGTCACAAGCACCAGGGGACTGAACCCAGGAGACAAAGTTGTAAATACCTAAGGATCTGCCCAAAAGGTGAGACCTCTAACCAGCTAGTCACCAACACTATGCTGCCCTGTAGATAGGTGCTCCAAGGTAAATAGAAATTAAAACCTAAAGGGGGGGAAAAGTAAGGAAGGTCGAAAATATAGGTCCTTAGATCAGTCAACTCTCTTATTAATTGCAATCAGAGCTCCAAATAAATTTCTCCAGCCTCAATCCTGTATGAAAGAACAGAAATAAACCCTATGAAGTTATCTTTTATATACTAACTAGTCCATTTTAATCTTTCAATATTTCACACAATTATTACATATTTCATTTATGGTTTAAAAAAAAACACACCAAGAATACTCTTCTTTTGCTCTCCTCGGCTCTCATACTTTCTTTTTCTGAAAAAAATGTATGCTGTAACACAAGAAACCACCACACTGTTGATCATAAATTAGAAAATTGAAGGTTTATTCAAAAGCACTAGTTTTACAAATCTGGGCCAAGAATTTATAAGGTGTAGACTTTTCTGACACCTGACAGCTTGGATTACTCAGATTTTTTTGACAGAAGTATCAAGAGATTAGTTTTTTGGCCCTTCTACATAAGACTTTGCCAAACCCACAATATGTAGAAACCTATCAATGTGATAAATAATATGAAAAACAAATTCTAGGAAAGGGATTAAATTTGGTGGAGACTTCCTTCAAATGGCCAAATTCATCTTTCTCAAAAGAAGCACAGGAAGCTACTAATGTTGCCTTGGAAAATTTGAAAGTGAAATATGTTCACCTCTGCTTACTTATCCAAATGTCTCAACTTAGTTAAAGCAATGAATTCAAAACATCCTGTGATTGAAAAGGGCAGGGTGTGTGTGGTGTTTTTTTCTTTTTCAGTTACTTTTGTCAACTAATTAAAAACAGAAAATTCATATTACAAGTCATAAACAGGAGTGATAGAAGACATTTTCACCAAGAAATGACAAAAAGACTATAAACAAATGCGAAAAAATGACACTGGGGAAATGGAAACAAAAATTTAGGTCACAAAAAAGTGGTTTTTTAGCAAAATAAAATTTCAGAACATTTCAGGACTAAGCAGCAGCTGTGACTTTCTCCCCTAAATAACGTAGTAATTCAGAACACAGGTTCAGCAACTTTTTAGCAATGTCACCTTAAGTAAATTACTTCACCCCTTTACATCTTATTTCTTTTCCAACATTGCAATTGTACCTATCTCAAATGTTGTTGTAAATATTAAGTAATTTTATACTTGTAAAGCTTGGAGAATCTTGCCTGATACATTAAAAATATTTACTACATAATTTCCAAATAAATGTCACCATTGTGTTAAACCTAAACCTTGAATTTGAAAGAAATCCACTACATTTAGAAGATTGCTTTAAGTATTTAATCCCATTTTTTTCTACATTTCTATGTAATATTGGGAAAGAAGAGAAAATACTATACATCCAGGCTTGCCGTCTATCTTTCAATATTTTGCTCATTTCTGACTTTCTTATATTTATTTTAGAAGAACACTGGCCCTCAAAGTGCTATATTAATGAGCAGCAGATTAACTGGATTCTGTATCTCTCAGGACTTTTTCATTCTTTTATCTCATTATTACATAGTAAATGTTCTTATCCTGTATAATAAAACCCTAATATGCAAGTTGACTGAATGGCAGAATGACGGGTCACTATGACACACACTGACCACCAGGAGGCAGATGCTTAATGCAAGAGCTACTCCCTGGTGGTCAGTGCGCTCCCACGGTGGGGGATGGTGGCTGGGGAGTGGGGAGTAGGAGCGTCACTCAGCCAGAAGCCAGGCTCAGGGCTGGCAAGCACAGTGGCAGTGGTGAGAGCCTCTCCTGCCTTTGCTGCAGGCAGGCAGTTAAGAAGTGAAGATCCCAGACTGTGAGAGGGATGTCTGATCCCCATGGGGGACTGGGCCTAAGCTGGCAGGCAGACATCCCCTGAGGGGTCCTGGACTGAGAAAGGATATAAGCTGGGCTGAGGGCCCCCACCCCCAGGTGACTCTGTGGTAGAGCCAGGACTGAGAACACTGGGTCTAGAAAAATGTTTGTCAAGGAAGATGGGTGCTGACTCAGATTCATCTGGGAAGCTTTTCCAAATCCTCCTAATGCTACCAACAAGGTTAGATGATGTGCTGGAAAGGGAGTGAAAGTGGAGTTTTTAAGCGTTTCTCAAAATTAGTCTTGGAATCATATCAGTCAAAATTAATTTATACAGGTGTCGGCAAAGAATTGTAAGCATACAAATAATTGTAAACCTACTTTTGCCATCCCCTGTATGCCTTAAAAATGAAGATCATTTGCCTCACCCGGGACCTACAAAGTCTCAGACGATTTACACAAGATAACAAAATTTTAAAATATTGCTCTAAGGATAAGAAAAGGCAGGTTTTAATGTTTTCTTTCAGATTAGAAGTTTCCCTGGAACTTCAACAATAAATATAATAGTAATTGGTTAGTTCAAAATTCCATGGCCCCAGTCCTAAACAGGTGAAAGGAGAACCTACAAGAGGAGGAAGGCAGGAAGGAAAGGGGCAGATGGGCAGGGAGGAAGAGGGAGTGCTGACGTAGACTCCTCTCTCCTCACCAGACCGGTAAGCACCCAGCTGCTCCTCCTTTAGTTTCCCTGGCACAGAGGCGGAATGTGTTCTGCTGATGCACATTTCTACAACACCAAGCAGCCTCTGCTCACAGCTGGGCTGGCTGCTGTCTCAACACAGAAAAAGTGAGAGAGCAAAAGAATATTACAAGGCAACATTTTTCTTTAATTTCTCCCTCTCAACATGGATTGGAAAGCCATATGTGGGGAAAGATGGGAATGCGTGATTATATAATGTATGGAAAACAATAGAGGTGATTAAGTGAAACGTTTAGAGAGATAACTGACTATTGAGGAGAGACGGTCCTTTGGGAAGTGATGACCTCTTTATTCAAAATCTAACACCATATTTCTTGTATGTTATCATACTATTGATGATGATTTCAAACACTATTTTCTGGGTATTTCTCAAAAAAACAAAAATGAATAAGTCTTCACATCACTTTGGAAAGATAAAAGACCATCTACAGTGTTATCAGCCATCATCACTGTCTATATTGGCTTGTCAGAGTTTACAATTTCGCCCCTGGACTAATGGTCTCCTGATGCCTTGCATCAAAGGGGAACCCCCAGCTCTGCTAGCTGGCACATTTAGGCGAGTTCCTTGGCTGATGTTACTTCCCATCAGCCCACAGCCTGGTTGCTCATTGGAAGCTTTTAACAATGCTGCATATTGCTGAGGTTAGCAAACACACAAAGTATGTCAGTTCTACTTGGTGAAATCTGCCAAGAGTTTTATGTTCCAGCATAAGGTTTCTAATGAGATTCTCAAATAACTAAGGACTTTCTAAGGTACGGATATTATATCAATGATTGTTGATACACCCTTCTAAGTAACTTTTTTCTCTATATGGGCTACATATGGTCACTCTAACTCCTGAACAATTTAAACTTTAGAATGAAACGTGTAAAGTTTTGAAAATTCATCTAAGCATCTCATAAAGTTGTAAAGTCAAAGGATACCCCCTGTGACTTATCCTTAAAGTAAGAGGAAATTGAAAGAGGTTGATTTTCTTCCGCTTTATCTGAAGTAACCAGAGGGCTTTATTTTTATTAACTTATCAGAGTTACTAATACTGTTCTCATCTAAAATAAAACTGATTCTGAGAATATTGCATTCCCTTATGTTGTGTTTATTGCTTAGCATCACAAAAATTATACTATACCTAGATTCCCCATCTTTTCAATAGCCTAGTCCAGTGGTCAGCAAACTGTGGCTCACAAGCCACAGGGGGCTCGCGAGCCATGGTTTGCCATCCTATTGACTAATGAGTCTGCCGACCACTAACCTAGACTCTTGATTCCCATAATTACAGGCTGTTGTTATTCCTTGTGATTAAGCCCCTATTATCCAGTGGTCGGCAAACTCATTAGTCAACAGAGTGGCAAACCACAGCTGGTGAGCCGCATATGGCTCGCAAGCCACAGTTCAACGACTACTGACCTAGTCCATTTTTTGTCACAATGATTCTGAAAAATGTGTGGAAACTTCTGGAAAGGATTAACAGTCTGGATTTATATGTATAGGAACCAATAGAGAATAATAAAATAAAATAAAAAGACCGTGAGCTGGCGCACTTTCCTTGAGCATAAGATTTAAGAAAATAGCAGTTCATATCTATATCAAGAAAGAATGATTTGCAAATCCAGCAATATAGTTTTTACTGCATTTTATTGAAGAATTAGAGGCCTGGTGCACAAAATTCGTGCATAGGAACGGGGTGTGTCACTCAGCCCAGCTTGCACCATCTCCAATATGGGACCCCTTGAGGGATGCCTGACTGCCAGTTTAGGCCCCATCCCATGGGGGAAGTTGGACACCCATCTCAAAATCCAGGACTGCTGGCTCCCAACTACTTCTCTGCCTGATTTCCTGTTTGTCCCTAACTGCTTTTTCCTGCCAGCCTGATCACACCCTAACCACTCCCTTGCCAGCCTGATTGATGCCTAACTACTTCCCTGCTACCCCAATTGCCCATATCTGCACTCCCCTTCTGGCCATCTTGTGGTGGCCATCTTGTTTCCACATGGGGGCAGCCATCTTTGACCATAAAGGAGTGGCCATCTTATGTGTTGGAGTGATGGTCAATTTGCATATTACCCTTTTATTAGATAGGATTTCTTTCTTTCTCTGAGAAAGACCATAGATTCTGACTGCACTTAACACAATGGAAAAATATTACTTGAGTCTCCAACTTACCACATATATGTTGAAGTGAAATTTATACATTTTTGTTTAGACTAAAAAGAACTACATTTACTTGTATGCACTCATGAATTTAATGGCTGAAAAAAATAGTAATAACAAAATATTACAAGTGAAGTAGCTAAATGTAAAGAGGCAAACATGACAACAGTTAAATGTATGTAAGGGAAAAGAAAAACTCTTTAATTTTCAGTGCAAAGTACACATACATAATGCATGATATAGAAAAAGACAATTTTTTCACATTTTTAAATGATGAGACATAATAAATACATATTATATTTTCTACTATATTATTTTATTTTTGGTTATTTACTGCTATTTTAGCCATTAAATATAGTATTAAAAGTTACTATTACTAAAAACAAATAATTTCAAATTGGTTAAACTAATTATTAGGAATAGAATAAAGGGTGTGTGTGTGTTTAAACCAATTATATGAATTAGTATTTTATCTTTTTTAAAATATATTTTATTGATTTCATACAGAGAGGAAGGGAGAGGGATAGAGAGTTAGAAACATCCATTAGAGAGAGACATCGATCAGCTGCCTCCTGCATGCCCCCTACTGTGGATGTGCCCACAGCCAAGGTACGTGCCCTTAACCAGAATCAAACCCAGGACCTTCAGTCCACAGGCTGGTGCTCTATCCACTGAATCAAACCGGTCTCAGCAGTATTTTATCTTTAAGAGAAAATTTCTAAATAGTGGATAGAACCAATATATTAAAATATGTTCTGTAGACCCTTGAAGGTCTCTGAAAACCCTTCAAGTGTTTGTGAGGTCAAAACTATTTTAATAATTATACCAAGTGTGATTTGCCTCTTTCATTATGTTGACAAAATTAATGATGCAAAAGCAAAGGTAAGCAAACCTGCTAGTGCCTCAGCACTAAATAGGATCATTACACCAAATATTATCTCTATATACTTTCAATTTTTCAAATTGTTTCAATTAAAAAATCCCTTGATGAAACAGTAAAAATTCATAGTTTTTTTAAAACCTTGACCTTTTAGTCTACATTTTTTTATAGTCTATGTGATGGAATAGCAAATACACTGCATGTGGATTCAGTGAGATCTCCAATTAATGGGATGCTCTGATGATACCAAGAGATTAATATCCTATATAATAAAAGCCTAATATGCAAATAGAACAGTGGAACAACCAGTTGCTATGATGCATATGACCACCAGGGGGCAGACACTCAACACAGGAACTTCCCCCAGCCCACAAGCCCTAGGCCAACCAAAGCAGGTGCCAGCAAGGCCCACCCCTCCAATCACCTTGTTGGTCACCCTGCAAAGGGAGGCGACTGCTGGTGGTGGGGGCTGGGGCCGGTGAGTGGGTAGCACCAGGCCAGCCAAGGTGAGTGCCAGCAGGTGTTCCCAATCACCTAGCTGGTCACCCCAGAGATTGACCCTGATCACCAGCCAAGCCTAGGGACCCTACTTGTGCACAAATTTCATGCACTGGGCCTCTAGTTATAATATAAAATGACTCTTAATTACCTATTCCAGGATATGGTAGGTCAATCTTGAAAATATTTGCTCTGGAAGAAGACAAGACATTTTAGTTGACCACAATGTGTGATAAGGCTGCAAAAACCCAGAAATGTACTGTAAGTTTAAATAAACTGATACAGAATCTGAATTCAGGTGTTGATAGAGGTGAGGAGGAGACATCCCACTGCAATATCTAAAGTCAGATAACATGTGGAGAATAGTCGAAATGTGCCACTAAAGAGGGGCACTGACAAACTGAATTTTATTTCCAAGAGGTTTAATGGACTAATGAATGTCTGGAGACCCAAACTCTGTGTATAAGTGGTTGTTTAGTCTAAAGATTAAAAGAATAGTCTAACTAAATTATCTATAAGTATTTGAAGACCTGTCTTATGAAGAGTTTACTCTGAATTCTCAACACAGTAAACAAAGATCACTAAAGATACAAAGAACTTTCCCTAATAAAACCAGCCATCTCACCATGAATGTCTGTCACTGGAACTATGTAATCAGAAGCTATATGATCAAGTTCAGGTCCTATAGAAGGACATCTTCATGTGGTAGACTTGCTTTTTTTAAGATGTCTACAATTTCATACTATGATTTTATATAGTTGACAATATCTGGAGGCATCTAACTGTGTAGTCAGCAAGTTTGTATGGCTCAGACATAGTCTTCTTTCCTATTTTGTCCAGATAAATCAAGAAAAGTTGAGGATTTAGCTGAATTATTTGGGTAATAGCAGCTATGAAAATATATCAAAAGGGTAGGAAATAATCACAATTTCAAATTCACAATAAAAGGCCACCTTAATTATAGGCACATAAGTGAATCTGGTTATCACAGTGATATTACCAAGAGTCAGTAAGATAGCACCATGGCAAATGAAAGCACCATGTAATACAGACTGCCAAAAACAAATTTTGTTAGAGCAAAATTCTATTTGAGTTCTACAGATCTGCCTTTTGCTCCTCTGGGTCTCACAATCCTAATTATGATAGGCACATAAAGGCAACCTGGTCCAAATATCGATTTTATTAGCAGTCTGTATTTCTGGGGCTTTAGAAAGAAATGATTAGTGAGGATGGTTGAGAAAGGCCAGAATTTATTAACACAAATACATACTGCAATCTCCAGGGGAGCTCTATCATATATTTCCCAGTCATTCTCCTGTTCAGGATCAGTGGAAGCCTTTAGTCAGAGGGAATCAGGTTCTGTTGTCTGGGTAAATTTTAGAGGCCTTCTTTGGCTGTTCTTGTGTGGTAATCCTGTGTGCCTTGTGCAATTCTTGTCCCTGGTTGGTCTTGACTGTAATAACATTTGCTCCTTCCAGTATACTTATTACTGTGAGAGGAACCCCCTAGTGTGTTGACACGCTTACTTAAAAGTTAACTTTATTTGCAAATTACTATACAGCAACTACAAAGGATTCTTTGCTTGTCACCTAAATGATTTGCAAATGTCTGTGCTTTCTTATAGTATTGCTTGTCCTCTTGAAGTGTCTTTTCTTTAATTAGCCCAATGGTACATCCCTGTTTCATAACATAGGAGTCTTTTCTTTCTTACAAGCATTATTCACATTTTCTCCAGGTTCTTCATGCACTCATCCTGCTGACCACCCCTCTTCTAAGGATGTTCTAGTCTATTCTATTCTCTTAAATGAGAAATCCTCTGATTTGGGGGAGGGTACATTGGGGCAAAGAGTCCGAAACTACATACATTGTTTGTATTATCCATTAATTGCCCCCCTTGGTGGTATTGGCTCAGTGTTGGGGTCATTTTCACTGTAACTACTTTAAACCCTATGTTCTACTCATTACACAAACATTAAAATAGAAGGTATAAATAGCAAGAAACTTTGTGACAATAGTTTACATTTTTTCATACTGTTTGTTGTTTTTGTTTTTGTTTTTGTTTTTTGGTAACATGATCCTCCACAACCCCTTGCACATGCCCTGACCAGGAATCATGACCTCCCGGCTCACAGTCAATGCTCAACCACTGAACCACACCGGCCAGGCAATCCTACATATCCAATGTATTATATCAGTTGGCTGGTAAGCATTTTGACAGGGAAATTCCCCTTTATCAAAGTTTGACAGTTGCTTTGGCTTGGAAATCATTTTTCCTTAAGCACCACCTAACTTTCCACCTGGCTGTGACAAAGGAAATCTGACCATGCAATCTGCTGCCACTTCTGTATTATCACTGAGCCCTGGATGACTAGTGAGAGGGACAGAAACAGGTGGTCCCATTTCTTCTGCCAGGCTCCCCATAATCTGTTTTTCTCTGAGAATAAGTGTAGCTAACTTACCATACTCAAGTACTGTGTAACTATAATCTGAGTTCAGTCCAGTTTTTTTCAGAAGGCTATCATGACAACCAAAATTGTATTTATGTCTTTCTATGGAGAAATGCACTGTTTTAAAATAATTGCTTTACAAGTAATCTTATAATATACAATCATCCATAAATTGATGAGTATATTTGTATATACATTTTTCAAAACTACACATGCACTACAGACATTCTAAAATATGTATTTTATTTCACTGCTGGCGGGAACTTGATATCATTTTTTTCTATCTGCATATAACTAACATCAAAATATTTTGAATAAAAGCAATGTAGGATCATATGCTTTATGACTAAAAACAATAGGATACCGTATATTGTGTATATGTTCAACTTGTTATCCTCAACTTGCCTTGACTCATAAAAACTATTTTCATTCTGTACTAAGAGTGTTGGGCACCAGAAAAGCAAACTACAACTGAATTTGATTCATGACTGTTTGGGCTCTGGGAACAGAGACGTCCTGGCCCTGGTCCACAGTTGGGACAGGTGATCTATTACTTCTCTGCAATAGCCAATCTCACCCGAACAATATCTGATTGTTGAAAAGGTAGCCATTTACGCACTTTGAATGGGAAACCGGGCAGACTTAGATTCAGGTCACAAAAGTCATTTGGAGTTCTACTTTTTCTGAGATTTACAGAGAGCTGCTAAAGAGCACAACTCTGCACAAAGTGTCTTTGTTTTAAGATTTTATAGATCTGCTGTACGCAACATCAAAATACACTTTATAGGCAGCCAGGAATTTTGCAAATTATGTTTACATTATGATTCTGTCCAATTTTTTAAAACAACATAGTCTAAACATACCTAGTTGGTATAATGAGAATTAAGAAAGGAGAATCTAAGGAATGTGATTTTTCTCAAAACTAACTGAGCAGTGAAGTCAAAATACACAGTGTTGAAAATCTTCTGTAAACTAATAACAACAGCTTCCCAATAAATGGCTTTCATTGGGCAAAAGGAGTAAGTGCCTGCCTGCACAGGCTTACCACATTGGCAAGTCGACCTCATGTTAAGTCAAAGGAAATTCAACAATGTTATCTAAAGCATACAAAGGGCATAAACTGATATAATGTTAGATCAACTGTGTAAATATTCTTAAGACGATATTATTTAAAAACCAAATGTTTTCTTTTGTCTAAACCATGAAATATGGAATTGTGTAGCTTTGCCATTTCCTTTAAGACTGTTTAGGACTCAGACTACTTTTATTTCCTATTTGTATTTTTTTCTTCTTCTAATATGAACTGTAAAAATATAAGCATAAATCTAAAAGAATAAAAAAATAGGCTCTGGTCTTACTCAATATGTATTATGTTTTAGCTGAAATCAGGTGTATGTGTTGAAAACTAACAGGAGGTTTCCATCTCAGGAGGAACATGGTGTTACTTTGGACTTTGAATTACATAACATGACAAAGGACTTCTTTTTCCTAGTTATTTCATAACTACATTTACCAGCAAACATCAGCTACCATTCAGTTTTTTCTTGTATATGAAATTATGGAAGTTACCAAAAATTAAATATTAAACTTCAAATAAATATACATTGACAGAACAGAATTTTGTAGACAATATGTTATAAGTTATAGTTCTGTACAGGGTTAGACAAAAGTAGGTTTACAGTAGTGAGTATGCAAAACAGAGTTTATTCTTGTATTATTATTTATTAATTATTGTATTATTTTTCATACAAACAACTGTAAACCTACTTTTATCCCACCCTGTATATTATTAAAATGTAATGGCAATTCAAACAGAAAAAATATAAACTATGTTGCTCATGATTATAATTATAGTATTAGACAGAAATTCACTAGAGAATAAGAAACTTCACAGTTTGAAAACCAGCAACAATTTGTGGGAAGTGGGTGTTATGCTTTTATTAGCAGATAAGCATAATTAAACTGTGTCTGTAGGACCATAGCCAGCTGAGTGATATGTACTCCCATCTTTACATCACTAGAAGAGCTTATCTACACTGTGTTAGGCAGCACACACCTAGAAATACTGATCTTACCAACCATGAAGGGTTAATATGGCATCAAATGAAACTGGCATAGATCCAAGATTTACTGCCTTACTTATACAACACAGCTCTTTATAAGTCTTGACATTTTAACCACTAACGTTACCAGAGCAGGGCTGGAGTACTTATGATATCCCAAGAAAAAGAATTTTCTGAGACTCACACAGGAGGATGCAATATACTAGAAAGTAGAAAGCTTTATTTTTATAGAATTACACCTCTGGGTTTCAAAAGTCTCATTTCCTTCAGTGCAGTCATAGAAGAAGTACAGCAGGATTTCAGTAGAGCTAAAATCAAAGCCAGTGTCCACAGTTTCCTGTCCATGGTGGAGCTGGGTCCAGTATACATCAGGCTAGCTGCAGTCCATCAGTCCATTGTGTGTGGGGTCCATATGGCCATGGGCCATATGGCAAATGCAAGAGAGCATACTCTGAGCAAGAAGAGTCCTAAGAACACAGAGGATAAGCTCCTTTGTTGAGCAAATGATGTATTCCAAATCTTTATGCTTTGTATTGGCCATGCCCATTCTGGCCAACCGTCTCTGTCCCCAGGTGTGATGGACAGACCAAGTATCTTCCCTAATTATCCCAACTTTACTGGGCATGCTTCTACCTTCCCTTTGTCCAGTCCCTTTTCCCTAATGGACCTTATATAATTACTAGAGACCCGATGCACAAAATTCATGCAATTGTCTTGGCCCCTGGTTCCTGCTCGCCACCACTGCCACAGCTGCTGTGGGAGCCTCTGCCTTGTCTGCCATGGCCCCTGTCCGCTGTGGCTTTGTCTAAAAAAAAAGGACATCCAGAAGGATGTCTGGTCTAATTAGCATATTATGCTTTTATTATTATAGATAATAAAAGAAAGTTGAACAAAATTTTTAAATTTATGTATTTTATATAATTATACATACATAATTTATATATATATACATATATAAATTTATATATATGTGCGTGTGTGTTTGCCTAGCACTATATGTCTAGCAATATATTGATATATTAATACTTAAAATGACTTGTGCAAGGTTATCAGCTAATAGGTGAAAAAGCTTGGAATCAAAACTTTGTCTAAATCCAAAGTATGTTTTCTTTTTCTTTTTTAAATGTATATATTTTATTGATTTCAGAGAGAAAGGGAGAGGGAGAGAGAGACAGAAACATCAACGATGAGAGGGAATCATGGATAGGCTGCTTCTTGCACATCCCCTATGGGGATCGAGACCGCAACCTAAGCATGTGCCCTTGACTGGATTCAAACCCAGGACCCTTCAGTCCTTAAGCTGACACTCTATCCACTGAGCCAATCTAGCTAGGGCCAAAGAATGTTTTCTTAACTATTTTTGTATTAACTTATTTACTCCTTGTTTAATTATTATTACTATGTGACAGAAAAAAAATTATTAGTTTTCCATTACAGTTTACATTCAATATTATCCTATATTATTAAATTAGTCTGTATTAGTCTCAGATGTATAATATAGTAGGTTAGACAATCAAATACCCACCTGGCTCCATACATAGTTATTACAATATTATAGACTATATTCCCTACGCTGTAATTACATCTCTATGACTATTCTGTACTACAAATTTGTACTTAAAACCTTCACCTTTTTCACCTAGCCCCTAAACTCTGACTTTCTGTCAACTGTCAGTCTGTCCTCTGTATCTAGGAATCTGTAGGAATTATTAATGCTCCCATTTTAAAGAACAGGAAAGAGAGGAAGAAAGAGTTAAATAACTTGCCTAACTCCTCAGTAGAAGAGAGGTAATTTGGCCTAACAGGCCAAATTTAGAACCTACAATCTTAACTTTTACATTATGCTACTTCTCTTTAGATACCTATCAATAGGGCTTCGTATTTCACTTAGAGAATAAGGCAAAGAAAAGGAAGAAGGTAGGTATAACTGGAGAGAGGATGATGTGATTAGCTAAAGAACATATATACATACCTCATGGACACGGACAATAGTATTGTAAAGGCCAAGGGAGGGGGAGGTGTGAGTGGCTGGAGGTGGGCAAAGGAAGGGGAAAGGAAAGAAGGGGATACCTGCAAATAATGTCAACATTAAATATTTTTAATAAAAAATAAATTAAATAAGGCAAAGAAAATATAAAAGAAAAACTGAGTTTTGAAGTTAAGAAAATGATTTTCAAGGCCTTCTCTGGCTCAAAATGCTTACATAGATTTAAAGTCAGATAAATTGTGGCATATTCATGGCTTAGTTGCTTGTTACCTGGACTATCCTTGAGCAGACCTTGCTCCTCATTTGTGAGATGGCACAATAATTCTTCCTTCACAATACAGTTATGGGCCTTAGAGGAGAGAATGTCTGTAAATGCTTTAGTGTATAATGCTTGCTCACCTTATATGCCCAGCATCATACCTGGCACAGAGTGGACAATATAAATATTTGTGTAATGTACATATTAGTAGACTAAATATTTACTTGATTGATGGACTGATAAATTAATAGAAACTAACCACCCAATTCCAATGATTTCTTCTCTCTTTATTCTGATTCATCTCTAGTTTGTGATTTCAAATTTGAACACATTTTCTTTCTGGCATGTATACTTTAGTAGGTTAAAAATGAGGTGGTGGGAATTTAGAGAAAGTAAGATTAAGGCAAGTCTAATACATATAAAATTCTATGCTTCTAATCAGACAATTACCTTTTTAAGACTTTCTAGAGCAGAAAGACTGGTTTCAACAAATTAACGCTTTCTGTCAAACCAAAAAAAAAAAAAAAGATTTAAAACATTTTATCTTGGGCTCAATATAGATTCATATTCCTAATAAAAAAGGAAGTTAAAAAAAAGAAGAAAATTCTAAATTATTAAATTCCTTAATTTCATTCATTTTTGCTCACTAACAATTTAAACAAAGTTTTCAGTGACCAAACATAGTAAATATCTAAAAATGAATCTACAGCCTTAAGGTGGAATTCATAAAAATTAACAAAAATTGAATGAAATATTGGGAATTAAGATTAAATACAGGACTTGGATCACAAATATATATACATATATATATATATATTCTTTTACCACAGCAATTATTAAAATTATCTGGGTTTTTTTTTCAGATTAGAGAAAGTTTCCTAAAGCATAATTTTTAAATGATGTACTCATGCTCATATATTGGCAAATTGTAAAGTGCCTTCACATTTTCTACATTTCTTCTTGTATCCTCTTCCATTCACATTGGCATATAAAGTTTTTATTCCTGTCAGCTGAGTAAAGATAGAGACAATTTTTAAGGCATATGTATGGCAATATCACTCTGAGAGGGGGACAAAATATGTGCATAAACTGTACCTGCACATGCCATAAAAATAATTACACCGTCCACCAACAGGAACCCACATTTTATAAGGTTGTGACATTTTCTACATAAAACAGAATAGCCTAATCTTTCACAGAAAGCATAAAGAAAGCAAAATATCTCTCTCTCTCTCTCATCTTTCAATGAAGCAGCAGCTCATTTTTTTCCTTCTTTTTCAGAGAGTAATACTCTTAATAAGGACCTCTTTGTTATTCAAGTCTTACTATGCTTTAAATATTGATATTATTATTTCTCTCGTCTTGAGAATTTGAAATTTGTCTAGTCCAGCTTAGTTGAAGAAGGGAGCCTTTCAGAGTTTGCTCTGCTCTAAGTGGAAGCTTAGTCTCCTTGCCCTCATCTCCAACTTTGTGGTAGTAAAATCCATTATATAAACCAACCAATTAGCATTTTTAAGAATAAAAATAAAAATAGACACTCTAAAGTGATCTCTGAAATAGAAAGTAGCAAAAAGAAAGAAAATAAAAATGAAGGGATATTTTCAAGAAGAAATTAAGAAATGTATTTCTACATTCCATCCCTCCTACTTCTGTGGCTACTCCTGGGTATATTCTTGAATGCTCAGAAGAAGCTTTCTAGTTCATGATCATGCTGATATTTTCTCTAGGGAAGGAAAAATGGTCCACAAGCAGTGTATTAACCAAAAAGGGAAACATCTGTTTGGAGCATGGAGCAATTTATTGCCTGAATTCTAAATACCGTGACTATAGCTGAGATGCTCCAAATGATGCTGCGAGTCTCATCAGAGCACAAGGCAAGGAAAATTGGTCTTCACACGAGCACTCCCCTGGGACTTAGAATATAGATTATTTTTGTCATTTAGATAAAGGTCATTTAATTAATAACACGGAAAATTTGAGAGTAAAACCAGCACTTAATGGTAGGAAGGATATGGTTAAAATGTTAAATTTTATGTCCTGTATACTTTACCACACACAAAAAAATACTAAGATGAATGAAAAAAACACACACAATATACCTACTATTCTCTACATTTTGAATTCTAAAATAAGCATCAAAAACCCCAAATCTGAATATCACCAAAGTAAATCCAACTTGAAGGATGCTTTTGCTATGAAATTGTCTCCTTGACTTTTACTAACAAGCCAAGAGGCTTTTTGTTTACAGTAATAACATTTTAAAGTTTTGGCGTTTTAAAGGGCTAGCATCTCATCCTAAGTCAATGCTCATTGAGAGGGCTTTCAGTGTACCGGTATACAAATATGTGAAGATCTAAGATTAGATGTGGCTTTTGGGGATGTAGAAATATAGTAGAGTAATATTTTAATAACTATGGGTGTTGTTGGATGTGTGCTAGACTTATCAAGGTGATCATTTCATAAGGTATATAAATGTCTAATCACTATGCTGTACACCTAAAACTAGTATAATATTGTACATCAACTGGAATTAAAAAATAAATTTAAAAAAACAAAATTAGATATGGCATGTACATAAATGGAAAGAGATGATGAATAGAAAAGTTATTAAAACAAAAACTGATTTAAAAGTCATAATTGTTGCCATTTTCACAACACCAGATTTGATCTTACAAATAGATAATTAATTAATAAAGTAGTCCCTGAGACAAATCATGCAGATGACCTGGTTGTATTAATCACCATCAGGTTGCTGTCACTGTGCAATGACCACCATTAGGTATTACACACCAACACATTTGAAAATAATTGCATTTGGAACTAGTATAACTGATTATATAATTTGGAGATAGTTTCTTTAATATTTCTTAAAGTTGTTTCATAAAGTGTAATTGATAAAAAGGAAAAATAGATATGCTACTCAATGGATTCACATTTGAGTCATACCTATTTTTTGCATGCCAATAAGGTAAACAAAATCTAAACCACTGTGGACAATAAAATTCCACTTGAACTTAATGGATTTGTGATCATATCATTGATTATAAAATATAATTTGAAATTATTAGTTAAAGGAGGCAAGAAAAAATCTCTTTGATCTTTAAACTCTTTAAGAAACTACAGGCAATCCTTTTCATAACATGAATATAGACCACCCATTTGTTAATTATGTCTTCCAAGAAAATGACTACAGACATAAAAGTCCTAACTTACCATGTGACAATCAATGTTTTAAATAACTTATTATTGACTAATGATAAATTAACTGGCATAACAAATCCCTACTTGCCAATAACTATATTTGTCCAAAGGTCAGATCTCTCGTTATTATAATTACTGTTTGTATAGCACTGCTCCATTTACAAAATACTTTTCATAAACAGTATTTTATTTAAATCTCACAGCTACCTGATAAAGTATTATCACCATTCTCCTTTGACAAGAGAGGGGGATAATATTTGACAAAGTCATAGGCTAGGACAGGAAACAGCTTAACTTCTAGTTACCAGGATCTTTCCAAGGGTGAAAGCTCAAGAGACAACTTAAAATGTAAAAATTAACCACAAAGGTAGGTCTGGAGAGTTTTAATTATGCATCAAGCAAAGATTTTAATAATTAAGCATTCTTTAGTAATAGGTAGCAACTAATTCTTTGAGAGTTATTGAGAAGGCAGAAGATTAAAAACAAATATAAGAATAAAATAAAAGCATAGTCTTCTATGGACAAATGTGCTTCCATGGTGCACCATGGCATTATCATGCATTAGTTTGCTAGGGATGCCACAGCAACAAACTGGGTAGTTTAAACAGCAGAAATTTATTTTTTCATAGTTCTGGAAGCCAGAAATTTGAGATCAAGGTATCAGCAGGGTTAGTTTCTTCTGAGGCCACTCTCCTTGGCTTGTACATGGCTGTCTTCTCTCTGCCTTGTCACATCATCTTTCCTCTGTATGTGTCTATGTCCAAATTCCTTCTTCTTATGAAGACAATGGTCATATTGCTCCAGGGGCTACCCTAATGTCCTCATTTTAATTTAGTTACTTCTTTAAAGACCCTATTTCCAAAAGTACTGGTTAGGACTGCAAAATAAAGATCTGAGGGGACACAATTCAATGCATAACATATTACTCATAATTATTTACCAATCACTTACTATTACTGACCCCTCCCCTCAATAGAATACCCACATAATTATGTAGATATGATGTGAAATTGAAAAGTTTAATGAAAATATGAGTTAAATGACTACTATTTTATTGTTAACTAGAGGCCTAGTGCACAAAATTAGTGCACAGGGGTTGGGGGAGGAGGGGAGGATCCCAAAGCCTGGCCTGAAAGCTTTCACAATCTGGGACTGCTGGCTTCTATCTGCTCGCCTGCCTGTCTGCCTGATCACTCCTAACCACCTATGCCTTGGCCCCTGCCACCACAGCTTCATCTGGAAGGATGTCCAGAATGACGTCCAGAAGGTTGTTTGGCTGTCCAGTCTAATTAGCATATTATGCTTTTATTATTATAGCTATTTATGTTGGTCACATAATAACAGTTAAATTTTTTTTCAGTATATTCTTTTAGCAGGGAACTGTGTATTTTAGAAAGAATGACACCTTAAACCATACAAATTTTTATAATTTGCTCATTTCTAAACTACCTGGAAAATTAATTTGTATGAAATATTACACTAATTCAGCAATTTTCAGCCTTTTTTATCTCATGGAATACATAAAGTAATTACTAAAATTCTGCAGCACACAAAAACATATTACTTTTTTGTTGATATGACAAAAATAGGTATAATTTTGATTGATTTACAAAAAATAATAATAATAATAATTATCTACCCTTTTGCTCCAAAGTGACTCTTTAAAAAAATCAAATACATATACTTATATATAAGGATTCAGGTACCAAGAATTAATCAGATGCAATTTTATTAGAAGACATGACCAATAAGATGCAAAACTATTATATAACCTATATATTTATAGTTCAAGACAGGGCATTCCCATAATGGCTATTGTTGTGTGAGCTGTTATCACTTTTTTTTATTGATAATCTAAGGGAAAAGAAGTCAGTGCCCCTGATTAAATAGTCAGATATTACACATTTTTAAAATTATTTTGGAATACCAGTTGAAAATCGCTGCACTGATTAATAATAAAAGTATTGCCCTAATTTTATTTTTTTATGTTTTTAAATGAGTAGGAAAAATTAGTACATAAAATGCAGGTATACCTTGTTTTATTATGCTTCACTTTATTGTGCTTCACAGCTCTGTTTCTTATAAATTGAAGGAAAAACCTTGCACCATATATATATTGCTAATATGTAAATTGTATACACACTTTAACAACTGATAATCACTTAATTTTCACTTATTTTCAGGTTTAATGGATTTGCAATAATGGGTGAAGCCAGATTAAGCTTTGAACAATAACAACAACAAAAATTATCGAAAATGCCACTAGACTTTTTTTAGTGGAAATACAAAAAAGATAATATTTACTGTGCAAAGCCAACAACAATTGATGAATTGAGGGAGCACAAATACTGAACAAAATGATTTTTGATGTTTGTGATTCCACTGCTTTGCATTATCAGCAGTGCCTAGACCAGAACAGTCATCAATTTGAAAAGAGGCATTGACCAAAAAATGCCTTTCATAGATTCTTTTAAATTTTAAAAATGAACTGTATGTTAATAAACACTGATTTTATAATAATTTAGAATGTGTATGCATTGTGGGGACACCCTGACCTAACAACAATAGCCACCCAAAGAAATACCCTGTCTTGAACCTAAATATATAGGTCATATAATAGTTTTGCATCTTATTGGTCATGTCTCATTATAAGGTTGTATCTGACTAATTCTTGGTACCAGAAGTCCTTCTATACAAGTATAAGCACCTGATTTTTTTAAAAGTCATTTGGAACAATATTATCTTTTTTTTTTGTAAACCCATCAAAATGACACCTATTTTTTGGCAGAACAACAAAAAATATATAATATAATAGTGTTTTCAGTTTTGTCTTTTGTCAGGTTTGCCTGTCATTATGTTGGCTTTTTGACCATAGTCAAACATACATCAACGTGTTTTGAAACAGGTTAACAATTATGTCTTTCTTTTATTCAAAGTCAACTCAGAATACATCACCCTCTCAGACCCACTGTGGCCTCTTTCTCCCCAAATATCTAACTTTACTCTGCTCCCATACATAATTCAAGTGACATGAAATGTTATATCAACAAAAACATTTTCTATTTGAAATGCATTGCACAATTCTTACCTATTATAAACAAACGTCATCTAAGAACAATTGCCTCTTTTGATGTTTATTTACAGTCCTCAGGCTTCTCCTGACAAAATGGTTGTTAACATTAATTAGTTTATTTAACCATAAATTTTTTCAACTACAGGTAACACCTCCTAATGAAAAAATGGTATTACATAAAAGAGTAAAGGGGGGGGAGGGAAGAAGCACGACATGGTCAACTACTTTTATTGGGCTCAAGTCGATACACTATCAAAGAAAATTGTCATTGGGTTTATGATACCTGTTAATATTTAGCCAGCAAGATAAATTTGTTTTCAATCTTTGACATGACTGTGCTTGCTTGTTTGATTGCTTTCCCTCTTTTCTCTTTCTTTATTTCTTTCCTTTAAAAAGACAGAGTATACTATTCTCTTTCTCTATCCCTACCTCCAACTTTTACATCTTTTTCTAAATCTTTTCTTATTGTAATTCAATATATTTTTCACTCTAGTGATTATCAAGAGAAAATCACCTCTATTGTATTTAAGTACACCTGTGAATCTAAAAGACACAAATAAAATTGACTTCTTAATACATCTAGTAGCAAATTATAATAAATGTTCTATAATTATGAAGAGCAAGAAGTATTGCTCAACTGTTGGGTGAGGTCCACTGTAGGGTGGCTTTATGCTGTTGACTGATCAAAACAGAACTCTGGAGAAGCAGAGACAGAGATAAAAGAATATCTACCAACCTACTCAATGACCTTGAATAAATCAACAAGTTATCTTTTTTCTTTCATTTTGACATTTTTTTTTCCTGCCTGTTGGCTTGGACTACTAGACTGGAGTAATGCCTGGATAGTTTACCTCCACTAATTGAAACTTTATAAAATATGGCCTTATGCTTCGTACTCTATATAATGTTTAACTACATTAATTATAGTTTTGAACAAGACTACAGGAGTATAAGGTGTCGAGTAAACTATTTAAATAGAAAATCTGAGATGAAGCATCTTAAAAAGCACCTTTTGTATATTATAGATAAACATTGCATTCACTATAGCTTTTCTGGTACTTACTGAAGGTCTGCCAGAACTCCCAGTTATCATGGGCCCCTATTACAGGAGTGTGAGTTACTGTGCATTCAGAAGATATAACATTGCCTCTCTTTAAAACCCCTCTAAAAATAATGCTGCAATGCAGTTATATGAGGAATCTAAAGAACAATACAAACAACCAAAACAGAAA
Organism: Lasiurus cinereus; assembly: GCA_011751065.1. NCBI lineage: Eukaryota > Metazoa > Chordata > Mammalia > Chiroptera > Vespertilionidae > Lasiurus > Lasiurus cinereus. The sequence continues at coordinate 25,243,654 of JAAGEH010000311.1, forward strand.
CAGACTCATAGATACAGAGAACAGACTGATAGTTGCCAGAGGGAAAGGGGTTAGGGGACTAGATGAGAAAGGTAAAGGGATTTAGAAGTACAGATTGGTAGTTACAAAATAGTCATGAGGATGAAAAGTTCAGCACAGAGGAGGAACCAAATGGCAGCATAGGTAAACACTTGAACTTGCTATCTCACACAACCACATCAAAACTACAACTAAAAGAAAAAACGGGTATCATCCATTACCACTGGAAAGCTGGCTGAGAGGAAGTTCTACAACAAGAAGGAAAGAGAAAAGCACACCTAGACTGGTAGGAGGTGCAGAAGTATGGAAGAGCAAAGATACAGAGGCATGTGTGGAAATGGGCTAGCAACTGAGTACGCTATGGTCTTTTTTAATCTGGAGGGAGATACAAACTCCCAATTGCTCTGAATTCCAGTACCAAGCAAGACTCTGGGGACTCTGACTCATATGGTTAGAAACTGGACTGTCTGGCATTGGGCTGGAACAAGAAGGGGGCTTTCTCTCAGAGGTGGTTGCAGCGTTCATTGTTCCTGCATGGGGATGTGGGGCACAGAGACACAGGGACCTATCTGGGGCAAGGCCAATGGGCAACCATTGCTGTTTGCACCTCCCTGTGATTCCCTGAGGCCACACTCCTCCCAATTTATAACTCCATCCAAGACATGCGATACATTTGCATATGAATGGCCTGGCCTTTTGTAACCTAACCTTACAAACTACATCTAGGTCAGAGAACCCCAGAGCTTCCCAAAGAAGTCCTAAGGCTTATCAGCAGTCTGCATTGTTTCACAGCTGTGCTTCTGTAGTTCCTGCTGGATAGCCTCAGGCGGGGGTTGACTTAGCATCTCCTTGGAGATCCAAGAGCCAGTGCACCCAGTGGTCAAAGTGAGATGACACCAGATTACAACTCTTCAGATCCATAAGAGACACACTCAGGGGGCAGACTCAGTGAGCGCCAAAGCCCCACTGAAGCAAGTCCTGCCCCATAAGGGTGTCTCCAACACAGCAGTTCTCCCATTGTAGACACAACTGGTCCTCACATCCAATTGGTCTGGAGGTTAATTTCATGCAGTAATATCAAAAGCAATCAAGGCTTAACTACAACAAGATTGTGCACACAGCCCACAAAGTGGTGCACCAAAAGTGTCCACATCAGGTGACTGGAGAGGCTGAGCCACTGGGCCCTATAGGACACCTAGCACACAAAGATACTCTCAACTCAGGGAAGGAGCCAAAATGCAGAGACAAAGAAACAGGTCACAAATGACAGAAATGGAGGAAAACAAACGACTGGATATAGAGTTCAAAACCATGGTTATAGGTTTTTCCAAGAATTTTCTAGAAACCGCTGATAAATTTAGTGAAACCCTCGAGGATATAAAAAAGGACCAACTAGAAATTAAGCATACACTGACTGAAATAAAGAATAATATACAGAGATCTAACAGCAGACTAGAGAATCCCAAGAGTCAAGTGAAAGATTTAAAATAAGTAGAAGCAAAAAACACACAAATGGAAAAACAAAAAGAAAAAAGAATCCAAAAATAAGAAGATAGCATAAGGAACCTCTGGGACAACTTCAAGCGTACCAACATCAGAATTATGGGGGTGCCAGAAGAAGAGAGAGAGAGCAAGATACTGAAAACATATTTGAAGAAATAATAACTGCCAAGACCGATTTGGATCAGTGGATAGAGCTTCAGCCTGCGGACTGAAGGGTCCCAGGTTCGATTCAGGTTGGTGGCATGTACCTTGCTTGCGGGCATATCTCCAGTGTGGGGCATGGAGGAGGCGGCTGATCAATGTCTCTCTCTCATCGATGTTTCTGACTTTCTATCCCTCTCCCTTCATCTCAGTAAAGAATCAATAAAATATATTTTTTTAAAAAAAGAAATAATAACTGAAAACTTCTCCCACCTGCTGAAAGAAATAGACGTACAAGTTCAGGAAGTGCATAGAACCCCAAACAAAAGGAATCCAAAGAGGACCACACCAAGACACATCATAATTAAAATGCCAAGGGCAAAAGACAGAGAGAGAATCTTAAAAGCAGCAAGAGAAAGAGCAGTTAGTTACCTACAAGGGAGTGCCCATATGAATGTCAGCTGATTTATCAACAGAAACTATGCAGGCCAGACAAGATGAATAGCAAGAACCTACAACCAAGATTAGTCTACCCAGCAAAGCTATCATTTAGAACTGAAGGTCAGATAAAGAGCTTCACAGATAAGAACAAGCTAAAGGAATTCATCACCACCAAACCAGTATTATATGAAATGCTAAAGGGTATTCTTTAAGAAGAGGAAAAAGAAAAAGGTAAAGATAAAAATTATGAACAAGAAAGTGACAATGAATACATATCTTTCAACAAGTGAATCTAAAAATCGAGTCAATAAAAAATATGATGAACAGAATAAACTGGTGATTATAATAGAATCAGGAGCATAGAAAGGGAGATGTGATTCATTGAAAGGAAAGGGCCTCACAAAAGACATAATCATATTAAAGTACCTTAAAACTTTGTTTGAATAAGACAAGCATCTTAAAGAACTTTCAGTTAAAGTAATACACTCAAACCAGCTCCAGGGAAGGGAAATTTAGAAGAGAATTTAAAGTTATCTCCCATCCAAGTACTAACCAGGCCCAACCCTTCTTAGCTTCTGAGATCAGATGAGATCGGGAGCATTCAGGGTGATATGCCTATAGAAAAGTATGGAGTTTCCTCAAAAAACTAAAAATGAAACTCCCATTTGATCCAGTTATCCCACTTCTAGGAATATATCCCAAGAAACTAGAAACACCAGTTAGAAAAGATATATGCACCCCTGTGTTCATACTAGCACAATTCACCATAGCTAAGATTTGGAAACAGCCTAAGGGCCCATCAGTAGATGAGTGGATTAAAAAACTGTGGTACATCTTCACAATGGAATACTATGCTTCAATGAAAAAGAAGGAATTCTTACCTTTTGCAACAGCATGATTGGAACTGGAGAGCATTATGCTAAGTGAAATAAACCAGTCAGAGAAAGATAAATATCACATGATCTCACTCATTTATGGAATGTAATGAACAACATAAACTGATGAACAAAAACAGATCCAAAGACAGAGAAACATTGATCAGACCATCAAACCTCAGAGGAAAGATAGGGGAGGGAAGGAAAAGGGGAGAGATCATTCAAAGGACTTGTATGTATGCTTATAGGTCTAACCAATGAACACAGACAACAGGGGGGTGAGGGCATGAGTGGGGGAGAAGAGGAGATAATGGGGGGATAAGGACATATATGTAATAACTTAATAAAGAATATTTTTTAAAGCTGAAAAAAATAAAGTTATCTCAGAGTCACCAAACACAGAAAATACATTTAGGTTTTTTTTTATTTTTTTTTTTAAATGAAAAACTCTTAAGGCAATTTCTCCCCATTCAAGCAACTTCTCTGTGCTTTTAGACCACCTTCTGCAATGCAGTATTTTTGTATCTCCATAACAGTTTAGTTTCCTGTCTCCAACTCGTTTTAATTTTTAGGTAGAATGTCCATTGCTGTCTAATTCAGTCTCTGGGGCTCTGAGTTTAATTTACCAAAATAGTGAATCTGATTGTCTCAGTTTGGTCACATTCCACCCGGCTTGAGCTAGCGTAGCCAGCAATTGGGATGCACCTGATAATACAAAACCCATGGGGCTGATAGAAGCTCAGATAACTGAAAAAACTGTTTCTTTTTCTGCCCAACCATGTAGTCTTTTATGAGTAATAAGTAATAGGAATAAAATTTGTTCAGTTTGTAGAAAATTAATTTCTATAGATTGTATAAATGCCCTCTATACTAAAGATGCTAAATAAATGATGTTCAATACTGATATAACAGCATCCTTCCTAATAAGGACAAACACAACATTTAACTATTATAACATCATAATCTTTTTAATTAGCTGAGTATAGAAGAACATATTTAAAACTCAGGCATGGATTTAATAATTATATTTTAAAATTCAATATCTTCCAATAGAAACAAAATTCATATAGAAAATGTATTTTATAAACCTGCCATCAGTGTGTTTTCAATATATTTTTAATTACTTGTATACAAATCATAAATCCTAGTGTATTTTTTAACTCTTTGTAAAGTCAGCATTAAAAAAAGTTCACTAGCTTAAAAAATATCATCAGAATGTTATAATAGTACTTACGTTAATAATACCTTTTATTTACAGCTGCTATGCCAGGCACTTGTTGCATATATTCTTACATACCCTCAGCAATTCTTATCATTTGTATATTTTAAATATTTTACAAGTGAGGAATCTGAGGTTCAGGAGTAGTATATTTTTTCCCATGTTTTGTAAGGTAAGTAGGCAATGGTAGCAGCATTCTCATAATAATCAGGCAATCCTTCAACTAACACAACTGTATCTTCGCAAAGATTAGAATGTAACACTTTCTCAATCCAATGGACTAACATTGCTGGAAAATTGCCTTATAAACATAGAAATCCATAGTGACTACAGATGTGAATGTTGCCCACCCCCCAAAATCATCCAGTGCAAAACTTGAACAAGTATACATGTCAGCCCATTAATCATAGGATGTTATTAATCCATCTTCCTTTTTACATGGTGTACCATTCATTAATGCCCTTGCCCAGCCCAACTCTCCCATTTATCCCTACCCCATTATCTAGGTAAAAGGTTAAACTCTTAAAGTGTTTGAGCACATTTGTTTCATAGATATCCATTGATAAAAGACTTTAAAAGGAGCATTAAATCACAGTTCCAATAATACCCTATGTGTGGTTAAAGTGGTAAAATGTTATGTGGTCAAAAAATTGCCATAGTTTATGTCCCACTGTCCCTTGGTGACTTCCTTTAGTTTTTTGTTTTTTGGGTTTTTTTTTTTTGTTTGTTGGTTTTGTTTTTTTAAATCTTAGTTCTACAGCTAACAAAGGAAATCTCCTAACAAACATCAACAGAACCTCCATTTTTCTGTCTCCTAGTTTGATGAATTGAAATGTGACATCATCCAGGAGACTTGCATAGAAGATTGAACTACATGCATTAACTCGGTTTACCCTCATTTACTTAATTTGCCCACTCCTACAAGGATAAACATTTTTCCAGAATGATGGCTACGAGCTTCATTCTACATTAGACCAGCAGCGCTCAAAGAGAATGGAGGAGGAGAAGCGTGACAGATAAGGATCTCTAGGGAAGCATGTGTTCTAGTTTAAAGTGGCGTATTCATTATAAGACAATATTGTAGTTTAAAGGAAGAAATAAATTCTAATTTGTATAGTACTAACTGGAGAGTAAAACCTTAAGAAATCCTGAATGATGGGAATTGAGGTTGAGGGAGAGATGAAGAAGGTGGGAAATGGAGTATATATGTAAGAATGTGAGTAATACTTAACCAGAAATTTCATCCTGAGTTTACAAGCGCCATTTCACTGAACAGCATCTTATTTGATGACTTCCTTTCCACTCAAAACAAGAGAGGAAAGCGGAACCAGCTGGACTTCTTGACCTTGGCTTTAAAATTAAAGGAGTCTAAAGTTTTAGCTTCTGTGTAACAGCATATTTGAGCAGAACAGCACAAAGCCTAGAACAGTGGCCTTGAAACACATCTTTTATAGATTGTTTTCAACATCCATACTCATATTTCCAGGAGCCAGGAGCTACCTACCAATTTGAGATATTGTTTCTATGTTAGTGAAAAACATAGGAGCTTAGCTGAAGTAAAATAACTCTATTTTCCTTCATATACAACTATCCTCAATCCTAAAGTAGCCTGTAATCCTCAAGAGTATGATCTCTTGGAATTGTTTTATATATATATACATGTACATATATGTATGTGTGTGTGTGTATCTTCCTATAAATGTTCCTAAATTATTTAATTATGTATACTAGTTAAATGGAATTGAGATGAGATTTAAAGTATACGTGTTAACTAGAAGAAGGTGAAGATTCTAGAGGCACAACATCTCATTCCAACACAGAAAGCTGAAATCCACAGTACTAACTCCATATAAGGGTGACAAGACACAGAAAGCAAAGGGACCTTGAGACAGGCCTCCATGAGTCTCTAGGAAGAAGGCCGGCATAGAGATGGACTGTGGCAGTAGTTGCTGAAGCTAAAGCACTTTCATTTTCCTCCTGGCCATTGCTACCTGCCAGCTTCCATCATATTCTTAAAGCATAAAATAAAGATACTTTAAGTTTTTTTAAAAAAAAATTAAGTAAAATTAGAGGCAAATCCACCAGGAAAAATGCATGATCATGAACATTTTTTTTGTAGCATGCTGGCCCCTCATTAACACTACTTAGTAGTAAAAATAACTCAAGGAATTAGTAGAAGAGTCACCATACAGAAATAATTACTTCATGGATTGAAGAGTTCCACTACCGTTTGCTATTTCAAAGATCCAGAAGAAAATTTCATTATATCTGACTCTTTCTTAGTCACTTTTTCAAAATGTTGAACAAGGTAATGGAAGATGACTTATAATAAAGAAGCAGTAAAAATATATACTTCAAACACATTTGAAAATTAAAAACAGCAATTCCTCAGAAGACACATTTTCATGTAAAATTTTCAATACCTACTAAGCATTAAAAATATTTCAGAAACCAACTAAGTATATAAGTATTTCATTACAAATATATTTTATCCAATGGGTGAATTATTTGTTTAAAAATTTCCTGTGCTATATCTTCAATTCATTTTTGCCAAACTTTTAAGGCATGAATATTTCAACATGTCTATATAAATTAAGATTACACCCTATATAATAAAAGCCTAGATGGAATCATGCGATGCCCTCACATGATGTCATCACAAGATGGCCACCGCAACAACATCATAAGATGGCCATTAAAGATGGCTACCACAAAATAGCCACCACAAGATGGCAGCATGCACAGTGGAGGAGGGGCCCAGTGGCTGCTCTGCACAGTGAGGCCTGGGGGTCCCATTGCTCTTCAAGCAGGGGAGTGGTTGGAGGTGACTAGGCTGGCAGGCAGAAGCAGTTAGGGGCAATCAGGCAGGCAGGCACGTGAGCAGTTAGGAGCCAGTGGTCCTGGATTGTGAGAGGGATGTCCGACTGCCGGTTAAGGCCCACAGAAATCAAGCCTAAACCAGCAGTCAGACATCCCTGAGGGGTCTCAGATTGGAGAAGGTGCAGGCTGGGTTGAGGCCACCCCTCCCCATCCCCCAGGCATGAATCTTCGTACACTGGGCCCCTAGTTTTATAATAAAAATATATTTCCTTGAATAATAAAATTCACATTTGTTCCCAATATTCTGGTAACCCTAACCAAATCTATATAACTATTTACCTTATATTCTTTCTGGCTAGTATTAAACTGGTTACTTTACATTCATGGAATCTCACTAATTTTATCTCCATACAGGCCTACTGGCAATCCTTCAAAATTGTATTGGCAGCCTGGGAGGTACCAGGTTCTTTCCCTATTGTCCACATTTGTATGATTGCTTAGATCTTGACCTTGTTGTGAGTGTTTGCTCACTAGAAATGAGGCAAAGATCCCCTCTTCAAAAAATTTCTTTCTCACATATTTTATTCTTAAAAAGATTCTCTTAACCTAAAAAATGACTTCTTTAAAAAAATTAAAATAAAAGCTATTTGAAAGTTTCTTATAAAGTTAACATATACTTACTGTGCCAATTGATCAATTTTATTTAAGAAAAGTGGAAACATGTTCCTGAAAAACTTGTATACAAATATTCACAGCAGCTTTATTTATAACTAGAGGCCTGATGCGCAAAATTCGTGCAAAAGTAGGCCTTCCTTCCCTCTGCTGCTGGCACCCAGGATCTGGGCTTCCCTCACAGAGGGTGGTCCCACCTACCCGCCACAGCCTGCTGGTCAGTGGCCTGGGCCTCCCTCTGTGGGTCAATCGTGGAGCCCCCCAATTGATTATCCATTGGCTGTTGGCCTGGGCCTCCTTCTGTGGGGTGATCATGGGACAATGACCAGGCTCCTGCACCTGCCTTGGCTGGCCTGGCACCAGTGGATGCCGTAGCATGGTCCAGGATGATTGTTCAGATGGTCATCTGGATGGTTGTCCCACTGTTTGGCCATTTGGTTGATTTGCATATTATGCTTTTATTACATAGCATAGTTGCAAACTGGAAACAACCCAAAAGTCCATCAACAGTTAAATATCCATACAATAGAATACTGCTCAGCTACAAAAAAACAAACTACTGATACCTGCAACAACATAGATAAATCTCCAAAGTATTAGTAGAGTGAAAAAAACCAGACACAAAAAAGCTGTAGTTGGTATGATTTTACTTATATAACAATCAAGAAAAGGCAAAACTATATTGCCAGAAAGCAGTGACTGAAGGTGGAACAGGAGACTGACTCTCAAGGGACATAAAGGAAATTTTGGGATAATGTAAATACTCTATATTTTATCTTGGTGGTAGTTACATGACTGTATATACTTGAACTGTATCCTTAAAATGGATGAACTTTTTACATGTAAATTAACTTTGTTAAAAAGATGAAAAGCACAAATATAACAATTTAGATCAGTGGGCCTTAGAATATTTTGTATCATGACATTTAAAGAAAGCTATTGACCTAGTTTCACACAACTGAAAAGACCACGAAGTTTTGTAGACTCAATAGAGGCATCCAGGCCCTACTTAGTATCCAAGTTAAAACACCTTTGTTTAGAGGATTAAGTTAAGACAGACTGATGAATTCTAAACATTCAGATTGTTTACCTCAATATCTAACCCAAAATTAATTGGATAGAGAAAAGGGGAGTTTGAGGATGAAAGGAAATTGTTCAGCTTAGCCTGAGGGGAGATATTGAAGAAAGGAATTTTAAGTATGTTGAACATAGGTATTACCCACTTACAATTTTCATAAGACCTAATTTTGGCAACCATCACCAATCCATTGAAAATCTTATCACGTGCCATCTTTGACACAAATCATCTCTATAGTCAAATAGAATCTTTCACTAATGAAAGCTAATAATTTTACATTCAGTCTATGATATGTAGTGCACAAGATCAACATTTCTTTTTTTCTTCTACCAAAAGGTAACTGATTGAGACCTTGTCCTTCAAATTTCCAAGAGATCACAAATTTATTCTTATCATCTTATAAGGAGTAGTTTTTCATTAAGTTATTTTAATTCTTATTTAGGTAATTTTTAATTAGCTATCAATTTCCATGTATAATTTGCATACAATTGTTTTACAAAGAAAATAGGCTATTTTTGACTATCCTATCATTGTCCTTGTTCCATTACCATTAATTTTCTAAAATGAAAGAGTTCCTTATTAATAAATTATTCTTGATTTCTCAGATTACTATAGGGGAATCTGATTTCTCTGTCTCATTTCTATGAATATTGCATGTACTATAGTTTTAAAAAATGGTAAGATCACTTCTGGCACATTCCATTGTTCAAAGCGAGTGACAAGAACAGGCCAGATTCAAAAGATGGGGTAACAGATCCCATCTCCTGATGGAAGGAGCTAAAATTAACATGTGGTCATTTATACTCTACCATTAATAGGAAAGACAAGTGTAGTAGAGAAAAATTTGTACTTTAGTGGAAAACTGCATTGTTTAAAGCATGCTCTTTCAGGTTATCTGATTCACTGAGGGCTATTTTACAACTCTGTAAATTGCAGATAATTGATGGCAATGCAAAATGATTCTTGTCTATGGATATGTAAATGAAATCTGTCCTCTACAGGTTCTATTGACTTTCCAACCCTCCCCAACTGTGGATTAAGACAGTTTTGCTTCTAGGTGATCTTTATTAAAATACTAGAGGCCCAGTGCATGATAATCATTCACAGGTACGGTCCCTAGGCCTGGCTGGCAATCAGGGTCTATCTGTGGGGCGACCGACAGGGCAATCAGAGGTTCCCTGCTGGCACCTGCCTTGGCTGGCCTGGGGCCTGCAGGATGGAGGCAGCTCTTGCACTGAGCATCTGCCCCCGAGTGATCAGTGTGCATCATAGACTACTGGTTCCACTGGTCATTCTGCCTGTCATTCTGCTGTTTGGTCACGTGTTAGGCTTTTATTATATAAGATTCCTAATCAAATTGTATGTCAGTTCTTGGAATTATATTTTAACATTTTAAAACTTTATTTTTAATTGTGGTAAAAAGTACATGACATAAAAGTCTGCCATCTTAACCATTTTTAAGTATACAGTTCAATAGTTAAGTACATCCACACTGTTGGTAATCACCACCATCCACCTCTAGAGCTCCTTTCATCTTGCAAAACTGAAACTCTGTACCCATTAAAGAATTTCCTATCCCTCCTCCTTCCTGACCCAAGCTCTTGGCAAACCACCATTCTGCTTTGTGTGTCCATGAACTTTACTACTTTAGATACTTCATGTAAGTGGAACCACACAATATTGACCTTTGTGTGACTGCCTTATTTCACTTAGTATAATGTCCTTTAGGCTTTTCCATATTGTAGCATATGTCAGAACTTTCTTCCTTTTTAGGTTGAATAATATCCTATTCTATGTAAATAGCATATTTTGCTTATTCATTCATCCACCAAGAAATATCTGAGTTGCTTCCACCTTTTGAATATGCTTCTACCTATTATGACTAATGCTTATTTTTTAATTATTTTGGTTATAAAGCCAAAAGTGGGATTACTAGATCATCAGTTGGTGATATGTAGTATACAAGGTCAACATAAAATTCTATTTTTATTTTTTTTGAGAAACTACCATACTGTTTTCCAATGCAACTGTACCTACCCTTTTATATCTTCAACCACAATATGATTCCAATCTCCCTACATCCGCACTGTGAGAAATGCTCACCTGTCCAGATTCAAATAATAGACTCAGAGAAAGAATTATGGTAAAATGGGACATTTAATATGTTCTCAACAGTGGGTGTCTGATTGTACAGGCACACATGGAATAGCGATCACAGCCTATTTATGTCCCTAGGGTGCAAGAGTCCCTCCTCTGTTTCCTCATTGGCTGAGTACTATGGGGTTAATAATTTCCTCATATGTAGCCTATGTCGTATTGTCTCCTACTGGGTTATTTGAAAAAATGGGCTGAGGCCTTTTCTAGTTGTCTCTACTTTCCTCTGTCTAATTGAGGTGTCACCTGGGGATTTCCACCTTGATGCTGGCTCACTTACACAGTTCTTTGTTTTTATATCCTCTTCCCTACCCCCTACATTCTGTTTTCCCTGGGGAAATTCAGTAACTGTTTCTATTAAAAGTTGACTATGCTGGGGATGGATCACAGAGGCCTATTTCCTATACTCACCAACACTAGCTACTACCTGTTTTTTTATAGAGACCATCTTAATGATTGTGGTGAGGTGGCTGGATTCTTCTTTGCTTGTAGACTGACTCATTAATACTAAATTAAAACTTTGTTCACTTTGTATCTTTAAGAGACCCATGTGTTTACTTTTCTGAAAATTATCTTTTAACAAGCTGTAAAATACAACAAAATAAGCAGTCTAGAATGGATTTTCTAGAAATGAGATATAATATAGCATGTTTGTTTGCTAATAAATATGTTGCAATAAAGAGGGAAATTTGTGATTCAGAAAGGGGATCCAATAGCAGAAGCAAAATTCCTGAGTACAAAAAGAGAACTGTATCCAGATAGCCTTAGGTAGAATCCTATATAATGTGTTTATTACAATTGGAAGAAAAGCAAAATATTCATGTAAAATGCAGATAGATTATTTTATTTGGTGGTGGAAGTATGTGAAAGATATCTTTTTGAATTTATCTTTTCATTTTTTAATCTCTAGTCTTAGATGAAAATATAGTGCACAGTAGCTACTTAATATTTTATAGAGATTGTAACAAAAACAATCCAGCTCTACAAGAGCATAATAGTGAAGACCCACTGTGTCTAACATAGAAATCCTACCTAATAAAAGAGTAATATGCAAATTGACCATCACTCCAACACACAAGATGGCTTCCCCCTTGTGGACACAAGTGGCCACCACAAGATGGCCAGCAGAGGAGGGCAGTTAGGGGTAATCGGGCCGGCAGGGGAGCAGTTAGGCATAGGTAAGGCTGGCAGGGGAGTAGTTAGGAGGTGATCAAGCTGGCAGGCAGAAGCAGTTAGGGGCAATCAGGCAGGCAGGCAGGAGAGCTGTTGGGATGCAGCAGTCCTGGATTGTGAAAGGGATGTTTGACTGCCTGTCTAAGCCCGATCCCAGATCAGGCCTAAATGGACAGTCAGGCATCCCTCGCCGGGTCCCAGCTTGGAGATGGTACAGGCTGGGCTGAGGGACACACATCCCTCCAATCCCCGTGCATGAATTTCGTGCACCAGGCCTCTAGTATTTTTATATTCATCTGATTTAATTTGTAGCCTTTATCTCTGAACCTTAACATGTTTTTAAATTACCTATGTAAATAATTTTAAACCTATACTCTCCTGAATCTCCATACACTACCTGCTTAGCAATCAAGAGTGAAAGAGCCATGTAGCAAAGTTGATCTGTCTGCAGCATGACACCTCTTTGACAGAAAACAGACAAACAAATGAGAGAAAGCTAAATAGGGATCTTGTTTACTGGGCTCTGATGACTTATTGTTGGCAAGCAGGTGAACCCTATCTATGAGATAGGGAATAAAGAAAACATCATGCCTCAGTCTTGGATAAGTAGACTATGGAGAATATAGAGAACAAAACAAACAAACAAAAATACTTCACTGATTCATAGTTACCCGTAGAGCTCATCAAACCTCAGAAGTAGAGCTCAGGATATACCTTGAGCTTTAAATACAGAAAGAGCAGGCCTAGGGCAAGCACGAATTGATGGTTGAGTGGCAATCTTGTTGTGTGGGAGAAGACAGCTGTGTGTTCATTAGCATAAACAACACATTCCAGGGTCCAAACTATGTAACTTCCCACACTGAGCATCTGACCCAGCTGACCCTCATGTTGAGTGAGCTACTCAGCATCTGAGAATAAAGTAAAAGTTACACAGATGCCAAAGGTAGGAAGACAAAGCTCAGAAATTTCTTTCAGTTTAGCTGAATTCAACAAACAATGGAACATCTTACACTGAAAAATTCACTGCAACAGAATGTAGGAACAATGAACAATAAAATGGATACTCAGTTGCCTCCCTATTTTTGATATAATTGTTAACTTTAAGAAAAAATAGAATTTGAACTAAGAAGAAGAACCTGCTTATCACATAATTCTATATTATGAAAAAAACAACACAAGAATTTACTAAACAGTTGCATTAAGTATTACAACTAATTCCAATTGTCTTGTAGCAATTGTGACCTAAACCTGTGGTTGGCAAACTGCGGCTTGCAAGCCACATGTGGCTCTTTGGCCCTTGAGTGTGGCTCTTCCACAAAATACCACAGCCTGGGCGAGTCTATTTTGAAGAAGTGGTGTTAGAAGTTTAAGTTTTAAAAATTTGGCTCTCAAAAGAAATTTCAATCGTTGTACTGTTGATATTTGGCTCTGTTAACTAATGAGTTTGCTGACCACTGACCTAAACTATTGTTATCAGTGGTGCGTTCTCGATATCCCCACTGGTTGGCCAGTAGAAGTGGGCTTCTTGGGGTGCCACAGAGGAAATAATTTCCTGGGGCTCCCATGGGAGGCTGAGGTACCATGGAAAGTTTCATTTCTGTTGGAATTTAACACCCAAGTTTCCCAAGGTCCCATCCCCCTCCGTTCTGCCAAGGAAAATGTCCCATTTTTTCTTCAGCAGAACTAGGATTAAAGCTTTCACTCAGAGATTCTGCTCTATATTTGCATAGTCCACTCCAACATCTGGCTAGGTTAGCTTGTGTACCTGGCTGCAGGCCATTGTGTGTAGTAGGGTCCACATGGTCATGGGCCATGTGGCTTGCAGGACCACATGCTATGGAGGGAGCACAGGTTGAGTGCAAGGAAGCAGAAGCGAAACAAGAGAGAAAGAGAGAACTCCTTTGCAGATTATGTATTCCCAAATTTCACGCACTTGCAGTGGCTCCACTACTAGCCAATTATCTTTGTTTCCCAGATTAGACTGACAGAAAAAACCTTCCCTATAGTATCCCGACTTCACAGGCATGCACCTATCTCCCCTTTGTTGGACCCTTTCCCCCAGTGATCTGTGGGGAATGGACCAGTGGTTCCCTGGAGAATATCAAGTGGCAGCTTGAGGTGACCATGCCGATAATATCTGCACTTCCTTTTGCTCCTGCCCTATTATTAGCTAATTACAATGGTGACACTGTAACTATTGATAACTCCTCCCACAGTAGTAGCTCATGATCACTTTTTGATCCTGGATGACTAAATCTGAATCTCAGTCTGTACCTGGTCCTTTCTATTTCCATCAGTTTGCCTTCTTTTTCTTCTTCCATTCATATAGGTATGTGTTTGCCAGAGGTTTTTTTTTTAGTTCCTTCCACTTTCTTATGATGCTGCATTATTATATTTTTAAGTATACACTGCCAGTTTGTATGTCTCCCATCCCCTGTGTCCCTTTTCTCCTAAACATGTTAGTTCTATAGGAAATAGACGTCAGTGATCCATCCCCAGCAGAGTCAACTTTTAATGGAAACAGTTACTTTCCCCAGGGCAAACAAAATGTAGGGGGGAAGGAAGAGGATATAAGAACAAAGCAATCCAACATCAAGGTGAAAGCCTGCCTCAACTAGACAGGGGGAGGTGGAGACAACTAGAAAAGTCCTCAGCCCAATTTTTTTTAATGGCCCAATGGGAGACAATAAGACCTAGGCTACATATGAGGAAACTATTAACTTTCTAGTATTCAGCCCATGAGGAACTAGAGGAAGGACTTCGCACCCTAGGGAGATAAATAGGCTGTGATTGCTATTCCTTGTGTGCCTGTACAACCAGACAGACACCCACTCTCCAGAACATGTTAAATGTCTCGTTTCACATACTTCTGTCTCTGAGTCTGGTGTTTTAATTCAGACAGGTGAGCATTTCTCACAGTTCCGCTTCTGTAGTCTCCCTCTATTCTATATGGTCTCCTTGAAGATGCAAAATCATTCATTTCACACTTCAACACATATTTACCAAGGATAGTTGGCTGGCTCTGTGATTTGAGTTACACTGTAGATTTTCTCTTGCTTGTCCCTATTTTAATCCTCCAGAGTGCCTCATTACTACCTATTGCTCTCCTGTTATTCTTGGTTCTCTGCTCCTCTACTTCAGGAAATCCTGCGGTTTAGACTGGAAAACACTGAGTTCACAAGAGGGTGCCTGCAGGAAGATCATGTCCCCAAAACACCCAACAAGTCTCATTCTCTCTCTCTCTCTTCTTTTTTTTTTTTTTTATGGCTCTGAAGTTCTCAGTATTGCAGAGAATGACAATATAACTTGAAAAATTGACCCCACAATTCATAAATCATGCTCTCATCCATTTCTTCTCCCAACACACACCCTGTGAACTACATAGTTTCCCCCTGCTGTCCAAAAGTAGATCATTCCTATGAAACCTTTTGTAAGTGGAAATGGGAAATGGCATAAGCAAAGAAGCAATTTCCGTAGGACGCATCATACTAATGCTGCACAAGACAAATCAAGATAAAGAAGATGCTGACAGACACAGATGAAAGCTGCGCAGTTAATGCTGAGTGCAGTCTCAAGGAAGGAACGTGGTGGGGCCACTTTCACTGTTTGGGATGCATGCTACCTCTACAACAGCTGCCCCCAGACAAACGATGAACACTATTTTCACTTTTGGTAAAAGCAAAAATCCTCTTCAGATTTCTTTCAGTTAGCAAAAACAAGTACTAATGTAGGTCTTTTGTAAAAGTGAAATGGCATAAAGCAAAGTTTAGAAAAGTGGACGATCTCTTTTATATAGAGCTAGTTAAAGAATTTCTTAGAAAAGTTTTGGGACATTTACATTTTCTTAAAAAACAGTGATGACTCACATCATACGGTTGATATATGAGACTGTCAGACTGATTTTAATTTTGATCTCCATGTTCCCTTCCCACCCTGTCACTGTCACACTAATGACTGTTAAAATGCCCCAAAAGAACAGCAAATAGGAAAACAAAGACAAGAGCCAGAGGACTGCAAGTTCCCAAATGAGCAAACATTGCCCATATTTGAGAAAAATAATATTGGGTTGGTTTATAAATGTTTGAGCATTATAAAAATCTCCAGAGGGGGCGAGGGGGAAGATAAACTTTGACCATAAGAATGAGAGACTCTATCCAAGATGTCATACCAATTATTGCAATTTTTAAAAATTAACATCTTCCTCTCTGGGTTAATTTTATTTAGGAATGACCAAAAATGTGTTGACCTGTGAATGAAACACATATTTAAGCATTATCCTATATAAAAAAAAGTTAACATGCAAATAGACCAAACAGCAGAACAACTGGTCTGCTATGACATGCACTGACCACCAGGGGGCAGATGCTCAATGCAGGAGCTCCCCCCTGTTGGTCAGTGTACTCCCACAGAGGGAGTGGCCCTCAGCCACAAGCCGGGCTGACCACAGCAGCACTAAGGATGTCCGACTGCAGCTTAGGCCTGCTCCCATTGGAAGCAGGCCTAAGCCATCAGTTGGACATCCCCCAAGGGCTGCCAAACATCTAAAGGGAGCAGGCTGGACTGAGGGATTCCCCCAAGTGCACGATTTTTCTGCACTGGGCCTTTAATATATTATAATATCAAGTATAAAATCTAAATAGGTAAAACATTTCCAAAATAATTTTTAAAGAATTCAGAAAAAAACTTTGTTTTTGTTGATATTGGAAGTTGTCCTTGCTAACAAATTAATATATTTCTTAATTAATTTATACTCAGCATAGACAATCTAGTATAGAAAATTTGTAATATCTCATATTATAGTTAATAGTCTATTACAAAGACCATACCTGTCTCCACTCTATCCCATTCAGTTGTCCACATCAGTTTAACAACTGGAAGACCTGTGTCAGATTTCAACAAAAAGTGACGTATTTTTTTTTCATATTTTATTTATTTTTTAATGACAGTTTACATTCAATATTATTTTGTATTAGTTTCAATGTACATGATAGTAGTCAGATAATCATACAATTTACAAAGTGATCCCCCAATATTTCAAGTACCCACCTGGCACCATAGATAACAGTGCTGACTGTATGTCTTCCTTATGCTGTACTATACATCCCCATACCTATTTTGTAACTATCAATTTGTACTTCTTAATCACTTCTCCCTTTCACCTAGTCTCCTAACCCCCTCCCTCTGGTAACCATCAGTCTGTTCTCTGTATCTATGAGCCTGTTTCTGTTTTGTTTATCCATTTATTCTATTTATATTCTACATACAAGTGAAATTATATGGTATTATTATTCCATCTCTGACTTATTCTACTTAGCATTAAGACCCTCTAGGTCTATCCTGTCAGATGTGGTAAGATTTCATTCTTTTCTATGGCTTAGTAATATTCCATTATATATATATATATATACTAGAGGCCCAATGCAGGAAATTCATGCATGGGAAAGTGTGTCCCTCAGCCCAGCCTCAAATCTCTCCAATCTGGGACCCTTAGAAGGATGTCTGAATGTGCATTTAGTCCCGATCCCAATAGGATCGGGCCTCAATGGGCAGTCAGACATCCCTCTCACAATCCAGGATTGCTGGCTCCCAACTGCTTGCCTACCTGCGTTCCTAATTGTCCCTAATCACTTCTGCATGCCAGCCTGATCACCCACTAACCACTCCACTAACAGCCTGATTGCCCCTAACTTCCCTTCCCTATAGGACTGGTCGCCTCTAACTGCCCTCCCCTGCAGGCCTGGATCCCCCCAACTGCCTTTCCCTGCAGACCTGATCACCCACAACTGCCTTCCCTTGCAGACCTGATACCTCCCAACTACCCTCCCCTGCTGGACATCTTCTGATGGCCATCTTGTGTCCACATGGGGGCAGCCATCTTGTGTGTTGGAGTGACAGTCCATTTGTATATTACTCTTTTATTAGATAGGATAGAGGCCTGGTGCATGGGTGGGGGCTGGCTGGTTTGCCCTGAAGGGTGTCCCAGATCAGGGTGGGGGTTCTCTTGGGGCATGGGGTGGCCTGGGTGAGGGGCCTGTAGTGGTTTGCAGGCCAGCCACACCCCTGGTGACTCAAGCGGAGGCTCTGGTATCTGGGATTTAATTATCTTCTATAATTGAAACTTTGTAGCCATGAGTAGAGGCCAAGGCAGGCCAGAGCTGCAGAAACTTGGCTTCTTCCATTGCCCGAGGCAACTCAAGTCTCCTGTTCTCTCAAACTCCATGGCCGCCGACATTTTTGTAGGGATTTATTTATCTTCTATAATTGAAACTTTATAGCCTTGAGTGGAGGCCTGGGCCAGCCAGGGTGTGCAAAAAGCTTGGCTTCCTCCATTACCAGGAAAAACCAAGCCTCCTGCTTGCTCTGTGGCCGTGGCCATCTTGGTCAGGTTAATTTGCATACTCACTCCTGATTGGCTCATGGGCATGACTTGTGGGTATAGCAGAGTATGGTTGATTTGCATATTACTCTTTTATTAGAAGGATATATAAATATATATATATTTACACACACACACACACACACACACACACACACACACCTACTAGAGATCTGAGCTACAAAATTTGTGCATTTGAGCAAGGGGCTCACCCCACACAGACCTGGTTGGGCCTCGCAGACCTGGCTTCATCTGGAAGATCATCCAGACAGTCATCTGGAAGGTTGTCCAGGCAGTCATTCTGCTGTTCAGTCTACTTAGCATATTAGCTCTTTATTAGATAGGATAAAAAAGTAATATGCAAATTGACTGTACTTCTGCTATACCCACAAGCCATGCCTGCAAGTCATGCCCACCAGCCAATCAGGGTGAGTATGGAAACTAACCCAACCAAGATGGCTACGGCTACAGAGAGAGCAAGAGGGAGGCTTGGGTTTCCCCTGGCAATGTAGGAAGCCAAGCCCAGGCCTCTACTTAAGGCAACAAAGTATCAATGGCTGTGCAAGCAGAAGGCTTGGCTCCACCCCAGGCTATAAAGTTTCAATTGTAAAAGATAAATAAAGCCCAGATACCAGGGCCTCCGCTTAGGTCGCCAGGGGGCATGGCTGGCCTGAAAACCATCACAGGCCCCTCACCCAGGCCACTCCACGCCCCAAGGGAACACCCACCCTGATCCAGGACACCCTTCAGGGCAAACCAGCTGGTCCATACCCCCATCAGGCCTCTATCCTATCTAATAAAAGAGTAATATGCAAATTGACCATCACTTCAACACACAAGATGACTGCCCCCATGTGGTCAAAAAATCCTACCCCATGTGGACACAAGATGGCCACCACAAGATGGCCAGCAAGGGAGGGCAGTTGTGGGAAATCAGGACAACAGAGGAGGGAAGTTGGGGCAACCGGGTCTGCAAGGAAGAGCAGTTGTGGGGGGACTAGGCCTGCAGGGGAGGGCAGTTAGAAGTGACCAGGCCAGCAGGGGAGGGCAGTTAGGGGCAAATAGGCTGGCAGGGGAGCAGTTAGGCATGAATCAGGCTGGTAGGGGAGTGGTTAGAGGGTGATCAGGCTGGCAGCTAGAAATGGTTAGGGGCAATCAGGAAGGCAGGTAGGTGAGCATTTGGAGCCAGCAAGCCTTTTTAGGCCTGATCCAGGATTGGGCCTAAACGGGCAGTCAGAATCCCTCAAGGGGTCCCAGATTGGAGAGGGAGCAGGCTGGGCTGAAGGACACACCTGACCACCCCCCACCATGCACAAATTTTGTGCACTGGGCCTCTAGTGTGTGTGTGTATGTATGTGTGTGTGTGTGTGTGTGTGTGTGTGTGTATAAATATATATATGTATCTGTATATATACTGTATCCTATATATATATATACCACTGACTTTTTATTTACTTGTCTGTTATTGATGGGCACATGGGTTGCACCATATCTTGGCTATCTATACATATAAAAGCCTACACGACTGGCTGACCAGCCATCTGTAGCTATGATGCACAATGACCACCTGGGGGCAGACACTCAATGCACAGGCATGGAAACATGGAACAGACTGATGAATCTGTTCCAGGGAAGGGAAAAAAGATAGGGCAGGAAGAGATTAACCAAAGATCTTATATGTATACTAGAGGCCCGATGCATAGATACATGCAGTGGTGGGGTCCCTCAGCCTGGTCTGTGGCCTTTGGGCCAAAACCAACTCTCTGACATCTCCCAAGGGGTCCTGGATTGCGAGAGGGCACAGACCAGGCCAAGGGACCCCACTGGTGCATGAATTCATGCACCAGGCCTCTAGGAGTAAATAATGCTGCAATGAACATATGGTGCATATATCTTTTCCAA
The DNA here is from genome assembly GCA_011751065.1 of Lasiurus cinereus. NCBI lineage: Eukaryota > Metazoa > Chordata > Mammalia > Chiroptera > Vespertilionidae > Lasiurus > Lasiurus cinereus. The sequence goes on from JAAGEH010000311.1 coordinate 25,264,026, forward strand.
TTAGTGTTTCTGGATTCTTCAGATAAATCTCCAGAAGTAGAATCACTAGGTCATTGGCAGTTCCATTTTTCATTTTTTGAGGAACTCCACACTATTTTCCACAGTGGCTACAGCAGTCTGTATTCACACCAACAATGCAACAGAGTTACCTTTTCTCCACGTTTTCTCCAACACTTCTTTGTCAATTTATTAATGATAACCATTCTGATAGGTGTGAGGTGATATCTCATTGTGGTTTTAATTTACATTTCTCTGATGATTAGTAACATTGAAAACATCTTTTTATATGCATATTGGCCATCTTTATGTCCTCTTTGGAGAAGGGTCTGTTCAAGTCCTCTGCCCATTTTTAATCAGATTGTTTGGGTATTTTTGCTGTTGAGTTTTATAAGTTCTTTATAAATTTTAGATATTAACCTCTTATCAGACGTACTATTAAAGAATATCTTCTCTCATTCAGTATGTTGCATTTTCTTTTTGTTAATGATATCCTTTGCTGTGCAAAACTTTTTAGTTTGATGTAGTTCCATTTGTTTATTTTTTTTCTTAGTTTCCCCTGCCCAAGGAGATATATCAGAAAAAAAAATACTGCTAAGAAAAATGTCAGAGATTTTAGTCCCTATTTTTCTTCAGAATTACATATAAGTATTTAATCTATTTTGAATTTAATCTTGTATATGAAACTGGAGGCCCCGTGCACAAATTCATGCTTGGGGGGGGTCCCTTGGCCTGGCCAGCAATCGGCCCCATTGGGGCCGATTGGGACTGGCCACGGGGAGGACTCACAGGAGGTCGGCCTGCTGTGGCAGGTTGACTGTAGGAGTTCACTGACCAGCAGGGGGCAGCTCCTGCATTGAGCATCTGCCCCCTGGTGGTCAGTGCACATCATAGCGACTGGTTGACCAGCTATAACAGTCACTTAGGCTTTTATATAGAGGCCCAATGCATGAAATTCTGTAAGGGGCTCACCCCTTGCAGCCCTCACTTCATCTGGAAGGTCATCCGGACAGCTGTTTTGCTGTTCGATCTAATTAGCATATTATCTCTTTATTATATAAGATAAGAAAGTGGTCTAGTTTCATTTTGTTGCATGTACCTGTCAATTTTCCCAATACCATTTACTATATAGACTGTTTTTACTCTATGGTATGTTCTTCCCTCCTTTGTCACATATTAATTGAACATATAAGTATTGGTTTATTTCTGGGCTCTCAAATCTGTTCAATTGATTTATGTGTCTGTTTTAATATCAGATTCATGCTATTTTGATAATGATAGCCTTGTAGTATAGATACATATCATGTAGCATGATAATTTCCAATGTTCTTTCTCAAGATTGCTGGGGCTATTTGGGTTCTTTTATAGTTCCATATAAATTTTTTGATTACTTGTTTTACTTCTGTGAATTATGTCACCAGTATTTTGATAGGAATTACATTAAACCTATGATTGCTTTGGATAGTATGGACATTATAGTGATGTTAATTCTCCCTACCCATGAGCATGTTATATGCTTCCATTTGTTTATATAACTTCAATTATTTTTCTTCAGTGCCTCACAATTTTCTGAATATAAGTCCTTTACCTCATTGGTTACATTTATTCCTAGGCATTTTTTAATGCAATTGTAAATGGAATTGTTTCCTTGATAGTTCATTATTGGTGTATAAAATGCAATCAATTTATGAATATTTATTTTGTATCTTGCTACTTTAGTAAATTCACTTATCTGTCCTATTAGGTTTTGATGGAATCTTTAGAGTTCTCTATATCTAGTATCATGTCATCTACAAATAATAACACTTTTAATTCTTCTTTTCCAATTTGGATGGTACCTAATACTAAAGGGAGCAATTCAACAAGAGAATATAACTCTGGTAAACACATATGCACCAAATACAGGAACATTCAAATATATATTTAAAAAAAAAAACTTCTGGAAGATATCAAGGGAGAGATCAACAGCAACACAATCATAGGAGGGGACTATAATACCCCATTGACACCACTGGATAAATCTTCTAAACAAAAAATCAGTAAAGAAACAGCAAACCTAAATGACTCACTAGGTCAGATGAAACTAATTAACATCTTCAGAACATTTCACCCAGAATATACGTTCTTCTCAAGTGCACACAGGACATTTTCAAAAATAAGCCACATATTGGGACACAGGCAAAGTTTCTTCAAATTCAAGAAAACAGAAATCATATCAAGAATCTTCTCAGATCACATGGCAGAAAATTAGAAATAAGCTACAATGAAAAAAAAATCAAACACTTGGAGGTTAAATAGCATTCCATTAAACAATGATTGGGTTACCAAAGAGATCAAAGAAGGAATAAAAAGCAACCTGGAACAAATGACAATGAAAACATAACAATCCAAAATCTATGGGACACAATTTAAAGGAATCCTGAGAGGAAAGTTCATAGCTCTGCAGAATTACCTCAAAAAAAAATGGTAATACAGTATCTAACCCTACATCTTAAATAAGTAGAAAGAAGAGAGCAACAAGAAAACCCCAGAATAAGCAAAAGGAAGGATATAATAAAGATCAAAGCCAAAATAAATGACATAGAGACCAAAAAAAAAAAAAAATACAAAAGATCAATAAAACCAAGAGCTGGTTCTTTGAAAGGATAAACAAGATTAATGAACCTCTACCCAGGCTCACCAAGAAGCAAAGAGAGAGGATCCAAATAAACAAAATCAGAAATGAAAAAGGTGAAGTAACAGCCAACCCCACAGACATACAAAGGATTGTAAAATATATATACAAACAAATCTACTCGAACAAACAGGACAATCTAGATGAAAGGGACATAGTCTTCAAAAAATTCAAGCTTGCAAAGCTCAACCAGGAAGAATCAAAAAACTTTAACAGGCTAATAACTACTGATGAAATTGAAGCAGTGATCAAATAAAAGCCCTGATCTGGATGGCTTCACAGGGGAGTTTTAACAAACATTCAAAAAAGCACTAAAACCTAACCTCAGACTATTCCAAAAAATTCATGAGGAAGGCACACTTCCAACCTCTTTCTATGAAGTCAGCATTACCTAATCCCAAAACCAGATAAAGACACTACAAAAAAAAGAGAATTGCAGGCCAATATCCCTGATGAACATAGATGTTAAATCCTCAACAAAGTTCTAACAAATCAGATCTACCATTACATTAACCAAGTGGGATATATCCCAGGGATGGAAAGTGGTACAGTAGCTGCAAATCAATAAATGTGATACAAAAATTTATCACATAAACAAATTGAGAGATAAAAGTCACATAATAATATAAATTCATGCAAAAAAAGCATTTGACAAAATCCAATACCCATTCCTAATAAAAACTCTCAGCAAAGTGGGAATAGAGGGATCATACCTCAACATAATAAAAGACTTATAAGACAAACCTACAGCCAACATTATACTGTACTCAATGGGAAAAAACTAAAACAATTTCCCCTAAGTATAGGAGTAAGACAGGGAAGCCCACTTTCACTACTTCTGTTTGATAGAGTGTTGGAAGTGCTAGCCATCGTGATCAGACAATAAAAAGAAATAAAAGGCATCCAAATTGGAAAAGAAGAAAACTGTCATTATTTGCAGATGACATGATATTATAAAAAACTCTAAAAATTCCATAAAAAAAACTAGTAGACTTAATAAATGAATTTGGCAATGTAGCAGGATACAAAATTAACACCTAGAAATCTATGGCTTTTTTGTACACCAATAATGAATGCACAGAAAGAGAAACTTAAAAAAAATACACTACCATTGCAACAACAACAAAAAAATTAAGATACCTAGGAATAAACTTAATTAAGAAGGTAAAAGACCTTTACTCAGAAAACTACAGAACATTGAAAAAAGAGGTAGAGGAAGACATAAACAAATGGAAGGAAATACCGTGATCATGGATTGGTAGAATCAACTTCATTAAAATGTCCATATTACACAAAGCAATTTATAGATTCAATGCAATCATCATTAAAATACCAAGGATTTGGCATATTTCATAGACCTAGAACAAACTTTCCAAAAATTCATATGGAATAAAAAAGACCCTAAATAGCTACAGCAATCTGACAAAATAAAATAATACAGTTGGAGGGATCCAATACCAGATATCAAGCTATATTCCAGATATAAAGTCACTGTCCTCAAAACTGCTTGGTACTGGCACAACAGACATATAGACCAATGGAACAGAACAGAAAACAAAGAAATCGACCCAAGCCATTATGTTCAATTAATACTTGGCAAATGAGGCAAGAGCATACAATGGAGTCAAGACAGTCTCTTCAACAAAAGGTATTGGAAAAATTGTACAGATACATGCAAAAAAAAAAGAAGAAGAAAGAAAGAAACCAGACCACCAATTTGCGCCATACACAAAAACTCAAAATAAATAAAGGATTTAAACATAAGATGGGAAACCATAAAAATCTTAGAAAAATCCATAGGCAGCAAAATATCAGACATATGTCATAGCAATACCTTTACTGATATAGTCTTAGAAGAGTGGAAACTAAGGAGAAAATAAACAAATGGGACTACCTCAAAATAAAAAGCTTCTGCAGAGCAAAATAAACCATCAACAAAACAACAAGAAAGCCCACTGCATGGGAGAATATATTTGCCAATATTAGATCTAACAAGGATTTAACGTCCAAAATTCATAGGGAACTCATACAACTTATCAAAAGGAAAATAAACAATTAATCAAAAATGGGTAAAGGGCCTAAATAGACACTTTTTGAAAAAGGACATACAGAAGGCCAAGAGACATATGAAAACATGCTCAAAGTCACTAATCATCCAAGAGATACAAATCAAAACAACAATGAGGTACCATCTCACATAGTCAGAATGGCTATCATCAACAAATCAATGACAAAAAGTGCTGGAAAGAATGCAGAGAAAAAGGAACCCCCCTGCACTGCTGATGGGAATGCAGACTGATGCAGCCACTGTGGAGAACAGTATGGAGTTTCCTCAAAAACATTAAAAATAGAACTACCAATTGATCCAGTAATCCCACTTCTAATAATATATCCCAAGAAATCAGAAACACCAATCAAAAAGAATATATGCACCCCTATGTTCATAGCAGCATAATTTACAATAGCTAAGATGTGGAAACAGCCTAAGTGCCCATCAGCAGATAAGTGGATTAAAAAACTGTGGTACATCTGTACAATGGAATATTGCCCTGCTGTAAAAAAGAAGGAACTCTTACCATTTGCAGCAGCATGAATGGATCTGAAGAGCATTATCCTAAGTGAAATAAGCCAGAGAAAGCTAAATATCACATGATCTCACTCATTTGTGGAATATAATGAACATAAACTGATGAACAAAAATAGATCCAGAGACATCAAAGTATCGAATAGACTGTTCAACCTCAGAGGGAAGGCTGGTGTGGGGAGAAGAAGGGCGGGTAGACAGAAAGAGATCAACCAAAGGACTTGTATGCATGCATATAAGCATAACCTATGGACACAGACAGTAGAGTGGTGAGGGCACCTGCTGGGGTGAGAACAGCCAGGAGAGGTCAGTGGGGAAAAATGGAGACATATGTAATTCCTTTAATAGTAAATAATTAAAAATATATATATTAGCTGCTTTTAAATGATAATATTAAACATGAATTTAAGATAGTAATGCCAAATTTAAATTATTTGAATGGGCTTTATGAAACTATCAATGCATTTAAATGCATGATTTCAAGTCGGTCCTCTTTGTATATTTAAGTAAAAGAATAAAGATAATAATACATTCACTCTTTAATACCTTCCTTGATAACCAAACCTGATATCAAAACTTAAAATCTAGTACAGTAGAAAAGACTGAACAAATCTAGAATGGACTGTAGGTATTATTTCTAACAATCTCCATGTTTTTCACTTGTAAGAAAACTAAAATCTGAGAGTAAAATGACCTCAAACAGCTATAGGGCTAGAATGTAGTCATGTTGTAGAGCATGGAGAATTCCAAGGCCCCAAAGGCTAGCTCAGCACAGTTCCCAAAACATCAAGCTTCTTTCTAACACCCGATGTGTTTCATTGCATGGTCACTTTTTCAATACATGTAGAAAATACAGTCCATGATGCAAATTATGATGTGACCTAATGTGAATATGAAACTAGTGTGTTTAGTCCCTGGAAAACAGTTACCATAAAAATAAATCTCAGTGGTTTAAATTATTCAGAGTACACTATACTCTTTGTCATCAAATTATCTTTATATTATTTCATTTTATTCTTAAATCTGCCCTATAAAAGAAGATGGATACATCTTATTTATTGCATTTTAGAGGAGAAATTGAGAGTCAGACAAGTACATTTCCAACGCTAATGCTGAGACAAAAATTCTTGGATTTCTGGTCAAGAATATTTTTTATTCTTCTTTACATTATGATGGTTTTAAGCTATAAAGTTATTACCCTCTATCTATCATTAATAGATAGTAAAAGTGTAAAAACAGAACCATTCAAGTCAATGAACATTTTTATGTACACAAAATTAAGTGTGCATCACAGGATATATATGTTATCAACAGTTTGACCTCTGAGAAAAGGTCACAATCATTGTTAACTTTATATTATTTTAAAATATAAATTGACAAAAATTTAATTTCTACAATGCACTATTCAAATTAAACTTAAGGTTACAATTAACTAGGAATAAAAATATTTAAAATGTGTCATTAACTTAAGTATCTAAATTTAACCAATTATTTCTTAAGACTCAAAAATCCCTACATATTTGGATGCAACTCATATATCTCACAAGTAATCATAAGATTCTAAGTTGAACTTTTAAAATGACCTTCACTTTAAAGTGGCCCAGTTTAAAGATATCCCAAAGTGTTGCTACGTGGAGTAAAACAAATTCTATTGACTGTGCTTCCACACAGTTCTAATGATGTACAGCATTATCAACTACCCACCCTGGTCAGATAATACCTTTCCCAAGGCACTAGGGCAATAAAGATTTGCCTAAGCCAGGCTGTCAGGATTGTAAATCCTCTCCTAGAAAAGCAGTTCACCCTTTGGCCAGGATTAGGAGCAAAACGGGCTTCCTTAGGTAGAGGGCACCTTCAGGGTGTGGTGCTCACATCGTTATGAGCCCTGGGCAAGGGTACAGCCTGTCTCTAAACTCCTTCCAGGTGCCAACCAGAGCTGTGCCTGGAACTTGTTAGAAAGGCAGATGACATGATCATGGCAGGAAACTGGGAGAGTGTGACTGAGGTTATGAGGTCCAGTTAGATTAGTGCAACTCTAGGTTAAGGTTATAAGAGGCAACTAGCATAGTAAAAAGAACATGTCATTTTAAAATTGGACAGGTCTGAACTTATTTCTGAATTTCTTTGCCACCAGCATGACTTAAAGCAAGTGTTACCCTCTTTATGTAATTAAATTTCTTAGAAATTTCTTAGGAAAGTTGATTAATTTTTTATGCCTCAGTTTCCTCATCTGTAGAATGAGATAATATCTTGAGGGTTGTTGCAAGTTAAATGAAGTAGTATATGTAAAGCCCTTAGAAAAGTATCAGGCATACATAAGCCCTGTTTTAATGTTAGCTATTTTTTATTATTAAATTCATTGGGATGATATTGGTTAATAAGATTACATATGTTTCAAGTGTACAATACTATAATACATCATCTATATATTGCTCATCACCCAATAACTAGTGTTAGTTATTCTTATTTATTACTCTCTCTCTGAATCTCAATTTCTTCATCTGGGAACAGGGGATAATGCCTTCCATGGCTGTTTTGAGGATTATGTGAAAATTCAATACTTACTCTATAAATGGTTCTGCTTTTGTTGTTTTAGTCTATGAAAATTAGTTTTCCATGTTGGATCACATATGTTCACACTAACTGAAAGAAAAAGGTGAGCTGGATCTTTCTCTTTTTTTTTATCAGCACAGAAGTCTTTATTTTCTCCCACTTATCATGCCATGAATTCACAGGGAATGGGTCCCAGCAGCTCAGGCTCCTTTCCATTGGCTCTACAAAGTGTGCTTCTCTGGGTGGAGCAGGCTGATGCTTCAGTTGAACCCAGATACCTTTCTCTTTGGCTTCCTTCTTTTTCTGGTCATTTTCCTTCAGGAAGCTATCTCAGCTCTTAGAGGGCCTGATATGCTCAATATGTACATTAATTCTCTTGGCAAGAATCTTGCCCTTAACTTGCTTGTTCACAACAATGCCCACTGCATGCTGGGTGACATTGTAGAGTCCCAGTTTTTGCCATGATAACATTTGTGGGGCCTTCCTTTTTGAACAGTGCCCAAAATATCACCTTTCTTGTAGATTGACATGTATGTAGCCAAAGAAACAACTCTATGTTTTCTAAAAGGCCTAGAGAAGGTATAGCGGGTGCCTCTCCCCTTTCCCTTTGTGTTAGTCATTTTGGCGAATTAGTCTGTGGAATCACGGTCATAGGGAGCCACTGGCAGGGCCAACCTGGAAGATGGTGATTCCGGCTGAAAAGAAGGTGGATCTTTCTATAAATACAAGTCTGGAATTTAACACTAATTCAACCTAAGGTTGTCCACATAGTAGAAAATATTATTCTTGAAGTAAATCTATCACTGAAATTAAGTTACATTAAAAAGTTCTTTCATGCCTTAACTGGTTTGGCTCAGTGGATAGAGCGTTGGCCTGCGGACTGAAGAGTCCCAGGTTCAATTCAAGTCAAGGACATATATCTTGGTTGTGGGCACATCCCCGGTGGGGAGTGTGCAGAAGGCAGCTGATCGATGTTTCTCTCTCATTAATGTTTCTAACTCTCTATCCTTCTCCCTTCCTCTCTGTGAAAAATCAATATATATATTTAAAGGTCATTCATGTCTGGCCAATGTGGCTCAGGGGTTGAGTATCGAGCCATAAAACAAGAGATGACCAGTTCACTTCCAGATCAGGATACATGCCTGGGTTGTGGTCTCCATCCCTAGTAGGGGCATGCAGGAAGCAGCTGATCGATGATGTTTCTATCTTTCTATTCCTTTCCCGTCCTTTCTAAAAATAATAATAATAATAAAATTTTTAAAAAGGTCCTTCGCACAGGTGATAAAATAGGTATAAAACTCAATGTCAGAAGCACACTCAGATTATTCAGTTTTAAGATCTCTAGAATAATAAAGGCATTCCATATACCAATTCTTCTCTTTGCCATTCTGCTGCTAATATTTTATTCATGATAGTTTGTCAAAATTAAACCTTCAGATAAGACTGTAAGACATTCTTCAGGTTGGACAGAGATAAGTAAAAACAGACCTGGTCTGCAAACTTGCTGATTGCTTTTCTATAAGAGACCAGCACCCACATCGCCCAGGCTGAAGCAATGATTTGACCGGGGGCAAATATGAGGGATCAAGACTCCAGGGAGGCAAGGGAGGTACTCACCTTAGGTGCAGAAACTTCAATAACTAAGATAAATAATACTATAATGCAATATTTTCTTAGAAAAATCAAAACTCATGCCAAAATTTTATGAGAAAATTTTCAAGTAAAGTTAATGAATCTGTTTTCAATGGCTTCAGTTAACATATTACCTCAAACTTACTTGCTTGAAACAACACAGTTTATTATCTTATACAATTCTCTGGACCACAAGTGTGACATGGATCTCACTGGGCTAAAATAAAGATGTCAGCAGGGATGTTTTCCTTCTGGGGGCTCCAGTTCCTTGCCTTTCCCAGCCTGTGTTCCTTCCTGCATGACCCCTTCTTCTATCATCAAAGCCCCCAGTGCTAGATTGAATCCTTATCACAGTGCATCATTCTAACCTACCTCTCTCTTCCACTTTTAAGGGCCCTTGTGATTACCCACATAATTGGACCCATTCATTAATCCAATATAATCTCTCTATATCCAGGTCCTTAATCACATCTGCAGTCTTTTTGGTCATGTAAAATAGCCTCACAGGTCCCAGGGGTCGAATCTGGGACATCCTTGGGGAACATTATTCTGCTTACCACAGAGAAGTTCTTCCCTGTTCTTGTAGGACCCTGCCTCACTTACCACACCTGAATCCTGGCCCTACCACATTGCTAATTGACAAGTTGTGATTATTTTAGTCCTGAATTTTCTGTATTTGTAGCATTCTATTCACAATAGTGTTATAAAATCTAGAGAGGTCACTAGGTAAAGCTATTCTGAAAGCAGCCCATAAGCACACATGTAATCCAAAAAAAAAAACCCACAAAACAAGCATGATCCATAATTTGTTTATATGCAAAGGCAGAAGTATTTCAGTATTTGGAAGCCGCTAAAAAGCTAAAACTCATCTCTATTAACATTAATGATTTTTTTTCTCTATGTAGTAATTAACATATGGTTATTCTAAAATTTTTACTCTATTATTTTTATTTTACTCCTAATTTATTTCAAATGCTGCAAACATTTCATTGGAAAGTTATGCTTTTTTGCTCTCAATTTTTAGCTGGATTAAAGCACCAGACCTTTCTTTTGCAGGACCCTGGGTACTCTAGGATTGCTTTCTGTTTACACCAAGTGAAGCTTACTGGTACCTTTCCTGATAACTCTGAGCATATAGGCACCTTCTCCAAGCCTCATGTTGGAGTTTCCATCCAGATCTTACCCAGTATTTGTGAGTTTCTGAGCGCAGGGACTATCTTATTTGTCTTTTGACATAAAGTAGATGTCAGATGATTTTGAAAATGTTATAACATAGAGTTTTTATATAATAAAATTAAAACCCAAGGAAGTAAGTACTGTTCTTATATCCCAGGCAAGTGGAGTGAGTTGCCCAATGTTACTTGAGATATGAGCCCAGCTCTATCATGTTCTAAGGTTCCTGTTCTTTTCACCTATCTCCACCCCAGTTCATCATTATTATGGATAATCAAATACAAGATGAAATCAAGAGATATCTCTCAGATTCCAAACCATTTATCTGTCATGAGAGTCTTTGAAGAAGATGAGAAATACAATGACCAGAGCACAACACATCAGGAGATCAAGAGAGACTCCTTTTTACACACACACATACACACACACGTGCGTGCGCGCACACACACACACACACACACACATACACACACGATTTTGCTACTAAAATATCATCATTAAAACTCTGTTAGAGAATTGAGCATGCCAATTCCTGAAGATGTATTAACAAGCTCATTTCTGATCAAAGGAACAAAATTTTGCTTGCTATCAAAGCGTTCAGGGACGCTGAGAGCAAGACATCTGCTTCATAAATAGTATCCTTGCCAATCGTCAACCAGGCCAATTAAATTAAGATGGTCTCTTTTACCCCAACAGATCTGGTTTCAAACACATCATACAAGTTATATCCAGAATGGTATGCTAAGAGACCATTTATACACATTCATCTGAGAGCCTTCTTTTGCAATCCTTTCCTATGACGGAAATTCCCATCATTGCCCTAAATTATTCGACATTTTTATTTGTGCATGAAAGAAGCAGATTCCTCCTCTTCATGCCTGTAGCCAAGACGGCTAGTGCCAGCACTCAGATCAGCAGGTGCAGCTCCCAGCATTCTCTTGGTGCTGGCTGCAGCATCAAGAGAAAAGCCTGCAGTAATCACTTTGAGGGCAGGACATCATGGGCTCTCCCCACAGAGCACCCGCCAGCAGCTTCAAACTGCCGTGTAGAGGTCAGTGAGAGATCTAGGGCTGTGGGCCTTCCTGCCAAATCAGAGTTCACTCAAGGGTGCACATTGCTCCACAGGCCAAGTGTGACTCTGGAGACACAGTCTTTAGACATTTCCCTTGTGGCTGATTTTTTCTCTTGAGCCCCAACATTCCTCTAATTTTTGCTTTCCCCAGCTAAGATCCTGACAACAAACTGGTCAAATGCCATCTCATAAACACTAAGTAAGACAAAATAAAGAACATTTGTTTTTAGAGAATAATAGTGAGGTTGTTAACAAATTATAACATCCTATTCACCTATATAGAACTTGCCTAAACAGGTTTTTCTTAATAAATCATTACATTAAGACTCTGGCCTTACCAAGAAATATTCCTTTTTAAATGGTAATCAGGAGACATAAATATTAATTTTTATTCAATTGACACCACTGTTTCTCAAATTTAATTAAGCATCAGAATCATTCAGAAAATTTCTAAAAGTGTGGATTCTTGGACCTCCACCAAAATCTAATGAATCAGGGAAGTACATGAATTTCTGAGTTTTTACCAGGATCATGATTATTGGACAAGTTTAGGCAACACTGAATTAGGCAAATCATTTTTGTGTTCTGTTATATGCGTAGCTTTGCATTGGACCCTGTAGCTAATAAAAAGATGAGAAGACACTGCTCGTATTCAGGAATGATTTCAAATTTAGTAAGAGAAATCAGACAAGAAAAATATATGCAATAAGGCATAATATAAGAAGTGTCATAAGAATGTTCTACCGAAATTGATCTAGGAAAGAAGAAGTTACATCACGTCATGAGGAAAGTAAGGAAAAGCTTTAAAGAACATCTTCCATTTGAGATGGACTTTTCAAAAGTATAATCTTCTTAAATAGATTTTTATTGATTTCAGAGAGGGAGGGAGAGATTAAACTTCATTGATGAGAGAGGATCATTGATTGGCTGCCTCCTGCATGCCCTGCACTGAGGATCAAGTGTGTGATCCAGGCATGTGCCCTTGACCAGAATTAAACTCAGGACCCTTTAGTCCACAGGCTGACACTCTAGCCACTGAGACAAACCAGCTAGGGCCAACAGTATAATTTTGATGAGAATTAGAAAATCCAAAAGCACGAAGACATAAAACCCACTACATGAATGAGGAAAGGTGAGGGACAGTGTTTGATGATAGTACAGGGAGTAGCCAGCAGGAAGGCCTAAAATTTAAACCAGTGCCCAATTGAGAGACCATTGAATGTTTCACAGTGTGATGTATATTTAACTTCATGAGAGATGGGATCAATGAACTAAGACACGGAGTCAGCTGGTGATGTGCCCCACACAGTACAGCAGTCAGAGCCTCAAAGAAAAGAAGAGGGCTTTGACAATTAGTTAAAATTATTCTGAGGATTCAACCTGAAAAATATGAGATACCAGGCTTTAAATTCAAATCAAATCCCTCTCTTCCCCCCTTTGTTCCCTTTCTTCCTTTCTTCCTTCCTTCCTTCTTTCCTTCCTTCCTTCCTTCCTTCCTTCCTCCTTCCTTCCTTCCTTCCATTTCTAATATGTATATAATTTCTACGTACATGATAGACAGCATGTAATGTTTGGCCATTCAAAAAGCTCAAAATACTACACAAACTCTGGGAATTTGGTGTATTTGACAACATAAACTGTCTAAATTAAGACTTATAGAGGTATATATTGTCCACCAAAAGATGCACCTAAATCTACAGAAGTCAAATAAATAAATTTTGTCATCCTTCTGCCAACATTTGACTTGCTCAAGTGAAAATAAAATTACCTTTTCTAGGCATATTTGCAGCACAGAAAAAGGAAGGAGCTTTTTTCCTGATATATTTATGTAAATATTAATCCACAGCTTTTGATAAAGAAAACTACAGCATATGCTTAAGCAAACATGCACATATGTTTTTGAAAAGTATTTTAAATACAAGCAGCTTTGCGGAAATTCTCAAGAATCATTCCAAACGTTAGCAATTATATTCTCAAAGGAAAGATTGGTGTCTATAAATGAAATAAATGCAGGAAATTTTTTTAGTACTTGTGATTGTGCAACACAGATGTCAAGATATGTTTATACGAAGAGCTGGGAAAATAAGCACAGCACTAGGCCAGGGACCCAAAAGAAAGCAAGAAAGCCAAGCAGGAAAAGAAGAGGTCAGAAAAAATCGTGCATTACTCTCTCTTTTCCTTGCTATTCCCTTTCAATATGAGTTTACTGAAGCATTGTTTGCATGAGAGCTCAGTGCTTGGGCAGTTCTACATTTAAAAATAAGAAGGGGACAGGGAATCATAACAATTTCCATTTGTTACACATCTATTTTGTGCTAGAACATCTGCTAGACTCTTTACATTTGTTATCCTGCAAAAGTAGACAAGCCTTATTATCCACAGAAAAGATTTAAAAAATTATCCAAGGTTATAGAACCTGTAATAATAGTATCTAATTTGTTGGGCTATTATGAGAATGAAAATGGGTTAAAACATGCAACATATTTAAAACAGTGCCTGACATGCAGTACGTAAATACAAGCTATTATTATTATGACATGAGAAGACCAATATTTATCTCACTTTTTTAAAATTATAACTTATTACAGTAAAATGTTTTCCACTTCCATATTCTTCTCACATTCCTAGTGTTATTGATTCAGAGAGCACCGTTTCTCGGTGAGTTTATACTTATAATCAATAATATAATCTAAAACTCAAAAGATATCAAAGCAAAACTATGGGGATGGGAGGCTTTCCTGTGATTTATTGGCAGAGTAAATAAATCATATAATGCCATTTGCAAGTTCCACCTGCTTTATTTGTAAAGTTGTGCAATGTGTGCCTAATCGCACAGACAGATTTATAAGGGATATCGCTGTCTTTGTATATTTAAATGTGTCACAGCCAAGTGAAGGCCTCGTTGTCTCCTCCCCTTGGAGGACAGAGAACAGATTTCAGAAAACCTCAGCCAGATTTTCTTACTAAATTCTTTTGTTTCAAAAAATGTAGTTTTCTCTTAAAATGAAAGTTGTCTATGTCAACATGCAATGGGTTTATTATTATTTTAAAATAAATCTAAAGATACATTTTTAAATTTCTTAGTTTTAATTTATAATATTTAATATAGAATATCAGTAGATACAGCCCACAAAAAAGCAAGAGATCTCCGGGGAATTTCAATAACTTTTAAGACTGTAAAGAGGTTTGGAGACAAAAAGTTTGAGAACCGCCAAAACCGGTTTGGCTCAGTGGATAGAGCATCAGCCTGTGGATTGAAAGGTCCCAGGTTCGATTCCGGTCAAGGGCACGTACCCTGGTTGCGGGCACATCCCCAGTGGGAGGAGTGCAAGAGACAGCTGACTGATGTTTCTCATCGATGTTTCTAACTCTCTATTCCTTTCCCTTCCTCTCTGTAAAAAATCAATAAAATATATATATTTTTTAAATGTTTGAGAACCTCTGCTCCTGATGTTGTTGTTATGGGTACTTCTTGTGGGTAAACTGAGACTTGGCTGTACCCAACCATAGTAGCACCACTGGATCCTACCTGGTATGGGGTAAGAATGTGTGTATGCATGCACACTTTGTGTGTCCCGTTGTGAAACCAGCCTGGGCATGTGTGAAGCAAATGTGAAAATGAGTCCCTGTATCCCAATGTACTGAGCTTCATGTATTTGATGCTAGGTCCTCCTCAGACAGCCTTATCAGGTAAGTGGTATTATTATCTGCATTTGACAAGTAAAGACATTAAGAAGTAAAAAGGAAAGGAGCATTCAATAGTGCAAGTATAAACAAGGGGGTGGAAATAATAGGTAGAAAGTCTATCCTTATCTAGAAGAGGAATCTTCTTGTCTGGCATAGAAAATTTAAGAAAAGGTGGAATGTTTGAAATTGAGCAAGTCTCAGAGTATACAGATATAGTCAAATAATCACAATAACTCCCCATTTGATCCTGAGAAATTGTTTTTCTCCATCTGCACATGGAAATATTTATACTTGATCTACCTCTCCCCATTTGTAAGAATAAAAACAAATGCAAATGTTTATAGAAATTCAGTTCAAGCTGTGAAATCAGGAAATAATAAGGTCATATTGCATATGTTCAAAAAGCATTGTAATTGTAGACTTCTGATTATTTCAAGATTACTTAGCTTAAGAGAACTTTTTAAGTATTAGTTTGATAATTTCTTAATTTCAAGTGTACTTTTTAGTGTTTTTGTACAGTTTTTTTTTAATCATGATATGTGTTAAGGCAATTGTTGGCAATGTGTTTGAATAGCATTGCTAATTATTGACATTTTCATGAACACCACAACCACATGCTTTGTAAATGACTAAAAAAAACTCAATCACAGAACTTTTCATAAAGCTGTGATACTTCTTGCGGGGTATAATGAAAGGAAAACCTGCAAAAAAAAATTCTTTCCAATTTTCCCTTGTAGTTTGTTGGTTGAGGATTTATCTTATGAAATAGAATTTGTCATAGTTTACTTTTCTTCGTGTGTGTGTGTGTGTGTGTGTGTGTTTATCAAGTCAGGCACCAGCAATCTGTGTTCACATAGAATGTCACCAAGCCACACTCAAGCTTTGACCAGGAGCATTCATCTTACCATGTCTGGCAGCAACAGAGTGGGGGTGTCTATGTTTACCAATCTTGGCAATGAGCTGGCACCAGAGCTGGTCTGACACCTCCTCAAGAGAACTTATGCAACCCTCAAAGCTGATGCCAGCTTGGTGTAGCTCAGAAAGTCAAGAAAGTTGAAGCCTCTTGGATTTTTAATACTAGCTGTAAAATCTAATGGTAAATAATTCCAATTCCTGTTCCTCTGAAAAATATTTCAATTAACAAAGAAGTTTATTAAAGATAATGCTATCATTATTTTTGTAAAAATGGGAGCATTATGAAATTTTGAAGGTGAGCACTAAAGAAATATTATTCAGTAAAGTCATAATGTAATGTCTATCTTATTCCCATTAATGGATGTGCTTGAGAAAAGGGACCCACTGTGAACCAGACTTGTTCTGTCGTGCTATTCAATAGCACCAGGAATACAAAATTTGAAATGACTAGAAAACAACATAAAGCAATCCATTAAAAAAAAAAAACTAGTTTTATGAGACAGACCAAGTACCATAGGAATTTGGAGGGAGAAAATCCATTAGGCTAGAGTGACCCAAATTGCAATATTAAAAGAAGAAAGAACAAGAGAAGCTCTGAAGTCTGGCAAAGCTATACTGCAGTAATGTAAAGCATTTTGCTTAATCCTTTCTTTCTAAGTAGCCTGTGTGGTTACTCAAGTGAAGAAAAAGAAAAAGAAATTCTTTGCCTTCCACCCCACGTTCTCTTCTAGAGTCAAGTTTATGTTAGGCACCAGAGAAAGAATCGTTATCCTACTCACAGATCCTTGAGCACTGAATATAAAACATCCCTCCAAAATATATTCCTGTTGAAATATCTCAAAGTCCATATGAGCCCTGGGCATTTCATATCACCAGAAACTTAACAATCTAAAGTATAGAATTTTCTTCCCCTATATCTAATCCTTATTGTTCCCTTCCTCTGAAGGTTTTCACAAACATAGCCTCCTGTGGGATAATCTGAAACGTTGAACTCATTATTATTATTACTGTCTCACCTGAAGTTATTCAAGAGATACACTTTCCTGAATAAAAATACAGAAGTGACTCCTTGAATGAAATACAACTACAGTCAGACGTGGATATCAAAGATGGTGGCAGATTAGGTGGAAGCTACAGTCACCTCCTACTAGGATCAAACTGGAATTACAACTAAAGTATAAGAAAACTCATCCTGAATAACAATTGCAGTCAGGCTTAAATATATTTGGAGGAAATTATGAAAATTAACATTTAGAAAAAGGAAAAGCATATAAGGCTGTTCTCCATAACAATGAAGGTAAAAATATTTTGAAGCAATATCTGACACAGAAGACTTTACTTAACTATCTAATGAAAACATTTGACCTAAGTGGATGAGTAAATTGTGGAATTTCTACCCAATGTATGCTGCTTCATTTCAGAATTCCTATAAGAGAAGCAAATACTTATGTAGTTTTTGGGACTAGTGATATATGAACTTTGGATCTCTGCAGTTAGTGATATCAGCCTTGGATGGCATTCTCCATGTTCTACATGACCATTGTAGGCCCTAATATTATATCTAACATCTTTAAACATGTGCTATAGAAAACATTAAAAAATAGATCTTATAAGCATTAATGTGGTATTTTATACATGATGTTTACCCAATAGGAAAAAAATTGCTCGTACTAAGTTATAACATAATAATTACCAGAAAATCAACACATTTATGAGGAGGATTGATGTAGATTTATTCTGGCCTTACTACAAAGTGTGAGGTATTTAATGGAGGCAGGGATCCTTAAAACAGTGATGTGTGCTGCTGATTAGCTGGTTAATTCACTCATCCAAGAAGCAATTATTGAGGGCTTATCTTATACAAAGTACTGCATTAATCTTATGAAAAAGACATGAGCAAATAAAATATATCTTTTTCAACTCACAGTATAGCAGAGATGACAGGCAAAACCTTTAAAAGCTGAGAGAAAACATAATAGATTCATGTTCAAAGCACTGTAGGGTGACAAAAGGAAGCACTAGTCAACTGGAGCCAAAAGGTCAAGGGTAACAATGGTGCTACCCTTAACTAACTTTGCAATAGACTCAGGAGGGACAGACAATGCAAGCAAACGAAGCAGCACATGCGAGCATACATGAAACTCAAAACAGCGGGATTTCATTGCTACATGTGGTTTAGAAGGCCTGGTGCATAGAGCATGTACAGGCAAGAAACAGGAAGAGAGGTTGGGAAGGGAAGCAGAGTCAGATCACAGAAACTTTTAAAGAAAGCCAGACTGCCTCTTATAGGCATTGGGAGATCATTAAAATTTGGAATATTATACATGCTACTTTTCTGACGAAACCTAGCAAGAATGTTTCTAATCTGACTTAGTTATCAACTGGGGCAGATCTTGCTAGTTGCCTATATTCCCTTTTTTCACCAGCCACAGAATTACCATCCTTTGGGGTGGCAATGTGCTAAGTTAAAAATGTTAATCTCCCTTAAACATGGATTTGAGGCTAAAGCCATATACTGTTCAATGAGATGTAAGGGGAAGTCGACTGGGAAGGGCTTATGTAAAATCTGTTGTTTTCCTGATGAAGAAGTGGGATGCATAGTTAACACATGCCTTTATGTTAAATTTTACCCTTTCTTTCTGCTTAAAACATGATCATGATGCATAAAGATGGACCAATCATGTTGTGAACTTCAGGATAAAGACATGCAAAGGATATTAGTATGGAAAGAAAAAGGAACCTGGCCCTTCGATAGTCCTTTCTAGCCACTGTACCATCCCAAACTGCCTATCTCCAGATTTTTTGACTTATAAAAAAGCAAATTAGTTCTACTTGGGAAGGCACTATATTTACATTTCTATTGTAAATAGCCAAAAGTAATACTAACTGACTCAGCAATGAAGGAAAATTTGTAAGTAGAGGTAAAGCCAAAAAAAAAATTAAGCAAACAATGAGAACAACAAAAAATTAAACTGTAAACAGAACATACAATCTTGTTCAAGACAGAGAATTAACCAGAAAAGACCCCTAAGCCTTCTATTGCAGTTTATGTCTCCAAAGGCTTCAATCTTTGTCTTTATCTACTTCATCATATATTGACTTTTTAAAAGTTTAAACCCAAGACCTAATTCCTCCTATTCCACCTCACCTTTTATATTTTTAATTTCCTTGGATCAATGAAGGATTAAGAGTAAACTTGGCCTCAGAGTTATGGATGACCCCTATCAGAACCTAAAAGTATAAGCAAATAAAGATCCAGAGTATTTACAGGGTCCCCATAGCATTCAAAGCAATCATTTGTCTCTTAAACTGCTGGTTAAATATACCTGTCAAAGTGAGTATCATTAAGATATCTTATTGTGGCAAATTAGTTTTGGTAAAAGGGTCATGTAGAGACATTATCAGTAGTTTGTTTTTCCTGAAAGCAAGGACTGATTGAACAACGGCATTACCCAAGTTTTAAAAAATTACCATGGATATACAAATTATATTTTTAAAAGTGTGCCAGACCTGCCAAGTGAGGCTTTGGAACCCAAACACAATGGGTAAGTCATATCTTCTCTTCCAGTTAACATGTGTAGTTCCCATTGGCATTTCTGGGATTCTGGCCATAAATGAAGGCTAACATGTGGTTCTCAGTCATTCAGTTTCCCTGCACACAACAGGAACTGTTCTGATTATATGTGGGCTAAAGCTGACACATTGTGTTGTTCCAACTAAGTAACTCCAAACATTCGCATCTGAAGCCGACCTATATTACCACTCTGGCTGCCAGATGTTCTTGAGAGGAGCTGTCTCCTCTGTAGCGTCATGAACCTTGATTAAAGTAGATGAAGGGCATTATATTTACTTCATCACCCTTATGTGGAACAGTGTTCTGGCTATTGATTACAACTAGCCTCCATTTGGGAAGAATAACCATTACTATATAAAAAGTTCTCAAAGCTCAATTGAGCAAACATGTGATACAACTTAACTGATTGATTTTAACTAATGATTGGTCAGCTTGACTTAAATGGACAAATCCTTTGTGACATTACCTACTTTTATTATGGTCCAAGAGTCGATAATATCACTTCTGAGAAGTTATTTCTTTCTTGGATCAGGATGATAAATAAAGAAAGAGTCACTTCTATACAATATTGCAAAAGACAAGTCTTTATGCATAACACATGTACCTCTATCCAGCTGCATGCTGATTCGATTGATCCCAGATGTCAGCAAAAGGCAATGCAAAAAGCAAAATCATGTATCTATTTAAACATCCTTTTATTTATACCTGCATAATCAACTCAATGGTCAGAATACATATTTAAAAATAAGATTTACTATGAATACCACTAGTCAAGATCTATCATTGTAGCTCAACCTTCAGAATTATTAAATCTGAAAAGCCTTATATTGAATCAGGATGGTAGAGTTTTTGCAGATAGGTTTAAAGGAGAGAACAGGGAAAGATAAAAAGAAATAATAATTTTTTACACCAAAAGCTGTGCTTTCTGTAACTTTCCAAAAATGGACCTTCAGAAATTAGAAAGTTGACATTAATGTGGACTTTACTATATAATAAAAATAAGATGTTCTGTGATAGACATAGGATTTTCAGTGATAGTTATTCTAGAACTAATGGGAAGAAGTACAAACCTGGTGGGAAGCAGAACGAACTTACAGCTTTAAATTATATGGCAGGCTTGCCAAGAAAATTTTAATTCAAGTGTCAATTCTAATTGATTGGTAGTGTTTATCTAGAACATCATATTGAGAAAACTTTGGAGATAGAGCCCAAGATTAGAAAGGAAGAATGCTATAATTTATTAGTAATATCTACCATCAATAAAACATATGTAAGATACACCCTCCTATCTACAGTATGAGTTGTTGCAGTCAACTGTAATTAAGTACACCATTTACAGTTCTTTTTCTCTTATAAAAGCCAAATAAATGAAGTTTTAGGAGAATTTAAATATTATTGCTTTTTTTACTCCTGATCACAGGTACTGGAGCTTGGAATATTTTTCCCCCACACAACCACTTTCTGTATTAGCAGAAATGTTTATTGCTCTGATAATTATCCATGATAATAGCTTCCCCTCAATATATAGCTCTACTTAAGGTAAGACACAAAGAAGCTCCTTTATTATTTAATTAGAGCAGAAATATCTAGACTTTATCAGAATAAAGTGGAGAATAATTTTTTAGAATATGAAGAATACAAATTGAATAATCATTTTGTTAAATGTTGACTTAAATACTATTTAACATCACCTACGTTTTTATAGTGAGATGGATGAAAATCAGCAATATTCTAGAACACACTATAATTTATTTATTTACTTCAATACTGTAAATATTTTTTGGTTATCTATTCACTGTCAAGCATTATTCTAAGTATTTATATGTTTCCTATTTTTTATATGCTGAGAGTGTTGAGAAGCAATAGCATCCCACTAGCAATGAACATACTGAGAACCCAAATCTTAGAACCAGTACTTCTTGGAAAAATAGTCAATCCTGGATCAGGGCAAGGAAAGTACAAGATAAGGCAGGAATATCTTCTTGAGCCAGAAACTATGAAAGTGCTCAAAGATAAGGACAAGTCAAAAAGATACAGGCAGTCCAGCTGGCATGGCTCAGTGGCTGAGCTTCAACCTATGAGCCAGGAAGTCACGTTCAATTTCCTGATCAGGGAAAATGCCCAGATTGTGGGCTTGATCTCCAGTAGAGAGCAGGTAGAAGGTAGATAATCAAGGATTCTTTCTCAACATTGATATTTCTATCTCTCTTTCTCCCTTTCTTTTCCTCTCTAATATTTATATATATAAACACACAGTTACCTCCTTAAATAGGAGTTTTAATTAAAATAATTTGTCAAAATGAGTAATGATAGTAATAGATTACAAACCAATGAATAAAATAGAAATCTCTGATGCCATGATGAAATCAGAAACATAAAAATGAGAAGAGAAATTTATTCTTTATGCTAACCTACCAACAAATAATAGAAATTGTAAGAGAAAAATCAACATTTAGGAACCATGATAATGGTGGTTGATATGGGTGGGAGTTGTCAATAAAGGTTTAAAGGTAGTAGAAGAAGGTTTGATGCCAACAGGATATGGGCATAATCTTGTAATATTTCCACCACACATATGATTAAAATTAATATTCAAAGGGACACATGGTAACTTTACAGCAGAGAAATCTGACAAGCATCAACATAATGGGGTGAAGAGTTAACATCACCTATGTGTGCCCTCAGCTGTGATATACTGAGAAGAGCACAGCATCATTTCTATAATATTGTTGCCAAGAAAGCCTGCCTTCAGTCTGGTCATGAAGCAACATTGGAGAGACCTGGGCTGAGTATCATACGATAGATAGAGCATAGAGCTTGGATTATATAGAACTATGAAGGGTGAGAAGGACAGGAGAAGAAGAAATAGCTGTAAAATTGGAGGAACTTGAAGAGATATAAAAACTTAAGGCAACATCCATTCCTGGATGAAATGCTGGGCCAGAAAGGAAAGACACTTTGTTTAATAGCTAGAGAAATGGGAATGGGTTCTCAGTGTTAGACAGTAGTATTGTGTCAATAATTTCTTGGTTTGGAGGGTTTCATGAGTTTATGTAGGAAATTGCCCATGGGGGGATAACACAATGCAGTGCTTAGGGATATCATGTCTGAAATTTGCTTTTAAATAGTTCAAAATAAATACTAATGGTAATGGAAACATTTTTTGTAAAGGGGATGATGGAGTAAATGTATTAAATATTGCCAGTGGGGAAATCTCAGTGACAGATACATAGGAGGTCTCTATAAAGTACTTTCAATATTTCTATAAGTTTCAAATTATTTTACCATGAATTATTAAACTGATTTTCTAAAGTTAATGTTATAAAGACTATTGCAGAGAGTTAATAGAGGGAACAAACCTCAACCCACAAACCCAGGTAATGTAATTTTTTTCACCATTCTCTTACTTAATTGAATTCCTAATTCAAGCTCTACAGTCTGCCAAAAGTGGCAAAAACTTAAAATATTTCAATTCAGTGACTCCCCATTCACCCCTTTTTAAGATGTTCCATCTATTTCTAGACTCTAATAAATTCCAAGATATTGGAGAAAAGTGAGAGAATGAAGCCTTCAATTTCACCAGCCTTGCAGGCATCCACATAGACACTAATGTCTGATGTCTCTATCTGGTCCGATGTTACATTCCATGGAAATCCATGAGGAAATACTTGTTATTTTCCATCTACACAGCTCATTCAGATTTGCCACTCTCTCCACCCTAGTAACAAGTTAGTATTACATAAGGTTCCCCTCTTATCCCCTCCCTTCCAAAAAACCTATACATAACCAGATAGGGTAGTATGGGGGTGAAAGTTCTGTACTGAATGACTGAGATGAACTTTCTGCCACCTTAGAGAATGAAAACACAAATTATTTAACTGAAATATAGGAAAATTAACAAAAACCTGTTTTCCTCTACACTTGAGTTTGTGATGTGACATGAGAAAGTGGAGAAATGGGATGGGAAAGAATTCCTGCCTGGCTTTTGAATGTCAAAATCCTAGATGCCTGGGAGAACAAAAAGGGAGGAATCATGGAATATATTAAAATGTTTTAGAACAACATCACTCCCCACTCTCCAAGACAAGAAAAGGATTAACTGGGTAAGAAGAAGGAAAAGAATCAGAAATTGTTAGACACAGAGAGAAGAGCCCTGACCACTGTTTCTAATAACTCATACTCTAATGCAAGGCAGAGATCTCTCTCTCTCTCTCTCTCTCTCTCTCTCTCTCTCTCTCTCTCTCTGTCTCTCTGTCTTTCATAGGTCTGGGATTTGTCAAGAATTTTGGTTTCTAATCCATCGCCAGGTTGGTTGAATACTTCTACTTCTGGCCAAAATTTTGAGAACCACTGCTTCAGATGTTGGCACCTTTAAAGCTCCTGCATGACCTTTCCCTTCAGCTATGGTTGAAAATGCAGGTCTATGTAGCAGAAGCCTCAGCAATAATTCAGACATCCCTGCTTGTTGCATGGGAGAAACAAAAAGCATTCCCAGTGTGAGCCCAAGTGGTGCACAGCCATAGTGGAGCAATGACTCCAGAGAAACAAAGGTTTCATGAAAGCCCTTATCAATGACTGATCAAAAATGTAAGGGAATAGACAGCTCAGAAGATGCCTCTGTGGCCAGATGACATCAAATTGTTCCTTTCACCTCACCCCCCAGAAAATAGGTCTCGACCCAGGGAGCAACTAAGGAGAACAGTTTGGCTGAGAAACATACGGTGTATCCCTCTTTGGCTGAGACATGTGTTTTTACCATCTTAATTGAACAGACTCAAAATAAAAATATATTACAGAAAAATTTAAAGACTAAAATTCTGTGACCTGATTTTCTTTTTCATTTACGATAGCAGGAAAGGTCCTTTTTCATGGCCAAGGGGACCAGAATGGGTATGAGAAGAGTAGTTAAGGAATGTTTGCTAAGGTAATGGGTATGGGAACTGGCCAGAGATGGTTAAAAGAATGATTGATCTGAATTGCAGGGCCAAGGAGACTGAAAACCATAAATTTGGAATCAATTCACACAGTTGTGTGACTCTTCTCCACCAATGCTGCCAGCCCCAGTGTAGAAGCAGGAGAGGTTGTTTATATAGATGTAAAGTTGGGGGCTTGTAGATAGATATAGCTATATGTATAGCAAATCAATGAAAGAAACTAAATATCTTGAGTATTAGTTGAGAAGTTTATTAACTCATTTGAAATGACAGGCAGCCAATCAGATTAGGAGAAGGTGGAAAAATGGTAGCAAAAGGATATAATACAATGTATTACTAAAATAGGAAATATATTCAAACCTAGTATTGCTATGGGGGAAGTATAAAAATAGATGAA
>JAAGEH010000311.1:25289617-25315956 GCA_011751065.1 Lasiurus cinereus
CTCTCTCTCTCTCTCTCTCTCTCTCTCTCCCTCTCTCTCTGTCTTTCATAGGTCTGGGATTTTGGGATTTGTCAAGAATTTTGGTTTCTAATCCATCGCCAGGTTGGTTGAATACTTCTACTTCTGGCCAAAATTTTGAGAACCACTGCTTCAGATGTTGGCACCTTTAAAGCTCCTGCATGACCTTTCCCTTCAGCTATGGTTGAAAATGCAGGTCTATGTAGCAGAAGCCTCAGCAATAATTCAGACATCCCTGCTTGTTGCATGGGAGAAACAAAAAGCATTCCCAGTGTGAGCCCAAGTGGTGCACAGCCATAGTGGAGCAATGACTCCAGAGAAACAAAGGTTTCATGAAAGCCCTTATCAATGACTGATCAAAAATGTAAGGGAATAGACAGCTCAGAAGATGCCTCTGTGGCCAGATGACATCAAATTGTTCCTTTCACCTCACCCCCCAGAAAATAGGTCTCGACCCAGGGAGCAACTAAGGAGAACAGTTTGGCTGAGAAACATACGGTGTATCCCTCTTTGGCTGAGACATGTGTTTTTACCATCTTAATTGAACAGACTCAAAATAAAAATATATTACAGAAAAATTTAAAGACTAAAATTCTGTGACCTGATTTTCTTTTTCATTTACGATAGCAGGAAAGGTCCTTTTTCATGGCCAAGGGGACCAGAATGGGTATGAGAAGAGTAGTTAAGGAATGTTTGCTAAGGTAATGGGTATGGGAACTGGCCAGAGATGGTTAAAAGAATGATTGATCTGAATTGCAGGGCCAAGGAGACTGAAAACCATAAATTTGGAATCAATTCACACAGTTGTGTGACTCTTCTCCACCAATGCTGCCAGCCCCAGTGTAGAAGCAGGAGAGGTTGTTTATATAGATGTAAAGTTGGGGGCTTGTAGATAGATATAGCTATATGTATAGCAAATCAATGAAAGAAACTAAATATCTTGAGTATTAGTTGAGAAGTTTATTAACTCATTTGAAATGACAGGCAGCCAATCAGATTAGGAGAAGGTGGAAAAATGGTAGCAAAAGGATATAATACAATGTATTACTAAAATAGGAAATATATTCAAACCTAGTATTGCTATGGGGGAAGTATAAAAATAGATGAATGGTACAGAAAAAAAGGAACATCAGAAAACCACAGTTCAAAAAACTAATCAATCAGCTAGAGAACAAAATATTTAACTACACTAAACAATATAATAATTTAAGAACAAATAGTTAACTATGTTTCTGTGAAAAAAGATATCTGAGAAAAGAGACTAGCAACTATAGACACATACAAAAAAGTTATTTTGTCCAACTTTTAAAGGGACTAACAGATTAATGATTCTTATATTATGAAAAAGAAAAAAATCTAAAAATCAACTAAATATTTTAAAATCATAATTTGAGAATTCAAACACTATCAAATTATTTAACATCTTCTACATAGTCCCAAGTAAGACATTTCTAGGAGTATTATCTGATATATTTTTTTAGATGTTTGTCAATAATAAAAATTGTAGTGTGCAAAACTAAAAGGACAATTGTTTGCACATTTATCAGCAAGCTCCATTTTAGCAGTCCTTTTCTTGCCATGAAAAATCCACTGAATTGGCATTAAACCAAGAGTTACTTGTGGTGAGTCTGAGAACGCAGCATAGATGTTTGCCAAAATAGATACAAGATAATGCTAAATTCAATGGGGCATTTATCTTATGAGTTTTAAAAAGAAGAAATGGCACAATAGTTTCTCCTAGTTTCCCCTGAGAAAATTTCTTTGAAAGGATCTGCTGATCAGATTCTACCACTTATTTTAAATTGGAATTGCAGAAATGCGTAAGTAACCCACCGAACGCCTGGAAGCACTACATAAAATTCCAGGGAGTGATTGAAAGTGTTGATCCAGATGGTGGTCAGACAATGTTTGGGAACTCTGCTGTCAGCCTAATGGTGAGTAATGACTAACCTCTGAGAAGTTTGCACATTCGAATCAGATAAGCTCCACAATGTTGGATTCTTTCAAACTGTGTTTGAATGTACCTTGGTTCATTTGTCTTTTTTTCACTTGTTTTAATTTCTGACATTTCTATTGCTAAGAAGCTATTCAAGAACATATATTTGATGGCTTTTTAAGCTACCTTTAAATCTGTGACTTATTTCATTACCAAACTTTTAAGACTGAATGTATTGGACAAATCCCACGAAAACCAAATAGCTAATTATTTACCTATCAAATATTTTGTGCGAATTTCTCTTCTCTGCCCTCTTCTGCTCCATCACTTCCTTCTCCCTCTCCTTCTCTTTTCTGTGAATATGTATTATCAAGGCTCCACAATGCCCTCTAAGATCAGATAGCTTAGTGGAAAAGAAACAATAAACACCAATAAATATGTATAACTATTATAAAACTGTAATGAGAGCTATGAAACCTTACTGGGTGCCATGAAAGAGAATAATAGCAGTGAGAAAATAGAGAAAATGAGAGGCATTAAATTACTTCAGAAATGGTGGTCCTAGAAGGCTTTTTGGAGAATGTAACTCTGAAGACAAGCTGACTTTGGGAATAATAGTCCAGGCAAAAGAACCAATATATTCATGAGGCCCTCAGAAGAAAAGAGCATGGGGTGTTGCCAAAAATGAGAGATTTGTGTAGCTGGAGCTCAGTGAGACTGGAGGAGCCTGAGATAAAACTGGAGAAGTAGTTAAGAGGTTAGATCATGAAGGAGCTTGTGGGTTTGAGAAGTAGTTTGCATTTTATTCTAAGTACTGTGGGTAGTCATCGAGAGAGTAGGAAGTAGGGAATAACACAATCAGTTCCGATTTGCAGTTTGAAAAGAATCACTAGCTTGTGCTAGAGCATGGATGGGAGAAGTCAAAAGAAAAAGCTGGGAGAATAATTAGAAATCAATTAATTCAGTCTAGGTAAGAGATAAGGGTGACCTGTACTGGGTGGTGGCATTGGAGACATCTGCTATTTCCAATTCTACTTCTATATTAGCAAAATAGCCTTATGCTTTGTCCCTCTTTTTTTTTTTTTTTTGCTCACAATTCTTTCTCTATATAAAAGACATAAAGTATCTAATATGAAAACTTCACATTGCTTTCATTTGTTTCCAGGTGACCTTTTTTCTACCTCTCCTGAAAATGTCATCTATATAAGGAGTGTATATGAGGGATTTAAAAGAATGACAAAAGGATAGCCAACATTTATCTTCCCTAAATTGAAAATAGTCACATTGTTTTGGATAGTGAGAGAATAATTGTCATTTTAGCTCATGAGAAAATATATTTTACTTATGCTCTCTTCTCCTATGAACTAAATATCTATTTTATACAAATATGCAAAATAACTACAAGTCAACAGTATAAACTTGGTTCCAGTTTAATAGTTAAGCTGATTTGAACTTGTTTCCCAATTTAAAATTTATTAAGTACTATTCCTCCTCTCTTGATGAAACTATCAGTGTGGATATGCCCATACAATTTTCAGCATCATAATAATGTTTGTCTATATTTCCCAATAAATTAGTTAAAAAAAGAAAATTAGACATTTATAATTCCTCACTGAATTGATACTCTTGTCCTGCTGGTGTGGCTCAGAGGTTGGGTGTCAATCAATGAACCAGAAGGTCACAAGCCTGCCTGGGTTGCTGGCTGGATTCTTAGTAGAAGGTGAGCAGGAGGCAACTGGTCAATGATGTTCCTCTCCCATCAATATTTCTATCTTTCTATCCCTCTCCCTTCTCTCTATCCCTAAAAATCAATAAAAACATATTTGTTAAAAAAATATTTGATGACTCTGGTGACATTAATTATAAGTGAATTTAATTCACAGAGTATGACATAGACTAAAAGTTCATTTCAGGATGAAGTCCATTGTTAATTAGTTTGTTGGCTATGAGGTGCCAACAAACTAATTAACAATGTCTCATAGCCAAATATTTTTTCTTATTAGAAAACAAGTAAAACAAATTCTTTATTCTAAAGTCAACTCTGCAGACAGGCCCAAATTATCCAATAATTGTTTAGTGTTCACAGTTGGGCCTTTGCTGTCTGCTCTGATTCAGATCATTGGCAAAACCTTCCTGTATAGTCAGCAATTTACAATATGAATGAGTGTATGTGTCAGTAAGAAAGAAAATGTAGTTCAAGTGATAACAACTAGCTAACTTTTTATAAAGAAAGGAAACTATTATTTTTCTAAGATTAAATAAAATAATTTTCTTTGGCTTTATTGAATAGCAGGGGAGAGGGACTGAAATCAATGTGGGCTCAGGGCCAATCAATAGTACTCAAGCACTCTACACATGGCTCAAATCCATTTTATTAATCACCTCAGGGAGTAAATCCCTAATTCTAAATTAGG
This sequence comes from Lasiurus cinereus, assembly GCA_011751065.1. NCBI lineage: Eukaryota > Metazoa > Chordata > Mammalia > Chiroptera > Vespertilionidae > Lasiurus > Lasiurus cinereus. The sequence continues at coordinate 25,293,986 of JAAGEH010000311.1, forward strand.
TCTCCAAATCCCTTTCAGCTCTTTGGCTTCTGCTAGCTGATGTGGGTAGCTATTAACCCCACACTCTTCCTTCCATTTTTGTTTTCTTTTTCTTTCCATGTGACCATTCTTATGATGAATATTTGAACATCAGTGTACTGCTTACATAACCTTAAGTGCCAAGCTTCTCAGAGGGAGTTGAGTCAACCAAGCAGAACATATCATGAGTGGGAGAGAGAGTGCTACCATGGTGATTTACCCAGGGACTCACCCTACATGGATGTCGCATAAATTAAATTCCATTTATCATCCTGGTTGTCTTTATCAAAACTATCTCTCCCTTTTGTATACAGCAGTAGGATTGTGTAGTACTAGAATACTAGGGAAAGCAGAAGAGAAGGGGCAATAAATGTACTTGCAGAGGGCATGCAGAAAATCAATTCCCTGTGGGATTAGTGAATGCAAGATCATTGCCCCAGAGAGATATGCTCCATAGAATGAGAAAACATTTGCAGGAGAGTGGATGGAAGGTGTGATGAATGCAGATGGTATTATTAAACAATGGCTCCTGAAATCAACATACTCATTATATACAGTGTTTCCTCAGATGTCATCATGTGGCAATTTTACCCCTGTCACTGTTCCCTGACCCAGCACTTCATCCACCTTACTTAGTCCCCACAATCTGTTCCATATAGCATCTGTGTCCTGTGGCTCCTTAACACATGATCAATAAGAATAATGTACTCCTGCCGTTATTACATCAGTCACCAAGTAGCCACCCATAAAAAGAGTCAGGTGACTAACTGTTGGCAACAATATTAGAATGTCCTTGCTGTTTGCCAACCAGGAGATACCTCTGTGCAATTGATTTCCTTGAGTTTAGTAAGGGTTTGTTTGTATATCTTCCAACTGCGTCACTAGAAATTATGGACTCTGGCTCTGTAAAAGATTAGTATTCCTGCCAAAGAGGCAATCAATAACAGTGACAAATTTCTGCTGCCTTACTTTGGAAGGGCAATATCTTGTTTATTCAACATTATTTATGCTTCTCACTTATTTAATCTGTAATATGAATAGAGAGGGAGTCTAACTGGTGAAAAAAATAGCTCTAGGTAAAATATCAAATTAGTGTACCCCAACTTTTAAGTTTCTCTTTTTCTCAGTTATCAGGCTTCATTAAATAATAATCTTGAGTAAATCCTACATATAACAAATTTTTATTATTAATTTACTTATTTTTACCATTCAAATAGAAAATAAGAGCTAGGTCAAAAGGAAAATTCCCTTTATATACCAGTATTTTATAAGAAAACTAAATATATACATATATATAATATATATATAATAAAATATATAAAAGCCAAGCAACCAGCCAACCATTCAACTGGCTGCATGTAACTATGATGTGCACTAACCACCAGGGGGCAGATGCTCAATGCCGGAGCTGCCAAGCTGTGGTGACTTTGCAGCTCTAGTTCTCAGACAACACACCCAGAACCACAGAGAAGGGAGCCTGATTCCAGGGTGCATGCATCACCTGAGAACTGCCCTCTCACAATCCAGGACCCGTTAGGGATGTTAGAGAACCAGTTTCTGCCCAATCCTGGCAGGCCAGGCCAACAGACTCTACCAGTGCACAAAATTCTTGTACCAGGCCTCTAGCCCATTGGCTTCCCACTTCAGGTCTGGCAACCACGGGGCCTCTAGCCCATTGCAGAAGTCATGAGTCTGGCCCTTATAGAAACTTTTTGACTCAATTAGCTAAATAATGAGACATGCAGGACCTACTGGCTGCAGCCCCGACATCTGGTGCCCACACCAGCCCATCTGCTTAATGTTAATTTCCAATGGAGGCAGTGAATTTTCCTGCTACCACTTTCAGCTGGGAAACCCACCATGGCTTCCCCGCTTCCAGACTGACAGTAGCACCAAAGGGCAACCTCCAGGGAGGGAAGGAGGTAAAGAAGCAGATCAGGTGGGAAGAAGGAGGCTCCCACCCACACAGGACTCCACCTGGGCAGAAGGGCCTGGGTGGTAGCCTGAAATTGAGTAGAGTCCTGCTCTAGGCTGACTAGATTCCAGGCTAAGTAAGTCCTGTTTGCTAAATAATTGCAGCCAAATACCCACAAGTCATCAGTTATCACCAAAGTTAGAGTAAAGTGAGATGAAAGAAGTGAGACAAATACAGAAAGAAAGTGACATAATATTGGGATAAGAGAGGAGAGAGCCCGATTCTGGAGTGCGTCACTTGAGAACCACCCTCTCACAATCCAGGACCCCTCAGGGAATGTCAGAGAGCTGGTTTCAGCCCAATCCCTGCTGGCCAGGCCAAGGAACTTCTCTAGTACACGAATCTGTACTATAGGCCTCTAGTCTATATATATAAAAGGCTAATATGCTAAGTGTCCCTCCACCCATCCAATCAGTCACTATGATGTGCACTGACCACCAGGGGGCAGATGCTCAATGCAAGAGTTTCTGTCACGTACACTGGCCACTTACAGAGAAATGGCAGCACAGACCTTGCACTGACAAAGCAACAGTCAACTTCCTCCAAGTGGGACACAGGCCTTGCTACCACCCCAAGCATCAGCCCACCAAATTGCAGTCAATGCTGCCAAGGCAAAAAATATGGTCCACAGTCTAGCCCAGCCCAGAAACGGTGGCTGTTGGTGCTGAATAATGATGTTACATAGCAATGTCCAGCTTCCTCTCCCCAATGACAGGCTATATACATATATATATATATATATGGCTAATTGCTAAGTGTCCATCCAGGTAATGACATCACGTAGCAACTCCTGGCTTCCTCTCCCTAGTGAGACTATACTCCTTGCAGTTTCTTCAGCTCAGGAACATGACTTGCTTTATAGCCAGGTGGAAACATTTTCCCATGCCTTATCTCATTTGATCCTCATAGAAATACTGGAGTAGGTAAATAGGAGACTCAGTGGAACCCTATTTTCTTTTCATTAGCCAAAAAATGGAGAAGTAGAAAGCTTAGAATTTGACCCGATTGAAAAGAAGTAAGAAATGGTGGATCTTGAATGACTTCAGGTTTTGTCACTGCACAAAATATAATCAAACACTTCTGTTTTTTATTATATTTTACCCTTTGTTCTCCTTATGTGATCTACAATAATAATCTGCTTCATGTTGATATTTTCTGCTGTGTTGCTAACAAGTTCCTGAGAGAGAAGTTGGGATGTTTCAATGGGATGGAAAAAAGTTTAGCTAAATCAGAAAGCAGGTCTAATTAAGTAAGTTTATTCTACATCTATAAAAGGCTAAGTTAACTCGTGCATGCATGATACATATAAAGCTTTCACAGGCACCAATTGCATGTGTGTATTTCCATCTGTCATTGTTGACTGTGAATTTGGTTGACACTTCTATTATAAAAGGCAAATAGTGATATTAAAATATTTTTTCTAATTAATTTTCTTTCAATGTGCATAAATTTATACACTGGGCCACTAGTTTTAAATAATGAAAGAAATACTTAAATCCTAATGTGGAATACCCATAATTCAGCATCAGTGATAAGAAGTATTCATTTATTGGAAAAAAATAGCATCAGTAGGTGAACTCTTATATTATGACCAAATACTATTAGAGTAGTCTCTGAGCATAAAGCACTGCCATCAAGAAGTTTGATACCTATAAACTTTTTTCTGAGGATACAGAAAAACACTTCAAAACCAACACACCCAATTCAAAACTGAAGATCTTCTCAAACCAATTCCTTCCCCTATATGCATTATCTCAGTGGTAGTACCATACTACCATTGGCCCAGGGCCATAAACCATAATACTAAAAGACAATTTTGTCACGTCCCTGGCCCTCAGCCCCCACATCCTACCCAATACCAACCATGTGGATTTTATCTCCTAAATACATTTGGAAAGGTTTCACCCAAGCCTATGTGTGCTACATACATCTCTCACATAAACCTTGCAAAATAGTCTCCTAATCAGTTTTCCTGAAACTCTCCTTTCCCACTTACAATCTATTTTCCATACTATAGTCATACTGATCTTTTCAAAATATAAATCTCATACCATCCTTTAAACCTCTACCCACTAGCAGTGGGAGTTTCAAGGCAAGAAGACAGATACAACTGCTCAGAAGTCAGGATCCATGCTCAAAGGAACAACAACAAAGTCAACCAAGAATGTTTCTCTTCAAGCAAATCTTCATACACATTCTCTCTCTGCTCCAGCCATGCCAAGTTATTAACCTTTTCCAGAATACAGCATGCCATTTGTGATTCTTTGCTTCTAAGTGAACTCTTTATACTTTACCCAATAAACTCATATTTTTTCTCTGTTCAACTCCTCCTGCCCTTCGGCCTTCTCTGGCTATACCAAGGCTAGGTTACTTGATTTGTAGTGCTAGGACTTTTGTGTTCTTAAGTCAGGACCTTTGTGTTCATGCTATTTGTAGGCTTCCTCCCCCACCATACACACACACACACACACACACACACACACACACACACACACACAAATAGTTATTGTTTAAATATATTGTTAGAGTCACCACTGGACTGTTAACTGCATATGGGTAAATATTACTCATTCATTCCCTCAAGTTTTCAACAAATATTTTTGAGTGCTACTGAAAGCCAATACATGTAACTCTAACCCATGAAAGGCATATAGTAGACAATATGTCCTAAGTTAGGTAAAGAAAAATAATTTTTGTTAATATTCTTATCTTCTCTAGAAAAAAAAAAGGAACCACTGGTGTTTTTATCATCATTGTTTTGGTTTGGTTTGGTTTGGTTTGGTTTGGTTTGGTTTGGTTTGGGGATTTTTAATCTTCAGTGTCCAGTACAATATCTGGTATATATTAGATGCCATATAAATGTTTTATGAAGAGATAAATAAATTCCTGGAAAACCCTCTCCATATTTCCACTAGGTAAACTCCACCTCATGCTTCTCTTTTTTCTTGTTGGTATTATTTTTTGTGGGATTTTTTTGTTTGTTTGTTTTTATTGGGGTTTTTGTTAATCCTCACCCAAAGATATTTTTCCATTGATTTTTAGAGAGATTGGAAGAGAGGTGGAGAAACAGAGAGAGAAAAACATCAAGATGAGAGACACAATAAATGCGCCCCAATTAAGGCCAGGATGAGGTACTGCACTTTACTGGAATCAAACCTGTAACCCTTCAGTAACAGTGTGCTGCCTGATACTCTAACCACTGAGAAATCCAGCTAGGGCATCCTCCTTTAAGGAAGCATTTCTCAGCTCCTACAGACAATTTTGGCAACCACTCCTTTCTGCTCACAGAGAAAATAAATATGCATACCCTTACAATAGCCCTTCACTGAATAAAATTTTGTTTAATCATCTGGGTTTTTTACTAGCATGTAAGTTCTTCATATTATGTATATTGTTGACCCAGGGTAATTAATAAATGAATGCAGGAGAGCTACAGTGAAATATAATATCTGAGAGGGCAAAGAAAGGACCATTAATTTTGAATTAAGGATGGAAGTTTAGGCTTTCAGACAAATGGTATTGGAAATGAAAGATGAATAAAATAAAAGTTCAGGGTCACATAAGGGATAGGGACAAGAAAAGACAGTCCAGATAGAAGATAGCATATCATAGCAGGATGTATCTGTGCATGAGCAGGGGGTGACAGGGGTGGCTGCACTGTGGGAGAACTGAGAGTTTGGAGGTGCAGGAACAGTGCAAGAAAGGAGCTTGAAGGCAGGTTATGAAACGCTAAGGCCATGCTGGGATTTGCCACCCATAAAATGTGACTGTTGTTAATGAAGACAGCCTGCTTTAGAACAAGCATGGCAAACTCGCGATCCTCAAGCCATGTGCGGCCCACAATGAATATTTTTGTGGACAGCCAATATGATGGTATGAGCAGTTATTTACAGAAAGAAAGGAAATAAGTTTCCTGTCAGATCCAGAATTACTGACATTCACCTTGGGTCAGTTTTGAAAGTAATCACGGTGAACAAGATTTCCCCTAAAGTAGGAAAGATAGTTGCAAAGAAGAGATGCCAAGTGTCAGGAAGAAAACATTAATTTTATCATTGCTCTTGTACTTTCTTTTTATACTATACTTTTCCAAATAAACCTACATTTCTATGAAAACTGAAGCTTTTCTTCTTTTGTGGCCCACATAAACTTAAACCTTGTTTATTTGGCCCGTGTTAGCCTTTGAGTTTGACATGCTTGCTTTAGAACATCAGAATTTGTTAAAGGCACAAGGTAATTACTGGATTTGGTGAATATAAAGGGACAGGTTTTTGGAAACTGCTTTTGCTGGGTATGGGAAGAAAGGATCAAGAATTCAATAGATTCGCTAAAACCAGTTTGGCTCAATGGATAGAGTGTTGGCCTGTGGACTGAACAGTCCCAAGTTAGATTCCAGCCAAGGGCATGTACCTTAGTTGTGGGCACGTCCCCAATGGGGGGCATGCAAGAGGCGGCTGATCGATGTCTTTCTCACATCGGTGTTTCTAACTCTTTATTCCTCTCCCTTTTTCTCTGTGAAAAATCAATAAAAATATATTTTTTTAAAAAAGAATTCAGTAGTTTCCAAAATGGATAAAGGACTTAAACATAAGACAGAAACAATAAAAATCTTAGAAGAATTCATAGGCAGCAAAATATCATACATATGTTGTAGCATTATCTTTACTGATACAGCTCTTAGGACAGAGGAAACTAAGGAGAAAATAAACAAATGGGACGACTTCAAAATAAAAAGCTTCTTTCTACACAGCAAAAAAATAAAATAAAATAAATAACAAAACAACAAGAAAGCCTACTGCGTGGGAGAACATACTTGCCAATGTTATATCTAAGAAAGGTTTAATCTCCAAAAACTACAGGGAACTCATACAATTCATCAAAAGGAAAAAAGGAAGATAAAGAACTCAATCAAAAAATGGGCAAAAGACATAAATATTTTTTAAAAGTACATAAAGAAGGCCAAGAGACGTATGAAAACACACTCAAAATCTCTAATCATCCAAGAGATGCAAATCAAAACAACTATGAGGTACCATCTCTCACCTGTTAGAATGGCTATCATCAACAAATTAACAATGACAAGTGCTGGGGAGTATGCACAGAAAAAGGAACCCTCATGCACTGTTGATGGGAATACAGACTGGTACAACCACTGTGGAAAACAGTATGGAGTTTCCTCAAAACATTAAAAATGGAACTCCCATTTGACCCAGTAATCCCACTTCTAGTAATATATCCAAAGAAATCAAAAACACCCATCAGGAAGGATATATGCACCCCTATGTTCATAGCAACACAATTCACCATAGCTAAGATGTGAAAACAGCCTAAGTTCCCATCAGCAGGTGAGTAGATTAAAAAAAGCATGGAACATCTACACAATGGAATACCACACTGCTATAAAAAAGGAAGGAACTCTTACCATTTGCAACAGCGTGGATGGAGCTGGAGAGCATTATGCTAAGCAAAATAAGCCAGTCAGAGAAAGAATAATATCACATGATCTCACTCATTTGTGGAATATAATGAACAACATAAAGTGATGAACAAACATAGATCCAGAGACATCAAAGCATCAAACAGACTGTCCAATCTCAAAGGAAAGGCGGGGATAGGTTGAGGGAGGGGGTAAGAGATTAACCAAAGGACTTGTATGCATGCATGTAAGCATAACCCATGAACACAGAGAGTAGGGTGATGAGCGCATGTGCTGGGGGATGGGAACAGCTGAGGAGAGGTCAATGGGGGGAAAGAGACATATATAATACTTTAGCAATAAAGAATTTAAATTTAAAAATGATTTCAGGAGTTTTAATAAAAACAAGTACAAAAAAACAAGTACAAAAAAAGATCATTTTGAGAATTAATAATGAAGGAAAACAAAAGACAAGAATTTAAAGTTGATGAAAGGAGATTGAACAGGTGAGTAGGTTTAAGAATAAGGAGCTAATCAGTGGAGGTAATATCAAGAATCAGAGTAAAAAAAAAAGTACAGATAGAAAGGTGAACCCTTGAAAGGAAGAAGGATATTTCTCACTGAGGGATAAGATGTATAACCTGTAAGGCATCATTAGGAACTCTTAATTAAGACTGTATATGGTAGGAATAAATTGTAGCATCAAAAAGCACTTGGTTATATTTTATTAACTTGAATGGACAAAAACTATATTATTTTAGAAGAAAAGTGAAGTGGTCTCTAAATTATATTATTTTAGAAGAAAAAAAGATGGTTTCTAAATTCTGAATTTCTTTGTCTATAGTCTATTCACATCACTGCTCCTGATTGTTTTCATTGTCAAAGGTGATGGGAGGTCAGTCTTTCTCATAGGCTCTTATGGTCAATGCTGGTAGATATGTACAGGGTTTTGCATCTCTAAAAATTTTTTCCATGGAGAGAGAAATATCACAATTAAATACTTGTAAATAAAAATTGATTTCTTGGGTTGCTGGGGAGGCGTAGATGGCCTGCAAATGACCACAGGCCCCTCGCCCAGGCTGCTCCACGTCCAAGGGAACCCCCACCCTGATCCAGGACACCTTTCAGGGCAAACCAGCTGACCCCCACCCATGCACCAGACCTCTATTCTATCTAATAAAAGGATAACATGCAAATTGACCATCACTCCAACACACAAGATGGTTGCCCCCATGTGGACACAAGATGGTCACCATAAGATGGCCAGCAGGGGAGGGCAGTTGGGAGGAACCAGGCTGGCAGAGAAGGGAAGTTGGGGTGACTGGGCCTGCAGGGGAGGGCATTTGGGGGTGACTAGGCCTGTAGGAGAGGGCAATTAGGAGTGACCAGGCCTGCAAGAGAGGGTAGTAAGAGGTGACCAGGCCCACATGGTAGGGCAGTTAGGCATCAATCAGGCTGGCAGAGGAGTCATTAGGGGGTGATGAGGCTGGCAGGCAGAAGTAGTTAGGGGCAATCAGGAAGGTAGGAAGGCGAGCAATTGGGAGCCAGCAGTCCTGGATTGTGAGAGGGGTCCCAGATAGGAGAGGGTGTATACTGGGCTGAGGGACACACATCCCTATGCACGAATTTTGTGCACTGGGCCTCTAGTACAGTATAAAACATTAAACCCTCAAAAAATTTACTGCAAAGCATTAAGCTAATTGAATTTCTCTTAAGATAGTAACAATTTTTCTTAACTCTTGGAAAACTGAATCACTTACTTTGCAGAATCAGCTAAATAACTATCAGGTATGCTAAATTAAAGGAAATTTTCAGTAAGTCTTTGAAACTGCATCATCATAATCTTTCAGTAACTTTTTTCCTGCTATTTTTCCAAAATAAATTTAACATTATAAATTTTTTCTAAAATTATGTATAGTGAGTTTTAACAACATATTCAGCTTCATTTGAATTACCTCTAACTGTAGCTTTTCCTCATCTTAAATCATTTAACCTCCAACCTCTAATCCATTTTTTGTTTATGGCTGTAGACACAGACATAGTGTATTAATGATCCATCCCACATGTCTGTTAAGATGAGTTCAATCATTCTTTGTCAGAAATTTTTAAAAAGAAAAATAAACTTGCATCAGGCAAGAAAAATTAGATTGACCTAATCATTTTTTGGAGCATGGGATCTTCATATTTGCAATGTCTCAGTCTCCTTTTAAATGCTGGTGTTCTTTCAGCCCTACCTTCTAATGTTTTAAGGAAGAGGCATTATAAAAAGGGAGAGGGTGGGGATTCAACACTTTGTACAGTATTGGCCTTGCTAGTTCTTTAATACCACTGTGCCTGGCTTATTCTCCCATCTGGATTGATGATTGCTTGATGGGACAGTATAAGCTTATGACAATGATAAAGGATTGCTGCTCTTATCTCTTTTATATCATTCCAGAAAGTTTCCAATAACAATCTACTTAACTCTCTCATCCCACTACCTTCTGTTGTTATTTGCAGAAGACATTGCCAGGTTTGGTTCTCAGGAAATAACTGAAAGTTAGTAACTCTCTTAATGAGCAATGAGTTAAGAGGGAAAAGGACTGATAGCTCAGTATATGATGGCTCACATCATTCTCATAAGCAGTTACCTAGTCAAGTTTCCAAATAGCATTTAAACAAATTAAGTAAAATAAAAGAGAAATGACTTTTTTGTAAAATGTGAAAAGAAATCCAATTGCTAAGTATGAAACCATTTCTTTAATTTAAACTAATTTATAGAATATTTGAAGGATAATACATACTAAGTCTCCAACAGAATGGAAAAATATTTCAAGTAGCTCAGGAATTACTTTACTATGTGATACTAGAGGCCGGGTGCATAAAAATGCATGCACTGGAGGGAAAGCAGTCCCTCAGCCTGGCCTGCTCTCTCTCACAGTCCAGGAGCCCTCAGGAGTGGGAGGCGACCCGGCAATCAGGGGAAGGTGATGCCCCATCACACCTCTGCTGCTGCCACTGCTGGCACCACAAGCCTCAGCCAGCCCTGGTTACCTGAGCCTCTGGCAGCCTTGGGCAGCTTGGCAGCTGACATCTGAAGCTTGCCTGCACCTTGGGCCGGCCCTGGGCCCAGTCATGCCATGTGCTGCTGCCCCAGCGGGGCTCAAGGGACTGTGCATCACCATCTTGTGGCTGTGGGTGCCACCATCTTTGAGGGCAGGGCAGTCAATTAGCATATTCCCTCCTTATTGGCTATGGGTGCTGCCATCCTTGTGACAGCATTAGTGTCAATTAGCATATTCCTTCTTTATTAGATAGGATAACAAGAAATCTATTTTAGAACATAAGTTAATCATGTGAGCTACCAGGTATTGTCTCTAGTGGTTGTCTCAGTGTGCAGATGTACAAGATAGAATTAACCTTAATTGCCACATAATATCCTAATAAAGTAAGTTTTTATTCATTTTTGTACAAAGAAAGGTGATATAATAGCTTATCTTTATGAGATACAGTATAAAATGCAACAGGGGTACAAAATATCTAACCCAAGAAATAGATATGAATAAGAATGTATTCTGAGTTAGTGCCTGAACAGGTTCCATGTGTATCAGTCATTCAACGTTTATCAGAGACAAATAAGTTCCATTTAAGCTCATCTCCATTCACAAGTTATAGACTTCTTCCTTCATGTAAGATTTGATGCAAGTATCTTAATGATTTTCCTGTTTTGACACAGAAAATAAAATGGAGTACCTATACTTTTTCTTTTTTTGTAATTATATTAGTTTGACAGGGTACTTTTACTCTTTTAAAAGTCAATTAGATGTGTAGTTTTAGAATTAAGAGTAAAAACATTTTCACTTTTTTCTCCTCTCAAAGAATCACCCCAAAATAATGAGAACAAGAAACATAAAACCCATTCAATCTTTAACATTGTCAAGAAGACAAGACATATAATAAAATTATTTATAGAAATTGATGAAAGAATGGTCAGCTCTAGCCAGGTGGCTCAGTTTTTTGGAGTGTCATCTTGTACACCAAAACATTGCTGGTTCAATTCCCAATCAGGGAGCATACCTAGGTTGTGGGTTCAATTGCCAGTTGGGTGAGTATAGGAGTCAATTCATTAATGTTTCTCATCTCTCTTTCTCTCTCTCTCTTTCTCAAATCAATAAAAACATAATCTCAGGTGAGGATTTAAAAAATAAAAAGGAATGGTCCATGGCTTAGCAAGAAGAGAAGAGCCTAAGCTAAGTGACTACAAAAGATGGAAACTAGAGAAAAGCCAGGTGATTGTCCCTGCAGAACCTCAGAATAACAATGCAGGTAACAATGCAGATAACAATTCCAAATGGCTCAAAAACCAGACACCATATGAAGCAAGAATCAGCACACAGTATAAAGCAGGTGATTTTTCAAAAATCTATACAAGAAACAGTTAAGAGCTGCAGCCAAATATGTAAAACTTCTAGAATAAAAGCAAGAGACCAAAGGTTTGCTCTGCAGACCAACAATAGTAGACCCAAGTTCCAGGCATAGAGAAGGGGCAATGTGAGAGGCCACCTGGAAAACAGGTAATTAAGTCTACATACTGAACTATTGGATCACTCCCTCAACCTTTCCCTCGTGGTTCCAACAATGGCAACAGCTAGGCTGATATCTCCAGGTAAGAGACTGCAGGATCTTTTCCAGAGAAAATAAAAAGACCTACATCTTCTAATAATTGAGATCCCCTAATTACAAAGCTAACTAGAGATCTGACTTCCTAGAATGAAAGCTACAAGCCTATCCCTTCCTAAATATCTTCCAGCCAGTTTTTTAGCTTCTCACCCAAATGAATGAACTACCAAGTATTACTGAATATTTAAGGAAAGAATCCAATATAAAATATAGTGAGGAAAGACAATAGAAAATAATGGAGCTAGCAGGAAATAAAGACAATGAAGATAATAAACAATGCAGATAACAATAATAATGACATTGTCATAGAAATAAAGAGGCTATTGTACCAATGAAACAGGAATTAGGCATGATTTCAAAAGAAAACTTTGAAAAGAGCTGTTGAAATTTTAAAGTAGAATTTCCACAATATAAAAATCAAGATTTAGATAATAATGTATTGGAAATACCATAAAGTAAAACCAAAAACCAATTAGATAGCTAATAGAAGAGGAAATATAAGAATAATGAGGCCTGTTCTAGGAGATATTTATACAACTAATAGGATCACCCAGAAAGAAGAGATAAAATGTTGTTGGGGGAAAAAAATCATCAAAAAAAATACAAGAAATTTTTGTATAACCAAAGTACATGAATCTCCAGAATGAAAATGCTAATCAAGTGCCTTGTGTAATAAATGAAAAAAGATTAACAAGAAAAACTATTTTGCTTAATCGTTCAATTACTATAAAATATCTAGACTTTGGCATTTTGCATTTGCTTTATTGCCTACTTTTGTTGCTATTTTATGTTTTCATGATGTTTCCTGGATATTTGAATGAGAAATTGAGTAAAGTATAACAGGATGCTATACTATATTTCTCTATATTAATTTAAAAAAACACATTTATTGTTGAGCATCTATAACACAATTTATTACTTGTTGGTGCTATGTTAATAAAAAATCATTGTTGAGGGTATATAGCACACAATTTATTATGCAATTGCACGCTTTTGTATATTTTATGATTATTAAACTTGTTTCTCAAAAGAGAAGGGCTAGCCCATACATATACTGTCAAATAATGTTTAATAAGAGCACCAAACTAATTGAATAGGGAAAGTTGCCATGTACAAAAATTATTTCAAGAGAATTCATAGATCCAAATGTAAAAGCTAAAATTAAAACACTTCTAGAGGAAATATAAGAGATCTTTCAACCTTGAGGTAGACCTTTCAACTGAGATTTCTTAGATAAGACAGAGAAAGCACTAGATATAAAATAAAATATTGAAAAGTCTTATCAAAACTAAAAACTTTTTGTAAAAAACTCTACTAAGATAATAAATAGGCAAGCCACAGATTGGAAGAAAAAGCTCATATAAGTGACAAAAGATTTAAATTCAGAATATATAAACAACTTCTCCAATTCGATAAAAAAAAATTGTAGCCAAACCAATTAAAAAATAGGCAAAAGGCATTTCATAAAAGATGCAAAAATGTTCAATAAGCACATTGAAAAGTGTTCAACATTATTAGTCATCAGAGAAGTAAAAATTAAAACCACAGTGACAAATATCAAACCACTGACAAATGGCTAAAATGAAAAAGATGGAACACAAATATTGATGAAGATGTGCAGTGACTAGCACTTATACACTGCTTGGTGGAAGTGTAAATGGTACAACCACACATTCAGCCTATGACATAACAATTTCACTCAGATATTTATCCAAGAGAAGTGAAAACATATGTCTCAAAAAGCCTGTATTAAGATGTTTATAACAGTTTTAGCCATGATAGCCAAAAACTAGAAAGAGTTGTGTCCTTCTGCAGAAGAGATAAACTGTGGCCTTTATTCTATGGCATACTTCTCAGCAGTGAAAGGGAACATAGATGAATCTCAAAAACACTATGCTGAGGAGCACATACACAAAAGAGTATATGCTATGTGATTCTATTTAAATAAAGTAAAATTATTCAATTAATATTGAATAAATTATTCAATTAATAATTGCTTAGTAATTGCTTAGCATGGTATGGAGGGATATTAAATGGAAATGGACACAAGTATGTCTTCTGGGCTAATGAAAATGTTCTACATATTGACAAAGAGGTGACACATGTACTTAGTTTTCAATACTGATTGACTATACATTTAAGATTGGTGCAACTCACTCAATGTAGATAGTATTTCAAAAAAATGTATCATGTGGACAAAACAGAGTGACAACATTCTATGTTAGATGGATAAGACATTTTCCCAGTGATTATCAAAGCATTGGGTAACATAAGTATATAGAGTACATAACATACAAAAACTCAACCCAAATAGATTTTAATATGGTTACATGAGAAGTTCCAGTTTTATGGTGTCCCCACCACTGCTTATGAAGAATTCTGTTGTAGATAGAAGTTAACCTGAAAACTACTCCCACCAAAAGAGTGTACCTGTACCACCTTGCCCTGTTAATTTGTTTTCTTACAACTCTTGGGGTTTTGTAGAGGTTATATATCAGTAATCTCCAATGATTAGAGGCTGGTGAGAGCTTTGAGTGTCTTTCTCCAGTCATCTATCTGACCTCTGTCAGATGGATGTTATTATGAAACAAGTCTTAGACTGAATTGAGTAACACATACCAACGTTTATTAGCAAGCAGGCATGAACGGATTCATATAAGTGGTTTGTAAAATCAACAAAGTCCCAGTCCTCTCTTTTTTGGTACTTTGACAACAAATACTTTGCACAGAGGTTTAATTAGAAACAGGTGCTCTAGTGGAAGGAGTCAGCTAATATTCCAGTTGGGTGAGTTAAAGAACCCTTCAAAGATCTTGAGACATGGGGTTGATAGAGTTTAGAATCAGGATAGAGGTAGCTCCAACCACTAGATTCTTATGTCCTGTTTGAGCAAGGCTGAAGTGGCTACATCATAGCTCTAGTCACTTGACATGTATTGAATATCACTCATTTCACCAATAAAACAATAAGTTATGCCAAAACTGGTTTGGTTCAGTGGATAGAGTGTCAGCCTGCGGATTGAAGGGTCCCAGGTTCGATTCTGGTCAAGGGCACGTACCTTCATTACGGGCACATCCTCAGTGGGGGGTGTGCAGGAAGCAGCCGATTGATGTTTCTCTCTCATCGATGTTTCTATCTCTCTCCCTTCCTCTCTATAAAAAAATCAATAAAAGTATATTTTAAAAAATAAACTATAACTTTATTTATGCTAAATTATAAATACTCTAGAGCTGACCTCAGTTTTAAAAAAAGTTGTAATTTGGCAACCTTGTGAGTATTGTGGTGTGGTCAGAGCAGTGGTTCTCAATAATGGCTACATGTTAGAATTACCTCCAGAGAGTTTTCCAATCCCAATACCCAGTCCACACCCCAAAATGATAAAATTATCGTTCTACAGGTGCAGTCCAGCCATCAGTATTTCCAAACCTCCCTAGGTGATCCCAATTTATAGACAAACTTGAGAAACTTCCTTTGTTAGAACCTTTAAATTTAACCTAATTATGGCATATACTCCTTAAATAGGAGTTTTCAATGCTGTCTAATCACCTTAAGGGGTAGATAATGTACACTATACATCACATGGTTGATATATAAATATATTTTAGTAAATTATACAATACAACAGTATGACACTCATCTTGTTTTCTTCTCCAATCTTCTTTCAAATGTGGCTTTGATGATATTTCTGTGACGTTTCTGATGAACCCTCTCAACCTTACCTTTATATAGTACTCTTTTCTCTCAGCTATGTCTTTTGTGTTTAACATATAGTACTTATTTTCATTTATTACTCCACTTGATGAAAGGATCCATGATGTATACACATTTGTTTTCAAATACTTATGATCCCAGAGCCTAAATTTTTTAAAACGTAATACTGTATACTTTATTGAATTATTTAATGAGATTTTTAGTCCTGTAATTATTGTATTTTATTGCAAACTATATTTATAAACCCCTTTTAACTAATGACACCTGAGTGGTACATTATTTTTCCATGAGAAAAATATACACTGAAAGGGAGACACACTGTTATCAGTTGTTTGGGACAGAAATTCCAGCTAGAAAAAGAACACTCAAATAGAAACTGAAAAGGCCAAAGGCAAAGTCAACTATTTGGGGCAATAAGAATTTTATTGAGTTTTTGTAGCTTTTGTATATTTTCTAGGGAAGTCTGATGTGCTTAGAATACTATTTCAGAATAACTCATTTTTGTATGCTTAAGCATTTCAATTTTAAAGTTACTACATAAAATTCTACCAGGTTCAAAAGAGCAAGATGTGTGTGTGCATGCACACATGTGTGTAAGCATGTGTGCATGTTTGTGCACATGTGTGTGTGTTTTCTTGTGGAAATAAAGTATATATAATCTTAACTCTCATCCTCTACTATTATTGTTCTGACATTTTTCCAGAATATATTCTAGCCATTATATTCCTTATATTAAAAATTGGGATTTTTTTAATGTAGTATT
Source organism: Lasiurus cinereus (assembly GCA_011751065.1). Taxonomy (NCBI): domain Eukaryota; kingdom Metazoa; phylum Chordata; class Mammalia; order Chiroptera; family Vespertilionidae; genus Lasiurus; species Lasiurus cinereus. Next base: position 25,310,523 of record JAAGEH010000311.1, read on the forward strand.
CTTCACTGAAAGGAGCAACTTCTTTCTATTTTGTTAAGGGCCTGAAAGGTAAATGACATATTTAGGTCACTAAGAAAACAAATGTCATGGCTGACATACATCAGTATTTATCTAACAAGCCTTCCTTCACCTGCAACTAGTGAGTGGTTGTACAGCCATAGAATAAAGGCATTGTAGCTTTCATCTCCAAAATCCTGACATCAAATTAGAAATTCACATCTTATCTGGAAAACCACAGGCCATTATTTCATGTCTCTGGGCCTCAGTTTCCTCTTTTGTTGGATAGGGATAAGAGTACCACTTTAACAGCATTTTTCTGAGGATTACATGAGTAATGTGAAAAAGTTTATATTAGACAATAAAAATGCTTTTGTTGAATTGGAAATATATTCATAGCAACTCTGTAAATCAGTTAAGTCAATAAGATTATTTTACCTGCATAGGTTATCACTCTATCCATGAAATCATAGTCCTGCATTCAGAACTATGAATCAAAGAAGACTCTTTGTGCAATATTAGTCCATGTTAGATTTGCCAGGATACTGCAACCAATAAACCACCTCTAGCATGAGACCACAAATGTGCTTCCATATCCACAAGTGGTCCAGATCTCTGTTTTACGTCTCTGCTGAAAGAAGGCCACGTGTTTTTCTCTATCTAGCTCTCACAAATAAGTGGGCAGAAATGTTAGCCATGTCACTTAAATGAGTGTCACAAGAACAAGTTCTCTACGCAATACTTTGGAAATGTCGCCAACTGAAAGGTTGCATTTAGAAAGGGCATAAAACTAAGCAAGACAATGGTATAGTTGGTACACAATTGGGGACAACAACTTTGCAGCTGGAATATATAAGAGGGATGCTGTAAATCTGGTTAGTGAGTGCACAGAAATTACTCAGAGCATGACGCATCTGTTGTAACTTGAAAATTAGTTCTCCCAAACCAAACCAAACAAACCTAAACAAAGACTGCAGAGGGAATGCTTGGCATATCCTACAGGTATTTGTTTTCCTGTTGTTAGGCAGTTAGAAGTTCAGCCAATGCTTAAAAATGCACACTTGGTCATCCACACTTGACACACTTTCTGTTGCCATAAGTGCAGTTGATAAACAGTTAGTTAAAAAAAAAAATCTCACCGATAATACTTCCAGTACTCCCTTCTGTTTCTTGTTACCTATGGAAATATTCCAAGCAAAACAAACAGAACTCTAGGACAACCTCTACGGTGCTCTTACCTGCTACTCACATGATTAAACTCTCACCTAATTGCTATTTGGCTGCCCAAGGTGCTTCTAAAACTTAGCTTGCTTATTGCATTGTATTCTCTATGTGGCACTCTACTAAATATCACCTACTCTGATTAGCTACCTCACTGGATGACAATTAATTTGATGCATTTCTTCTGTCACTCTAGCTTTTAGAGGGTGAGTACAGCACAATATTAGAGACATTTTTTGTATCATCGGTGCTGAAAACAGGACTTGGCATCTACTAGGACCTTGACTATCTTAAGAATGCTTTCATTATTTCACCTTCTATCCTACTGTCCCCATGCATTTGTGTCTAATAAAGCTCCTTTCTCCATGTCTTCACTGTATCTAATAACACTGAGATTCTTGAGTGTCTGACAGTAAATATTAACCTTCTAAATTAACCAAACTCTTTGAGTTACTTATCAAACATTCACTCATTTACATTCACCAAGCTCCTAATCTACTTTCTCAATTCCATTACATATTTATCATCAACTATCTGAAAATACCATGCAACATTTTATGAAAGCTGAATATTTCACAATCACTGCCATCTATAATAGCACTTCCCATTAGAAATATAAAAGCCCCAAATGAAAGCAAATACTTCCAATTTTTATAATAGCTCCATTTTAAAAGTAAATAGAAACAGATAAAATTAATTTAAGTAATATATTTTTAAATCACATACATCAAAAATATTGTCATGTCAATGTGCTAATATAAAGTTTGTTCATGAGATATCTAAATTATTTTTTTATCAAGTATTCAAAATCTAGAGTATATTTTAGGCTTATAGGCCATTCAATTTGAACTAGTCACATTGCAAGTACTCAATGGCCACATGTGGCTGGTGGTTACCATATCAAACAGCTTGGACCTATAAAACAGTCTTTTTATAAAAGAAAGGTATACATTGAACTCTGACTAAACTAGAATAAATATAATTTTAAGTTAAATCAATAACTTAAGGGGGACCTCAATTTAAGGAGAAAAAGAGAAATGGGCTCCTTTGGACCTTCTCTCTCTTCCCTTTACTAAACTATGCATTCTCTCATCTTCTCGGTCACTTCATTCTTCATGCAATGATTGTGTGCATCTAGATATCTGAAGGACAGGGGGTGTGCTGACAGCCCAATGGAAGGTATTTATTGTGCTATGAAAAGAAATTTAAGGTGCACTAATCCATAACTCTTTTCATCTAGTAGGCTTACTTAGAATTTTGCCTTGCATAGATGCTTAGGCTAATGAAAAGTATGCAACTAAATTTGATATTAGTCTACTAATAGTTTTAATTGGTCTTGCAATTTTGAATCAAGACTTCTAATCACCACTCTCAGTTTCAGTGATTTCAAAGAGCCTTCAAAACAATCATACAAAAAATCAAGTAGTAAAAGAAAATAAATCTAGTTCAGCATTTTAATGCCTTTGATTTTTTTTTTACAGATAAATGTTTGTAGTATGCATTCAGTCTTGAAGGAGATAATAGACATGCTTAACTATAATGCATTTAACAGTAAATCTATGACCTAATTGTTACTATAAATTTATTACCAAAGCTTTTTCTTTTCCACACCAAGCTAAAATATAAACACTGCACCATTAGAAAGTCTAACTGCAGTCAAATAGACGTAATTATAATCAGTTGCTTAGCTTTTGGCTAAGATCAAGTGTAGTATAATCAGTTGCTACTTTCACTTTGCATTAACCATAATTAACCATTGATAATTCATATAATAACAATTAATGTGCTGTGATCAAATTTCTAAACTACTCATGAGAATTGTAGAAAATAGAATATACGTTGATTCTAACCATAAGGGTTTTTAACCATTTCTTGTTTTAAATTTCATGCCGGTGCCTTATTAGAAAAATGTTACGATACCCACTCAAAAACTAAAAATTGGATGTGCTTAAGGACATCTTCATGTAATATTATAAAAAGTTTTCTATTTTTATCAAAATATTATCTATTTTTAAAAATTTTAATATTAAATTACATCCTTACAAGTATAGCCAGAGTGGTCAAGATTTTCCTTGACATATTAGAGGATATAGGTTAATTAGCAAAAATAATCTTCAGTTGATTTGCATTTCAATAAAGATTTCACACCTGGTTTATTTAAATAATAATAGGGAGAAGTAAAAGGGTGAGGAAGAAGAAGATCTCAGTTCTTTGTAAGGAATAAAATACATTTCTACATTTCTACTCCACTTATTCTATTTTTCAATGGAAGAATTTATTTAATTATTTATTTATTTATTTATTTATTTATTTATTTATTTATTTTACATAGAGGAAGGGAGAGAGTTAGAAACATTGATGAGAGAGAAATATCAATCAGGTGCTTCCTGCACACCCCCTACTAGGGATGTGCCCACAACCAAGGTACATGCCCTTGACCAGAATCAAACCTGGAACCCTTGAGTCCACAGGCCTATGCTCTATCCACTAAGCCAAACTACTCAGGGCTGGAAGAATATTTTCATTATAACACATAAAACTTTTTATTATCTTTACCAACATTGTTCTTTTTATGTCGTGTTTATTTCTATCACAGCAAGGTCAATAAGAAATAATATCAAACAGTGTTTTTCAATTTCAAACTTATTGTTTAATTTAACTATTTTATTCATGGCATTAAATGACAAAATAATAATAGTACCTATTACAATTTCATGTTTCTATTTTACCCTATATCAATTAATAATATGAAATTCCTAAAATTAACTAGCTACACTTAATTTTATTTGGCACTGTAATGATGCATTAAAAATGCACCCTAAGTTAGAATTAAACATTTTCCTGTGGACAGAAACAATCCTATCTAATAAAAGAATAATATGCAAATTGACCTTGCATCCACTACACCCACAAGCCATGCCCACAAGCCAATCAAAAGCAAGTATGCAAATTAACCCAACCAAGATGGCTGAAATCACTTTGTTTCCCTGGTAATGGAAGAAGCCAAGGGAGAATCCAAGATGGCGGCATAGGTAAACACCTACACTGCTGCCTCGCACAACAATTTCAAAACTACAACTAAAAGACAAAACGGACAGCATCCAAACCCACAGGAAAACTGGCTGAGTGGAAATTGTACAACTAGAAGGAAAGAGAGGGGCTCACAGAGACCCAGAGGAGCTGCAAAAAGCTGAGGTATGGAGACGCACAACTGGAGAGAGCAGGTGCCGGAGAACCTGGCTGGCTTTCTCTGGCAGGAGGGAGACAGAGACACTCAACGTAATTGTACCCCTTATCCTACGACACTAAACCCCAGATCCAGCCAAAACTTATACAGGGGGAGTTTGGACTGTGAAAAGGGAGAAGTGCACAGAAATTTGGGGGAGTAGCAAAAGATCAGAAGTCTGGTGATGTGCACAGCACTGCACGCAGAGGATCGACTGCTGAATGTGCCGCTGGCTTTCATGAGAGGGCAGGAGACAGACCCTCCCAACTGTGCAACTTCTAACTCCACTAAACCCCAGTTTCAGGTGAAACCCTGGGGACCCAGACTCATATGGTCCCAGAGCACAGGGAAGCTGGAGGGCAGCAGTCTACAGGCACTGGAAGAAAGAGCACGCGCATAAACAGGGACCGCTCCAGCAATTACCCAGTCACGTGAGACTCAGGGGCCATGGAAGGCAAGGCAGTCCGTTAAGCCCTGAGACTCCACCCATCCCAAGTTCAACAGAGAGCCTTTTGTAGTTTTGCAAGTCTGGTATCATAAGGCTGAATCCAAAACAGAAGTTCTCCCAGCATAGTGAAAATGCCAAGACAAGGGAAGGGATCACAAACAAAGGAAATAGAGGAAAACAAACAACTGGATATAGAGTTCAAAACCACGCTTATAAGGTTTTTCAAAAATATCCTAGAAAAGTTGGATAAAGTTAGTGAGACCCAAGAGAAGATGAAAAAGAACCAACTGGAGATGCAAAAGATCCAACTAGAGATGGAAAAGGACCAACTAAAGATGAAAAAGGACCAACTAGAAATTAAACATACACTGAAATAAAAATATTGTACAGAGACCTAACAGCAGACTAGAGAAAGGCAAGAATCAAGTCAAAAATTTGAAATATAAAGAATCAGAAAACACTCAACTGGAAAAGCAAGAAGAGAAAAGAATCCAAAAATATGAAGATAATGTAAGGAGCCTCTGGGACAGCTTCAAGCATGC
>JAAGEH010000311.1:25315966-25515913 GCA_011751065.1 Lasiurus cinereus
AAATATGAAGATAATGTAAGGAGCCTCTGGGACAGCTTCAAGCATGCCAACATCAGAATTGTGGGGGTGCCAGAAGAAGAGAGAGAGCAAGATACTGAAAACCTATTTACAGAAATAATGACTGAAAACTTCCCACATCTGGTAAAAGAAATAGACTTACAAGTCCAGGAAGCACACAGAACCCCATATAAAAGGAATCCAAAGAGGACTATACCAAGACAAATCATAATTAGAATACCAAGAGCTAAAGACAAAGAGATAATATTAAAAATAGCAAGAAAAATAGCAAGAAAAGTTCATTACCTACATGGGAGCACCCATACGACTGTCAGCTGATTTCTCAACAGAAACAAGTGGCAAGAAATATTTAAAGTGATGAATAGCAAGAACCTACAACCAAGAATACTCTATCCAGCAAAGTTATCATTCAGAATTGAAGGGCAGATAAAGAGCTTCACAGATAAGAAAAAGCTAAAGGAGTTCATCAACTCCAAACCAGTATTATATGAAATGCTGAAAGATACTCTTTTAGAAGCGGAAGAAGAAAAAGGTAAAAGATAAAAAATTATAAACAACAAATACATATCTATCAACAAGTGAATCTAAAAATTAAGTAAATTAAAAATTTGATCAACAGAATTAACTGGTGAATATAATAGAATCAGGAGCACAGAAGGGAGTGGACTGATAATTCTCAGGAGGGAAGGGGTGAGGGGTGTACAGGGAGAGACTGAACAAAAATCATACACCTATGAATAAGGTCAATGGGAGGGAGGGAAGGGTAGAGGGAAGGGTGGGAGCCAGGTGGAAGGGAGGTATGGAGGGGGGAAAAGAGAAACAAATGTAATAATCTGAATAATAAAAATTTAATTAAAAAAAAACACTGTGGGAAAGCAAACCAGATAAGAAGAGGAAGAGAGCAAAATGTTCTCATTCTTGCAATCACCATAGTGTGTTTAGACCAGAATGTAGGGGGAATCTGAGAACAGATTTGAACTTCTGTTTCCAACTGAAGAGTTCGGAAAAAGCAACCAGATTTATCCTCTTGCCTGAAACAACTGAAAAACTGGACCGAGCCTAGCCACATGACTCGGTGGTTGAGCATCAACCTCTGAATTAAGAGGTCACCATTCAATCATAAGATCAGAGCACGTGCCTGGTTTGCGGGCGCCATCCCCATCGTGGGGCATGCAGGAGGCAGCCAATCAATAATCCTCTCTTATGGATGTTTCTATCTTTCTCTCTTCCTCTCCCTTCCTCTCTGAAATCAATACAAATATTTTTTAAAAAAATAAAATTCATAAGCCTGAGCCAGACTGACCAAGGATAGGGAAAACAGCCATAGCAACTACAGAAGGCAAGTTGCCTAGCCCAGTGGTCAGCAAACTGCGGCTCATGAGCCACATGGGGCTCATGAACCACAGTTTGCCGCTTGGTTGACTAATGAGTTTGCAGACCACTGTACCTAGTCCATATCCATTCGACAATAAAGCAACATTGTTTTCAGCCTAAAAAAAAAAAAAAAGAAGCCAAGCTTTCTGCACACCCTGGCCAGCAGAGACCTCCATTCAAGGCTACAAAGTTTCAATTATAATAGATAAATAAATCCCAGATACCAGGGCGTCGGCTTGGGTACCTGGGGGGTGTGGCCAGCCTGCTAACCACCACAGATCCCAAAGGAACCCCACCCTGGGAACCCAGGGACACCCTTCAGGGCAAACCAGCTGGTCCCAACCCATGCACCAGGCCTCTGTTCTATCTAATAAAAGAGTCATATGCAAATTGACCATCACTCCAACACACAAGATTGCTGCTCCTGTGTAGTCAAAGATGGTAGCCCCCAAGTGGACACAAAATGGCTGCCACAAGATGGCCAGCAGGGGAGGGCAATTGGGAGGGCAGTTGTGGGTGATCAGGCCAGCAGGGAAGAGCAGTTAAGAGGGACCAGTCTTGCAAGGGAGAGAAGTTGGGGTGATTAAGCCTGCAGGGGAGGGCAGTTAGGGGTGACCAGTCCTGCAGGGGAGGGTAGTTAGGGGCAAAAGGCTGGCAGAGGAGCAGTTAGGCATCAATTAGGCTGGCAAGGGAGTGAGTAGGGGGTGATCAGGAAGGCAGGCAGGTGAGCAGTTGGGAGCCAACAGTCCTAGATTGTGAGAGGGATGTCTGGCTGCCCATTTAGGCCTGTTTCAGGTAGGGTAGGGCCTAAACCGGCAGTTGGACATCCTTCAAGTGTCCCATATTGGAGAGGGTGCAGGTTGGGCTGAAGGACGCACATTCCCTGTGCACTAATTTCTGCACCAGACCTCTAGTCAGAATAATGTTTGCTGAGGTGAGCTTTAACCTATATAGTCATTACAAACATGGTTATATGTTACATTTAATTATTTATCTCTGTTTTCCCTCTCGTCCCACAGGCTGGTAATTTCTCTGGCTCAGGTTCCTATTTCCATCTTTAAAGGCTACTCTTAATTAATTGCAGTTGCTAAATGAATGATCTCTCATGTTGTCTAACCAATTACTTTGTGTTCAGTAACCCAAATGTGGTCAAGAAATTCTCAGGATATTTCCACTAAATGTTTGCCATATTCAAAAAGATATGTACTGGACAATTAGTAGACTCGTTTTACCCAACACAGAACTATGGCCTTTGTGTAACCCAACATTCTATTCATTAGAAGCAAGTCAGTGAGCCCAACACATATTCGCAGGAAGGTGATTACTAAAGGGCATCAATATCAGAAGGTGGGAATCAATGAAGGTTAGCTCAGAGGCTGCCTACCATTTCACATTTTCTCCCTAGATCTCAAGACTCAAAATATCCCGAGTGTTGTGGGAACTCATGTGTAGGCTTTTGTCTGTCCATCTTCAAGTTATGATACTGCCACTGTCCAAGAGTACTAGGAAAATAGCAGAGGTGGCAGTAGCAACAAATATTCTTACTAGTAACCCTATGCTCACTTTCACCCACTCCTGGCACCTAGAGTGGTCACCCCATGCTTTCCACAGATTCCATATTCTTCTGAGAATATTTGCATGCATCTACCTGAGGAATTTCAAGACCTTTACTCTGTAAAACTTAAACAGCCCTTTCCAATTGATGTTCTTGCCTGTGGTCAGTGTGGTAAATGCCATGCTTTCCCAGATCAGCCTTAAGCCATACAGGATGCGGAACAGAGTTTCCTTGTGTGAACAGAATTACTTCTCTTACTGCACTGGTCAACCCTTTGCCTCTCCTCCCCATTTCTGGTGGCACATAAAAGGAAATGATGTGGTCAGTGTCAAAAGATATCACATTCTTATTAGGACACTTGAAATCTACTCTATTAGCATTCCAAGTATACAATACAATATTGTTAACTATAATCCCCATGTTGTACTTTAGGTTTCCAGAACTTATTCTTTGAGCAATATCTCTCCATTTCCCCCAACCCCCTAGCCCTTGGTAGGTATAGTAGGCTGAATAGCGTACCCCCAAAATCCATGTCCACCCAGAAACTCGTAATGCAATTTTATTTGCAAGGTAAGGTCATATTGGATTGAGGGTAGGGGAGCTCCATGCAATGACTGGTGTTCTTTTAAGAAGGTAAAAAGACACACTGAAATACACACGGGAGGAAAGGGCCATGCAAACATAGAAGCAGAGATTGAGGTGATGCAGCTACAAGGCAAAGAACATTGAAAATTTCTAGAAACTAGGAAGAGGAAGGAAAGAGTCTACCCTGGAGCTTTCAGCGGGAGCATTGACCTGCCAACACCTTGATTTCAGATTTCTAGTCTCCAGAATTGTGAGAGAATAAATGTCAGTTGTAGTAAGTCAACCAGTTTGTGATCATTTATTATGGAAATTAATATAGCAGGATGTAGAAAATTAGCCAGAGATAGCACATTTGACAGTAAACAACATGAGGAGATGATGAACCTAAGAGGTTGAACCTAAACTTTACAGAAGAATCCGTACATACACTTACTGGACAATAAACAAAGTACTGTTTTCCCACCCATTATTATAAATCTTCATCAATAAGTCATTACAGTTCTTCTGGACCCATGAATTTTATAACACATTTTAACCTAACTGTTTCTATAGAAAAGAACCCCACAAAAATGTTAGTGTCCAAGGCCCTAACCATCCCAGATGTGGACCTATTACTCTTCTCCTTTGTATTATTTTTGGTGGCTCTTCTTTTTCTCTCTCATATTGTTAGTGCCAGTTTGCCTGAGACAGTCCCAGTTTATACCTGTCTTGGCATAATTTTTAAAGTGACCCCTTTCATACTTAAAAGGATCCCACTTTTATAATATAAAATAACAGATCTTTCCAATTATACCATCGACCAATCTTATCAGCCCTATCTTTTTTTAACCTCTATTTTGACCCCTCCCCATTATTTTTCAACGGACCTCTACAATAGCATCCACACTGTTCTCTTTGCTTTTATGCTTGTTCCCAATCCAACCCCCAAATACAATCTATTCTCAAAAAAAAAACTGTCAGAGTGATTTTCTCAAAGCATAAATCAGTTTATGTCACTCTGGTAAATAAATAAATAAAAATAAACAAAACAAACCCTTTCAATTGATTCCTATCACACAGGGAATAAAATCAAAAGTTTGGGATACCCAACCTTGAATTCTTCTCATGCTCTGTTCCTTCTTCTCATTCAGGTGGACATTCAGACGCCCCATCCTCAGAGAGTCCTTTCCTGACTACCCACATATAAATTGCATCCTTCCAACCTTGCCACTGCTAGTATAATACTTAATTACTATCATTGTCTATGCCAAATTCTGTATAGTGTTTTTATTTTATTCTAGTCTGGCTTCCACTCTAGAATGTAAGCTTAATGAGGGTAGGGACTTATCTTTTTTACCACTGTAATTGCAGTTCCTAGAAGAATACCTGAAACATAGTAAGCACTCAATAAATATTCACTATATATGTTAAAGTAACTATTTGATAGTGTACCATGAAAGATATATATTTATAGAGCCAAAGAAATAGTAGTTAAGAATTGCCAAAACCGGTTTGGCTCAGTGGATAGAGCGTCGGCCTGCGGACTGGAGAATCTCAGGTTGGATTCTGGTCAGGGGCATGTACCTTGGTTGCGGGGCACATCCCCGGGGGAGTCGGGGGAGAGTGGCATGCAGGAGGCAACTGATCGATGTTTCTCTCTCACTGATGTTTCTGGCTCTCTTCCCCTCTCCCTTCTTCTCTGTAAAATATCAATAGAATATTTAAATAATAATAATAATAATTAACTCTAATGGCTACGGTCAAATGCAATCTGTATATGGTTTTCAGATTCACATACTGAAACACCATTATATTCATATCACTCCAATATTCAAAAATCTTTGTAATCTTTATAGTTATTATAGAATAATCTAGAGGCCCGGTGCATGACATTCATGCACTGGAGAGTGGGGGTCCCTCAGCCCGGCCTGCACCCTCTCAAAGTCTGGGATCCTTTGGGGGATGTCCACCTGGCGGTTTAGGCCAGAACTCCTGGCAGTCAGACCTTCCTCTTGCAGTCTGGGGCTCTCAACGTTTGGGATCCCTCACTCCTTACTGCCTGTCTATAGCAGAGGTTGGAGAGACTCCTGCCACCACCCTTGTAACTCACCAGCTATAAGCCCGGCTTCTGGCTGAGTGGCACATCCCCTGTGTTGAGCATCTGCATCAAAGCGACTGGGCATTCCACCATTTGGTCTGTTTGCATATTAGCCTTTTATTATATAGGACTAGAGGCCCAGTGCATGAAATTCTTGCATGGGGGTGTCCTTCAGCCCAGCCTGCTCCCTCTCCAATCTGGGACCCCTTGAGGGATGTACGACTGCCCGTTTAGGCCCGATCCTAAGGCACTTGGATATCCCTCTCACAATCCAAGACTGCTGGCTCCCAACTGCTCACCTGCCTGCCTTCCTGATTGCCCCAAACTGCTTCTGCCTGCTAGCCTGATCACCTGCTAACATACCCCTGCCAGCCTGATTGATGCCTAACTGTTCCCCTGCCAGCCTGTTTGCCCCTAACTGCCCTTCCCTGCAGGCCTGGTCTCCCCTAACTGCCCTCCCCTACAGTCTTGATCACCCCCAACTGCCCTCCCTTGGTGACCATCTTGTGGTGGTCATCTGTGTCCACATGGGGGTAGGATCTTTTGAACACATGGGAGCAGTCATCTTGTGTGTTGGAGTGATGGTCAATCTGCATATTACTCTTTTATTAGATAGGATAGAGGCCTGATGCATAGATGAGGGCCAGCTGGTTTGCCCTGAAGGGTGTCCTAGATCAGGGTGGGTGTTCCCTTGAGGAGTGGGGTGGCCTGGGTGAGGGGCCTCGGGTGGTTTGCAAGCTGGCCACACACCCCCAGCAACCCAAGAGGAGGCTGTGGTATCTGGTATTTATTTATCTCCTACAATTGAAACTTTGTAGCATGAGCAGAGCCAAGCCTTCTGCTGGCAGAGCCATTGAAACTTTGTTGCCTTAAATGGAGGCGTCCTCAGCCAGGCTTTGGGAAAGCTTGGCTTCCTCATCGCCAGGGGCAACAGAAGCCTTCTCCTGCTTTCTCTGGGGCTGTAACCATCTTGGTTGAGTTAATTTGCATGCTCGCTCTGATTGGCTGGCAGGTGTGGCTGGTGGGCATAACAGAGGTATGGTCAATTTGCCTATTACTCTTTTATTATATAGGGTTCCAAAGTCACTGGCATAGTATTTAAAGTTATCTCCAGTCTCCCCTACTTTATTTGCTCCAGCTTTAAGTTTTCATCTCTAATTGTTTAGATTCAATTTGTAAAGTTTCAGCCTTAGTCTCATATTTTTTTATCTATCTGTAAAGTCTTCTTCCATGCCCTGCCTTCCTCACAAACTTCTTTCTACATATATAATTCCAATTTGGACTTTAAATTGAAGTTCAAGCTTTCTGCTACTCTACCAGGTATTCTCAGATATTCCAGAGCTTCCCTGACCTTCTCTTCTCAGCAAGGGTAGTTTCTTATTAGCTGGATCAGTCATTTGGTATTTGGCGACTTCTTTTTTAGTTAACTATTAGCTTCTTCTTATGTTTCATGACATTTATGTCCATCTAAGTATAGATTAGTTGGGAAAGACAAATACTTATATCCTTGTTACAGTCGCAGAATTGAAGCTATAGTAAATACTCAATAAATTATGACTGATTAATAAATGAACACATTTAGTGAATGTAAATGGTACTCTCACATATTCTCATTACACTAGGGAATAAGTACTTTTATTAAGGGCTATTTTTGAGTGGAGTTGAATTATATCTTAATTGATTTAGGAAGCATGAGGTTAGATTAGAAATTTATATTCCTTGAAATGGTGAAACTGAGACTCAAAGAATTTTTTCTCAGATAAAAAGTATAGCCCCAGCCAGTGTGATGCAATTGTTTGGGAATCATCCCGTGTACAAAAGGTTGCTGCTTTAATTCCCAGTCAGGGCACATTTCTCGGTTGCAGTCTTGATCCCTGGTAGTGGACATGCAGGAGTTAGCCAATTAATGTTTTGCTCTCACAGGGATATGTCTCTCTATCTATCCCTCTCTTTTCCTCTCTCTCTCTCTTTTTCTGAAAAATCAATAAAAATATTTACTTAAAAGGTGTAAATATTAATATTTAGAGTAAATGACAGAGAAATAGAGAAAAACATTCCTTCTCATACCTCTTTTCCTGAAAGATAAATAGAACTATAAACTTTTCTGGAAAGTTGTTCACCAGCCTACAAAAACTTTCTCATTATTTCTTTCTCTCCCTGCCTTTAATTTTCAAAGTAAGTTTAAAACATCATGATGTTGATGCTCAGCCAACAACAAAAAAATCATTCCTTGACTCTGCATGCTTCTGAACTCTGATGAAGGCGCAGAGTACTGCTCTGAATTTTCAGGTTGCGTCTCCAAACAACAAGCCCCTGCCGAGGCTCTCAGAGAAGCTTCCCAGAAGGAGAGCACATGTGACATTCATGTTTCCCTGATGTTCATTTCCTTGAACTTGATTTCATTTACTCTTTTAACTCTTTTTTTTTTAAAGGAGAGCAGGTTTCTTGACTCAAAAATGTTATTTTGTCTTATTCTTCATAAATTTGCATAATAAAGCATTAACTCAAAATATGAGTAACGAAATTAAGTCCATTAGCCAACCTACAGCAATTGTATTCAAGTTCAACATGTGTGGTGGTACAACATAAAAGGCCTGCAATTTTAAAATTAATCACAACCATGACCAAAAGGAGGTAGGGATATTGCTGGATAGCACTGTTTGGTAAATCATAAGGAAGACCCTGGAATTATTCTGCTTTTACTAAATAACTCTCCAGGAAACTAACTAGGGTCCTATCTTCCTAATGGTGGTACTGAACGTGAACACAGCCTAAATTTTATCCCCTTTATGAAGGCATTTCATTCATCCAAAAAGCAATTAGATGGTCACTTCTCTTTTTCATCAGAACTTTAGTTTCCCATTTCTAGTCCACAGACATGTTTTTCTGATCTCCTCCATTGGAATTATCTGCACATACTAGATCAAAGCTACTGAGTCAGTTTACAAAGATGGAATCTACAAATCTTGATTTTTAATATGTTTCCTAAAAATTGTCATTCACATGAGATTTGAGACTCATTCTTATACAGGCACCTACATATACAAACACATGCATACCATGTAACAAACATTTCTTACTCAGAGAAAAATGTGCTAAGAGAGTAGGATTTTTATATCAGTCTTTATTATCAGTTACAAAAAAAAAACACTAACCTCTGTACTAGGTAACTGATGGAAAGTGGTATCACCTTTTTAAAAATCTGCTTCGCGTTTGCTATTTACTAGCAAGTGTGTCCTATAAAATGTCAGGACTCATCATGTTGTCTGTAATCCTCCCACATACTCCATCTGGAAATGTCACATATTTGAGCCACATGATTTCTTCAATCTTAAAGAAGCCTACCATTTGGAGATGATTGGAAATAGACACAAAAGAAAATTATATAATGTCTTAAATGCTAAAACAGTAGAAATTAATAAAGTACAAAAGAACACATTTTAAACAAATACAGGCATTAAATACCTTAAAGAGCAAAGATTTTCCCAATTTTTTATATCATGAAGAAATTTCTCATGTCCAGTTGCTCTTGTTGCTGTTTTTTTGTTTGTTTGTTTTTATTTGTTTATTTTATAGCCTTTCTATGTAGACTGTTTTCCCAGTGCTAAAATGGTCTGCATGAAAGCTGGCTGAAAAAAGCTTATATCAAATAACTAATTTCCATGTGGACAGATGCTGTGCTAGCTTTCTGTTTAGTTTGCTGTCAGTCATTAAAATATCTGGAATTGCTAAAAGGTTAATCAGCAATTTTTTGACAAATGTCAAGTAATTAAATGATTATAGCTCTAACGAACTTTTCCAAAAAAAATTAATACAGTCCCTGTCAAGTGGATGAACTCGGCAACCTTCTTCTTAACTGACCAGAAGAGTTTCCAATAACACAAAAGCTTTTGCTGAGTTCAGTCTCCTTTGTATTCTCTGAGTGCAGAAAGGTAAGGGGTGAAAAGTAATAAATACCATTTTTAAAAGACAGCTCTAGTGGGCATGGGGTGGGGATGGAGGTATTGAGCAAAAAAGAAAAAAGAGAGAGAACTCATGGACATGGACAAAAGTTTAATGATTGCAGTGGGGAGAGAGAATGGAGGAGATGGAAGAGTGCATGGAAGGATAAATAGTGGTGGAAAAATAACAAAAAAGATACTATTGCTTTTGTTCTCACTTAGTTCCTAAAAAACTTTAGGTCTAAACAGTCTGCTATGAGGAAAGTTAATAAATTTTAAATAAGGTTTTGAAATTCCCTTTATGAAAATGGCATTTTTCATTTATTTTGTCAGCAAATATTTATAAAAGGCCTAGAAGGCTCAAGGCACTCTTAGGACACAAATACAGAAAAGAAAAAAAAAGAAGAAGAAAAAAAAAAAGGGAAATCTTTCTCCTTAAGATACTCAAAATTGAATGAGACAGACCCAAGAACAATTACAATACCACAAAATAATTGTTTTATTGGGAGATTTTACAAAGTATGGTGGAATCCCAGACAAATAATCACCCATGTCTGTCTGGGAAAATTAAGGAAGGCTCACAGTTAGAGCAGGAGCTTTCCAGACAAATACAAGAACTTCAGAGAGAACACAAATATTCAAAGCACAGAAGTTTAAATGACAAAACGTTATAAGAACTATAAGCACTTTTGGAGTTAAAGAATGTGTTGGAGGAGATATAAAATACTGTGTAAGGCTAAAAATGGCCAAGTAGAATCTGACCATGAAGGGCATTCCATGTCATATAAAGGAGAGAAACAACATCAGATGTATGTGTTACATAATTTTAATTACAGTGTAACTGATTGAGGTGGGTTCAGAGAAAATTAAGCGATAGTCAGAAGGAGCTGGTGTAAAATAATATGGATCTAAACAAGGACAGACAGAGGTAGTAGGGAGGAGGCATCAGAAAGGCATTTAAAAAATGAATAAATTGGACCTGTTGATTGGAAGATGTTAGAAATGAGAAGAATGCATGTAGTGATAGTTTATGATGAGCACTGCAGGAAGAAGCTCTGTGTATGAGTCTAGGTCTAATGAGGAGACAGAAGTCATGCAGTAATTTGAACAAGAGAAATTTAATATATAGAATTGTTAAATAAAATAGGGAAAAGCTACTAACAGAAAAAGAGAATTTAAAGACTGCAGAAATGGAAAACACAGGGAACAACCACTGCCTCTAGGGCTCAGGCTAAACAAGAAGCAACAAGTCTGGAAGAGGCCTCTATCTCCCATCAGTGCTGAATTCAGAACTTGATGGAGATGGACAACCATGGCCCAGTGATGACCAAGTATTTTGCTGAGATGTCATACCAGCAGGATCTCAATCTACAGGGTGCTAGAGGAAGCCATGCCTTGGGGAGGTGACAAGCTGCTGAATTTCCCAAAAAGCTACTGCCAGGGTACAGAGCAAAAGCTGCCCATTGGGGAAATACTGCTGAAGACTATCAAAGGGAAGGAATTATGGAAGAGAAACCCCTCCCAACAGAATCCTTCAACATTTTCTTAAGAGGAAGCTTGATAGTAAGCGAGCTGAGAAATGGTTCCAGGGTCCAGCTATATTATCACCGAAAAGTCAATAAAGAGTAGATTTGGAGATCAGAAGCAATAAACTGAGGACTGGCATATTCTGTGCAAGAAAAGGGTGACTCGTACCATGAAAATTTTGAGTTTGAAGTGCCTTTTGGGACACTCATATTGGATAATGTGGTCTTGAAATTTGGAAGAGGTTTGAGCTGAGAGGTACAGATTTTCAGAATTGTCAACAGATGTGTTGCAGATAGAGCCTTGGACATTGATGCAATTGTCCAGAACATATTAGATATTTGTAAAGAAAATATGCCAATGACAAAGGGAAATAGCATAAATTACAAGAAGGAAGTGTGGCAAAAGAAACCAGTAAATAAATCACAAGGAGAAAATGTTAAATAATCAAACGTATTAAGAAAAAGAAACCCAAAAAATATCCAGATTTGACAATTAAAAGGTAAACTAAGTGGAAAAAAAAACTTTCAATATAAGAGTGACAATGAAAGCCAAATTGTTTGGATCAATATGTAAGTAAATGAAGAATAAAGACAGAAAACGGTATTATTTTTTCTCTACTGTGGTAACTAAAAGAGCATGATGCATCAGTAAAGAGGGTTTTTAAAAATATTTTTGTTTTAGGAAGAGAGAGAAGAAAATAGTGTGAAAGAAGTTTGAGCATTGAAAGAAACCAATGAAAATCAAGAGATACAGGAAAAGAAGAGATAATTGATGAAGTAAATATTAATGGAGGCAGCACACAGATTAAGAAATCAGATTCAGCACTAGCTGGTTTGGCTTAGTGGATAGAGTGTCAGCCTGCAGACTGAAGAATCCCGGGTTCCATTCTAGTTAATGGCATGTACCTTAGTTGCATGCTTGATACTCAGCCCCAGATGGGACATGTAGAGAAGGTCATCAATTGATGTGTATCTATCACATCGATATTTCCCTCTCTGTGTCTCTCCCCCTTCCTTCTACTCTCTTTATAAACATCAGTGGGAAAATATTCTCAAAAAGAAAGAAATCAGACTCAGATAGAAGAGGAGATACCTCCTTCGTAGGAATATTTATTTGTTGATTAATGCACAGAAATAAACAGTAGAATTTCCATCCACCTTAAAGTAAACTTGGAACTTTACTCAGCTTAGATGCCAAAGATTCATTGAATTTTGGAACTTGAAGCGAACTCAGAGCAATGATTCTTAAGTGGGGGTCCACAAACCAATAACATTAGAATAGGATAAGGAAAGTCTTCATTCTGAAGATATCTTAGGACAGTGGTTCTCAACCTTTCTAATTCCATGACCCTTTAATACAGTTCCTCATGTTGTGGTGACCCCCAATCATAAAATTATTTTCATTGCTACTTCATAACTGTAATTTTGCCACTGTTATGAATCATAATGTAAATATCTGTGTTTTCTGATGGTCCTAGGAGAACCGCTACTGTAGAGACTAAGACCATCAGAAAGGTTGAGAACCACTGCACTAAAGAAAGTGGTTTAGTGCTAGTGGTTCAGCCCACTACCAGGATCGCCTATGACCATCGGAAAACACAGATATTTACATTATGATTCATTAACAGTAGCAAAATTACAGTTATGAAGTAGCAACAAAAATAATGTTATGGTTGGGGTTCACCACAACATGAGGAACTCTATTAAAGGGTCGCAGCATTGGAAAGATTGAGAACCACTGCTTTAGTGCAACCCATGCATTTTAGAGATGAGTAATCTGGGGAATCAAAAGGACAAGTGACTTGTTCAAAATGCCAGACCTACTCTGTCATTAGAACATGCCGTGGTTCATTACCAATAATAAACCAATTAATTTATCAATTCCCTCAAACTTAAACATTTATACTATTTGCAATTTTAATCCAAATAATTTTCACCTCATGCATCGCCCCTTTTTTGGCCCGGTGACATCCTCCACTCTCATCCAAGAAAAATCAAGAGGCTTTATGTTTGTGGCTTCTTAAGTTTGTTTAGCAGAACTACATTTAGTAACAACTATTCTAATGACTTTATATGCCATAAATAAGAAAAAGAACTCAAGGAAATGACTGAATGCACTGTGTTCTGCCACATCAATATCTTAATTATTCAAACCAATAGATTTTCTATTCCCCTTGAAATGAAAAGAAAGCCCATAACTGCCCATGGGAAATAATCCTCTGTGTTCTTTCACTTTTGCCATAAGCAATCCAAGGAGACAAATTAAAAATGTCCATGCTCTAACTTCAGAATTTAGGGAAAGAACTATTAGAATCATCCTAGGAGAATTTTACAAAATACGCATTTCCTTGCTCTAACCAAGATACTTTGATAAATTATTAATCTCAAGAGAGAATTTGTAGATAAAAACGTTGAAATTAATTACATGTGAAAAAGTCAGAATAATAAGGTTTAAAGTACCTATATTAATATCAGATAAACTAGACTTCAAAGTAAAGAGTATTATCAGAGATAAAAATAATAATAAAGGAAGATATAAAATTCATAAATATGTATGACTCTAAAGCTACATAATTAAAGGGAGAACCGTACAATTCTACAATCAAATTTGGAGATAACAATACCCGTTCCTATCTCATCAGCAAATGCAGAATACATATTTTTTCAAGTATGTAAGTACATGATATATTCACCATGATATAGGACCATAAAACAGTTCCTCAATAAATTTAAAAAGATCAAAATCTGGCAAGCATGTTCTCTGATCACAATAGAATTAAGCTTGAAATCAGCAACATTGAAAATGTAGATGTTATTGCAATATCTATAAGACTTAGAGATAGTAAAAAGATTCTTAGAAAACAAAGAGCATAAAACATTACAAAATTGATAAATTATGGTGTCACAAAATTAAAAATGTTTGTTCTTTGGAGACACTATTAAGAAATGGAAAGAGCGAAATACCAACTGTGAAAATAACAATTTGTAACGCACATAAAACAAATAACTTGGATCCAGAATATCTAAAAAAACTCTTAAAACTCAATAATAATTAGACAATTACCTAATTTCAAAAGTAAACAAAAATGTGAATAAACTTCACAAAATGAGAATATGCAAAGATGTTTAGCATCACTAATCATTGGGAAAATATAAATTAAAACTCCAATAAGATAAAAAATACATATCCACTTAGATTGACTAAATTTTTAAAAATCTTACCAAGTCTTGATGAAATGTGAAGCAATGGGAATTCTCATACACTATTTGAAGGGATGTAGATTAATACAGTCACTCTGAAAAACAATTTGACAGTTGTTGTTTTTTTAAATAAGCAATTACTTGCCATATAAGCTATCCATTCTACTACTAGGTATTTACAAAAGAGAATTTAAGACATAAAAATCTATACATGAATGCCCATAGCAGCTTTCTTCATCATTAACAGTAAAAAACTAGAAACAACGTGAATGTCCATCATCAGGTGCATGGATAAACAAATTATTGTATATTTATATAATGAAACTCTAAACTATTTGGTACACACAACTACATAAATGGACATCAAAACTGTTATGTTTAATGAAAGAAGCCAAGTACAGAAAAGGAGTACATACTGTATGATTTAATTTATACAAATCTCTGAAAATTCAAATCATCTCTAACATAAAGCAGACCAGTGGTTGTCAGGAGACAGATGAGGAACAGATTACAAAAAGAACTAAAGAAAATTTTTTTAAAAAATAAATCTTTATTGTTCAGATTATTACAATTGTTCCTCTTTTTTCCACCATAGCTCTACTTCACCCGGCTCCCACCCCACCCTCTGCCTCAAAACACCCCCCTACCCCCCGCTGTTCTCATCCCTAGGTGTACAATTTTTGTCCAGTATCTTCCCACATCCCCCAGATCTCTTTCCCCTGAGAACTGTCAGTTCACTCACTTTCTATTCCTCTGATTCTATTATATTCACCAGTTTATTCTGTTCAACATATTTTTTATTCACTTGATTTTTAGATTCACTTGTGGATAGATACGTATTTGTTGTTCATAATTTTAATCTTTATCTTTTTCTTCTTCTTCCTCTTCTTAAAGAATACCCTTCAGCATTTCATATAATACTGTTTTGTCGGTGATGAACTCCTTTAACTTTTTCCTCTCTGTGAGGCTCTTTATCTGACCTTAAATTCTGAATGATAGCTTTGCTGGGTAGAGTAATCTTGGTTGTAGGTTCTTGTTATTCATCACTTTGAATATTTCTTGCCACTCCCTTCTGGCCTGCATAGTTTCTGTTGAGAATCAGCTGACATTTACATGGGTGCTCCCTTGTAGGTAACTAACTGTTTTTCTCTTCCTGCTTTTAAGATTCTCTCTTTGGCCGAGACCGGTTTGGCTCAATGGACAGAGCATCGGCTTGCGGACTGAAGGGTCCCAGGTTCGATTCCGGTTGGGGGCATGTACCTTGCTTGCGGGCACATCTCCACTGTGGGGCGTGCAGGAGGTGGCTGATCGATGTCTCTCTCTCTCATCAATGTTTCTGACTTTCTATCTCTCTCCCTTCCTCTCTGTAAAAAATCAATAAAATATATTTTTAAAAAAAAAGATTCTCTCTTTGTCTTTTGTTTTTGGCATTTTAATTATGATGTATCTTGGTGTGATCCTCTTTGGATTCCTTTTGTTTGGGGTTCTCTGCACTTCCTGGACTTGCAAGTCTATTTCTTTCACCAGGTGGGGGAAGTTTTCTGTCATTATTTTTTCAAATAGGTTTTCAGTATCTTGCTCTCTCTCTTCTTCTGGAACCCCAATAATTCTGATGTTGGTATGCTAGAAGTTCTCCCAGAGGCTCCTTACGTTATCATCCTATTTTTGGACTCTTTTTTCTTTTCCAGTTGGGTGTTTTTTGCTTCTTTGTATTTTAAATCTTTGACTTGATTCTTATGATCCTCTGCTGTTGGATCTCTGTATATTATTCTTTATTTGAGTCAGCATATGCTTAATTTCTAGTTGGTCCTTTTTCATATCCTCAAGGGTCTCACTAAATTATCAGCAGTTTCTAAGAAATTCTTGAAAACCCCTATAACCATGGTTTTGAACTCTATATCCAGTAGTTTGCTTTCCTCCATTTCTGTCATTTATCACCTGTTTCTTTGTCTCCGCATTTTTGCTGCTTCCATGAGTTGAAAGAGTGGCTTTGTGTGCTAGATGTCCTATAGGGCCCAGTAGCTCCGCCTCCCCAATTACCTGAGGTAGACACTCTTGGTGTACCTTTTAGTGGGCTGCATGCATAGTCTTGTTGTAGTTAAGCCTTGATTGTTGTTGGTATCACTGGGAGGAATTGACCTCCAGGCCAGTGGGTTGTGAGGATCAGCTGTGTCTACAATGGGAGAACTTCTGTGCTGGAGACATCTTTATGGAGCAAGACTTGCTTCAGTGGGGCTTTGGTGCTCACTGAGTCTGCCCCTTGAGTGTGTTCCTTATGGATCTGAGGAGCTGTAATCTGGATGGTTCCACTCTAACCCCTGGGAGATCCAAGAGGTTCAAATTTAGCCTCTGCCTGAGGCCACCCAGCAGGAGCTTCAGAGAGATTGCAGATTTCTCCTCTTTGTTTGGGTTTTAGGGGTGCCCAGATGAGGCCCAGCTGTGAAGCAATGCAAGAGGCTGTGGGTCCTTGACCTTCTTTTGGCAGCTCTGGGGCTCTCTGACCCAGCTGCAGTTTTTTAGGTAATCTTAGGTTGCAAAGGACCAGGTCACTCATATGCAAAAGCCTCTGTGCACAGCTTGGGTGAGGTGGGGTTTCAGGGCAGAGCAAACAGCTATGGCTGACTCTCAGCCCTGACCTAAGAGGCCCATGGGTCTCAGTGTCCCTTGGTAATGGCTACAAGCACCTCTGAGAGAAAGCCATCCTCAAGTTCCACCCAAGCCAGAGAATCCAGTTTCTCCCTGTATGAGTCTGGGTCCCCAGAGTCTCACCCAGAACTGGAGTTCAGAGCAGTCAGGAGCTTGTGTCTCCCTCCCGATTAAGAAAGTGCCTCTATACCTCTGCACTTTACTTCCACAGCTCCTCTGAGTCTCAGTGTGCTTTTCTCTTTCCTTCTAGTTGTAGAATTTCCATTCAGCCAGTCTTCCTGTGGTCTGAATGATGTCTATTTTGTCTTTTACTTCTAGTTTTGAAGTGGTTGTTCGAGGCAGCAAGTTCAGGTGTTTACCTATGCCGCCATCTTGGTTTCTCCTAGAAGAAACTTTTGAGGATGCTGAAAATTTTTATCTGGAATTTAGTGATGATTTTATGGCTGTATACCTATGTCAAAATTGATCAAACACACATTTTAAATGCATGCATTGTATTGCACTCATTTAGTCATCAATAAAGATACAGAACATTTTTTAAATAATTCAGTATTGGGAGGGAGGAGATTGACTATAGAAGAAATGAGGTTAGCTGTGGATTGATAATTATTGAAGTTAGGGAATAAGTACTGGGGAAGTCATTACACTAATATCGTTACTTCAGCACATGCTTGAGATTTTGCTTTAAAAATGTTTCCAAAATCTCTGGATACAGCTCTAGCCAGTTTGGCTCAATGAATAGAGCATTGGCCTGCAGATGAAGAATTCCGGGTTTGATTCTGACCAAGGGTACATGCCTGGGTTGTGGCCTCAATCCCCAGTAGGGGGTGTGCAGAAGGCAACCAATCGATAATTCTTTCTCATCATTGATGTTTCTATCTCTCTCTCCCTCTCCCTTCCTCCCTGAAACCAATACACACACACACACACACACACACACACACACACACACACCAAAAAAAAATATCTGGATATAGCCTATTAAAACTACAATCTTGACTCTTATGAAACCCGCAGAGAGAAGTTAATTTTTTGGCTTTAGTAGTTACTTAGCATTTTAGTTTCCATATTTGCTGATCATACTACAAGATGGCTTTTATATGTTAATAAATATTTTGCTATGCCTTTGTAAATGAATCAGACCAAAAATCAATAAAACCAGGTTTTCTTTGTAGCCAAGAATTATGTTGCAAAAATATTCATGATTATAAGGTGGAAATGGTAAGGAAAAAAATATATCCAAAACTTGGAAATGGGCAAAAGGATTACAACATTTTATTTCAATGTCTTGCCAGAACTTGTCTAACAAACATTTCCAAGGTTTATTTAATTATTTAATGTATGTATCTCTGTTTGACTAATTATTTTCCATTGATTAGAATACTTACAATGTTATATTCAACTTGTGGAGAACTTATAATGATGTAAATGATTTTTGTCCAATAACCATGAAAATAAAATTTGTCCAATTGAGACTTTATCTAGTAAAAATGCAATGATTCCTGTCTGGTCTATAAAAAAAGATAACCCCAAATATCACACTTTGGGGTTTAGGACATTAACTGGCCTTGTAGATAATTTGGCAATCCTCTGTTCAGTCAGTATTCATTTTCTTAGTGATTATGAATATTTGTCTCTATTATACCCCATTAAACTGAATTTACCATACTTCTTGGCTCTCATTTAAAAAGTGAGGTATAGGCATGCTCTCCCTTCACGGGGCACACCTGTGCCATTCCTTGCTCCTCTTCTCCCCCACAGACATGTTCCCCCTTATCTCAAGGGACCCCATGAGACTTGCAACCGGGAGAGCAATAGGCAACAGCAGCTCATCCTGGACTAACCCCCTAACCTGTCTCCAAGGCCCCTTTTTTCCCTTTTCTCTGACTTCCCAATGAGCCAGAGCAGCTCAGCCTAAGCTCTCCTGTTGCTTCTTCTATGACTTTCCTTGTTTCACTCTCCTAAGTATACTTTTGTTGTGGTCAATAAATTTGTGCTTGCTTTTCTAAAAAAAAAAAAAAGTTAGCTATAATAGTCAAGATATGGAAATAAACTAAGTGTCCATCTATGAATTAATTAATTAAAAAATAAGATTTGTCATTTCTGATAATATGTATGGACCTTGAGGGCATTATGCTAAGTGAACCATGAGAAAGATAAATATCATATGAGCTCACTTATTTGTGGGATCTGAAAAAAAAGAAAGGCTTATGATACAGAGAATATACTGGTAGATTGGTAGTTGTCAGAGGCATCAGGGGAGAGGTGAATTTATGAAGGGAGTCAAAAGTACAAGCCTCCAGGTATTTTTAAAAAATGCATATGGGGATGTTAAAAACCAGTGAGATAAATCTTTTAAAAAGTATTCTTAAAATACCCAAATTCTGCCTTGTATCTGATACACACTCTATGAGAATCTCATAGAAAAAGACGCAGAGGCCCAAAGGCAAAATGAAATGACACTGGATTATTTTTCACTCAGCTGAAGCCTGAAACTCCCAGTGCAGGGCTCTATGATAAAGTGGGTTTAAGGCCTAATGGGAAACATTCCACCTAACTCCCAAACTAAATTTTATTATAAGACACCTACCCCAGCTCTTGTAAATGAAAAGAGTAGATGGCCAAACTTAACTTACTCTTGAGGTCAGCTTGCTACCTGGAAGAAAGAAAGAAAAAAGGTCCACAGTTCTGAGTAACCTTTTAGCAAATGTTAACTTTTTCGTAAATGTGCTCCATCAGTGTCCTGACATTTGATAAATCAAAGTAATCGCAATGTGGTAATTTTGTACCTCAATGTGGTACCAAGAAGGATTAGGAGAAGAAGGGTAGGGAACTAATCCCCTAGATATGTGGTCAGCAAACTGCGGCTCACAAGCCGCAGTTTGCCACTCTGTTGACTAATGAGTTTGCCGACCACTGCCCTAGATAAATATCTATACTCAGAGCAAGACTGATGTGAATAAACCCTGAAAAAGGTTACAATCTAATTAGAGATGCCAGACATTGAACATAAATAATATCAGAAGAGCTACTGATGCAGACACTACAGATAGAGGAAGGAAAGACTATGAACTAGGGCAGTGGTCAGCAAACTGCGGCTTGCGAGATGCAGTTTTGCCGTTCTGTTTACTAAATGAGTTTTCCAACCACTGAAATAGACTCTCGATTCCAATAATTACAGGCTGTTGTTGTTTCTTGAGATTAAGCCCCTATCCCAGTGGTAGAAAAACTCGTTAGTCAACAGAGCAGCAAACCATGGCTCGCAAGCTACATGTGGCTCGCGAGCCGCAGTTTGGCGACCACTGAACTAGGTCATTCTGAATGAACTTTGATGATTGAAATCTAAGGTGTTGTTTGTTTGTTTGTTGGAATTTAGCAAATGTAGAAATTTAGCAAATTCAGGAATCCATAAAATAGAACTCTAGAAAGAGGGAAAAATACAGAATCTATCGAGGATAGCAATTCTAATTCTTAAGAGTGGAGATATAGAAACAACAATGTAAATACAAAAACATGTATATTTAAATAAGATATTAAAAGAAGATGAGGGCACGGACAGCAGGGGCAGCAGGACCAGAAGCATGAGGCTGAGTTCTAACACACACTGACAGACAGCACGACTGTAAAACCTTGGGGTAAGGGAAGCTCTGACCCCCAGCAAGTCAGAATTTCTCTCTCCACAAGCGTACCCTCAAAGCACCGATGATGGATGGCTCTCTAGACATCCCATTGCTTGAAATTTAGCAAATCTGAACAGCCCTCTAGACATTAACTCCCCAGATACTCATGTTTATCTTCTACAACAAATTGGACTGGAAGAGAGAAAATAACGGAAGATGTAGCAGGAGATGTGTGTTTTTGTTTGGTGAGAAGACTCTACAGGGGTTGGAACCCCAGACTAAGTCAACACCTAAACTTGGTATAAAGTGCAAGGCACAGAACCAGCAGTGAAACACCTGGAAGCCAGCCCTGTCCAATGCACTGTCTGTCTTGGGCAAGCCATTTAACTACTGTGGCCTTATTTGCATAGCTGTAAAATGGGAGGATCCAATCAAGAGAATGCTCTCCTGGTTTCCTGCCAACTCTAACATGTTATTAAGCTCTAAAAATTATGAGCACAAGAAAATAAATCTAACAATAGATGGAAAGAATAGGAAAGGAGAATTTAGTTTTACATGAATAAATCAGCAATAATTATTGGATCCACCCATTTACAAAACCTTTAAGTTCTTTCATTTCTGAACAGAAACGAAGCTACCTTGTAGAATGGGACAATTGCAATCATAATAGCAATGCTGCAGAAAAGCAGAGGGGGAGGGAAACCAAGTTTTATTAATGAGCTGCTGCCTCCTACAGTACAAGAGCAACATAACACTTGAACCTGAAATGTTCCCTTCATGGTAAAACCAATCAGCAACTTAGTTTTATTTTAAAGTCTTGCTTTTTTTGTAGTGGTGTGTTGTTGTTTTTTAATTAGGGTGGTGGAACAAAAATAGGATATAGACTTAAATTTTTTAAAGTTTACAAACACCTGCATGAAAATGTGTCCTGACTATTTGCAAACCCCGCCTGAGCTTGCAGTTGTCAGTTTCCTCCACACGGTTTCTGGAGTCTGGCTTTCTTCTCGGTGCTTTGAGGCCCCTGGTTTGCAGCTGAACAAAGAACAATCCTCTCCATTTTGCATTAGTCTTGCTTGAAGAGTTCATAAGAAAACAGTGATACCAAATGTGGCAGGCTTTGAGAAAGTGTAATTACACAGACACAAACAGGGTTATGTGTTAGCCTAAATATGTCTGGGGCGATTTATTATTTTTGTTACAGTTCAATAAGTTTTTTGATGTCGAGACTTTCATTGAGGAAAGTGTATGGTAAAGTCTAAGAGTAAAATAGGAATTGTAAGAGCATGGACTCGGGGGCCAGATTGCCTGAGTTTGAAATCCAGCCCCAGCCCTTTCTACTTATATGACTTGGGTTCAGTTGGTTACCCTCTCTGTGCCTCAAGTTTTTCACCTATAAAATAGGTGGAATGATAGTCCTTAGCTCCTAAGTATCACATGAGTTCATCTTTGTAAAGGCCTTAGAACAATAGCTGGCTCATGCTACGTAAGTATTTATTAGCACTAATAAATATTTGTTAAATAAATTAGTTGGAGGAGGGGGTGGGAGGAATCTGAATCCTTTCTCATATTCTTTCCCTTTTATACTCACCATCCATGACATTCTTCTGCATCTTTCCATTCTGTAACAATTAATCATCTTTTTCCTACTCTTTTTTTTAATTTTTATTAATTTTTTATACATATCTCCCCATTGCCCCCCTCCCACCCAGGCATACCCCAACCCCCCAGTGTCTGTGATCATTGGTTATGCTTATATGCATGCATACAAGTCCTTTGATTGATCACTTATCTACCTCACCTAACTTTAATCTTTCTGCTATAATTTCACAGTGTTTGATGCTTTATGATTTTTGTCCTCCTTAGAATTATCAGTCTACCCCCTTTCTGTGCTCCTGATTCTATTATATTCATCAGTTTATTCTGTTGATCAAATTTTTAATTCACTTAATTTTTAGATTCACTTGTTGATAGATATGTATTTGTTGTTCATAATTTTTTGTCTTTTACCTTTTTCTTCTTCCTCTTCTAAAAGAGTACCTTTCAGCATTTCATATAATACTGGCTTGGAGTTGATAAACTCCTTTAGCTTTTTCTTATCTGTGAAGCTCTTTATCTGCCCTTCAATTCTGAATGTTAGCTTTGCTGGATAGGTTATTCTTGGTTGTAGGTTCTTGCTATTCATCACGTTGAATATTTCTTGCCACTCCCGTCTGGCCTGCATCGTTTCTGTTGAGAAATCAGCTGACAGTCGTATGGGTGCTTCCTTGTAGGTAATGAACTGTTTTTCTCTTGCTGCTTTTAATATTCTCTCTTTGTCTTTTGCTCTTGGTATTTTAATGATGATGTGTCTTGGTGTGGTCCTCTTTGGATTCCTTTTATATGGGGTTCTGTGTGCTTCCTGGACTTGTAAGTCTAGTTCTTTTACCAGATGTGGGAAGTTTTCAGTCATTATTTCTTTAAATAGGTTTTCAGTATCTTGCTCTCTCTCTCCTTCTGGCACCCCCACCATTCTGATGTTGGTACGCTTGAAGCTGTCCCAGAGGCTTCTTACATTATCTTCACATTTTTGGATTCTTTTCTCTTCTTGCTTTTCCAGTTGAATGTTTTCTGCTTCTTTATATTTCAAATTTTTGACTTGATCCTTGCCTTTCTCTAGTGTGCTGTTAGGACTCTGTATAATAGTTTTTATTTCAGTCAGTGTATGTTTAATTTCTAGTTGGTCTTTTTTTATCTTTAGTTGGACCTTTTCCATCTCCTCTTGGGTTTCACTAAATTTATCCAACTTTTCTAGCATATTCTTGAAAAACCTTATAAGCGTGGTTTTGAACTCTATATCCAGTCGTTTTTTTTCCTCCATTTCTTTTGTTTGTAATCCCTTCCCTTGTCTCGGCATTTTCACTATGCCGGGGAAACTTCTGTGTTGAATTCAGCTTTATGATACCAGACGTGCAAAGCCGCAGAAGCCTCTGTTGAGCTTGGAAGGGGTGGAGTCTCAGGACTTAAGGGATCGCCTTGCCTTCTAGTCGGCCCCGCCCTCCACGGTCCCTGAGTCTCACATGACTGGGTAATCGCTGGAGCAGTCCTTGTGCATGCACCCGCAGTGCCTCTAACTTTTTTGAGTTTATCATATCTTTTATTTTTTTAATTGGAATATAATTGTCATACAATATTATAGTAGTTTCAGGTATACAACATAGTGATTTATATATTATGAACTGATCATCACAGTAAGTCTAGTTACCATACAAAGTTAATACAATATTATTGACTATATTTCCAATGTTGTGTATTACATCCCCATGATTTATTTATTTTATAACTAGAAGTTTGTAACTTTTGGCTGAGACTCTTGAGGGATATTTTTGTGTGTTTATTATAACACTCAAACTTATTTAATTATTTTTCTGTTTACCACACTAAACTGTAAGCTACACTATTGGTCTTTTATATGTATAATATATCACCAATTTCTTTGTAGATAGTAGTTACTCAATAAATGATGGTAATTAAAATATACCTTGGTGGATGATTGTCTTGTGGCCCAATGATTAAAAGAGCATAGTATGGAAAGATCATAAGAAAGGACATTACATGATCCTATTTTCATTTTAAATAAATCACTGATTATTGGTGTGCAAAATGAATTGCAGGGGCACAAGAGTAGAAGGAAGGAGACCAATTAAGAAATTCTTCTAGAGATACAGTGAAGACATGGCGATGTATTAGACAAAAGCAACAAAGTGGCAAAGACATTGAGAAAAATCAATCAATTCAAGATATATTTGGGGGATGAATATGTCTTGAATTGATTGATTTTCTTTGAGATAAAAAAATTGGATGAGGTGGATGTAGTATGAAACACACTTCCAGGTTTTTTCCTAAGTGTTCTTGTCGAAGAAATTTTGTCTGTTCATTTGCTTGTTCTCTGGAATCTTTCTTGTGTTCCAGATACACTATAGAAAGGAGCAAGATAATGGAACCTGGCTATGCTCTTAAACTTTGCAAGCTTCAGAACTTCTTAACGGGTAAAAATGTGGGCCATCTCCATAAATATATTTTCATTATGCTTGACATTTTCAGGAAGAGTCTCATGCATCAATATACCTCCTAGGATCTGTACCTTAAATTATACCAATAAGATATTCAATTGGCCCAGGACAGCATTCCATCTTTTAAAATTTTGCAATCAAAATGTAAATGTCCTAGGCAGTACACCATTCTTCACCTTAGAAAGAAATACTTTAGCAGATAGCTGAAAGGAAGTCTTTATCTGGGTTATAGCATAAGTTTGGGAAACATAAAAGAAAAATGGGAAAGATGCTGAAAGGAGATGTGGAGGATGCCAACTTTCGGCTTTTTCAGAGTTTGGCGAATGACCAGCTTTGGATGTCACTTACTAATTAGAATGTTATTACATATGTATAGGCAGGTGGATAGTTGAACCAAATAAGAAAGGTACATATAAAATATATTAGAATGTAGTAAGAATTGAGAGCAAATTACACTGCTTGCAAACATAATTAAAGCAGTATTGTGTGATATCCTTTTCCTCATGCACAAAAAGATAGATCAAGAGTGAAACTGTGCCCTTGTTGGTTTGGCTCAGTGGGTAAAGCATCAGCTTGAGGGTCCTGGGTCCAATTCTAATCAAGGATATATGCTGGGACTACAGGCTCGATCTCCAGCACGGGCCTGCAGGAGGCGGCCAATCAAAGATTCTCTCTCATCATTGATGTTTCTATCTCTCCCTCCCTCTCCCTTCCTCTTGGAAATCAATAACATATTTTTTAAGAAAGAGTGAAACTATAATTATGCTAAAAAAGCACATTCATTCAGATATTTATATAAAGAAAATTTAGGAGTAATTAAAAGCAAAGCCTTCAAAATGAAAAAAAAATGGTGATAATAATAATTGAAAGTAAGTGAAGATCACCAAAGACAGATGAGAAAGAAATCAGTACAAGATTAATTGAAAAGCTAGATCTTGACTCTTGTCTTCATGTGTTAAAAAGATTATGTAGTAAAACTAATTACGAAAATACAGCAACAAACTTAAAAACTTATATTAAGAATTTGAATATAATTCCAATTACTTATTTATAATTTAAAAACTATTTACTGAAACTCTACTACATTGACATCTGTAAGGTTTTATCTGCTTGCTCATTCACTGAATTCTTTCAGCAACTATTAAGCACCTACACTTCCAGGAGCTTGGGACTGAGTGCACAAGACTGCTAAAATCTCTGCCCTCATCGGAGCTTACATTCTAGTGGGAGAGTCAGACCATAACTTTATCAACAAATAAAAGTGTAAGAATTTCGTATTTCAAAGAGTGCTGAGTTTTATAAAGTGTTAATGGGGTAGAGTCTCTAAATAAAAGAATGGAGGAGGGAAACAGTATTGTAACTAGAGTTAGAGAAGGTCACTTGGAGGTTGTAACTTTTAAAATGAGATCTGAATAAGAAAGCAGTCATGTGACTATTTGGGAAGTGAGCATTCAAGCACAGCAATGCCAACGCCACTGAGGCAAGAAAGCTTTATATGCTTAAAGGACAGAGGAAAGTATGGCCAGTGATCCTGAGAAGCCAGAGGTAGATGGTGGTGACTTTGGTGCCCATTATAGGCAATGATTCAGAGCAAAGACTGGCGGCTACCTTGTGAAACATGATATTGCATTTAGATCATGTTCTATTCTCACAGAGAAGCTACAGGAGTGTTTTGAGCCAGAGAGAGACATGATATGATTTGTTGTGAGAGAAAGAAACTTTTTTAGATGATCTGTTCCCTACCCAGGAGGGACAGGGGAACTCAGAGGTGCATTCTTATGCCAGCCTATGTGGGAAGATTATGGCAATGTCTCGGGGAGGAAGTAAGTCTTCTAGTGAGCCTTCAAAGCTGATTTAGCCAAAGGAAATGGGTAAAAGAGAGGAGACAGAGCATTTCATGATCACAAGCAGCTTGAGCAAAGGCACTGTGGCAGGACACAGTGTGCATGGGCATGAGAATTCTAGCAGGTCAGAATTAGTGAAGAAAGAAATTTAAGACACAGCATGGTGAGGTCAGAGGGGGAGCAGATCAGGACTTGTACAGGCTAGGGTAAGGAAAATGACCTTTATCTTTTGGATAAGATACTGGAGTATTACAAGCAGCATGGCCAAAGGATCCAATTTATGATTCAGACAGAGTAACCTGAAGGTTTTGTCAAAGTCAATTTGGAAAAGAAAAAGAAAAGTCAAGTTTGACAACAGGAATAAATTCTGAAGATTAGGATGGTGATGAAATAATCCAGACAGTGGTTGATCAGAACCGGAATATAGTTGTGTTGATAGTAATAGTAATAATAATAATCAACTTTAACACTTGCTCTGTTCCAGTCACTCTTTTAAGCAGATAGCCTGTATTCATTCAATGCTCACAAAAGTCCTACAAGGTAATAAATACTACAAAGTATTACTATTTGCATTTTACAGATGACGAAACTGAGGCAAAATATAGTTAAGTAACTCACTTAAAAATAATAGAGCAATACAAAAATAACACAAGTAAATGGTAATGGTGGGAGTAAGGATGAGGGAATTCAAGAAATAATTACGGGGGAAACATTTCAACACATAATTAAGGAAAAAATTGGTAACGTTTTGTGAGTATAAAGAGTTAAGAAAACTCTCACATTTCCAACTGTGCCTTTTGTGTTTGACTATGCCAGTGGTCGGCAAACTCATTAGTCAACAGAGCCAAATATCAACAGTACAACGATTGAAATTTCTTTTGAGAGCCAAATTTTTTAAACTTAAACTTCTTCTAACGCCACTTTTTCAAAACAGACTCGCCCAGGCTGTGGTATGTTGTGGAAGAGCCACACTCAAGGGGCCCAAGAGCTGAATGTGCCAACTGAAAGCCGCAGTTTGCCAACCACAGGACTATGGCATTAATTGAGATGGATAACAATGGGTAAGGAGTCAGTAGATCTGCTGGGAAGAGGATGAATTCAGTTTGAAATATTTGAGTTATCTGCAGAATACCAAACAGGTATAGAGAGCAGGAATTTTGAAAATTAATTTGAAATCTCAAGAGAGCGATCTGAGACAAAACTACAAAATTGCATGGCATTGGTATATACATGAAAATAAACACCTTGAATAACTTTAACAAGAAAGCTACATTTTTACTAATAGCATAAATATCATGGGACTCAGTAAGCATCAGCTTTTTCCCTAAGGAATCAGTAGCCCTGACACTTTCAGATACATCCTTAGGTCAAATGAAAAATAAAAACTGAGAGGGCTTTTAGTCAATTTATTTAGGAAATGCAGTATTTTTTTAATTAAATCTTTATTATTCAGATTATTATATTTGTTTCTCTTTTTCCCCCTCCAACATACAATTTAGAGTTCAACCAACTATAATATTTCAAGGCATAGAGTTTGCTGACATTGACGATAGAATTCTTCCTATGAATTTATTTAATAATGGAAAATTGGTGGATAGAATTTTATTTTAAGGTGTGAAATATATAAGAATCTTTATTTTTCTGGGAACTACTAATCTTCTAGTCAAATGTAATGAAGACTATGTAATAATAAGGGACAAAATAAATCTTCTTTCTGCTGACATGCCCTTGAATATCTAAAATATTTTGTCACTAGGGGATTTTTTTTCCTCTACAATATATGACTTTGAATTCCAAGTACTGAATTCCTGTTAACTATAATGTGTAGAAAACTAGGAAGCAGTCAGTTACCTTGGCCATCTCAGATCTGTCTCCTGCTTCAACAGTTTAGACAGAACAAACCCAGAGATGCCCCTTCTCCCAGCCTCCAGCCACTCTCCTGCATCTTATCCAGTCACCACCTCAGAAGCACCTCCAGGACCAGCCAACACACAGGCTTTTTTTCTGCCTTAACTCCTTATTGCCAAACAACTATGAGCTCCCAAATTCGTCAGAATTATTCCACCCAGGTGGAGGCTGTGGTCACCCACCTGGCTAGCCTGCACCTGTGGGCCCCCTTCCCCCACCCTATACCTACCTCTCTCTGGGCTTCTATTTCGCCTGAGCTCAATGAAGAAGTGTGAGGGCGCTGAGCAGCTCTTAAAGTTGCAAAACCAGCATGGTGACCTCCTTCTCTTCCAGGACGTGCTGAGGCCTCCCAGGAGGAGTGGGCAAAACTCAGGGTCATGGAAGCCTGGCCTTGGAGAGGGGCCTGAACCAGGCCCTTTGGAGCTGCAGGCCCTGGGTTCTGCCCGCACAGACTCTCATCCTGTGACTCCTGCAGAACCACTTCCAGGGAGGAGGGCAGAGTGAAAGAAGATGGGCGACACTTGACTCACCTCCACAGGCTGGCTGGGCTCCAGGCTGGGATGGGCGAGTATCTCTTCCAAAGGCTCACCCTCAAGCACAGCTAGGAGCCTTTGGAGCCCAGAGGCCTTTGAGAGGCCCTTCTGAATCCCCTAATGTCTGGCTTTTATCTGAGCCTCTCCCCAAAACTGCTAGCCATGCTTTTAACCACCCTGCACCCCTCTCCCATGCATTGGACCAAATGAAATAATAAAGCTTTTAGCAGCAAAAGAAAGAAAGAAAGAAAGAAAGAAAGAAAGAAAGAAAGAAAGAAAGAGAAAGGAAGGAAGGAAGGAAGGAAGGAAGGAAGGAAGGAAGGAAGGAAGGAAGGAAGGAAGGAAAGAAGGAAGGAAGAAAGGAAGAAAGGAAGAAAGGAAGAAAGGAAGAAAGGAAGAAAGAAAGAAAGAAAGAAAGAGGAAATAAACATAACCAGGTTAAACAAGAAAAGTAGATTTGAATATGATACAGACTTTGTCCTAGAGGTAGGTACTCATAGTCTGGTGGACGAAATAAATGAGGTTTTGTTAATCTCTCTTCTTAATGATTATAAACTTCTCTTTTCTTTTTCTTTTTCTTGTTTTTTCTTTTTTCTTTTTCTTTTTTTTTTTTTGCTTCAATTTACAGAAAATTCTTGATCAACCAATAATGGTGGATCATTCATATTTCCATTATTTTTCTGTAATACTAAGATTCCAATGACATTCCTTCCATTGAATTCACAGTATTTATTATTATAACTAGAGGCCCAGTGCATGAAATTCATGCACTGTGGGGGGAGGGGAGGCACTCAGCCCAGATTGTGAGAGTGTGCAAGCCAGACTTAGAGACCCTACTGGTACAATCAGAGCCGTTGAGGGATGCAGGAAGTTCACCAGCTAGAGAGAAACCACGGGAGGCTCCAGGGTATGTCTGGCCCATCTCACTCAGTCCTGATCGGCCAAATCCCAACAGCAAGCTAACCTACTGGTCGGACCGTCTGCCCCCTGGTGGTCAGTGCACATATCATAGCAAGTAGTTGAGTGGCCTTAGCATATCATTACCATATTACACTTTGATTGGTTGAATGACCGACCAGCTAATCAGACACTTACCATATTAGGCTTTTATTATATAGGATATATTTGCCTATTTATTATACATGCTGTGGTGTCTCTTGTATCACCATTTTTAATATCATTTTCAGATTCTATCATTTGTATATATCTTGTATCCCCAATTGGATTATATACTAGTTAGCAATTTTGTTTTATTCTTGTGTGTTTCCACTGCTCTATTGTGCTCAAGAGAATTCCTTAATTCTCAATAATTATTTTTAATAATCAAACTACTTTTGATTGACCAACTTATTTTAAGAAAAGATTAATTCACTCATTCAACCAAAAAAGTATTAAATACCAATGATGTCTCAGCAATCACCCTGGAATTATAGCAGTGAATTCAATGTAGACCCTAGTATCTTAGAGCTTATATATTACAGGGGAGAGAGATGATAATTACATATTCCAGTAGATAACATGATTGGATACTATAAAATACAGGATAAAGGAATAGAATGTGATTGGAATGACCAGGGAAGACCTTTCTGAGGAGCTGACATATGAACAGAGGTATGCCTGCCCAAGTAAAGTGGGAGCACTGAGTTCCAAGACGTAAGAGTGAAATTCCCTTGGTGAGTTAAAGACATGGCAAGAAGGCCAGAAGGCCTGGATCAGAGTGTTCTAAGGGAAATGGGGTAGAACAGGCTTGGTAAATGATTCTAAAAACTCAATTTCTTGCCCAGCCAGGAGGTCAAAGTTTGATTCCTAGTCAGGTCACATGCCTGGGTTGCAGGCTTGATCCCCAGTATGTAAGAGGCAGCCAATCAATGATTCCCTCTCATCATAATTGTTACTATATCTCTCCTTTTCTCTCTGAAATCAATAAAAATATATTTTAAAAAAGAAAGAAAAATACAATAACTCAGTTTCTTGGACCTGACCCAGTCATTAAGTTATTAATGATTTAGAGTGATATTCTTGCCTTAGTATCATCCAGTTTGGTTAATAATGTTTGTCTTAATTCAAAGATCTGATAAATATAAAAGGGGAGAGTTTATGTAAAACCATTTTGAACAATTAAAGGAGTTATAATCATCATGTTAAATACTCAACCTCTGCATTAAGGTTTTCTAGAGGGTTCTATACAGATTAAAAACCAAACAAACAACAACAAAAACCTCCTTTCTTCTCAAGTTTTTCTATAAGTATATGGCCTCCATTATTTAAAGCAAAAAATTAACAAAACAAAGAAATGTAGATAAATCCACAATTGTAGTAGAAAACTTTAGCATACTTTTCTCAATAATTGATAGAACAAGCACACAAAAATTAATGTTATAAAATAAAATAAAGAAATTTACAAATGACTTAATAGATATGTCTACTCAGAACATACATTTACAAATTCACATGGAACAATCATTGACCTTATAATGAGTCTTAAAAAAAATCACATGAAGAAACTGTTATGAACCCAACATAATCTATACATTAGTAATTTTAATATCAGAAAATCTGATATGGGTTAGAAAAAAATAGAATAAATAAAGGAAAATAAAAATAGATTATATCAAAAGTAAGAACATGTTGATTTTAAAGAAATAGGCTTTGAAGACATATATTTTTTTGGGGGGGGGAAATTAGAAAAAAATGAGGTAAACATTCATTTTAATAAATTAAAGAATATCAAATTAAACTCTAAAAAATAGAAGACAGACTAAATATTCATACAGAAATTTGTGATCTAGGAAGGATACACACAATAGAAAGGATCAGTGCCAAAGTTGGTTCTCTGAAAAGACAGAGAAACCACTAGTGAACAAGTAAAGGAGAAAAAAGACACACCCATATTAGAAATGACCAGGGGGGTCGAATCCAAGATGGCGGCATAGGTAAACACCTATACTGCTGCCTCACACAACAATTTCAAAACTACAACTAAAAGACAGAACGGACATCATCCAGAACCACAGGAAAGCTGGCTGAGTGGAAGTTCTACAACTAGAGGGAAAGAGAGGGGCTCACGGAGACCCAGAGGAGCTGCAAAAAGCTGAGGTACGGAGACGAGCGCGCTGAGAGAGCGGTGCCGGAGTACCTGGCTGGCTTTCTCTGGCGGGAGGGAAACGGAGACTCCCAACGGCATTGAACCCCTTCTCTTACGACACTAAACCCCAGATCCAGCCGAAACTCATACGGGGGGAGTTTGGACTGTGAAAAGGGAGAAGTGCACGGAAATTTAGGGGAGTTGCAAAGGATCGGAGGTCTGGTCGCGCACGGCACCACGCGGAGGACGGATTGCTGATTGTGCCGCTGGCTTTCGCGAGTGGGCGGGAGACAGACCCTCCGATCTGTGCCACTTCTGAGTCCACTGGGCCCCTGTTTGGGGCGAAACCCTGGGGACCTAGACTCGTGTGGTCCTGGTTCGCAGGGGAGCCGGAAAGGCAGCGGTTGGAGGCACTGAGGGTGCCCGCGCACAAGGACCGCTCCAGCCATTACCCAGTCACGTGAGACTCAGGGGCCGTGGAGGGCGGGGCCGACTGGAAGGCAAGGCGGTCCCTTAAGCCCTGAGACTCCACCCTCCCAAGCTCAGCAGAGGCTTCTGCGGCTGAATCCAGCACAGAAGTTTCCCCGGCATAGTGAAAATGCCGAGACAAGGGAAGGGATTACAAGCAAAAGAAATGGAGGGAAAAAAATGACTGGATATAGAGATCAAAACCACGCTTATAAGGTTTTGCAAGAATATGCTAGAAAAGATGGATAAATTTAGTGAGACCCAAGAGAAGATAATAAATACACTGACTGAAATGAATACTATTACGCAGAGTACTAACAGCAGACTAGAGAAAGGCAAGGATCAAGTCAAAAATTTGAAATATAAAGAAGCAGAAAACATTCAACTGGAAAAGCAAGAAGAGAAAAGAATCCAAAAATGTGAAGATAATGTAAGGAGCCTCTGGGACAGCTTCAAGCGTACCAACATCAGAATTGTGGGGGTGCCAGAAGAAGAGAGAGAGCAAGATACTGAAAACCTGTTTAAAGAAATAATGACTGAAAACTTCCCACATCTGGTAAAAGAAATAGACTTACAAGTCGAGGAAGCACACAGAACCCCAAAGAAAAGGAACCCAAAGAGGACCACACCAAGACACATCATAATTAAAATGCCAAGAGCAAAAGACAAAGAGAGAATATTAAAAGCAGCAAGAGAAAAACAGTTTATTACCTACAAGGGAGCACCCATACGACTGTCAGCTGATTTCTCAACAGAAACGATGCAGGCCAGACGGGAGTGGCAAGAAATATTCAACGTGATGAACAACAAGAACCTACAACCAAGAATAATCTATCCAGCAAAGCTATCATTCAGAATTGAAGGGCAGATAAAGACCTTCACAGAGAAGAAAAAGCTAAAGGAGTTCATCAACTCCAAACCAGTATTATATGAAATGCTGAAAGGTACCCTTTTAGAAAAGGAAGAAGAAAAAGGTAAAAGACAAAAAATTATGAACAACAAATACACATCTGTCAACAAGTGAATCTAAAAATTAAGTGAATTAAAAATCTGATCAACAGAATAAACTGGTGAATATAATAGAATCAGGAGCACAGAAAGGGAGTAGACTGATAATTCTCAGGAGGACAAAAATCATAAAGCATCAAACAGACTGTGAAATTATAGCAGAAAGATTAAAGTTAGGTGAGGTAAATAAGTGATCAATCAAAGGACTTGTATGCATGCTTATAAACATAACCAATGATCACAGACACTGGGGGGTCGGGGTACGCCTGGGAGGGAGGGGGGGCAATGGGGAGATATGTATAAAAA
Organism: Lasiurus cinereus; assembly: GCA_011751065.1. Classification (NCBI taxonomy): domain Eukaryota; kingdom Metazoa; phylum Chordata; class Mammalia; order Chiroptera; family Vespertilionidae; genus Lasiurus; species Lasiurus cinereus. The sequence goes on from JAAGEH010000311.1 coordinate 25,349,711, forward strand.
ATTAATAAAAATTAATTTAAAAAAATAAAAATAAATAAAAAAAATAAAAAAAAATAAAAAAAAAAAAAAGAAATGACCAGGGGGAGAATCCAAGATGGTAGCATAGATAAACACCTACACTGTTGCCTCACACAACAATTTCAAAACTACAACTAAAAGACAGAACGGACAGCATCCAGAATCACAGGAAAGCTGGCTGAGTGGAAATTCTACAACTACAAGAAAAGGGAGGGGCTCACGGAGACCCAGAGGAGCTGCAAAAAGCTAAGGCACAGAGACGCGCACGTGGAGAGAGCGGGTGCTAGAGTACCTGGCTGGCTTTCTCTGATGGAAGGGAGACAGAGACTGCCAACTGCATTGAACCCTTTATCCTACAGCATTGAACCCTAGATCCAGGTGAAACTCATACGGGGGGAGTTTGGACTGTGAAAAGGGAGAAGTGCATGGAAATTTAGGGGAGTCGTGAAAGGGCAGAAGTCTGGTGGCGCGCACAACACTGCATGCAGAAGACCGACTACTGATTGTGGAGCTGGCTTTCAAGAGTGGGCAGGAGACAGAGCCTCCCAACTGCACCACTTCTAACTCCACTAAACCCCAGTTTCGGGCAAAACTTTGGGGACCCAGACTCATATGGTCCCGGAGTGCAGGGGAGCTGGAAAGGCAGCGGTCTAGAGGCACTGTGCATGCGCACACACAGGGATCGCTCCAGCAATTACCCAGAGTCACCTGAGACCCAGGGGCCGTGGAAGGCGGGGCCGAATGGAAGGCACGGCAGTCTTTTAAGCCCTGAGACTCCACCCATCCCAAGCTCAACAGAGAGGCTTTTGCAGTTTTGCAAGTCTTGTATCATAAGGCTGAATCCAACAGAGAAGTGCTCCCGGCATAGTGAAAATGTAGAGACAACAGAAGAGATCTCAAACAAAAGAAATGGAGAAAAACAAACGACTGGATATAGAGTTCAAAACACGCTTATAAGGTTTCTCAAGAATATCCTAGAAAGGTTGGATAAATTTAGCGAGACCCAAGAGAAGATAAAGAAGGACCAACTAGAGATGAAAAAGGACCAACTAGAGATGGGAAAGGACCAACTAGAGATGAAAAAGGACTAACTAGAGATGAGAAAGGACCAACTAGAAATTAAACATATACTGACTGAAATAAAAAATATTATACAGAGACCTAACAGCAGACTAGAGGAAGGCAAGAATCAAGTCAAAAATTTGAAATATAAAGAAGCAGAAAACACTCAACTGGAAAAGCAAGAAGAAAAAAGAATCCAAAAATGTGAAGATAATATAAGGAGCCTCTGGGACAGCTTCAAGAGTACCAACATCAGAATTGTGGTGGTGCCAGAAGAAGAGAGAGAACAAGATACTGACAATCTATTTGAAGAAATAATGACTGAAAATTTCCCACATCTAGTGAAAGAAATAGACTTACAAGTCCAGGAAGCACACAGAACCCCATATAAAAAGAATCCAAAGAAGACTACACCAAAACACATCATAATTAAAATACCAAGAGCAAAAGACAAAGAGAGAATATTAAAAGCATCAAGAGAAAATTACCTACCAGGGAGGACCCATACAAATGTCAGCTGATTTCTCAACAGAAACTATGCAGGCCAGACAGGAGTGGCAAGAAATATTCGACGTGATAAATAGCAAGAACCTACAACCAAGAATACTCTATCCAGCAAATTCAGAATTGAAGGGCTGATAAAGAGATTCACAGAGAAGAAAAAGCTAAAGAGTTCATCAACTCCAAACCAGTATTATATGAAATTCGGAAAGGTACTCTTTAAGAAGAGGAAGAAGAAAAAGGTAAAAGATAAAAAATTATGAACAACAAATACATAGCCATCAAGTGAATCTAAAAATCAAGTGAATTAAAAATCTGATGAACAGAATAAACTGGTGAATATAATAGAATAAGGAGCACAGAAAGGGAGTGGATTGATAATTCTCAGGGGGAAAGGGGTGAGGAGGATGCAGGGAGAGACTGGACAAAAATCATACACCTATGGATGAGGTCAATGAGGGGGGGAGGTAAGGGTAGAGGGAAGGGTGAGAGCCGGGTGGAGGGGAGCTATGGAGGGGAAAAAAGAGAAACAAATGTAATAATCTGAATAATAAAGATTTAATTTAAAAAAAGAAAGAAATGACCAAAAGAACATCTTGCAGATATTAAAATATTAAGATGATATTGTGAACACTTTTTTAAAATGAATATAAATTTAGCGCGAATGGATAACTTCCCAGAAAAATATAACTATGACTCAAGGAGAAAGCGGAAATATGAATAATCTTACAGCCATGAAAAGAAATTGAATCAATAATGAAGTCTTCCCACAACTGAACTCCAAGCACAAAGAGTTCCATTGCCAGTTATCCAAGTATAACACATGCTCATGCTAAGAAGTTAGCATTAACTTTGATAGCAAAACCCAAAGGAACAATAAGGGAAAGGAAAATTGTCAACCTAACTATAAACAAAGATCCAAAAAAGCTTCAATAAAGAAGTAGTAACAAACTAAATCCAAAATTATATTTATTTATTTTTTTAATGTATTACATGTGTACGTATATTCCCATTGCTCCCCTTCTCCCATGCATCCTCTAACTGTCCCCCACCCAGTGTCTTGTATCCACTGGCTATACTTATATGCATGCATACAAGTCCTTCTGTTGAACTCTTATCTACCCCACCTCTCCCTAACCTTCCCACTGTAATTTGACAGTCTGCTTGATGTTTTACTGCCTCTGTATCTATCTTTTTGTTCATCAGTTTATAATGTTCTTTATTATCCATAAATGAGTGAGATTATATGGTATTTTTCTTTCATTGACTGGCTTATTTCACTTAGCATAATGCTCTCCAGTTCCATCCAGATTGCTGCAAATGGTAAGAATTCCTTTTTATGGCAGCATAGTATTCCATTGTGTAGATGTACCACAGTTTTCTGATCCAGTCATCTGCTGATGGGCACCTAGGCTGTTTCCAAATCTTAGCCATTGTAAATTGTGCTATTAGGAACATAGGGGTGCATATATCCTTTCTTATTGGTGTTTCTAGTTTCTTAGGATATATTCCTAGAAGTGGGATTGCTGGGCCAAATGGGAGTTCCATTTTCAGTTTTTTGAGGAAACTCCATACTGTTCTCCACAGTGGCTGTACCAGTCTGCATTCCCACCAGCAGTGCATGAGGGTTCCATTCCTTTTTCTCCACATCCTCACCAACATTTGTTGTTTGTTGATTTGTTGATGATTGCCATTCTGACAGGTGTGAGATGGTATTGCATTGTTGTTTTGATTTGAATATCTCGGATAATTAGAGACTTTGAGCATGTTTTCATGTGTCTCTTGGTCTTCCTTCTGTCTTCTTTTAAAAAGATTCTATTTAGGTACATTGCTCATTTTTTTTATTGAATCCTTTATCTCCCTTTTATTAAGTTGTATAAATTGCCTATAGATGTTGGAGATTAAATCTTTATCAGTGATAACATTTGCAAATATGTTCTCCCATACAGTGGGCTTTCTTGTTGTTTTGTTGATTGTTTCTTTTGCTGTGAAAAAGCTTTTTATTTTGATGTAGTCCCATTTGTTTATTTTCTCTTTAGCTTCTATTGCCCTTGGAGCAGTATTAGTGAAGAAGTTCCCTCAGCATATGTCTGAGATTTTGCTTCCTGTTGATTCCGCTAGTATTTTTATGGTTTCTCATCTTATGTTTAAATCCTGTATCAATTTTGAGTTTATTTTTGTGTATGGTGTAAGATGGTGGTCCAGTTTCATTTATTTTGCATGTATCTGTCCAATTTTCCCAACACCATTTATTGTAGAGGCTGTCTTGTCTCCATTGTATGTTCATGCCTCCTTTTTAAAAGTATAATACATTTTAATAAAGATTTATTCCAAAAATATAAGTTTAGCATGACATGAGAAAGATAATTAACTTTTTACATTGTCATATTACCTCAATACAGAAAAATCACTTCATAATACTGAATATTTATTGGGAGTAAAAAAAAAAGTATTTAGCAAAAAAAAAAAAGAGTAGGAAAGAACATCTTAATCTGTTAGGATTGGCAAACTTTTTCTTATTAAAGAGTCAGATAGCAAATATTTTCAGCTTTGCAGGCCATTTGATCTCTATCACACTACTTAACTTTGCTATTGTGGTACAAAACCAGCTGTAGACAATAATTACATTAATGGGCAAGGATGTGTTCCAATAAAATGTGTTTGTTTATAGAAACAGGTGGCAGGCCAGATTGGGTCCATGGGCTATAGATTGCCAAGTCCTGATTTAGAGGGTGGTTATAAAATAAAACTTATTGATATATATCACAATTAATGGTGAAACCATTTCCTTTAAGATAGGAATAAGATAAAATTTTCCACTGTTATTACTGTGATCACATTGCATTTGAGGTTGTAGTTATTACAATAAGGCAAGAAAAATAAAGAGAAGGTGCAATGATTCAAAAGGAAAAATTAAAACTGCCACTATTTTCAGAAGAATTGTGTACATATAAAATCCAAAAGAACTATAAGTAATTTTTTTATGCAGAGAATTTAGCATGATTTCAGGATACAAAATTCAATACAAAATTTTTTTCATTCAAGAACTAAAACTTGGTATAGAGAGTATCAAAAACATAGAATACCTAAGAATAAATCTATAAAAATAGGTATAAGACTTCTAGAAACTGATAAACTTGAGAAACATTAAAGAGAACCAAATTGATGGAAATAGGAAACATATTCATGGAATGAAATCTCTATATTTTAGAGATGTCAATTGTATAGAGTAAATACAATTGCAAACAAAATCTCAACAGTTAGACAAACTGTAGAGTTAGACAAATTTATCCTGAAATACATACAAAATTTCATGAGGTCAAGAATAGATAAAATATTTCTGAAGAAGAACAAGGTAGGGGGCTTGATCTAATAGATATCACAATTTATTACAAAACTCAAATAAATAAAAGAGTGTGGTACTAACCCAGTGACAAAGAGCTTGGAAATAGACCACTTTGTCACAGTTACTCATATATAACAGAAGTAGCACTATCAGTGAAAACATGGTCGTTTTTTAAGTAAATGGTGCTGGGAAAATTGGATATCCATCTAAGAAAAGATAAAATCAGACCTATTCACACAATCTACTAGAATCAATCACAGATAGATTCAAGATCAAGAAAACTATAAATCTTTTTAAAAATAATAGATATATCTTTCTCTTAGGATAGAGAAATATTTCTTAAATAAAACACAAACAAAATTATCCATGAAGAAAGCAATGGATAAAATTCTTCCATATAACATTAAGAACATCTGTTTATCTAAAGAACTAGAGATAAAACCAGAAACCATAGAGAAATATATTTGCAATGTATAAACACAAAAAGAAACTGGTATCCAGAATATAAAAGGAATTCTATAAGTAGATTTTTAAAAGACAATATAGTAGAAATATGGGGAAAAATTGAAACATGCAAAATGGAAACAAAATTGTTCAAATGGCAAAAATAAAAAGCATAAGAACAATGCTCAATTTCATTAGTAACAAGAACATGAAAATTCCCATAACCTTTAACATACATCAGACTAACAGAAATTTTTAAAGTTTAACTATACTGCATGTTAATAAGAATGTGGCTATGAAAACTTGATATACTGCTGGAAAACTAACATTATTTAGTAAAACTGAAGATTTTGTTGGCTTTGACTCTACATTCCCAAATCTAGAGAAATTGCTACATATGTATGTACCCTAGAAAGTGAGTACAAGAATGTTCATTGCTGGAAACACACCAAATGTGTCCCAACAATAAGATATAAATGTGGCATATCCATATAATGAAATACTATACAGCACTGAAAATGAACAGACTATATGCAACTATAGCAAATACAACATAAATCATATGTAATAAAGAGAGATATGTAAATTGACCATCATGCCCTCACAAAGATGGCAGTGCCCACAGCCACAAGATGGGATGGCAGGCACGTGGCACAGATGGGCTTGCTCCCAGGCAGGTCAGGTTGCTCCATGCACCTGCCTCCAGAGTCCCCCAGTCCCTATAGCCCCAAGCCTCCCAGGGCCAGCCCAAGGCACAGGCATGCCTTGGATGGCAGCTGCACAGCCACCCAGGGCCGGCCTGAGGAGCAGGCAAGTTTTGGACAGCAGCTGCTCAGCCAACACCCGAGGTGCAGACAAGCTGCCAATGGTGTCTGTGCAGCCACCCAGGGCCAGCCTGATGTGCAAGCAAGCCTTGGATGCTGGCTGCCTAGATGATGCCCAAGGTGCAGTCAAGCCTCAGATAGCAGCTGCCCAACACCCAGGGCCACCCAAGGCTCAGGTAACCAGGGCCAGCTGAGGCTTGTGCTGCCGGCAGTGGCAGCAGCAGAGGTGTGATAGTGGCATGACTTTCCCTGATTGCCAGGTCGCCTCCAACCCCTGAGGACTCCTGGACTGGGAGAAGGGGCAGGTTGGGCTGAGGAACCCCTCTCCAGTGCATGAATTTTGATGCATCAGGCCTCTACTATATCTCATATACAAAAATACAGAAGCTAGGCAAAAAGGATACATGATTCCCATTCCCATCAAATAGAGTTTTTAAAAAACAACTAAACTAAAATATAGTTTTTAGAGATATATAAGTTGGTATTACTATCTCCTTTCTTTTTTTACATTTTTACTAGAAGCCAGGTGCACAAAATAGGGGGGAAGAGGGTCCCTCTTCCCAGCTTACATGCTCTCGCAATACAGAACCCCTTGGGGGATGTCCAACTGTCAGTTTAGGCCCAATCCTGCAGGGCCTAAACTGGCAGTTGGACATCCCTCTCACAATCTGGGACCACTGGCTCCTTATTGCTACCTGCCTGCCTGCCTCATTGCCCAACCACTCTGCCTGCCTGCCTCATCACCCCTAACCACTCTCCTGCCTGCCTGATCACCCCTAACTGCTCACCTGTCTGCCTGATTGCCACTAACCACCTGTGCCTCAGCCCCTGCTGCTGCAGCTTTGTCTGAAAGGACATCTAGAATGACGTCCTGAAGGTGGTTTGGGGCAATATGTCTAGTCTAATTAGCATACTATGCTTTTATTATTATAGATTATTATAGATGACAAAAGACCATAGAGTGGATACTTTCAGGTCAAAAAGATGGGACCATGATTAGAGAGGGACAAAAAAGTTTTGTTCACATGACAAATATTTATAATTTTTTCTATACATTATATTTTACAATAAGGAAAAAAGCAAAACAAAAAAGATAAGAGTACTATTTTTTGATAATTTCTAGGTTTTTGTTCACTGTAATCCTGAGTTTTCATTTTGTTGTACTAAATAACTATCATAATATCCTTATATTCTATATATTTTAAAATATTCTTATATTTTATAGGTTATATTTTTCCCACTTAAATGTATTCCCTTGCATTGCTAAACTACATTGTTTGGAAAATATGTGACCCATGACAATGAATTTATAAATACTAAATATATCTATAAGAATTAAAGCATAATATGCTAATTAGACCAGACATCCTTCCATACGACCTTCCAGACAAAGTGGGGATTGTGAGGGAAGCCCAGATGCCAGGTGCCTGTTAGCATCTGAAGGGAAGACTGGGTCGTGTGTACTAGAAGAAAGCTAGTGCCAGCAGCCGGGGAAAGGAAGGCCTACTCTTGCATGATTTTCATGCATTAGGCCTCTAGTATATATACATATATATATTATGCAGAATGGAAGTTTTCCCAACCCCTCCCTCCAAAGCTACTAAAGATGAAAATCTATTCTAATGTAGAACAATAATGACATGAAGATACAAAAGTAATACCAATTTTTCTCTATCAATAGATGAAAATAGTACCACACATGATTTGTACAGATAATACATCCTATATAATAAAAGGCTAATATGCAAATTGTCCCCTAGACCAGAAGTTCGACCAGGGGGCAAGGCTGGCCAGCCAACCACCCACAGCCCCTCCCGCCCACTAGCCAGACCCTATGGGCCCCTATCAGGGTGGGCTGCCTGGACCCCACCCATGCACAAATTCATGCACTGGGCCTGTAGTAGATTATAAATACACACAAAATTCTTAGAGTACTCTAATAAAACTGATAACTCAAATATATTATTCTTTTACATAGATTTCCAAATTTCTACCATAAAAAAGATAGTATTATACAGAGGATATAAGAAAATTTATTGTTTCAAATTAATAGTTTTAAATACTGGACTTTATTCATTTTTTAAAGTATCAAGCCTACATTCCATATAAGAGAAAATTACATTCAATACCACAGCATAGTCTCAAACTCATACACCAAAAAATAAGCATTGAAAATGGTATTAATGGTCACATTTTAAAAACTAAAGTAGTAATACTTTTAAAACAGAGTTTTCATGAAGCTCTATTAGTCTGACATTCCTCTGTGCCTAGAATCTGTCTTTTCCATTCTATTTTGAGCCTTTTGGTCATTTCTCTGATTGCAATGTCAATAAAGCCACCAGTTGCCATTAATCTCAGTTCTGTGAAAGAATAAATCATTCCCACAATCAATTAAACAATGAATGCATTAAAATAAGACCAATTAGAGCTATGTCTAGACATTCACCCAATAGTTAGGAGACAGGCTTGTCATAATCATTTCAACTTTAACTGGATATTTCTTTAATAATTCCTCACAGCAGTGACAAGACTGAAGATTTTATTGTGGGAGTACCAAATTCAGTAGAGTTTAAATTGAAATACTCCATCGGGAATTTCAGCTTATGTCTGAAAAGCTTCCCTGTACCATTAATCTGTATGCCACAGATTGGTCCTAAACTTTGTTTTCCAGTAACCTACCGTGCAAAATACTCTGTGAGTTTTATAACTGTACAAGCTCTTTTTCATATTCCCGAGTTTTTAATGCATTGCCTTGAAAAGATGAAGAGAGCTCACAGACAATGGCTGTCTGTGATCTTTTCCCTTCAAGTGGTCAACCTTATAAGAAGACTAATTTTAAGCTGTTTTAATAATTTGGGCCTTTGTGGGAATAAAAATGTCTAAGGTCTTCTTGAATTCAGTTGGTGCTCTTTACAAATAAATGTATGAGTTATTGTTTCATATATTATTTCTTAATACTATGAATGTATGATGAATTTCAGTAATTTTCAGAGAAACTTTGAGTAAATTCTTTACCTAGTTTCTAAGTTTTGTTGTTATGCTTGTTGTTGTCAAGTTTCATGTCATATTTTATTTACACACCAAAAAAAAAAAAATACACACACTCATTTCCACCCTAAAAAAATAGAGAAAACAGGGAGTCATTTATCTAATAATTTGCTGGCAATAGTAAATTTCAATTGCTTCTATTCACTGATATACCAACAATTTTCTCATTAAGGTAATAAAGGGACAGAAAAACCATAAACATAGAGAATTCAATATTGTTGACATGGGGAGATTAGAGCTGGGGAGAGGGAGCTTGATAGGACAGAAGGAATGCTCCCTTAAAACCTAAGCTAAGGGAAAAACCAAGATGGTGGCATAGGTGAACACCTAAACAGCTGCCTCGCACAACAATTTCAAAACTATATCTAAAAGACAGAATGGACATCATCCCCAACCATAGGAAAGCTGGCTAGAAGGAAAGCGAGGGGCTCACAGAGACTCTTAGGAGCTGCAAAACACTGAGGTACGGAGACACGCACGTGGAGAGGACAGTTGGCGGAGTGCCTGGCTGGCTTCCTTTAGCAGGAGAGAGGCAGAAACTACTGATTGCACTGAACCCCAGTTCCGACTGCACTGAACCCCAGTTCCAGGTGAGACTCATATGGGGGGAGTGTGGACTGTCGTGAAAAGGGAGGAGTACACAGAAACTCAGGGGTGCCAAGAAAGGCAGAGGTCTGGAAGTGCACATGCAAGTGCATGCAGAGAGGGCTGCAACGATTACCAAGGGACACTGAGACAAAGGGGCCTCGTAGGGCAGGGCTGACAAGAAGCCAAGGCTTTCTGCTCAGCCCTGAGACTCCACCCCATCCAAGCTAAACACAGAGGCTTTTACAATTTTGCAAGTCTTGTCTCATAATGCTGCACAGAAGTTCTCCTGGTGTAGATACAGTTGATCCTGACAGCTAATTGGCCTGGAAGTCAATTCCTTCCAATGATACTAACAACAATCAAAACTTAACTACAAGGCTGTACACACAGTCCACAAAGGGGTGCACCAAGAGAGTCCATTTCAGGTAACTAGGGAGGCAGAACTACTGGGCCATATAGGACAACTAGCACACAAAACTACTCTACCCATTCAGGGAAACAGCAAAAATGTGGAGGCAAAGAAACAGATCACAAATGAAAGAAATGGAGGAAAACAAATGACTGGATATACAATTCAAAGCCATGATTGTAAAGTTTTTCAAGAATTTCCTAGAAAAGGTCAATAAATTTAGCAAGACCCTCAAGGAGATGAAAAAGGACCAACTAGAAATTAAACATATACTGACTGAAATAAAAAATATTATACAGAGACCTAACAGCAGACTAGAGGAACACAAGAATCAAGTCAAAAAGTTGAAATACAAAGAAACAAAAAACACTCAACTGGAAAAGAAAAAAGAATCCAAAAATTGGAATTTTGTGTAAGGAGCCACTGGGAGAATTTCAGGCATACCAACATCAGAATTATGGGTGTGCCAGAAGAAGAGAGAAAGCAAAATACTGAAAATCTATTTGAAGAAATAATGACTGAAAACTTCCCCCATCTGGTGAAAGAAATAGACTTATAAGTCCAAGAAGAGCACAGAACCTCAAACAAAGGTAATCCAAAGAGGATCATACCAAGACACATCATAATTAAAATGTCAAAAGCAAAAGACAAGAAGAAAATATTAAAAGCAGCAAAAGAAAAACACTTAATTACCTGCAAGGGAGCACCCATACAAATGTCAGCTAATTTCTCAACAGAAACGATGCAGACCAGATGGGAGTGGCAAGAAATATTCAAAGTGATGAATAGCAAGAACCTACAACCGAGATTACCCTACCCAGCAAAGCTATCATTCAGAATTGAAGGTCAGATAAAGAGCTTCACAGATAAGAAAAAACTAAAGAAGTTCATCAACACCAAATCAGTATTATATAAAATGCTGAAAGGTACTCTTTGAGAAAGAAGAAAAAGGTAAAGATAAAAATTATGAACAATAAATACATAGCTATCAACAAGTGAATCTAAAAATCAAGTGAATTAAAAATCTGATGAACAGAATAAAATGGTGAATATAATAGAATCAGGGGCATAGAAAGGAAGTGGACTGACTATTCTCAGGGGAAAGGGGTAATAGGGGTGTGGGAAGAGACTGGACAAAAATCGTATACCTTTGAATGAGGACAATGTTGGGGAGGTAAGGGCAGAGGGTGGGGTGGGAACTGGGTGGAGGGGAAGTATGGAGGAAAAAGAGGAACAATTGTAATAATCTGAACATTAAAGATTTAAAAAAGGAAAAAATATTGACCTAATTCTCAAAAAAAAACAAAAACCCTAAGCTAAAACAGAAATGCTCTTGGGTATAACAAGTGAGTCAGGGAGTTATAAAATGCCATATTTTGATTTATTGCCATTAATAAGATGTTTTTCAATAAAGGTAATTATAATGAGGAATAATTTTGAGAATTTGTCCTCGACTTAGTGCCAATGAAGCAGAATAGAGGGGGTACAGGTGATACCATTGTAATAATCTGGTTATTATTTAACCCCGGAAGAAGTATAGGGAAGACTAGATTATATGGGCATGCCATTTATACATCTTTCATAATTTGAGACTCTCCAACTTTATTCCCTGCTGATGGGTGGGGGAAGGAACTGGACAAAGGCAGTTTAGAATCATGTCCAGTAAGATCTGAGTGATGTGGGAGGGGACCTACCTACCTGTCTCTCAGTCACACCTGAGAGCAAGTCAGTGGCCAGAATAGATGTGGCCACTTGCAAAGGCAGTGAAACCTGAATATTTAAACTTCTAGATAAAGCAGCACACACTCTTGCCTCTCCTTCTTGCCTATGCTCTTGTGACTCAGTTGCAGGAGGCACACTCCCCTGTATTTGCCCATGTGATTCATGGCCACAGGGGACCCACACAATGGACTAACAGACTTTAAGTAACTGATGCTGAACTGGACCCCGCTGCAACATGAAACGGAAACTCTGGTCACTGTCCTGCTTTTAGTTCTACTGGAACCTCAGTTACACCTCTTTCAGGATTGGGTTAAAGGGCATGGGACTTTGCAACCTGAGGAATGTAACTCCACACAGATAGAACTTTTACCACATCTCATTCTCCTGTGCGAATCTTAGAAAACTCATTTTCTAAAGATATCACAAGAACCTTGCTCCAGCAAGTGATGGGAGGATGTTTGAGTCCTTGGTGACATAAGGGTCTGCTACAAGTACTGAGCACACTCAGGTATCTTCCCACTCCACTCAGGGTTGAGCCAAAATTTCAAGCAAGTGTCTAATCTTAGGTATCAACCTTAGTAACTAAAAAATGTACTCAGTGTTTATATAGCAACTTCCTAAATTAAAAGTGGACCATGGGTGTCTAATCTGGATCCTTAAACGAGTATCAGAAGGTTCACAAGCAACTTAAATTGTAAGCAAAATATCATGCACATGTATATATAACACAACTTTCTAGGGAGATAATCCATAGCATTAACAAATACTTTTTTAAATTCATACAATCTTTCAGATTCTTTAACATATATAAGATGTATGTCTTATTTAGTTCTGGGTTCCATCAGAATAATCTCCTACACTCAAAGAAAAATATTTTATTAGGATTATGTAACTAAACATTCCAAGACTTCTTAATTTTAGTATCAGTGGATTTTTTCATCTAAGTATATCAAGTGCTCTAGACAGTAGACTTTAAAAATAACTAAGAGGCCCAGCCAGTGGTTGAGTGTCAACCTATGAACCAGAGAGTCATGGTTTGATTTCTGGTTGGGTCACATGCCCATGTTGCAGGCTCCATCCCTAGTGTGGGACATGCAGAAGGCAACCAATCAATGGTTATTTCTCATCATTGACGTTTCTATCTCTCTCTTCATCTCCTTTCCTCTCTGAAATCAATAAAAATATGTATTTTTAAAACTAAGAAAAAGATGTCCCTGTTACATAAACAGACATATAAAATGATGTATCCAACCCCTGTCTGCCCACCTCAGCCCTTTCCACCATTACCTCCAGTCATGTGTAAACCTTCTGGGCAAAAATAAACTGATCCCCTGTGAATGTATTAGAGATAAAAATAAATAAGTAAAAATAATAACACGATATATTCTTGTATTATGATCTTGCCAATGCAAAGAAATAACTCATAATTTTATCTACTATTGCTCGCTGGTTATGGGAATTAGAAACAGAAATATAATGATAGAAACATGACCTTTGAACAATGGTTGAACAATACTCTAGCTATGTCTAGCCAAGTCTGCTGTCATGCACCAAATCTTACTATGACAGTTTTAAATGTCTTTTCTGATAGCAGCATTTGAGAGATTAAGATGAAATCCATGTTTGCATGCATACATAATAGGAAGAGTGTGGGAGGTTAATAAATGCATATTTCTCATGGAAATAAAGATGGACAAATTGTTTGTATCAATGGAAAAACAAATAAGAAGAAATATCTATATACTAGAGGCCCGGTGCACAAATTTATGCACAGGTAGGGTCCCTCGGCCTGGTTGGCAATTGGGACTAATTGGGGCCATCTCAACCAGTCCTGATCAGGGCCAATCAGGGCTGGTCAGCCATGGGGAGGGATTGTGGGAGATTGACTGGCTGTAGGAGGTTGGCTGTGGGACTGTACTGAACACCCGGCTGGATAGAGGTTGGACCGCGGAAAGTTGGCCAGCCATGGGAGGTTGGCCGTGGGAGTGCACTAACCACCAGAGGGCAGCTCCTGTGTTGAGCGTCTGCTCCCTGGTGGTCAGTGTGCATCATAGCAACCCATCAACCAGTCATTCGATTGACTGATCATGATGGTCTTTTAGGCTTTTATATATATAACAGTAGATGTGACATAAGTAATATAAAAAATGACTCAAACTACTCTTGAAATATTAGGGTAGGCCTAGTAAAATAAGCCCTAAAATAAATTAAGTCTGACTAAAATATCTCAGCCTATAATGGGGGTGAAAGGTATCACTAAAAACTAAACATATAACCTGGCACCATAAATTCATTCCTCTATACCCCTAGATATGAGAAAAGCTGGGGTGGGTGTAGGGTGAAGCATGCAAAAATATTTTAAGTCACACAGTGTTACAAGTATACTAAAGTCTTATCTGCATGTGTTAAAATATAGTTCACCTTTATATATCAACATTAATGTTGATTCTCTCTCTCTACATATGAAGGAAATAAAATACAGTGATTCTAAATAATTAAAAGATCACATTGTTTTATTCTTAAACATACATATGTATGCTATATGTTTAAATTTATATCTGTTTAAACATATAGCATATTTATTACATTGGGAAAATATTATAGAACAAGGCTCAAATCCTGGCCTACATGCTTTTGATTATTTTCTTTTCTTTATTCAACATCATTTGTTTTTCCTGAAAGCCAGCATGACTTATTCTTTGTAGCAAGAAAGATCTGAGTTATAGTCTCAGAACTACAATTTAATAATTGATCATAAACAAGAACCTTGATGGCTCAGTTTTTCCTTCTGTAAAATAGAAGAAACAATAGATTCTTCACAAAAATTTAAGAAAGCTGCTTATAAACAGAATCATGATTTCCTTTAGCTCATACTTGTCACTGTTTTTTAATCTTCTTATTCCAAGTCTGATTTCAAATCTATGCATGAAAAAATGCTCAGAACAATGACTGACCCTCAAAACACAGGGATAACATATGGTTGGAATTAAAATGGTCATGGTAACTTTTTTTAAAATATATTTTTATTGATATCAGAGAGGAAGAGAGAGAAACATCAATGATGAGAATCATTAGTCGGTTACCTCTTGCATGCCCCCCATTGGGGATTGAGCCCACAGTCTGGGCATATGCCCTGACTGAGAATCAAACCAGGACCTCCTGGTTGATAGATCAGCACTCAACCACCGAGCCACGCCACTCAAGGAGGTCATAGTAACTTATACCTGTAGATAATATCTTAGTCTTATGGCTCATCTTAAAAAACATAAATACCTTAAAACTTAAACTTGGAGTCAAGAGATGAATTGATTATATTTGATATTTAAGAGTTAATAACATTGTAAGTCAAAGTTAAACCACATCTCTGTTACAATTTGGATTTTTTTCCCCACTATAATATATGATGATACCAATGGAAGATCTGACTCATGTCTTATTTGCAAATTACCTCAGCAAACATGGAAGCAATTTACAACCAATCATGCTACATATTAAAATTTCACAATACTCTTGTCATCTGTTGTTGTCAGCAAGAACACTTCCTTTATACTAACTTCTGTTTTGTATTTCAAAACTGACTACACAGTCATCCAACACATTAAGAAGAGAGCCTCTTAAAAGAATTTACTAAGAGGAATAAGACAGTGAAAGAGTCAATGCTAGAAGTTTATTTCCTATTAATGGATGTTCTAAATGTCTTAGTTGGTTTAACTACACACTAATCATCAAATCTTAAACCGTGTCTTTGCAAAAACTCTTTCAATGTACCCATTAGAGTAACACTGTGTAGGTCCCTACAAACAAATTGTTAGAAAACTCTTAATTAAGAGCATACCCCTAATGATAATAAAGGCCTATGTCTGAAAGAACTAAAGACAGGGCCTAAGATAGGGGCTTTATCCATTCACATCTCATCTTTTCAGAATTAATTTAACTCTCCAGTTCTTACAAAAGTGAAGGTTATATGGGTATTAACTGGCCTTTAGAGTTACAAGTCACAGAAATCCAAGCTAACTAGCTTAAGCATAAAATAAGGGTGGGTGGAGTCTTATCACTGGATGGCATCTCACTATTGTGGTTGATATCATGTGCTATGGATTCTTATTTTGGCACCATGCCTTTTTAACTATGCAATCTTTGGTGAGTGAGTTATGCTTTCCTTTCCTCGGCTCCTATTAAATGAGGACAAAGATAAAAACTAATTAATGGAACTGTTGAGAGGATTGCATAATTTAACACTTGTAAAAACACTTAGAAAATTGCTTAGCACATAATAAATGTTTAATAAAAATTTTTAAAAAGCAGAGGTAAAACTAAATTTAGAGAGAAATGGAACCAATGGATACCTTTCATCACTTATTCGGTGTGTTTTTGTTCTATCCATATTTCAATATTTTCCAACTTCAGACAAATAACTTAGCAACGGTTCTAAAAGAACCTTCTTTTCTATGAACAGTATAAAACATTAGAGGCCTGGAGCATGAAAATCCTGCATGGGTAGAGTCCCTAGGCCTGGCCAGTGATCAGGGCAAAACTGTGGAATGACTGGCAAGGCGATTGGAGTGACTCCACTGGCACCCATCTTGGCTGGCCTGGGGCCTGTGGGTTGGGACAGCTCTTGCATTGAGTGTCTGCCTACTAGTGGTCAGTGTGCATCAGAGCAACTGGTCGTTCCACCGGTCATTCTGCCATTCGGTCAATTTGCATATTAGGCTTTTATTATATAGGATTTCCAGGGAGGACTCTGATTGGCCCAGTTTATGTGATGTGCACATTCCTGGACTAGCCATTTTGAAGGTGAGAATCTATGATTACCAGGGTCAAGATTCCCAGTTTATACCTGTTATCTTGGCACCTTTCCTTCTCTCAAGTGTTCCCATTTCCATAACATTATCTACATAGTATCCTTCCTACAATGTTTAGCTTGAAGCTACTTATAAGAAACAATGAGAAATATCTAGATTGTGGGACATTCTATACCACAATCATCATGGATGCTTTAAAATGTTAATGTCATAATCTATTTTTAAAGGAAGATTAAATGAGAAACTGAGTAAACACTTATAAAGAACATTTTGTGAACAGTCAAGTATGATGGCAGTACTGTGTTTATGTAGAAGAATGTCCTTGCTCTGTGATATACACTCTGAAAGACTGCCACATTTGCACCTTCCTTTCAAATGGTTCAAACAAAAAGGTTACATGAATACAGAGCAAGTGCCACAAAAAATGTTAGCAATTGTTGAATCTGAATAATTCAACAGATTATATTTATTGTATTATTTTTATTTTAATAAATCTTTATTGTTCAGATTATTACAATTGTTCCTCTTTTTTCCCCCATATCTCCCCTCCACTTGGTTCCCACCCCACCCTCTGCCCGTACCTCCTCTCCATTGTCCTCATCCATAGGTGTATGATTTTTGTCCAGTCTCTCCCTGCACCCTCTCACCTCTCTGCCCGTGAGAATTATCTATCCATTCCCATTCTATGCCCCTAATTCTATTATATTAACCAGTTTATTCTATTCATCAGATTTTCTTCTTTTTTTTAATATATTTTATTGATTTTCCACAGAGAGGAAGGGAGAGAGAGAGAGAGAGAGAGAGTTAGAAACATCGATGAGAGAGAGACATCAATCAGCTGCCTCTTGCACGCCCCCAACTGAAGAAGTGCCCGCAACCAAGGTACATGCCCCTGACCAGAATCGAACCTGGGACCTTTCAGTCTGCAGCCAATGTACTATCCATTGAGCCAAATCAGTTTCGGCTCATCAGATTTTCAATTCACTTGATTTTTAGATTCACATGTTGATAGATATGTACTTGTTGTTCATAATTTTTACCTTTACCGTTTTCTTCTTCATCTTCTTAAAGAATACCTTTCAGCATTTCATATAATATTGGTTTGATGTTGATGAATTCCTTTAGTTTTTTCTTATCTGTGAAGCTATTTATCTGCCCATCAAATCTGAATGATGATAGCTTTGCTGGGTAGAGTAATCTCAGTTGTAGGTTCTTGTTATTCATCACTTTGAATATTTATTGCCACTCCCATCTAGCCTGCATAGTTTCTGTTGAGAAATCAGCTGACAGTCAAATGGGTGCTCCCTGTAGGTAATTAACTGATTTTCTCTTGCTTCTTTTAATACTCTCCCTTTGTCTTTTGCTCTTGGTATTTTAATTATGATGTATCTTGGTATGGTCCTCTTTAGATTCCTTTTGTTTGGGGTTCTGTGCTCTGCCTAAACTTCTAAGTCTATTTCTTTGAGCAGGTGGGGGAAGTTTTCAGTCATTTCTTCAAATAAGTTTTCAGTATCTTGCTTTCTCTCTGCTTCTGTCACCCCCATAATACTGATGTTGGTATTCTTGAAGTTGTCCCAGAGGCTCCTTACATTTTTTTTTCTTTTCCATTGGGCGATTTTTGCTTCTATGTATTTCAAATCTTTGACTTGATTCTTATGATCCTCTAGTCACTGTTAGGTCTCTGTATAATATTTTTTATTTCAGTCAGTGTATGTTTAATTTCTAGTTGGTTCTTTTTCATCTCCTCTTGGGTCTCACTAAATTTATTCATTTTTTAATAGGAAATTCTTAAAAAACTTTATCACCGTGGTTTTGAACTCTATATCCAGTCATTTGTTTTCCTCCATTTCTTTTGTTTGTGATCTGTTCTTTAGTCTCTGGATAGTTTGCTGCTTCCCTGAGCTGGAAGAGTAGCTTTGTGTGCTAGTTGTCCTATGTGGCCCAGTAGTTCTGCCTCCCCACTTACCTGAGGTGGACACTCTTGGTGCACCCCTTTGTGAACTGTGTGTACAGTCTTGTTGTAGCTAATTCTTTTATTTCGTTATGATTTTATTTAGGATTTTTTGTCTTGTTTTGTTTTTACGGGTTTTTTTTTTAATTTTTTTTATTGTGTTACCTGTATACATATCTTCCCATTGCCCCCCAATCCCAGCCATACCCCAACCTCCCCCCCCCCAGTGTCTTCTGTTCATTGGTTATGCTCATATGCATGAATACAAGCCCTTTGGTTGATTTCTTGTCTACCCTACCTCTCCTTAATCTTCCTGCTGTAATTTGACAGCATGTTTGATGCTTTACTGCCTCTGTATCTATCCTTTAGTTCATCAGTTTATAATGTTCTTTATTATTCACAAATGAGAGATATCATGTGGTGTTTCTCCTTCATTGACTGGCTTATTTCACTTAGCATAAGGCTCTCCAGTTCCATCCAGGTTGCTGCAAATGGTAAGAATTCTTTCTTTTTAATGGCAGCATAGAATTACATTGTGTAGATGTACCATAGTTTTCTGATCCACTCATTTGCTGACAGGCACCTAGGCTGTTTCCAAATTGTAGCTATTGTAAATTGTGCTGCTATGAACATAGGGGTGCATAAATTCTTTCTGATTGGGGTTTGTAATTGCTTAGGATATATTTCTAAGAGTGGGATTGCTGGGTCAAATGGGAGTTCCATTTTTAGTTTTTTGAGGAAACTCCATACTGTTCTCCACAGTGGCTGCACCAGTCTGTGCACAGTGGCTCCACCAACAATGCACAAGGGTTCCTTTTTCTCCACATCCTTGCCAATACTTGTCATTTGTTGATTTGTTGATGATTGCCATTCTGACAGATGTGATATGGTATTGCATTGTCGTTTTGATTTGCATCTCTCAGATAATTAGTGACTTTGAATATGTTTTCATGTGTCTCTTGGCCTTCCTTCTGTCATCTCAAAAAAGGTTCTATTTAGGTCTGTTGCTCATTTTTTTTAATTGGGTCATTTACCTTCCTTTTATTAAGTTGTATAAGTTGGCTGTAGATGTTGGAGATTAAACCTTTATCAGTGATAACATTTGCAAATATGTTCTCCCGTACAGTGGGCTTTCTTGTTGTTTTGTTGATGGTTTCTTTTGCTGTGCAAAAACTTTTTTTTTATGTGGTTCCATTTGTTTATTTTCTCTTTAGCTTCCATTGCCTTTGGAGCAGTATCAGTGAAGAAGTTCTTTCGGCATATGTCTGAGATTGTGCTGCCTGTGGATTCCTCTAGTATTTTTATTCTTTCCCATCTAATGTTTAAGACCTGTATCCATTTTGAGTTTATTTTTGTATTTGGTGTAAGTTGGCGGTCCAGTTTCATGTTTTTGCATGTATCTGTCCAATTTTACCAACACCATTTATTCAAGAGGCTGTCTTGGCTCCATTGTATGCTCATGCCTCCTTTGTCAAATATTAGTTGAGCATAGTGGTTTGGATGGATATCTGGGTTCTCTATTCTATTCCATTGGTCTGTTCTTGTGCCAGTACCAGGCTGTTTTGAGAACAGTTGCTTTATAATATAGCTTGAAATCTGGTATTGAGATTCCACCTACTTTATTCTTCTTTCTCAGGATTGCTGTGGCTATTTGCGGTCTTTTTTTGTTGCAGATGAATCTTTGAAGAGTTCTTTCTAGGTCTCTGAAATACATCTTTGGTATTTTAATGGGTAGTGCATTGAATCTATAGATTGCTTTGGGTAGTATGGACATTTTAATGATGTTGATTCTCCCAATCCATGAGCATGGTATGCTCTTCCATCTGTTTACGTCTTCCTCTATCTCTTTTTTCAGTGTCCTGTAGTTTTCGCATATAAGTCTTTTACTTCCTTAGTGAGGTTTATTCCTAGGTATCTTAATTTTTTTGGTGCAATGGTAAATGGGATTGCTTTATAGTCTCTCTTTCTGTAATTTCACTATCAGTGTATAGAAATGCCACAGATTTCTTGGCATTAATTTTGTATCCTGCTACATTGCTGAATTAATTTATTAAGTCAATTAGTTTTTGGATGGAGTCCTTAGGTTTTTTTATGTACAGTATCATGTCATCTGCAAATAAGGACAGCTTTACTTTTTCTTTTCCAATTTGGATACCTTTTATTTCTTCCTCTTGTCTAATTGCAATGGCTAATACTTTTAGTACTATGTTGAACAGGAGAGGTGAGAGTGGGCATCCTTGTCTTGTTCCTGTTCTTAGTGGAAATAGTTTTAGCTTTTGCCCATTGAGCTGTGGGTTTATCATGTATGGCTTTTATGATGTTGAGGTATGATCCTTCTTTTCTCACCTTGCTGAGAGTTTTTATCAAGAAAGGGTGTTGGATTTTGTCAAACGCTTTTTCTGCATCAATTGCTATGACTATGTGAATTTTCTCTCTCAATTTGTTTATGTGATGTATCACATTTATTGATTTGCAGATATTGTACCATCCTTGCATTCCTGAGATGAATCCTACTTGGTCTAATCTTTCTGATGTACTGCTGGATCCGATTTGCTGGAATTTTGTTGAGGATTTTGGCATCTATGTTCATGAGAGATATTGGCCTATAATTCTTTTCATTGTGTTGTCTTTATCTGTTTTTGGTATTAGGGTGATGCTGGCTTCATAGAAGGTGTTTGGAAGTGTTGCTTCTTCTTGAATATTTTTGAATAGTCTGAGGAGGATAGGATGTAATTCTTCCTTGAATGTTTGGTAAAACTCTCCTGTGTAGCCATCTGGTCCCGGGCTTATGTCTGCTGGAAGTTTTTGATGACTGCTTTATTTTCTTCCATAGTTATTGGACTATTGAGCTGTTTAGATAATTCCTGATTGAGTTTTGGAAGGTTATATTTTTCTAGGAATATGCCCATTTCTTGCAGGTTGTCCAATTTGTTGGAATAGAGTTGTTCATAGTATTTTTTTAAAAATCCTTTGTATTTCGGCAGGGTCTGTTGTTATTTCTCCTCTTTCATTTCTGATTTTGTTTATTTGGGTCTTCTCTCTTTGCTTCTTGGTGAGCCTGGCTAGAGGTGCATCCATCTTGTTTATCCTTTCAGAGAACCAGCTCTTGGTTTTGTTGATCTTTTGAATTGTTTCTTTGGTTTCCGTGTTGTTTATTTCTGCTCTGATCTTTACTATTTCCTTCCTTCTGCATACATTGGGCTTTTCTTGTTGCTCTCTTTCTAGCTCTTTGAGTTGTAGGGTTAGAAAATTTATTACCATTGTTTCCTGTTTTGTTTTGTTTTTATTGCAGTAGGCTTGTAGAGCTATGAACTTCCCTCTCAAGACTGCTTTCACTATGTCCCATAAATTTTGTATTGTTGTGTTGTGATTTTCATTTGTTGCCATGATGTTTTTTATTTCTTCCTTGATCTCTCTGGTTACCCAGTTGTTATTTAATAGCATGCTATTTAATCTCCATGTGTTTGATTTCTTTGTATTGTTTTTATTGTAATTGATTTTCAGTTTTATGCCACTGTGGTCTGAGAAAATGCTTGATGTGATTTCTATCTTCTTGAATTTGAAGAGACTTTACCTATGACCCAACATATGGTCTATCTTTGAAAATGACCCATGTGCACTGGAGAAGAATGTAAATTCTGTGGTTTTGGGGTGAAATGTTCTGAAAATGTCAATTAATTCCATCTGGTCTAGTGAGTCATTTAGGATTGATGTTTCTTTGCTGATTTTTTGTTTAGAGGATTTGTCCAGTGGTGACAATGGGGTATTAAAGTCTCCTACTATGATTGTATTGCTGTCAGTCTCTCCCTTAATATCTTCCAGGAGTTTTTTATGTATTTAGGTGCTCCTATATTGGGTGTGTATATGTTTACCAGAATTATTTCTTCTTGTTGGATTGTTCCCTTTAGTATTATGAAGTGGCCTTCTTGATCTCTTGTTATGTCCTTCAATTTGACATCTAATTTGTCAGATATAAGTATTGCAACCCCAGCTTTTTGTTCATTTCCATTTGCCTAAAATACCATCTCCCATCCCTTCACCCTCAATCTGTGTGCATCTCTTTTCCTGAGGTGGGTTTTTTGCAGACAGCAGATATATGGATCATGTTTTCTTATCCAATCAGTTACCCTAATTCTTTTGATTGGAGTGTTTAATCCATTTACATTTAAAGTTATTATTGATAGGTACTTATCTGTCGCCATTTTTAGTCTTTACCCCTGAGTTCCTTCTTTGCTTCCTATTTCTTTTTTTTACAGCAGACCCTTTAACATTTCTTGCATTGCTGGTTTGGTGGTAATATATTCTCTTAGTCCTTTTTTGTCTGTGAAGTTCCTGATTTCGCCTTCAATTTTGATTGAAAGCCTTGCTGGGTACAGTATTCTTGGATTCAGACCCTACCTTTGCATGACTTTGTATATTTCATTCCATTCTCTTCTGGCCTGATGAGTTTCTGTTGAGAAATCAGTAGCTAGTCTTATGGGGGTTCCTTTGTAGGTAACTTTCTCTTTCTCTCTGGCCACTTTTAAGATTCTTACTTTGTCATCGGTGTTGCCAATTTAATTATAATGTGCCTTGGTGTCGGTTTGTTGGAGTTAATTTTGCTTGGGACTCTGTGAGCTTCTTGGATTTGTGTGGGTTTTTTCTTTCCTATATTGGGGAAGTTTTCTGTCATTATTTCTTCAAACAGGTTTTCTATTCCCTGTTCAGTTTCCACTCTTTCTGGAACCCCAATTATGTGGATATTGTTTTGTTTAGTGTTATCCCAAAGTTCCCTTAGGTTCTCCTCTTGCTTTTTAATTTTTTTTTTTTAGAAGCTGCTGTACTTGGGTATATTTTCCTAATTTGTCTTCTAGCTCACTGATGTGGTCCTCTGCTTCTTCTAGTCTACTTTTGATGCTTTCTATTGAGTTCTTTATAGCAGAGATGTCATTTTTTCATTTCTTCTTGATTATTCTTCATTTCTTCTTGCTTCTTCTTCATTTCCTCTTGGCTCTTCTTCATTTCCTCTTGGCTCTTACTCACATTGTCTATTTTGTTTTCCATTCTTTTTATCCACCTTATGACCATTTTTCTGAACTCTTTCTCTGGCACGTCTATTTCTTCTTCTATTTCGTTTACTTCCTTTTCTGGTGATACCTGCTTTTCTGTCATATGCAGGCTGTTTCTTTGTCTACCCATGGTCTTTCTTCTCCGGGTGTCTGGTTATGTAGTTCTCTCTCCTACGTTGATTTAAAGGCACAAACTACAACACGACCAGGTACAACACACAAGTCACTTATCCCAGGCAAAATCTGACCTTTCTGTGTGGTGTGTGGAGTTCCTCTGAGTCCGAGTGTCTGTGCCAATTTTGTAGTTAATACTTGATTGTTGTTGGCATCACTGTGGGGGATTGACCTCCAAGCCAATTGGTTGTGAGGATCAGTTGTGTCTGCACATGCGGGCTTGCACCCAGATCTCTGCTTTGTGTGAGCTTCCAGAACTCTGCCTTTTGGTTCTCCTGAGTTTCTGTGCACTTTAGGGACCCATATGAGTCCGGGTCCCCAAGGTCTCACCCAAAACTGGGGTTCAGTGCAGTTGGACCTGGATTTCAGAGCTGTTGTGAGGTTCTGTTTTCCTCCCGCTAGAGAAAGCCAGGCACAATCAGTAGTCAGCTCTCTGTGTGTACATTTTCTCACCACTTTTGCACCCACTTTCGCAAGCCCCCAGGCTTCTGTCTTTCGTGGCTCTCCTAAGTTTCTATGCACTCCTTCCTTTTCACAACAGTCCAGACTCCTCCTATGAGTCTTACCGGGAGCTGGGGTTCAGTGCAGTTGGGATTTTCCATCTCCCTCCCGCTAAAGGAAGCCAGGCAGACCCTCCTCCACCCATCTTCTCCATGAGCGTGTCTCCATACCTCAGCTTTTTACAGCTCCTCTGAGTGAGTGCTTCTCTTTCTTTCTAGTTGTAGAATTTCCACTCAGCCAGCATTCCTGTGGTTCTGGATGGTGTCTGTTCTGTCTTTTAGTTGTAGTTTTGAAATTATTGTGCGAGGCAGCAGCTTAGGTGTTCACCTATGCCGCCATCTTGGTTTCTCGTATTATTCTTTTATTTAATCTTCACCTAAGGATATGTTTTTATTGATTTTTTTGAAAGAGAGAAGGTAGTGGGGGTAGGGGGTGAAGAGAGAGAGACAGAAACATCTATGTGAGAGAGAAAAATCAATTTGTTGCCTCCCATATATACCCCAACTGGGGTTTGAGCCTGCAACCTTTTGGCGTACAGGGATGGTGCTCCAACAATTGAGCCACCCTATCAGGACTGTATTATTCTTTTGGTGCTTCTGTAGGTTCAATTATTTTCAAAATAAAAAGATAAGGGAATAAAATTACCCCATGTAATGCAATACATTATATGGTTACTCTGTCTATGATTTGACCACTGTATTGGTTGTCTACCCTTGAATAATTACTAATTAGTCTTTGACAGGGAAGCAAATTCATATAAAAAGGTGGCTAGTTACATTCAGAAATGGCTTACATATGAAGAAGAGCAAATTCCCAAAGAGTTATAAACCAAAGAAGAATTAATGTGCATCAGTCAGACACCCAGTTGAATTATAATAATTTAATTTGCAAATGATGTCTATTCCAAATGCCATTATCCTTGAATTCCACTTATAAGAAGGGGTAAGCCAATCATTGTCCTTTTAGCAAGGAAATGCCTCTTCGTGAATTGCTTCCCTGAAGTTACCACAGTTCTTTACATGTACTTGTTCAGAAAAACTTCAATGAGAGAGGCTTAGATTATGGTCCCAAAAATTGAGTCCCATCCAATCTGAAAATTACTGATAACTATCCATTATTACCACAAAGCCTAGGAGAACCTGCAAATTTTCCTGTGATGAAGCTTTTTTGTTGTTGTTGTTCATTAAAATTTTAAAGAATGCTATCCTTTTCAAATTTCATAATTACGGAAGGTATTTGAGAAGTGAGGCTATAAATAGATATCTGAGTTTGAATTCCGAATTTACCATTTGTAATATGTCACTTTGGGGAAGTTACTTGACATCTCTGAGACTCCGTTTTATTATTGGTAAAATGAGACTAATCACACCAGCCTTATAGGGTTGTTGCAAGTATTAGATCAAATAAGGAAAAATATGTAATAACTGCTTTCTGTAAATGAAAATGATTAAGAGGAGGACTCAGCTCCTGACTTCATGAACTTCACTATCTAGAACCTCTCTCTCCTCACCCATGTTGCTGCTTACCCCAAATAATT
This sequence comes from Lasiurus cinereus, assembly GCA_011751065.1. Classification (NCBI taxonomy): domain Eukaryota; kingdom Metazoa; phylum Chordata; class Mammalia; order Chiroptera; family Vespertilionidae; genus Lasiurus; species Lasiurus cinereus. Next base: position 25,375,689 of record JAAGEH010000311.1, read on the forward strand.
AGAATTTTTGTACAAAACAGGTGAATGAGCCTCTATACAGGCAAATGCAACACCGAAATACAGGCTTTTTTATGTCTAAGACAACTTAATTGCAGAGCATCTTATTTTCATCTTGTTTTGCTTTTTAAACACTACTTTAATCCAAGTTCATTACCATGCATCAAGTTCTAAAAAGGCATTTATTCTCTTTTCTTTCCTTCCTATATGAAATATTACTTTCTCTTGGCACAAAAATAATTGACATTCTCTTAAATTAATTTAGATTGTCCCCATCATTAGATATGTCCAATTGTTTTTGTGAATAAGTGTACTATGTCATCATTAAAACAAAATACATATTGGTGTATTACCTTGTACAAATTCATTTTCTCCAGATTATAGAATCTTTGTTTGCAGTAAGTGTGTAATAGATGGAAAGAATGTAGTTAAGCTGCTTGGTAAGGTATTTGAATTCACAGAATTAGAAAAAAAAATATTTCGTTTGGAAATTAAGAGAGCAAGACCTCAATATCAGTATATGAAACTATCTAGAATACTAAAAGTCACTGATATTTGTTCTGAATTGAATGCAGGAATTTCAAAATATAGACTGAGAACTAGTCAAGATTGAAGAATACAACCTTTTACCTTTTACCACAATAATCAAATACAAAGACAAAATAAAATACAATTAGAACTTTCACTATTAGAAATACCAATCCCCAACCTTCACCAATCCTGCCCAGAATTCAGAATCTTAAATGATACTGTAATTAAGTCGTTTGCTTTAATAAAGTAGGCTCACTTTTATAATCTAAATAGTCTGAAGCCAAATCATTTCATTATTTACACAATCCATTCACTCACTTAAAAGTTTTAAAAATGCTAATGAGCACAAATTGAGATTGGGAGATAAAACAATGTCTTAAATCCAAACAAATATTTACACCTTGAGGTACTATTTTGCAATACTTCAAAGAGAAAAAAAAATTCAATAGAACTGAAAACAAAAGTTTTGTTTTGTTTAAGTCCTTCCTTATTGTTAGGAAACTATTGAAACAGAAGGCATAATTCCTAGAAGAGATGAATCATTATCTAGAGCAGAAGTAATGAGGCGTTAAAGGCTCTTGCACGGATCTTAAATGCAGTCGGCCCCAAACAGTGATAAATGAAATGGTCTCATTGCTAAATGAAATGGTCAAGATTTTAAAAGTCAAGGGGAAAAATAAGTCAAGGGAAGCTTTCTGGCAGAGGGCCTAGAAGAATCAAGTAATGTGTGGAAAATGAACTTCCAGTCTCTAAAATTTTAAATGTTTTCATTTCTCTAAAGAACCAAACTTTCAGATGGCCTAGACTGGCCTTTATGGTCTTAAATTAGTTCCTTAATTGTCCACAATTCTCCCTATTTAAACCTTCTAGGCATCCAAAAGACAGAATAGAATCTTTTCGTTCCTTGGAAGCAAGTAAAATATAAAATCAAGATATTACTATTATCCCTATACCTGCTATATATTTTAAATAATTCCTGTAAAGGAATTTGTGAATAGAGATGCTTGTGGCTTGAATGTTTGTGCCCCACCCTTCCTACCTCCCCATCTGACCCCTAACACCCACAAAATTCAAATGTTAAATCCTAATGCCCTATATAGCAGTATTAGGAAGTGGGGCCTTTGAAAGGTTTTTAGGTGCTAAGGGCAGAGCCCTGATGAATGGGATCCTTGGCTCTGGAGAGATGCCTAAGCCCCTTCTACCATGTGTAGACAATACAAGAAGTCTGTGACCCAAAAGAGGACCCTCATCTTACCATGCCGGCACCCTGATCTTAGACTTGCAGCCTCCAAAACTGTGAGAGATACATTTCTGCCACCCATTTTGTTGTAACAGCCCAAAAGCACTAAAACATGAGACTTATTAGAAACATGTTGAGGTCAAGTCCCCTACAATAAACAGAAGTATAAGGCCCAATTCTTACTGCTAACCAAGTTCAATGGGTTATAAAATTTTAGAACTAATTGTTTCACCTGCAGATTAGGTGACATCTTCTCCTGTTTTAATAATTACTAATAACAAATGTGCATTTTTAAATTTAGAGGGTGATACCAAAGAGGACACATAGGGCTACCAAGATAATCAACACTAATGACCAAAGAAACCCTTAGCAGTGACAGAAAAGAGTACAAAAAAATTGTAGCAAGCATCTCCATGAGGAAGCCTACTAGGGTGCTGGGAATTGTCTATAGTTTGATCTTAGAGGTGGTTGGATTAAGCTCTACATGTGTAAACAGCTATTAAGTTATACTCTTACTTTTGGTGCACTACATACACTCTATGTAAGTTATGGCTCAATAAGGAAGAAAAAAATGCATCTATGAGTTGATATTTTTCAGGGGCTCTAAAATCCACTTTTTATTTGGAGTTAAGCCCTTCAGCTGTTATAATGATTAAGAGCACATGGGTTCTCCATGGCTTTTCATGCACCCACGACATTCACGTTAAATCTCTGTAACTCCCTTGAGAAGCTATGTTCTTTTCTTTATAATCAAAGCTCAGGAAAACCAGGGCCAACATTTGACTTAATAAGTGAGCAAAAAGGTCACTTATTTCAAATGATTACTGTGCCTAAAAGTCCTTTCTACCTCCTGGCAGAATTCTAGAAATGTCCATTCTTAGTCAAACCTTTGGGTAAATGTCTTCAAATATTTTACTAAAATGCAATATTTAGAATAAACGTTTTCTAAAAGTCACCTAAAATAGCTTTGGGATACAGAGAAATGTTTGTATGGTGTGTTTAAAGAATCCAGTGAATGGATACCACCCATGGATACCACCAATGCTATATCAGGATGTTGCTTGCTAGCAGAAATGGGAAAAGTGGTTGAATGGGAGGAACAAAAGACAGAAAGCACTCAATTTTTTCCTGCCAATCACGTGGAGAGATTGTTCAACTATAAACGATGATACTCTCCCATCCCCTCATCACCAAAGACACAGGCTGAAAATTTGAGTGTGGGATGTATAGAAATAGTCAGGGGAAAGGAGACAAAACTCCTCTCCAAAATTCATCAATCCCAATGCAGATGAAACCTGCTGGGATTATGAACTGGGAAACTTGGCTTCAGGTCCAAATCTGTCACTATGTAGCTGTGCAGTTATCACTTAATTTCTCCCATTCACCATTTCTTCATCTATAAAAGGAAGAGGTGGAACCAGATGATGTATAAGCCAGGGATTCCAAGTGCTCCTGGTCTTGCTGAATTATACTATCTCCTACTCTGTCGTGTTGGGTTCTATAACTTTTCAATTAGAAAGGCGAAATGTTTCCATTTGGAGCAGGAGGTTGTCATTGTTTATTTTCATGTCTACCGTGGCAACATTCAAACATGCTGAGATCACAGATATGCCTGGCTCTCTCCCCAGTGTCCTCTCGCTGGCGTGCTTTCCAGAGAAGCAAACTTGAAACAATAAATGACAAAATCGCTGGGAATTCCTACCTGTCCCCTAAGATAATGCATCACTCTCAGGACTGGCCCAAGTCGTTAGTATTTTTGTCAATGGCACCAATCCTTCCCCAGATTTTGTGTTCTAATTCATACATGACTGTCCCCAGGTGATAGTTATTGGATTTTACTGAAGATATAGACTCTTAAAACTTAAAATTATGAACATCATTCTATTTCAGAGAGAAAATCTGCAGACAGAGCTAAAACTTCACTGCTAGCAAAGACCAAAAGATTTTAAATGTGAGCTCTTTTCTCTACATTTCAAAGCAATATTTCAAAATAGTAATATTTAATAGGTTGAATTGCAATTTGCAACATTAGAATGACTTCAAGAAGTTTGAGATTTAGTCTGTAAGTGATGATATTATCCAATGACTTAAAGCATCAATTTGCAACCTTTTTCATCTCAGAAACTACTAAAATTCTGCAGCACACCAAAAAATATATTGTATTTTTTGCCAATCTGATTAAAAATAGGTATAATTTTGTTGATTTACAAAAAAAATAATAATAGTAATTACCAACCCTTTTTGCTCCAAAATAACTTTAAAAAACCAGGTGCCTATACTTGTATATAAGGATTTCTGGTACCAAGAATTAACCATTCAAACACAAGCTTATTAGTTGACATGATAAATAAGATGCAACTTTATTATATGATCTATATATTTATAGTTCAAGACAGGGTATTCACACTGTAAGGCTATTGTGTTGGTTGTTGTCATTATTTTATTTGACAATCTAAGAGAAAGGAGTCAGTGCCCCTGACTAAATAGTCAGATATTGCATGTTTTAAAAATTCTTGCAGCACACTGGTTGAAAATCATTGACTTAGAGGGTGTAAAGTGTTGTAGACTTGTGAATGTGGAAGTCCGGACACATTCTCCAGGATCCTGCTCTATCAAAATGGCCCAGGCACACAACAGAATCATGCAAAAGATTCAAAATTGGCATTGCTTCTGCCAGGAAAACAAGTTTCTGAGACAGCATCATTTCCTCAGGGAGCATAGCAGCCGTCAAATCATGAACAAAATAAGTAGAAATGTTCTAGTTCATTTGGTAAGCACTGTGCACACAAGCTGCCCTCTCAAACCCCTGCCCACCCTGGGCTGGAGTGGAGAGAGGTGGGAGAGAAACTAATATCTGAGAGATAGTTTAAATTAAAAATTAGGGCTGCAGATAAGGAATCCAGATAAGAGAGGAAATTGTCTTTATCCCAACTCAGCTATAATGAGTATACTTCATAAAAGGTCACCAATTCTACCAGAAAAAAAAAAGAAGAAAAGGTAAAAACATATATTTTCACTGGTAGCAGGATCTGTTTAATATTTTATTTACCACTTCCACTGGTGTTTTCACAAAACTAAATTCTACTACCCGACTCACCTGCTAAAAATAAAAATAGGATTTAGTAATAAGCTTACTTTCAACTACATATCATTCTGATTTCTAAAATCCAGTCCTAAACAACCCTGATTTTAAATTAAAAGTACACTGTCCTTTTTAATTTCTAAAAATAGTTGGCTTAGCTAAATATGTAGGTCTTGCAGAATTGGCCAGATTTATGAAACATTCCTTAATAAACCAAACAGTGTCTATATAAAAAGCAGATGCAATACCTTTGTAATTCAATTTTATAGTTTAAAAATATTCTACGTGGAAGTGCCAAATTCTGCCCTGCAGAGACACAGGGCTCCCAATGACGTCAATAAGAGAGACACACACCCCCAAAGGAGGGCAAAACTGTGCCCTGAGCACTTAAATTTAGTAATCCATTAGGCACAGCAAGGAAGAAAAGATCAGTTCAAATACCATCTCATCAGCATTTCAATCTGCCAATGCTATTCAGGGCATGTAAAGCCCACAGTTTACCGATGAAGAAATATAACAGCAGAACAGACATGTTCCATACAATTTCTGACCAATTTTTTTATTGGAATTTCTTGTACATTTCTATTCCCAAAGGTAACTATGCCTTCATTCCTTCTGAGGCCATCTTTTACCATTTTAAGACAGCTAGAGAGTCTGACTTCCTGAAATAAAATGTAGAACTTGAGGTTGTATAAACAAGGAAAAACCTCTGCCTTAAATGAATACAAAGAGGATTTATACATGAACTAATGACTGCTTCTGATGTAAGCCAGCACTCTGGAGTTACTTGAAGAGGACAGACAAAGGGAAGACGGTGGAAAAAGAGAAAAGCTAAGAGCAGCAAGGGCTGAGAGATGCTTCCAGAGAAGCCACTGATTTTCTGTGTCTCTGGGTTCTAGGTTCAACTGACATATAGGAAACTATTATATCTTAACTATATGCTGTTAAAGTAAGGATGCAATACCACATTAAGTATAAAACTATTTTAAAGAATTAAATGCATCATAGGAAAATACAGTAGTAGCAGAAACATCCTCTGGATATAGTCTTCAAATTTAAATTATCATTAATAATGATTCTTTGTTCGATTCTGTCATTAATGGAATTTTTTGTAGGAGGGTTCATTCCTTGCCTGCTCCATGAATTTTAAACACCTTAGAGACGTACAATATGAGATTAATTATAAAGCCAGACTAGAGTTGGACAATCTTCCCCCAAATAATCATCCCTCTTTCTATTTCCTTCCTCTTTTGATCAGTTTTACTTCCTATTTACAGAATAATCTTGCTAGAGAATGTTGTTCCCAGTAGAAACTTTATTGCTGCCCTGTTAACCAGAAGGCAAATATGAATGTCCTAACCTGACCATAAAGGTTCTCTTTAATCTGCCACACTCTCCAGTATCCAGTCTGAACTACTCACTGTCCTCCTAGCAAGCCTTCACCCTTTCCCATTTTGCTGTCTTCCAACAAGCCCATTTCCAGAGGTCCCTATGTAGATAGTCCTTTATTTTGCAGCTCCTAGAGATCACCTCCTACACAGAACCACACACATCCCTAACCAGAAGTACTTTATTCCTCCCTGATCTCCTCATAGCAGTTAGCTTGTACAGTAGCTCCCGCCCTCATCCATGAGGTACATGTTCCAAGACCCCCACTGGTTGCATGGAACCCTATATAGAGGACGGAGCAAAAGTAGGTTGACAGCCAAAACTGGTTTGGCTCCGTGGATAGAGCGTCAGCCTGCGGACTGAAAGGTCCCAGGTTTGATTCTGGTCAAGGGCATGTACCTTGGTTGCAGGCACATCTCCAGTAGAGGGCATGCAGGAGGCAGCTGATCGATGTCTCTCTCTCATCGATGTTTCTAACTTTCTATCCCTCTCCTTTCCTCTCTGTAAAAAATCAATAAAATATATTTTTTTAAAAGTAGGTTGACAGTTGTTCACATGGAAAGTAACTAATAACTAATAATACAAGAATAAACTCTGTGAGTCAACTGTCAACCTAATTTTGCCAGACCCTGTATTTTCATATACATATATACCTACAAGAGTTTAATTTATAAAGTAAGCAGATTAAGAGATTAACAACAACTAAGAACAAGGTAGCACAATTATAACAATGTACTATAATAATAGTTACATGAATGTGGTCTCCCTTTCAAAATATCTGAAATTTCCCATTTAAAATGTTCAGACTGCAGTGGACCATAGTAACTAAAATTGTGGAAAGTGAAATAGAGGATAAGGGAAGACGTTGGTGCTTCGTTAATGCAGTGAATAACATTCCCTATTCACTTTCAGTTACTAATGTGTGATTTATTTCTCTCATTAGCTTAACGGGCAAGTTGCAGATTTAACTCATACTTTTTATTAGAAAATGCCTAGACTGATATTTCACCAGCATTGCAAGAGGCAAAGATGCTTGCTGGGATAGATTAGTACACAATGTTATGATTGTTGGTGAGGAATCAACCATTAGAGTCAAAATCAAAATAGACTAAAATGATCAAGCACCAGAGGACTATAAAATGTGCTGGCACAAGTAACTTCCAGTCTGGCAACAGGTTCCAGAGCTAATTCTTTCCTGGGATCACATCTTAAAATTTGAAGCTATCACTTGTTACATGATTGCTGGAGAAAGATAACAAGAGAGGCAGCTGAGGAGCGTTCGGTGCCGTCACCTTCTAATCCTCACAGTTCTTCTGAATGCTGCTCACCCTGACTTGAGAAGTCCAGTGAGTTTTATGAAACAGACTCACAGCAATGCAAATGAGAATGCGCTTCCAGTTCTCCCACAGAAAGGCATCCACAAGGTGGTGTCCTACCTCCTGTCTCTACAAATGAGGAACAGAGACTTCTCCAGAAGGCCAAGGAGGGAGTAGGCTGATAAGAAATAAGGCTGACACCTTAGCTAGATGGCAGCAAATTTGACTGAAGGGAGCATTTTTTGGAGATTAATACATTGAGCTGACATTGTGGTGCCCTTAAACATTTGCAGCTGCAGGGCCCTCCTGCAGCATTCAGGGGGCACACAGAGGCTGAGTCCATTCCCCTGGTTTCTGACTTAATAAAATTGGCCTGGAGATTTGGCATCTGTATTTTTTTAATATATTTTTATTGATTTCAGAGAGAAAGGGAGAAGAAAGATAGGAACATCAATGAGAGAGCATCACTGATCAGCTGCCTCCTGCACACCCCAAGGGGGATGAAGCCTGCAACCTGGCTTGTGTCCTGACCAGGAATCCACTTGTGACTTCCTGGTTCAACCACTGAACCACACCAGCTGGGCAGGCATTTGTATTTTTAACAAACCCCCAGGATACTGTGTTATATACACCAGAGATGAAGATTCAAGTTGAGTTTAAAAGCTATTTTCCTTTTTAAAGTTTAGTACCTCCATGTAGTAAAACTATGTCATTATATCAATAACTTAAAATGACCAATCACTGCTACTAGGCTCATTAAAGTAAGGCAATCAGAATCAACATTAGATATATATGGGATGAAAATATTTTACAAAGCATTTTGATTAATCAATTATAATCTCAGGCAGAATTTATGTGCTGCAATGGGGGTGGGGACCAAAGAGAATTTTCCAATTAAAACCAAAATCATTTTCTTTCTTGTAAGAGAATCACTTCTTTAGCCATATAGAAGTGTATAGCCACCACACCAATAGACTTTCATTAATGAAATTAATGGTTTGGGTTCAAAAAGAGACTAAGTAGGTAAAATAAGATATCTGTATTCACCAGGTCCCCTAGGGTGTTTAAAGTAGCACATAATTGCTTAATCCATTCCACTCGTCTCCATTTGCCAGCAATGCCTCAGTAAGAAAATGTACCTAAGGCTTATTTTTTTAAAAATTTAAAAAATCTTTACTGTTCATATTATTATAGTTGTCCCTCTTTTTTCCCCCATAGCTTCCCTCCACTTGGTTCCCACCCCATCCTCTGCCCTTACACCCCCACCACCACCGCCACTGTCCCCATCCATAGGTGTACGATTTTTGTCCAGTCACTTCCCACACCCCCCTCACCACTTTCCCCCTGAGAATTGTCAGTCCACTCCCTTTCTATGCCCCTGATTCTATTATATTCACCAGTTTATTCTTTTATCAGGTTTCTAATTCACTTAATTTTTAGATTCACTTGTTGATAGCTATGTATTTGTTGTTCATAATTTTTATCTTTACCTTTTTCTTCTTCCTCTTCTTAAAGAGTACCTTTTAGCATTTCATGTAATCCTGGTCTGGTGGTGATGAACTCCTTTAGCTTTTTCTTATCTGTGAAGCTCTTTATCTGCCCTTCAATTCTGAATGATAGCTTTACTGGGTAGAGTAATCTTGATTGTAGGTTCTTGCTATTCATCATATTAAATATTTCTTGCCACTCCCTTCTGGCCTGCATAGTTTCTGTCGATAAATCAGCTGACAGTTGTATGGGTACTCCCTTGTAGATAACTGTTTTTCTCTTGCTTCTTTTAAGATTCTCTCTTTGTCTTTTGTTTTTGGCATTTTAATTATGATGTGTCTTGGTGTGGTCCTCTTTGGATTCTTTTTATTTGTTTTGTTCCTGGGCTTGTAATCTATTTCCTTGACTAGGTGGGGGAAGTTTTCAGTCATTATTTCTTCAAATAGGTTTTCAGTATCTTGCGCTCTCTCTTCTTCTGGCACCCTCATAATTCTGATGGTACACTTAAAGTTGTCCCAGATGCTACTTACACTACTTTCATATTTTTAGATTCTTTTTTATTTTTGCTTTTTCAGTTGAGTGTTTTTTGCTTCTTTGTATTTCAAATCTTAGACTTGATTCTTGCATTCCTCTAGTCTACTGTTAAGTCTCTGTATAATAGTTTTTATTTCAGTCAGTGTATGCTTAATTTCTAGTTGGTCCTTTTTCATATCCTTGAGAGTCTCCCTAAATTTATCAGCAGTTTCTAGAAAATTCTTGAAAAACCTTATAACTGTGGTTTTGAACTCTATATCTAGTCATTTGTTTTCCTCCATTTCTTTTATTTGTGATATGTTTCTTGGTCTCTGCATTTTGGCTGCTTCACAGAGTTGATAGAGTGGCTGTGTGTGCTAGGTGTCCTACAGTGCCCAGTGGCTCAGCCTCCCCAGTTACCTGAGGTGGACACTCTTGGTGCACCATTTTGTGAGCTGTATACACAGTCTTATTGTAGTTAAGCCTTGATTATTATTGGTATCACTGGGAGGAATTGACCTCCAGGCCAATTGGCTGTGAAGATCAGCTGTGTCTACGCTGGGAGAACTTCTGTGCTGGAGACACCCTTAAGAGACAAGACTTGTAAAAAACCTCTGTGCTCAGCTTGGATGGGGCAGAGTCTCTGGGCAGAGCAGACAGCATTGGTTTCCAGTCAGCCCTGCCCTAATAGGTCCCTGTGTCTCAATATCCCATGGTAATTGCTAAAAGCACCTCTGAGAGAAAGCCGCTTGCTGCCAGATAGTCCAATTTCTCCCCGAATGAGTCTGTGTCCCCAGAGTCCCACCTGGAACTGGAGTTCAGCACAGTCGGGAGCTTTTGTCTCCCTCCCGCTTGAGAAAGCCAGCTGCGCACTCAGTTACCAGTGCTCTCTGCACATCTCAGTACCTCTGCCTCCTGCAGATCCTCTCATTCTCAGTGTGCTTTTCTCTTTCCTTCTAGTTGTAGAATTTCCACTCTGCCAACCTTCCTGTGGTTCTGGATGATGTCTGTTTTGTCTTGTAGTTTTGAAATTGTTGTGCAAGGCAGCAGCTTCAGTGTTTACTTATGCCATCATCTTGGTTTCTCTGTCTCTAAGGCTTATTTTCTCCTGAAATATTTTTTTTCTTTCTCTTCTTCTTCAATTATATATATCTTTTCCTTGACTAATAAAGCAGCAACTGAGTCTCATCATTTAGAGGATGTTGTTAAAATAAGAGTCCACTCTTTGAATTAGACATTTGAATCTAATCCAATCTATCTGAAATCTCTGAGTATCAAAAAACATGGTCATGGCCCTAGTTGGTTTGGCTGAGTGAATAGAGCGTCAGCCTGCAGACTAAAGGGTCCCAGGTTCAATCCCAGTCATGGGCACATACCTTGGTTGCAGGCAGGAGGCAACCAATCTTTATCTTTCTGTCTCTCTTCCACTCTCCCTAAAAATCAATGGGAAAATATCCTCAGTTGAGGATTAGCAAAAAAAAATGACAAATTGTTTAGTCTTTCCTGCTGCATGTTTTGTTTGCTGCATTACCTAAAAATGAAGCAATGAACATCAGATAGTGAAAGTTATTCATAATTTAAAAGTGTGTAATAGGGCATGTTTCATGTTTTTGTTTGACTCATTTTCTCTTTTAATTATTTTCTCTTTCTTTTTATCAGATCTGATTTTTGTTTCAGCTCTAGTTGGATTTCTCAAATAGAAAATCTCTCCATTTTCTCAGTCACCATCTCAATTTTGCTTTATTCCATAGCTCAACATGTTTTAAAATTTATTTTAAAAGGGCATTCTTCTCCATTTAGCTATATTATGTTATATAGAGACGAAAACGAGCCAATAGTAAAAATAAGCAAAAAAATAATAACTATGGAAACAAAGAGAGAAATTAACCTTGTCCTTGCTTTGCAAAAACAATCCAATTTCTCCCCACTCAGTCTATGTAAAAGGCCACAGTGCTATTATGAGATATATGATATTGTAAGGCAAAAAGATATAAGAAAAAAAGAAAGAACAAATAATCAAAATATCACTCAGGAGACACCAATTCATATGGAAGCTTCTTGATTCTGAATCTTTTCACTACCAGCTTCAATCTCTCAACAATTTCCTGTCCACATGACAGCTTTTTTAATAAATTGCCCCGTGGCTTAGTAGAAAGCTAAGTGCTACTTTAGATGGGAGCTCATCAAGTCAACTGCAAAAGTACTGATGCAGCGAAATCCTTCTTCAATACCTTTTCTGATTATTAAGTCTTCCTGCATCAAGATTCAAAATGGCAAGGCAGAAACCAGTCACATTAAATTTGAAAACCAAAGCACTCAGCTTGTACGTAGAAGAAAGGAAAATGAGCTCCTGAACTTCGCTGCAATGGATTTCTTAAAAGTGGTTGTTACCAAGTCTACTAAAGATAGACACATCTATCAAGTCTGCATTGCACTACTATTGACTGGGGGAGGTTGATGCTCTGTTATAGTACCTTTTCCTTGGGTAAAATGTATCACTGTTCAGTTGTCTGAATGTTATAGCTTACTTATATACATAATAAAGATATAAAACAGATATTATTAACAAATCTTAGAAATTATTAATTACCAAAGTTGGAGTAGAAAAATAGAAGCTACAGTTGACCCTTGAACAACATACTTTAAACTATATGGGTCCATTTTTACATGGATTCTTTTTTATAAATATGTACAATACTAGAAATATATTTTCTCCATAAGAATAGAGTACATAATTAGCACATACAAAATATGTGCTAATCAACTATGTGCTAATTAACAGTATATATGCTTGCTCAACAATAGGCTATTAGAAGTTAAGTTTGGGGGGAGTCAAAATATGTGGATTTTTTTATTGTATCAGGAATCATCACCCCAATCCCTGCATTAAGGGTCACCTATAATTGTAATGGGAAGAATTTAGCTATCTATAAATCTGAAATTTTTATTTAGGGCACAGGACAATAGCCCTAACACATTATAAAAACACAAAATAGCCCTAGCCAGTTTGGCTCAGTGGATAGAGCATCAGCTTGCAGACTGAAGGGTCCTGGGGTTGATTCCAGTCAAGGGCACACACTGTGGTTGCAAGCTCAATCCCTATACCCTGGTTGGGGCATGTGCAGGAGGCATTCAATTGATGTGTCTCTCTCCGATCTATGTTTCTCTTTGTCTCTCCTCCTCCCTTCCATTCTCTCTAAAAAAAAATCAATGAAAAAATATCCTCAGGTGAGGATTAACAACAACAACAAAAAAAAAAACCTCAAAATATTTCCCACCAAGTTTCCTCTATTTCATCTAATAATGACAGAAAAAGAGAGAGAATATGGAGGTACAGGATACCTGCTACTTCCTCTACTTGAAATCCCCTTCCTTTCACCCACATACTTTATGTGCATTCCTTTTCTCACTAAGACTCTGAAAATCATATTACATCAGATGTGCTTTGCTTATGTTTCTTCTCCCCACTTAGATGATGAGTTCCTATGGACAGAGGACAGGGTTAGAGAGTGTTTATCTTTGAATTTCCATTGCTTAGCACATGGGCAGCTGATGCCATGGATTGAAATACATGAAGAAAACCAGACCACATACTGATAAATACTGGAAAAGTGATGAGTATTTAATAGACTTAGATTATCAAACATATTCTATATGAAACTACATTAAAGCTCAACAAACAACAGCTTTTTGAAGGTTAGTTGTAATGTAGATCCTAAAAACATATCAATGAAGCTTTTATGCTCCATAGGTCTTCCCTACACTTTGAATAGATCTTTTACCCATGCATGCTTTTATAATATCATGAGCATATGGACCATATTTTGAAAACCACTTTGATGGCCAAATAGATATGTAGAACAGAATAGAAATTTAAGAAATATACCCACACATATACATGCAACTGGTCTTCAATAGGCACTCAATCAATGAAGAAGAAAAAAGTTTTTCAACTAATAAAGCTGGAACAACCGGAGAACCATGTGGTGAAAATGATCCTTAACCCTACCTACTATACACAAATAATTAATTTGAGATATAATAATTAACTATAGCCTTATAAGCATAAATATTGAAGCCAAAATGGTATACTTCTAGGAGAAAAGAGTACCCTTTGCTGATCTTCAGCTAAGTGAAGATTTTTTAAAGAAAACACAAAAGGATCATTAAAAAATAATCTGTCTTTTCTATGAAAATGTGAACTCCACTGGCTTCCTTTCCCCTCAGACATCATATGACACAATCATGCAAATTAACATGGATCTAATCAGATAACTTCAGTGTGTCAGCAAGTTTTCCTAAATTGCCAGCAAGTGGAAGACACCATTATCCTCTACTGTCACCATCTTACCACATGCTTGCATGTCATAGCTATGTCAGATTTGAAATATCTACACCCCCATGTTAAAAAAAAAAAAGTAATTGAAATCTTATCATTAAACTTTAGACCAGAATCTCAACTTCTAGTTTGGGGCAGATTGTTTTCAAGAGTAGATGTATTGCTTAGCCTGCTACATGGTGATAGTGACTCATTGGAATAAGTAATTTAAGAAAGGAGATATGAGGTCACTAACGAGGAAACTATGAATAAAATTATCACCAGAAGTACCTTACCAAGCACCAACTGCTACAGATATAAAGCAATCAGGATTAGCCCCATCTCCTACATTGACAAATGTGGTGCTGCCAATACATCACAGATGCACACACATGGGCAGGGGCAGGGATGATTTCATGGGCTGTGTGATGGCTGTTTGGAAACAATAGTGGGATCATCCCTCACTGGAATTGTACATCTGTTATATATCCAGCATTTTATTATGGAGAATCATTGCATTCATTAAACCCCTTTGGTGGTATATTCACTTAGCTGGGCTAAATATCGTATGAATATTCATTAATGTACCTGATTTACATAGTTACTATGCTTTTAGGCACTACAGCCAATATTCTAAAGCAGGACTCTGTATTACCGTCACTCGTTTACAACCGACAATGTTCATGATCCTAAAGAATTATGTGATGTTTGAAGTCCCTTGTATATATCACAGGAAATAAGTTCATCTCCAAATTAAATCTCAAGTGAGAATTAAAATGGTAATGAGATTCTATCTCTGGTCTATTAACTGGCAAAGATTAAGAGAAACGATCAAGGTATGGGGAAATGGGACACTACTTTAAGGACATGTAAACTAGTACAAACTTTTTAGAGAACAGTTTATCAAGATATATTAAAAGCCTTACAAATAATAATGCCTAACATTTATATAAGCATTATTATGTCATAAGTGTTTTGCTTTTATTATCTAATTAATCATAAAAAATATCCCTATGAAATAGGGATTATTAATAGCTTCATTTTAAAGATGAAGGAACTGAGACTAAGAGATTAATTTATTTATCCAAGATCACACAGCTGTTAAATGGCAGAACAAGAATTTTTTTAATAAATCTTTATTATTCAGATTATTACATTTGTTTCTTTTTTTCCCCTCATAGCTCTCCTCTACCAGGCTCCCACCCTTCCCTCTACCCTTACCTCCCCTCGCATTGTCCTCATCCATAGGTGTATGATTTTTGTCCAGTCTCTCCGTGCATCCTCCTCACCCTTTTCCCCCTGAGAATTGTCAGTCCACTCCCTTTCTATGCCCCTGATTATATTATATTCACCAATTTATTCTGTTCATCAGATTTTTTATTCATTTGATTTTTAGATTCACTTGTTGATAGATATGTGTTTGTTGTTCATAATTTTTATCTTTACCTTTTTCTTCTTCTTCCTCTTCTTAAAGAGTACCTTTCAGCATTTCATATAATACTGGTTTGTGTTGATGAACTCCTTTAGCTTTTTCTTATCTGTGAAGCTCTTTATCTGACCTTCAATTTTGAATGATAGCTTTGCTGGGTAGAGTAATCTTAGTTATAGGTTCTTGTTATTCATCACTTTGAATATTTCTTGCCACTCCCATCTGGCCTGCATCGTTTCTGTTGAGAAATCAGCTGACAATCATATGGGTGCTCCCTTGTAGGTAACTAACTGTTTTTCTCTTGCTGCTTTAATATTCTCCCTTTGTCTTTTGCTCTTGGTATTTTAATTATGATGTGTCTTCATATGGTCCTCTTTGGATTCCTTTTGTTTGAGGTTTTGTGTGCTTCCTGGACTTGTAAGTCTATTTCTTTCACCAGATGTGGGAAGTTTTCAGTCATTATTTCTTCAAATAGGTTTTCAGTATCTTGCGCTCTCTCTTATTCTGGCACCCCAATAATTCTGATGTTGGTACGCTTGAAGTTGTCCCAGAGGCTCCTTACACTATCTTCACATTTTTGGATTCTTCTTTCTTTTTGCTTTTCCAATTGAGTGTTTTCTGCTTCTTTGTATTTCAAATCTTTGTCTTGATTCTTGTGTTCCTCTAGTCTACTGTTAGGTCTCTGTATAATATTTTTTATTTCAGTCAGTGTATGTTTAATTTCTAGTTGGTCCTTTTTCATCTCCTCTTGGGTCTCACTAAATTTATTCATCTTTTCTAGGATATTCTTGAAAAATCTTATAATCGTGGTTTTGAGCTCTATATCCAGTTGTTTGTTTTCCTCCATTTCTTTTGTTTGTGATCCCTTCCCTTGTCTCAGCATTTTCACTATGCCGGGAGAACTTCTGTGCTGGAGTCAGCCTTATGATACAAGACTTGCAAAACTGCAAAAGCCTCTCTGTTGAGTTTGGCTGGGGTGGAGTCTCAGGGCTGAGCAGACAGTCTTGGCTTCCAGTCAGTCCTGCCCTACATGACCCCTGGGTTTCAAGTGTCTCTCGATAATCACTGCAGCCCTCTCTGTGTGCACACGCACACATGCCTCTAGACCTCTTCCTTTCTGGTTCCCTTGCACTCCTGGATCGCATGAGTCAGGGTCCGAAACTGGGGTTCAGTGAAGTCAGAAGTGGCACAGTTGGGAGGCTCTGTCTCGCACCCACTAGAGAAAAACAGCAACACAATCAGTAGTCCGTCCTCTCTGCGCACATTGGTGAGCACAGCCCAGACTTTTGCCCTTTCATGGCTCCCCTAAATTTCCATGCACTCCTCCCTTTTCACAGTCCAGACTCCCCCCAAATAAGCCTTGCCTAGAACTGGGGTTATGTGCAGTAGGATAAGGGGTTCAGTACAGTCAGGAGTCTCCGTCTCCCTCCTGCCAGGGGAAGCCAGCCAGGCATTCCGTCACCCCACTCTCTCCACACATGCATCTCCATACCTCAGCTTTTTGTAGCTCTTCTGAGTCTCTGTGAGCCCCTCTTTTTTCTTCTAGTTGTATAATTTCCACTCAGCCAGCTTTCCTGTGGTTCAGGATGATGTCTGTTCTGTCTTTTAGTTGTAGTTTTGAAATTGTTGTGCAAGGCAGCAGTTTAGGTGTTCACCTATGCCGCCATCTTGGTTTCTCTCAGCAGAACAAGAATTTGAACACAGGAAACTAGTCTTCAAGAGTACCAGTGATTAATAGCCACATTATATTGCATTGTATTGCATCTCAAAATGTACAGATCTTCAACCTCCCATCCTCTTCTAGGACTTTATGCGAAGGAAATAAAAAAAGATATTTTCAAAAATGTTCTCTTCTAGAATGTTTACTATAGCATTTTAATAACAATAAAAAATTTCCAAGTGTAAATTTTGTGAAATTTTAATGTAAAAATTATGGTATATCCATGTGGCAACCTGCTATAATGCCATTTTTAATGTTAATTTTTATAACATGGAAAAACATGCCTAACAAGATCTTGGGATGGCTTTTCTTCTCCATGTTTCCCAAAGCCTACATTCTTTGACCTATTCTGTGCCCCTGAAAGACTAACCTTTAGTGTCCATATTATCTGGGCTCTTCTAAAGCTGGATTCCAGTTAGGTTCTGCCAAAAGGAAGCACTAACATTAATCTAAATCCACAGGAGAGAAAAAAGAGAATCACTCTGCAGTGTGGCAGTGGTTGCATCCTTTCTGGACTACAGCTGCTGGTCAGAAACCTCTCCCTCAAGATCGTAGTTTTTACCGGACTCCAATAATGTTATTACTTTCCTAGATCCCCTGAGGCTATGGAGGTGATAGGCCACCAGTGTTAGTTTCCAAGTATCTCGAGCTCCTTTATTGGCTCCCAATGCCCTCCCCACACTTACATAAATGGTCCTTTCATTGAGGTCTTTTTAGTAGAACTATCAGAGAAGACTTCTGTTGCTTACAGAGACCTTAACTGTGAGGAGTGGGAAGTGGGGTAGAAGATGTAGTTTAGTTTAGAAAAAGTCTGATAGAATATATGAGAAAATGCTGTCAGTGTTTTCCTTTGGGTGGTGAAATTATGAGTTATTCGTTTTAATCTTTATTCATAGACATTGAAGAAAAAGAAAACTTTATTCACATCTTAGTTCCAAATGTCATGAAAACATTGAGTAAATGACCTTATGTCATGTCACCATTTATAAAGTAAAAATAATAATATCTACCTCTTTGGGTTTTTATGGATATAAAGTAAGATAGTCTATGTAAATAAAGTCTTAAGTCTACAATAGGTGTTCATATAATGTCTTTTTTTTTAGCAACTTTCTAATATATTATTTGTGTGGTGAAATTACATAACATACGATAGAAGTATATATCAAAAAAATGCTAAATATTACCAAAGACTATATGAATATATATTTTGAAGTTTTACAATAAAAAAAAATCTACACATAGTAAAAAGTGATCTGAAATGTTTTTTGTAATTTTTTGAAATTCACTATACATCTATCCATTAAATTATCACTTAGAATATAGGTGGAAAATAAAAGAAATAGAATGCCACTCTTGGTTTGTATAGAGACGTAAGAGCTAGCTCCATAGAGAAACAGACTTCCCTAGAAACTATTGTGTTTTGGGTTGACATTAGCTTTTAATGTTACAATAAACATTCAAGTGACACAATCCCTCTTTTGACCAAAAAATAAATAAAATTTTAATTTTTCTTTGGAGCTATTCACAGTGAGACTTTCAAGCCATTCATCTTCTATAACTCAAGTATGACTCACAGAATTTATTCCAACACTTTCCTACCCACTGTAATCAATGTTAGGTGACCTAAAGATGGCACTACTCAACTCCAGAAGGCCAACTGTTTAAATGGTAACTTTTTCCACTGCTCTCACCAAAAATGAGCAACTGGATAAAATAATCAAAAATGTTATAATAAAAACAAAATTAATAAGATTTTATCCAAGCTGAAGTTTTGAAAGGAGCCAACATCATTGAAATGTCTGATGCCAGACAGGGCTAAAAAAGTTCACAAGTTCAGTCATTTTGGGAAACTGAAGGAAATGTGGTCAGACCTGCTGTCACTTTAAAGAATATCACCGAAGCTTTGCAAAAATGATGTATGTTCCCATTCAAACATACCAAAAGCTATTGAACTTAATTTCCTTTCTAAACATGTATTTTGCTATCCTCAATTGCTGATGGGTGAGGAAATGCTTTAACCAACAGTGCATTTTTTGGTACATGGACACATGTATTCGCAGGCAGCAGACTGTTCCCACAAACATCTTTTTATGTGTAAGATTTTAAGCAGACTGCCATTTCAAAGGTTTTGAGTCTCTTCATTCATTTTCCTGTTCAAGAATCAAGCCATCTTCTCCTCCTGCATCTCTTTTCTCATCATGTCAATTTTGTGCTGCTCTCCTAACATCTTCAAGGATTATTACCTTGATCATCAAAATTAAGTCACATCGTTGTTGCCTTGGCGTGTGCAGCCCTTTTTGGTCTAATGCTGTGTAACTGATTTGTTGTACTGGCTAGAATTTCCTCTGCCCTATCACCAAGCTCAGCCCAGCAGCAAGACACCAAGCTTCAGCACCCAAGACCTTCACACTTCACTTAGTTCAGTGTCATGGGAACTTCTCATCCAAAAAATACAAATCACAAATTGCTTCTGGGCTGATTCTAAAAAAAAAAAAATCTACCAGGGAAAAATAAAATGCAACTTCCACTCTTGTATCTGGCAACTGGTAAAAACTAAATACTTCAAAATTCCCAGAGTAAGATGGGGAGACAATTTACAGTTATTTTACTGCACTTTTTTCTTGATTAAAACCTGTAGAAATAAGGTGAGTTAAGGTGGAAAATTCTCATGCAGGTTGAAATATATAGTGCAAACCTCTATGCACATTCAGAGATACATATAAATGTATGTGCACATGGTAATGTCTTCATTGCAAACTACTGCTGGAGATAACATAGTTCAGCATCCAGCAGTTCAATGGCTTATAAGTAACTAAATGTCAATTGGATGGAACCATTCTTCTCTCATCATCTCTTAATGTGCTTTAGAGACTATTGGGATAAAGAAGTTAGAGGACAGAGTCTGAATATAATTTGATAATTCTAATTATCGCTGCCATGACGGATTGTTTTTCCTCCAATTGTATAAGCTGATTCACAGCAAGTCTCTCTTACTTCTAAACAGCATATAGCAAGATGGCGCATACCCCAACAAGAGACCAGGCATATGTCTACCAACTACAAGAAGAGAGAACTCTAGAAAAGAAGTAAAGATATGGCCACTTGTGCTCAAGGAGAATTTCTCTTCCGACAAATTGTAAGCTGTGAAATATAAATGTAGCTTTCTCAACTTCCTGGTGGAAAAGTAAATACTTAAACTTCAAAGCACACTGATTAAAAAAAAAAAAGGTTACTTTATCACCATTATTCCTTCCTCCCCATACTATTAGGTTGCATTAAGCCAAAAAGAAATATTGACTATCTGATGCCAATTTACTCCTTCCCTTTTATGATATTTGCTTAGACCATGTTCATATCCTACCACATCTATCTCTGTCTCTCAGCTGCTTAATCAGATGATAAATGACTTGAGATAGTATAATATCACAGATAGAAGGTGCTCATATATTTACCCAGTGGATGACTGAATGCCCTGATTGCAACTATTAAATATAGAAAAATTGGGGTAGATACTACTTAATACTTCACAGGAGCAATCCAAGTAACTCTTTCACACTAAATTTTTGGTTATTAAAACACAGCTTGCTCTTTCAAGACATTTATATAACCTAAAAAGTGACCTCCCAATAAGGCTTGCATCCACCTGACACTATACATAGTTATTACAATATTATTGACTATATTTACTATGTGACTATTGCCAATTTATACTTCTTAATCCCTTCACCTTTTTCACCTTCTCTCCTTTTTTTTTTTTAATCATAATGGCTTAGGCACTCTCTTAGGGAAAGTTTAGAATATCCAGCACACTCTGATTATCTTGTGTTTTCTAGCTGGTATGTCTAAATTGGTTGCTACTGCTTTCGCAGTACCATTATGCTAAGGGCTAAGTTAAAAATAGAAAAAGAATTTCCCAGGGTTTTAGCTGCATTTAATATTTCTACTTCCATATAATCCTATATATTCATATTCCCTATGAGCTGTCACCTACACAGGCTTTAGACTCTTATACTGCCGCTAAGTAAGCAAATACATGAGATAGTCAGAAATTCTAATTCTGAAAGCATGCACTGAGAAAAGCTTGCTATTGTGCCATGTACTATTTTTTTCCTAATATTTTATTTTTATTGTTGACAATATTACAGATGTCCCCCACTTCCCTCTCTATACCCACCTCTACCCAATCCTACCCTCCCCTTTTTCTGACCCTCACCACACTATTGTATGTGTCCATGGGCTATTATTTAAGTTCTGTTTTTAACTTCAGATTATATTCAAAATCATGTAAAAACCAATCCAAGTAAAATACGATAAAAGTATGTCTATAAAGAATCTGCTGTGCTTGTTCCCTCACCTACTTTACTTTAGTCTAATTTGCAATCTTTTTTTCTTTTCTCTCACAGGCAAATATATAGAGGGCTAGCTGTTACATAATAACACAAATATAAAAAGTAGGGAAAAGATTCAAAAAGTTGATGGTAAAACTATGTGCATATCTAAGCAATAAATGTGAAATTCTCCTGCTCTCATGTCTTTTCTATTTGGGTGCTACACAGATTAATCCTGTGGTTGGCAAACTGCGGCTCGAGAGCCCATGTAGCTCTTTGGCCCCTTGAGTGTGACTCTTCCACAAAATACCATGGCCCGGGTGAATATATTTTGAAGAAGTGGCGTTAGAAGAAGTTTAAGTTTTAAAAATTTGGCTCTCAAAAGAAATTTCAATCATTGTACTGTTGATATTTGGCTCTGTTGACTAATGAGTTTGCCGACCCCTGGACTAGTCGTTCATACCTGGCTATATTCTGTTGAATACCCCAAACCCCAAACTGAGGCTAGATGACCAGTGTCTCAAAGCCATTTATTTTAATTCAAGTCAAAATGAAATTCCCAAGAGCAGATCAGAACTGGTTTGAGACAAAATTGACCCAATCTCAGAGTATTTTGTCAAGTCTAAGAAATTATATAGAAGTATGTATATGTGCATGTGTGTGTGTGCACAGAAAGTGCCCCAAGAAAATCGGTATAAACAAAATGCCACAGGAAGAATCCAAGTAACTGAAAACTGTTCATGACTAACATCCATTTGCAAATGACTCATCTAAAATGTGAGAGATTATTAAATTCATTCTCTCATTTATTCTTTCAGAGCATGTACATTTTACATGTTAGTCAACATTCCCCCATTTACACTGAAATCTTTAAGAGCCTTTGGATTCCCAGATAAGCTAATTTCAAGTATCCCCTTGCACCATGCTCTCACCATGAGAACTGATGTCTATAAAGAATCTGCTGTGCTTGTTCCCACACCTACTTTAGTCTAATTTGCAATTTAAATGTATGTTATTCAATATATATATAAACACTATTTCTATGAAATCTATGTATTTTTTAAATATCTGATAAAGAAAAATTGATTTTAAAAATAATTGCCTTCTATTGAGTTATATGTGAGTAAAACTACATTAAAAGTTTAGAATAAATAAAAATTTAGAAATAGTCTGAATTCTTCTTGCTCTAAAAATGTATTTCAGAGTTCACTCTACTTGAAAGAAAGCAAAATTAGAAACAGTACCTCTGAATAATGATTTCTTCAAGAAACCTGAATTCTAATCAACAGATGATAGAAAGAGGAAAAAAAAAAGACAATAGAACAAAAGATTGCTCAGTGAAAAAGTGTGCACAAGTGTGAATGTGTGGGTGGGGTCAAATAAAAGGCTTGAGGCATTTAGTATCACTTTTGGTATATCTAACTTTATTTTTTATATATATTTTATTGATTTTTCACAGAGAGGAAGGAAGAGGGATAGAAAGTCAGAAACATCGATGAGAGAGAGACATCGATCAGGCGCCTCCTACACACCCCACACTGGAGATGTGCCCGCAAGCAAGGTACATGCCCCTGACCGGAATCGAACCCGGGACCTTTCAGTCCGCAGGCCGACGCTCTACCCACTGAGCCAAGCCGGTCTCGGCTCTAACTTTATTTTAATTAGCTAATCAACTTTGGGTTTTGATTGCTTTGGTAAGAAGGTCCATTATATATATGTATGACATTTGTAAATTATACATCTATTGATTTTAATAACTACTACCTTTCTACTCTTTAACAATGTAGATTCTGGACCTAGGACAAAACACTTCCCGTGAATACTAATCTGGACCAATCAATTGCAGGGCAATGTTTTCACCATTGTATTAGTATGCAGATACACTGTCAGGTTAGGTTTCCACACTTATGAGGGCAGCCCTTTCTTTAGATTATTTTTCTCCCAGGATCCTAAGTAACTAAGACAAATCCCCAGTCTCATTCACCATCAGAACAAGCCCAACTTGGTCTATCTCAACCCCCTACCCTTCTTCTCTACCACAAGCACAGCAGAATGCTAACAAAGCCAGTGAGAGGACCCAAGCAGCTATTTCTTGGTCTTCAGTTTACAAACTCTTCTTTGCATGTGGCCAAATACTCTGAAGACCTGGCCATCTCACTTTTTTCCAAACCTTTATGCTATTTCTCTCTCACTGGCTAAGGCTCAACTGCCTGTTCAGTTGACCCCAGGCTCTCAGCCTAGACCAGCCATGCTCTAGCCATGTGGCCAATGTTCTCACACATCATGCCTTTGATTCCTATGGTGGATGCTAGTGTGTCCCTCTTTCCATTGGGATGACAAATTCCAAAATTTAATTTTGAGAGAGAAGAAAAACAGGAAAAGATGACTATAATCTGGCTTTGTTGCAATGCTCTTAGGCTCAATTAGTATAGAAAACAGAACCCTCCAGTCCAGTCTAAGAGAATCCTACAAAGGTGTCCAATGACCAAGCTGAAAGTAGCCATTTTGCCTTGCAGTTTTTTGGATATGAATTCCCTCAGGAACTTAGACAAAAGTGGTAAGCTCAAGAAAGCTCCCCTAGCCAATCATGATCATACTGTTATATTAATATTATTTCTTAAAGCAATCTCAGTGATCATAACCAACAACAATACAGAGAACACATATTATGACTTTTAGTTAAATTAGCATTACCCCACCAGAGGTTTATAATCTTCTCATTGACAGATTATAATGCTGTTCAAGATAAAAAATAAAGCATTGACAAATAGTGTATTAACATGGTAATCTTCCAATCCCATACCTTGTTCTAAAAGTGTTATCACTAGTATGAGGAAGCTAAAACACAAAACTTAAAAGACATTCTGTTTGTATTTTTTAATACACTATCTTTACTCACTACTTATGGAACTTCAATATGTCTTTTATTGCTGACAAATTGGGACATTGCTACAGGCCATTCTACAACTTCTAGAACCTCGAAAAACTTTTGCGCAACTTATCATTTCAAATATTGGAGGATAACAATTAGAAATCTCACACAAATATCCTAGTAATATTTGTTGAAAAGTTACTACATAATAGATCCTATTCTAGTCAATTTACATTTATCAGCTTATTTAATCTTCACAGCAAACATATGACATTTTAAATATCACTAACTTAAGAAAGTAAGTTTCAATAGTTTCAGTAAGTTACCCAAGGTCTTAAGCATTAAGAGGTAGAGGTGAGATTCAAATCCAGGTAGTCTGGCTTGAGAAGCCCTCTTCATAACCACTCTGATAATCTACATCACAAAACTGATCAAAACCAAGTTTTATTCCCCAAATGTAGGTGCTAGGTAGGAGGATAATTATGCCATCAACAAAGTTACAATTTTGTTGAGAAAAAAAGCAAGTCATCAATGATCCAGAATCAGCCCAAGAAAATGAATTGAAATGATCTTGAGAAGAAACTTATTCTTTTGATTACTGTTGTGTACTGTTTTACTCTTTATGGGGGTTGAGCTGTGTTTTTTTTTATTCCCAAATAATTACAGAATCTTTAATGAAAGAAGTAGGGTTTGTAAGATTTTAAAAGGCAAAAGAAAGATGAGTGAGGCCATATTAGGCAGAGGGAAAAGGGCAGCAGCATTGTAGTATAAAATATTTTTTCTGTTTAGGAAATGATGAAGAGACGATATAGTTAGAATAGTGTTTCTGAGGAATGCTCACTGGAAACACCAAAAAAAAAAAAAAGGTTCCCAGCATAAAAGTAGTTGAAAAAAAAAAGTGGGTTATAAAAAATTAATAACTAGAGGTTGCTTTTTAAGAGCTATGATGAAACAGTACCAGAATATTCTACCTCAAAAGCAAAACAATATATGTGTAGTAAAGCTCCTTGAAGGCATCAGGAAGCAATCAAGTCAACCAAGACCTAAGAGGCCAACCTCCTAAAGGGGGAGAGATAAACAAAAGTGAGCTCTATTTTCTCCTGCTTCTTTGCCCTTTGGGGCATTTGCCTATTTACAGTTCAAAGCATAGAATCCAAACAGAAAACAGTGGCTTAGAACTTGTAGGTGTAAGACTGGATTTGAAAAATAAAAATAAAACTTCAGGGATGCCAAAGTCAGAACTTGAGAGGCCAAAATCCTAATGAAAAGGGCACCATGTAGTTGCAAAATTCTGTGTGCAATTTTCACTTCAAGTGATTTATTGACTCCTTAGAATTCTATATTATCAGCAAATATAAGGTACAAAATATGAACTACAAGTTCGATTGAAGAGTGCTTAGAGGGGGTAAACTGGTTGAAAGGAACACTTGAGGACTTGTACAATCACACTTGTACAGCAAAACCCACTTTTTGTTTATGAGAAATTTTACTGGAGTTGACTTAAACCCATATTTGCAGAACAAAAATTGTGTTTTTGCTTAGAACATATGTCTATTTGTGGGTAGTTGGGAAGGGGATAAAGGAAATTTGAGGGGAGTCATCCAATCTGACCACCCCTATGCCTCAGCATTTAAATTAATTGGTCACATTGTAATAATATCATTCCTTTGTGAACTCAGCAGCCTTGCATACTTTGTTATCTGCCACCAAAAAGTCACAGACAATAGTGGCCATATATAAATGTTTTGACTGCAAATGGCTTTATTTGGAAAAATAAGCACAAAAAAGGCAAGTGCATACATAATGAATTAAGCATGGCGATTTGTTACTCAATCTCATTCACATCTATGGTTTCCATATGAGATATTATTATGAGGTCAACTGAATAATAATCCCCCAAATATATGCATATCCTAATTCTAGGCACGTATGAATGTTATTTTATATGGCAAAGGGACTTTGCAAATACACTCAAAATAAAGATCTTAAAATGAAGATTATCTTGGATTATCTGCGTGGGCTAAATGCAATTACAATGGCCTCTGTAAAAGGGATACAAGTGAGAGTTAGAAAAGGTGATATAATGACAATAGAGATTGGAGTAATGTGCTCTGAAGAAGGAGTCAATGGAGATACTCCCCTGAAGCTAAAAATGTCAAGGAAACATGTTCCTTCACTAAAGCCATCTAGAAGGAACCATCCTTGACTTGAACCCAAACTATTTTGGACTTCTGACCTCCAGAACCATATGAGAATAAATATGTGTTGTTTTAAACCATCAAATCTATGGTAATTTTTTTTAAGCAGTAATAAGGAACTAATACAGCATCCTTGTTAAATGTTTATAGAACAAGGGTCGTATCAGAATCACATGGGCCGTTTGTTAAAAAAACAGATCCTTAGATCCCATTCCTAAAAATTCTGATTCCTATATCTTTGATGGGATGATTGTTGTGCTGCAAACCAGAATATAAGTCAGGAAAGTGATTGGAGAAAAGTCACTGCCTGAATTAGTTTCCTAGGGCTACCATAGAAAATTATAACAAACTTGAAATTTTAATACAACAAGAATGTATTCTTTCCAAAATTGGTTTCAGTGAGCAAAAAAAAACCCCAAAGTGTCCATATGCCTGCATTCTCATAGGAAGTGGTGGGAAAGAATTTGTTCCTTCTCTCCTCCAGTTTCTGGTGGCTGCTAGCATTCCTTGATTTGTGGCCACATCACTTTAATCTCTACCTCTGTGGTCACGTTGCCTCCTTTTCTTTCTGTATAAAATTTCTTTCTGCCTTCCTCTTATAAAGACACTTGTGATTGTAATTGGTATCCATGTGGATAATCCAGGACAATCATCCCACCCCAAGATCTTTAGTTTCATCACTTCTACAAAAATCCTTTTTTCTTACAAAGTAACTAGAAGCCTGGTACACAAAATTTGTTCATTCAACGGGGATCCCTCAGCCTGACCTGCACTCTCTCACAGTCTAGGAGCCCTCAGGAGATGTCCGACTGCAGACTTAGGCCCACTCCCCACAGAGCCAGTGCCAGCCATGAGCCCGGCTTCTGGCTGAGCAGCGCTCCCCTTGTGGGAACATACTGCCCACAAGGGGGCAGCTCCAGTGTTGAGCATCTTCCCCCTGGTGGTCAGTGCATGTCATAGCAACCAGTCATTTCTTTGGTCGATTTGCATATTAGCCTTTTATTATATAGGATACTCACTGGTTCCAGGGCTCAGAAGCTGATATCTCAGCCTACTACATTGCCTTAGGGCCTGTCAAGGTAACTTAGGGATGAAGATAGTAGAGTCAAAGCCAACTTTCTAAAAATATAAGACTAAAATATTTTCATATTCAAATCCCCTTCTTAACCTTTATAAGCTACAATTATTTTATTTACAAAAATAATCATCCCTAACCAGTTTGGCTCAGTGGATAGAGCATCGGCCTAGGGACTGAAGGGTCCTAGGTTCGATTCCAGTCAAAGACATGTACTTTAGTTGCAGGCACATTCCCAGTAGTGGGTGTGCAGGAGGCAATTGATCAATGTTTCCCTCTCATCGATATTTCTAATTCTCTATCCCTCTCCCTTTCTCTCTGTAAAAAATCAATACAATATATATATATATATATATATTTAAAAATAACCAGCGTTGCCTGGCCTGTTTGGCTCAGTTGTTGAGCATCAACCCATGAACCAGAAGGTCACCGATTGGATTCCCTATAAGGGTACATGCCCCATTGGGGGCTTAATCCTCCATAGGAAGTGTATAGGAGGCAGCTGATTGTTTTTCTCTCATTGGTATTTCTATTTCTTTATCCTTCTCTCTTGTTCTCTCTCTTAAAAAAATCAATAAAAACATATCCTTTAAAAATAAAATAACCAGTCTAGCTGAAGTATTCTGATGATTAATGAGGCTATAATAAGCAGGGAATTGGGGGTTTATTGGAAGCAGGTTCCTAGAATTCAGTATTTTTTTTAATTTTAAAAAATATATTTTATTGATTTTTTTTTTACACAAAGGAAGGGAGAAGGATAGAGAGTTAGAAACATCAATGAGAGAGACACTGACTTAGCTGCCTCCTGCATACCTCCTACTGGGGATGTGCCCGCAACTAAGGTACATGCCCTTGACCAGAATTGAACCTGGGATTGTTCAGTTCACAGGCTGACACTCTATCCACTAAGCCAAACCAGCTAGGGCAGAATATTATTTTTATTATGAGGTTATATGCCCCTTTTAAAAATTGGCTTCTTACAAGGGTACTTCTGAACACAAAGGCATTGCCAACAAATGAATCTATATGAAAATTCTCTATCACAGAGAAATTCATCATATATGACCATACAGATTACAAGAAATGTTGGTTGGGGAGTTATTTTTATGGAAAAGTCTATTTCAAATTTAAATAAATCCAAGATTCCTTTGCCTGGATTTTTACTGTAGGAAATAAAGAAATTCAGATTCTATGGTTCACTGATAAAAGCATTCTTTTCCTATTTGGCTTTTTAAGTCACTTCAGGTAAATAATCCTGAACAGAGATTATTCCACAGTCACAATAAACACACACTAGAATTCAAATAATAGTCTACAAGATGTGTAAAGTGTAATGATACTTCACAGAAATAACAAGTAATACAGATTTTTTTTCCAAAAAAATATCCTCTTCCTTTGAAAATGGCAAGAACTCATTCTAATATTTTTCTAACATCCCTGTGCAATGAGGTGTAAGGCCTTTCCTAACTGTAAAATGTTGTCCTTTTTCTCAGATGTACATTTTTATAATCATCCCCTAAAAATATTTATAGTTCCACTTCCCTTTACTATTCCTTACTCAAAATTGAAATAACCAGCTCCTTAAAATAATCCATGGCTTGAATATCAACAACCTAATTTCAACTTTAGTAGGTCATCATTCCATTCTGAATAGCTTTCAGAAAAAAACACAATAATTTCTAATTTATCCCACCTGAGTATGACCATACTTTTCTTGACCACAAGGAATTATTTGGTTATTTGAATACCCATGGTAGCAGTGGCTCCAAATTATGCTGTCAGTACTCTGAGCTAATCTGCCAACCTCTGTTCCTTAAAATTCCCAGAGCAGTAATGTTGGCTAATAACTATTTAATAATGTAATATATCATAAAATGAATACTGTTCAGTCATAACCAACTAATAATAGTACCATCTAAGAACCAGCTCATCAGAATTACCTAGGAAGCTTGGGAAAATACAGCTTTCAGGGCCCCATCTCCAACCTACTAAATATTATTTCTAGGGAAATAACAGGAATTTTCACTTTTCACAAACAAAATGGAGCCACGGGTAAATTGGGATTCAATGATTAGAGAGGTCTAACACTTTGAAATCTCCATTTCATGTATTATCTTTCTCCCACAAACACCCAGGTCTTAATGGTTTAATGGCAGTGTTCTGTGGAAATAAAATGCTCTTGGTTAGCCCCATAAAGTTAAGCAACATCCACACACCACTTAGTAACTATTACATATTTTCACTGCACCCTTAAATGCTAACTCCATTTTTATATTCTTAACACATTAAGTGTCCAGCCTGTTTTGTCTTCCAGACGGAAAATATAGTGTCAGTCACTGGTGACTGACTAGGTGCTTAACATGTAAAATTGCTATCCAGTGTTATTCTTCCCTTCCCAATCATTGTAACTATATTTCCTTACTTACTCTTCATTATTTCAGTGCCCAGATCCATTTTCTAGAGACTTCTCCATAGTGCCCTTTTCCTGATCTAAAAACTCCTTACATTAAGGTCACAAGGGTGGATAGGATGAAAAAATCAAGTACCTAGAGGATGTATTATTGGAGGGTGAGGGGGGACAAATTTGACAAATGGAACAAGAGAAGGTAGCAATTAACCTGCTTTGAGCATATTTTGGACCACAAAATTACCAGGAGGACCTAATTTCCCTTTGGTTAACAGAACAGACAAGACTAATTACAAGAAGCTTTTTCTTAGGAAAAGAAAAATCTAGTCTTGTGTTATGTGACACAGGGAACCTGACTCTTCCTTTCGGTAGAGATTTTTGGTCAACATAACAGTATGAGGATCACTTAACCTTGCTCAGTTTTACTGAAAATAAACTTTTTTTTTCCAAAAGGGAGTTAATGTATCCACCACAGACACAATTCTTCACAAAACACCATTGACAGAAGCAATTGCTACCCACGTACTTTACACTAAAATAGTGGAACCTCTCAGGCAAGACACAGGAAGAAAATCCAGTGGTAACTGGGACAGAAAACAGATTTTGCCTTTGTACAAAGTGAAACTCCTACGTTCAAGCTGTCTTGGTAAAGTGCTTCACTGTAGAATGTTGTTGGCCAATTTACATGGCATTTGGAGTTGAAGTTATATGCCATTTGGGGAAGATTACTATAATTAGAAAAATGGCCTGATTATTTTTCTGGCAATGGTGAAGAAAGAGAACAGACTTTTCAGCTTATAAAGACAAGTCCTTGAGAAACCTCAAAAGGTTTAGGGGATGCTGTTTGACAGGAAAGAACATCTCATGTGAACCTCTTGGATCTGTTGAAAACCAAACTTTTTTTTTTTTTGAAAAGCCAAAACCACAAAGGGTGGGGTGAGGGGGGATAAAAGAAAAAAAAGAAAGTAAGAAATACTCCTTTCTATTGGATTTTGAAACAGAGATGATAAAAACAGTCTTTTCTATTGCATTGTAAGCTTCATCTACAGGTTCTTGCAAGAAGCACAAATATGGGGTTGGGAGGGAAAAGTGTGGATTTTCAGTGACAAGATTTGGAAGATGGTTTCAGGAGAGCATTGCTTGATAGCTATGTGTGCTCTCACTGCAAATAATAGGATAATATTATAACCTCAGAAATTAAAAGAGCAGCTCCTATTGTTTTAGGTATCAAGTTAACATTTATGATATAAAAAGCAAAATCATACTAAGTTCCTCTTTTCTTGTGAGAGAGTAAGATTGCTGTACTGACTGGAACACCCATTCTCCAGGGCTCAGTCTCACAGGGCATTGCCTCTCACATAGAAGGGAGTGGGAACAGTAAGAGCTCAGTTCGGGAAGAACGACCCAATGATTTCATTATTTAGGTTCTACGTGCTGAAGTCAGCAGCTGAAAACCTGCACTAGACCAAACATGTCTTCCAAAATTACAACTTAGAAACTGTCATAAACTATTTTTTAAGTGTAAGGGGAAAATTGGGATGTGAAAAAATATTAAAATAATGTGCATTTTGGGATGGAAGGCAGAGAGCATGATAGATGGGAAGAAGTAAAAAGAGTCATTAATGGTTGCTACTTTGAAGTCATGAGCTGTCTAATGGAAATGTTCCCTAGGTCAATGTGTCTCTCATTACAATGTTTCCTATCTTTAGTGACTTCTGAAGTGTCCCCTTCCTCTCTGAGACACTTTAACACAGAAAGGACACATTGGATTGTAAGCTGTGCTAGAAGTAAAACAGCAGCTCTGGCCTTCAAGGTTCTTAGAAGAGTCATTAAATTAAGGCTCCTTTGATCTAGAATCTCAGGGGCTTTTTTTATTCAATAGCTTAAATGGAAAATGTAAATACATATAAAAATACTGCCCCCTCCCATTATAATTTTGAATCATGTTCTGATTTCAATTTAACCTTTAAAAAATTGTTTAGCAGGTTCTTTCTTACTTTATCTCAGGTAATTCATTTTAAGTATGAGTATTGTTCCAACCAGATTCTCATGAATTTATTTTTTTTTTCTAAAAAGAAAGAAAAAGATTTGGTGCATTATATCATATCATTAATCAAGTAATTCTCCTATACTTCTTTTGACAATAATCAATTCATTTGGGGGGGAAAGAAAAATTTTTGAGAATTACACATCCTAGGTTAATCTTCAATGTGTATTATGATAACTAATTGAAATATATTTTAATGCCATTAGAAGATATTTACCATAATGCATAGACTATAAAGATATAAGGTAAGAATTATTTTCAATGAAAGGAATAGAGACCTTTTTATGAGCTGCTATGGACAGGTTAATTAAAGATGGGTTACAATACTGGGAAAGAATTCTGAAACCAAGCTAGTACAGGTTAAACTATGTCCCCTCAAAATTCACATATTGAAGCCCTAATCTTCAGTGCCTCAGAATATGGCTGTATTTGTATTTGTATTTGTATTTGTATTTGTATTTGTATTTGTATTTGACAGGCCTTTGTAGAGGTGATTAAGTTAAAATGAGGCCATTAGTGTGGGTTCTAATACATTCTGACTGGTGCTCTTATAAGAAGAGGAAATACAGGCACACAAGGAGATACCAGGGATGTATACACATGGAGAAAAGACCTTGTGAGGACATTGCAAGATGTCTGTCTATGGTCCAAAGAAACAGGCCACAGGAGAAATCAAAGATGCCGGTACCTTGATCTTGTCTTGGACTTCTAGCCTCCAGAACAGTGAGAAACATATTTCTGTTGTTCAAATCACCCAGTATGTGGTATTTTGCTATGGCAACCTGAGCAGACTAATCCACAAACCATTAAGTAAAGTAGCAATCTGAAAGCAAGGTCCTAATACTCAATTGGAGCTGACAACACAGAGAACTGGTGTAAAAACACAGAGCAAGGAGTGAGGTTTGCAATAGAGGAAAAGAGAGGTTGCCAAGCTAAAGCAAGAGA
Source organism: Lasiurus cinereus (assembly GCA_011751065.1). Lineage (NCBI taxonomy): Eukaryota > Metazoa > Chordata > Mammalia > Chiroptera > Vespertilionidae > Lasiurus > Lasiurus cinereus. The sequence goes on from JAAGEH010000311.1 coordinate 25,408,584, forward strand.
CATAAGAAACACATATTGATTTCTAAGCCATGAAGGGGAGACCTGGCTATTTCCTATCAGATGAGGATTCTATCGAATGCAATGCTAGAGAGTATCAACTTCACCTCTGAAGGAAGGGAGATGAATGATCTGGCCTGGATTTTACAAGGTGGCGGTAAGGCAAGAATAAGATCTTCTGTTACTGTGAGAGATTAGGCAAAAGATTATTTCAGTTCTAATTAAGGCAGGATTAGAGACATCTCCACAGGGATTGAGGCTGACAGAATTAACCAAGGGAAGGAAGAGAGAGAAGGTTTTTATGTTTTTTTTTCAATAACAGAAATTTTCAAAAATAGAAAAAAAATAAAATGGTTGACTCTAGTTCTAATTGTTATTTAGATGTTATCTGTAAAACACAAACTCACTGAAGGACAGGAGATGAGTCGTGTCTGAACGTTTGATCCTGGGCTTAGGCATCCACATGATATGCAGATTCTTTAGTGAATTGAGACCTGTTAAACCAATCAAGGAAGAGTCTCTCCATTTCTCATTTTCCTCCCCATCTTTGTTTCTCCCTCCCACAGAATGAACCCCTGTTCTTATAATCCTGAGAAACTCTTCTCAGAGTCTGCTTGTATTCCTTTGTAATCTTTGGGACAGCTCTCTCCTATATTTAGGTCTTTGGATTATCATCATTCCAATATATACTACTTTGCCTAGGCTGAAAATATTCCCTGTAGAAAATAATATTAATTTATCAGCTGATGTGATTTCTCATTATTCGAAAAACTAGACATTATTTGTCAAAGTATATCTGCTTTGTTCTGAAGAAGAAAACATGTGCCGAAACTGGTTTGGCTCAGTGAATAGAGCGTCAGCCTGCGGACTGAAAGGTCCCAGGTTTGATTCCAGTCAAGAGCATGTTACCTTGGTTGTGGGCACATCCCCAGTTGGGGGTGTGCAGAAGGCAGCTGATCGATGTTTCTCTCTCATCAATGTTTCTAACTCTCTATCTCTCTTCCTTCCTCTCTGTAAAAAATAATCAATAATATATATATATATATATATTTATTTTTTTTTAAAGAAAACATGCAACATTCACTTTCAGATCCATGCAGCCTCAAATGACTAGTAATGCCACTGGATTATTTAGAGCCTATGTTTCTGTGGTGGGTCAATTATTTCCAAGGAATTCAACAAAGCACCTCACTTGAATAAAAAATGACAGCAAGGACAGGTGAGACATAGGGAGATAAACAAGATATGTTCTCTGAGCTTCAGGAGTTCACAATCATGAGAGGAAGCCCAGATCCAAATATTGCTAATATCAATCAGACTATGAGAAACACCACCGTCTCATGCAGGCAAGTGCTGAACAAGTTTATGGAGGGCATAGATTGATTCTAAATGAGGATGATGGAGAGGCTTCCCTAAGGAAATTGTATCCAAGTTTGAGAATCCTACTTGTCAGGGCAAAATTCACTTCCACATAAGAGACCTATTTTCACATTGGTATTTCTTAATAAGGCTAAAAAAACTGTCAGTTGCAGAGAAAGAAAAAAAATTGTGTCATTTTGAATGTCTAATTCTTCTGAAATTAAAAACTCAGAAAAGCATACACTTCCAGGTCTATTAAAGATAAAGCTTTAGTGACTCACTAATAGGTTCATTCCACTTTTTCTCCAAAGCCAATTTTAATAAAAATAATACAAGATAAATATTAAAAGATGGCTTCAGGGCAGTCAGCCTCAAACATCTGAAGTTGCCACTCTCAATGCGTCAGACATTGCCCACTGCTATTCTAAGACAGCCCTAGACATTCTTTATGCCAGTTATGTGCTGTCTGTCATGGTTCATGCCACAGGACACCATGTATATGTGTATGTATATGCATGTGTGTGCACACACGCACATGGGCATGCTAATGCAAGATTTGAGTCTGAATGGAAAACAATGAACTCCCAGCAGCAGTCATAAGAAAAGGACTTAGCCTAAGAAAGAATAGTCTGATTCTTCTTGCCTTAGAAATATACTATTTAAAAAAAAGAAGAAGAAATTTACTCTAACTGCTCAATTACATGGGGATCTAGATGAGCTAGCTCCTGAAACTAAGTACACATATTTGGAATTGTTTTTAACAGTCTCCATGACAACTCCTGGGGTTGCCTCCTCTGCTCAGAACCCTGTTTTTACACACACAAAGGAGCACAGCCACACCACACACAGGCTCCAAAATTTACACTGGCTCCTCGTTCAGTTAAGGAGTTTGCCTAAATTGCTTTCCTAGTTATTTTGACTTTTCTCCCTGAACTTCCTCCAGTTCCCTGGGATGCCTTTACCTCTGTCAGCTCCTTCTTCATGCTGTCCTTTCACATCAACCATCAAAACCCAGAGAGGACTGGTTTCCTGTTCCACCAATAAATCCCTGTCAGCTGAGGCAAGTGCCTCTCGAGAACTGTCCTTTCTGCCATTTTCCCCCTACCCAGTTCTTCTTGCACATTCAGCCAAAGACCCTTCTCCCAGAGAGGCATTTATGACAAACCTGCTCCCAATTCATTCATAAGATTAAATCTAACTTTATCAGCTGAATAAAATGGTGCCGGGGTTCCTTTCCCAGCCTTACAAACGGTTCAGCATTCTGGAGAAAGAGGCTGATGGGTAGATTAAGAAGGAGTCCAAAGACAAAAGATAATTTTGAAAGGCATTGGGAGTCAGAGGATCTTCAGCTAAAGGAACTGAGGACTACTCCTTATCTAAGGGCCTCATGCTACTTATTTAACACAATTTGTCTTAAAGCAAGGTGTAGATAATACACTTCAAAGAGTAAGGTTTCAAAAGGTAGAGTACAGAAGCATTGTCAGTTTAGGGAATAGCCTACAGCTGTTCAGGTTTTTAGCCAACAGGAGGCAATAAAATGCCCTAAGCTGTCTGGCAACAAAGAATCCTATTCAAGTTTGAGGGAAGTGCCATTTAGGTGTTCCAACAGGTAAACTATATATGTGGCTCACCCTTGTTGAACCGTCCAAGCTTCACCAACCTTTTAGTGAAACTCTTGTAATTATTTCATGCTGGAATTGGTTCCTGGCAGAATGGACCCCCCCCAAAAGCTGCCTATAGATTTTATCTGCTGTTATTGGGCTTCAACCTTAATTCCAAATGGAATCATCTATTCTCTGTTCTTTAATCGGACACCAGTTTCCCAACTCCACTCCTTTGTTCATACTCTTCCCCTGGCCTACAATATCCTGCCACCTTCTCTTTGCTTTACTTAGGCACTGTTAATTCTCATTATTTGCCATAGTTGTGTTCTATAAAATCACCACAAACAATGAATTAGCAAACACTGAACCAACATAGTTAGGAGAAATACAGGTTCCTGCAAGCCTCCAACAACATTTTTGTCAGTCAATACTCAATTTTGTTTGCTATGTGTTTCTGTTTAAAGACACCTATTTAATATAAATTGTTGATTCATTAACATTGAATCCATGGTCAAAACACTGTGTAACACATGCCTGAATGAAGCGTATCAGACACACACATTTCTCCATAAAGCACCCCACAGCCTTCAGGAACACTAGCCAGCACTTCAACAGTATGCTTGAGGGCCATTTTAAACAGCACAATCACCAACAAAAATGTGAAAAACATGGCACTAAACAGACCACAAAAAGGACACTTGTTTACAGTATAAGAAGTGAAGCAAGAAGGCAGAGCGGCCTTGTCTGACCTCAGCTGGGAATGTCTCTGTTGGGCAAGTCAAACCTTTCACCACTCTGCTCATGGCTGTGAACGAGTGCAAAAGGTCCATGAGTATTGATTTGGGCTTAAAAGAAATTGCAGTGAGTAGGTACATTCTCAAATATGGGCTATGAAAATAATAAAGTTTAACTCTATTACTTATTCATCAAGCCACAGAGTAGCAAAATTGGTCCTGAACTTTCAGTGGAAAATCTGGGTGGGATGAGTCCTTTCTGCCTGTGTCAATGTTAGTCAGTATTTCACCTTTCTCAGCCTCAGTTTCCTCCTCTTTAAAATGGCAGTAATAACGTGATGACTCAAATAAGAGATGGTGGATGTAAAATCCACCTGTTTCAATAAAGCACTTTATAAATGACAGACAGTCCCATCTTCCACAAAACCTTTCCTGCTTAATCTGTCCAATCTCTGTCTTTCCTGAATTCAGAGCTCTTATTATTTAAAATATTTATTTTGTTGCCTTGGCCAGTGTGGCTCAGCTGGTTGGAGCATCGTCTCATACACCAAAAGGTGGAGGTGGCTTTGATTCCTGGTCAGGGCACATCCCAGGGCTGCAGGTTCAGTCCCCAGGCAGGGCATGTGTGGGTGGCCACCAATCAATGTTTCACTCTCTCTCTTCCTTTCTCTAACATCAATTAAGAAAATTAAAATATTTACTTGTCACTTGACACAGTCTTTCATATTTTGTACTTCCTCAGTTACTTTTAATTGTTTTAACTTGTGGCTTCTCAAATAAAAAATAAGCTGCTTGAGGACAAGGCACTCTTGTCTGCTTCTTCATCTCATTCACCCTCGTGGGGAGCAGCTCTTCATAAACGAAGGCATGCATACAAAGCTCAGATGAATCGTTCTGCAGACTTCTCCCAGGACCCTGACAAGCAAGGGCTTGTGTATAAGTATGATGCCAGGTTATGGCTCTTAGCATCCAGCTGGCAAGCAGTCAGACCAACAAACTGTTGGCAAAAGAGCTTATCTTTCCCTGTAGATAAACTACTCTGGCACTAAACCAAAGCCACTTATATACAAGTTAAGAAAGTTCAGTTGACTTTCTGATAGCTTCTATGCTTCTAGTTTTTGATGGAGACCAGCCCCAAGCATGCTACCCTTGGAAGAACAAATCTTCTCCTAAGGTCACATGATCTGAAAAAACAACTACATAAAATGGCTACACAGGTTATTTTTATTTTTCAGATATTTGAGGTTTATAGAACTGTCTCTGCTTTGGACTAACGTTTGGGTGTTGATTAGGACCCAACACCCAAACATCCTCATCACCTTCCCTTTTCTAATAACTTGAGCTACTTCCAACCACTTCCAATTCCCATTCACAACAGCCCTTCGTTTCAAGTGATTCCAGAATGGAAGTAAATGGGAGAGGAGAAAAGGGACAACTTTCAGAGGAAAGCGGTCTGCCCGGTGCAATGGGAGAGCGTCACATCACACAGATAGCTCGTGACGTGCTCTTGGCTGTCGGTCTCTCCTTATACTTTCTTAGTGATTTATTCAAGGGGGCTCTGCTTTGTTTCACTTGCAAACTATTTTAACATCGCTGTGGGTAAACAGAGTGTCACCAGATTTCCCGTCTTTCCTGGGTCATTTTTCCTGGTTATATAAATGTTTGTCTTAATCCTACTTCTTCCTCTGTGCTTTTCAAAATGTTTTTCTATGCTTCTAGCCTGCACAGGGTCAGTGTGCTAATTACCCAATGAGATGAAGATGAAGGAAACTCTGCATTTGGGGCCAAATATCCAGTCTACGAGTCTCCGGGCAACATTATATTTTTTTAATAACATGCGTAGCCATCCATCCAGGTACCCTTCACCCTCACATATTGTTTCAAGTTACTAACTGACAGCTCCAAATGGACTCGGAGCAGAAAACTCCATGGTAAGGATCCAGTGATGGCTGCTTCTGCCCTTTGGTTTTCAGAGGTGGGGCTGACTGCAGCCAGGTATGCTGACTTATCAGCATGTTTTCTTCAGCCCCAAACTTGAATGGTAGGGGGTGAAATCTTGGTTAAATGTAAATGCTCCACAGTTTTCCCACCATCCGAACTGTGTTGCATTTGGCAAATGGGTTTCTGGCAAGAGAACAACACGTTAAGCTCTGGCATGACATAGTTTGTGATAAGCTTAGCTAAATTCAAGAAGGAGCAATAGATGCCAACTGTTTTTACACTCTTACAATTTCTCATGTGCGCGGCGGGGAGTGGGGAGAAGCTCAAAGTTTGAATATTTCAGGAGCAATTTGATACATAGACTGTGTTCATTAATCCTGGTATTATTCTGAAGTGGCTTCAAAATTACAATCTTCTGATCATGTCCAGAGAGCACTATTTAGACTAAAATATTAATGACCAAAACAGGATAAAAATATATCACTAAGTTGCTTTTAAAAAAAAAAATACTTCCCATTCAACTCCAGTGAACAGAAAAATGGGCCATTTTTTGCTATAAACTAACATAGCTGAAATCATCACAGGCATTAATTTTTCTCTTTCTTTATGAGAACTGCTCTTATTTTTGTAAGCCTCACCACCAGAGCAAAATGTCTGTTGAAAATGTTTAATGGTAAAGACTAAAAATTCTATTACCTAAAAACCTAGCAGCTTCTACATTTTACTCAACTAATCTCAGCATACCTTTTTGCTAAGGGGAATAATTCTAGCTGTAAGGAGATGATTCATTCATGAGCAATTGGCCTACACACTCCATTTTTTTTCTGTGGAGACGCTGACAACTGAGCTCAGGTTTAGCACATAGTTAAAAGGGAAAATACCTCAAGAAACTTTTCAGGACCATAGCAATGACATTTCAAATTATTTTAAAGGTGAAGCCAAATATTAAGAGAATGGCACAGGCCAACCTCTATAAATCAAAGTGTTCTTTTCATGTAGGACTGCAGTCACAGCTCTTGTTGCTTAAGAGACTCCATTAGAGGTGGGTAAGTGCACAGATAGCTACTCAAGCAGGACTGAAAGGGTGTAAGGAAGGCCTGTGCTTGTCTTTTGGTTTGCCTCTGTGCCTAAATACTACCTTCAGAGTGGTAGTAGAAGGCCGGCAAAGCAAGTATGAGGACAGAATGCCTTTGAGAATCTGATAAAAATCATAAACTTGTTTCCTGAAAAAATGATTATATGCACAATTTGGCAAATGTGCAGGAGGTTATTGAGCTCCATAAAAGGCATCTACATAACTGTAATGATTTATGGACCTCATATGAAGAATCCCAGAATAAAGGAATTTTCCCCCAGAAAGAAGCAAATGTCTTTGAATGAAGTAATCTCTGTCTGTTTGAATCATTGGTCCTCACTGATTTATTCTTTTTCAATAAATTCATATTCAGCATCTTTCCTCATACAAAGTACTATTCAAAATGCTATATACCCCTCGGTGAACTCAGCAGAACCTCATCATTCACTAGTAGGTTTGGATCAAGGGCAGTGTTTTGCTTTATAGTAATAGTATATTATATCCAAAAGATTTGTTCTTTATTGTTGTTCTGCTCAAGTTTCAATTTTTTTAATTTAATAAATCTTTATTGTTCAGATTATTACATTTGTGTTTTGTTTTTCGCCCAAAGCTCCCCTCCACCCGGCTCCCACCCCTCCCTCTACTCTAACCTCCCCCCACATTGTCCTCATCATAGCTCTATGATTTTTGTCCAGTTTCTCCCTGCACCTCCCTCACGCCTTTCCCCCTGAGAATTATCAGTCCACTCCCTTTCTATGCTCCTGATTCTATTATATTCACCAGTTTATTCTGTTCATCAGATTTTTAATTCACTTAATTTTTAGATTCCCTTGTTGATAAATAGGTATTTGTTGTTCATAATTTTTATCTTTATCTTTTTCTTCTTTTTCCTCTTCTTAAAGAGTACCTTTCAGCATTTCATATAATACTGATTTGGTGTTGATGAACTCCTTTAGCTTTTTCTTATCTGTGAAGCTTTTTATCTGCCCTTCAATTCTGAATGATAGCTTTGCTGGGTAAAGTAGTCTTGGTTGTAGGTTCTTGCTGTTCATCATGTTGAGTATTTCTTACCACTCCCATCTGGCCTGCATAGTTTCTGTTGAGAAATCAGCTGACAATTGTATGGGTACCTCCTTCTAGGTAATTCACTGTTTTTCTCTTGCTGCTTTTAATATTCTCTCTTTGTTCTTTGCTCTTGGTATTTTAATTATGATGTGTCTTGGTGTAGTCCTCTTTGGATTCCTTTTGTTTGGGGTTCTGTGCACTTCCTGGACTTGTAAGTCTATTTATTTCACCAGGTGGGGGAAGTTTTCAGTCATTATTTCTTCAAATAGGTTTTCAGTATCTTGCTCTCTCTCTTCTTCTGGCACCCCCATAATTCTGATGTTGGTACACTTGAAATTGTCCCAGAGGCACCTTACACTATCTTCACATTTTTGGATTCTGTTTTCTTCTTGCTTCTCCAGTTGAGTGTTTTCTGCTTCTTTATATTTCAAATTTTTTACTTGATTCTTGCTTTCCTCTAGTCTGCTGTTAGGTCTCTGTATAATATTTTTTATTTCAGTCAGTGTATGTTTAATTTCTAGTTGGTTCTTTTACATCTCCTCTTGGGTCTCGCTAAATTTATCCATCTTTTCTAGGATATTCTTGAAAAACCTTATAACTGTGGTTTTGAACTCTATATCCAGTCATTTGTTTTCCTCCATTTCTTTTGTTTGTGATCTCTTCCTTTGTCTCTGCATTTTCATTATGCCGGGAGAACTTCTGTGTTGGATTCAGCCTTATGATATAAGACTTGCAAAACTGCAAAAGCCTCTCTGTTGAGCTTGAATGGGGTGGAGTCTCAGAGCACCTTGGCTTCCAGTCAGCCCCACCCTACTCGGCCCCTGGGTCTCAAGTGTCTCTCAGTAATCGCTGGAGCTTTCTTGTGTGCATGTGCACATGCATGCCTCCAGACCGCTGCCTTTCTGACTGCCCTGTGCTCCGTATGAGTCTGGGTCCCCAGGGTCTTGCCCGAAAATGGGGTTCAGTGGAATTAGAAGTGGCTCTGTCTCCTGACCACTAGAGAAAGCCAGCGGCACAATCAGCATTCCGTCTTCTGAGCACAGTGGTGTGCACACCCCCAGACCTCTGCCCTTTCACGGATCCCCTAAATTTCCAGGCACTCCTCCCTTTTCACTGTCCAGACTCCCGGCCGTATGAGTCTCGCCCGAACCTGGGGTTCAGTGCTGTAGGATAAGGGGTTCAGTGCAGTTGGGAGTCTCTGTCTCCCTCCTGCCAGAGGAAGCCAGCCAGGCACTCCGCCACCACGCTCTCTCCATGTGCATGTCTCCATACCTCAGCCTTTTGCAGCTCCTCTGAGTCTCTGTGAGCCCCTCTCTTTCCTTCTAGTTGTAAATTTCCACTCCGCCAACTTTCCTATGGTTCTGGATGATGTCCGTTCTGTCTTGTAGTTTTGAAATTGTTGTGCGAGGCAACATTTTAGGTGTTCACCTATGCTGCCATCTTGGTTTTTCAAGTTTCACTCCTTATATTTACTTTTTTAAAAATATATTTTATTGATTTTTTACAGAGAGGAAGGGAGAGGGATAGAGAGCTAGAAACATTGATGAGAGAGAAATATTGATCAGCTGCCTCTTGCACGCCTCCTACTGGGGATGTGCCCACAACCAAGGTACATGCCCTTGACTGGAATTGAATCTGGGACCTTTTAGTTCACATGCTGATGCTCTATCCACTGAGCCAAACCAGTCAGGGCATTATATTTACTTTTTAAGGAAAGATTTTTGAAAATCCAGAAAACATGTCAACTTTTATTTATACAATTTGGGTAAGTGTCTGCAAAAACCTCACAGACTCATTGGAGAGAGCATTTTTACCAGTTATCTATTCCAATAGATAGGCTCAAACCTTGGGCAATATTGCCTCCACCTATGCAACAGACCCCAAGGGCAAGGTCAGAAAGGACACCAGGCCCTCTTAGATACCTGCCTTCCACTGCTGCAATGCAGGCAGGTTCAGAAGGCAATGTCCCCAAATGAAGGGACTAAGAAAGCTGCTGAATCCTAGCAGAATGCAAAACACAATCCTAACACTTAAAGACTTTTTAGCTGAGAATTCCTAAGACTCCTTCAGCTATTTCAACTACCTTATCTTTGGAAATTGAATTAAAAGATTAAAAGACATTTTCGGGCAAGTGGGTTTAAAACCTGTCTTCACCTGCTATTTGCTAGTCTTATAACTCTGGGTAAGGCAGTTAACATTTTAAATCTAATTAAATCCCTAAGGCTCTTGTGAAGGCTCTGGTGAAGACTAAATGAGATCATTTTCTAAGGATTTAGTGTGGTGTGGGACAGAGAAGCACTCTATAAATTTTAATTATTTTTAGTGTACATTACCTGCCAGGATCCTCAAAAACTCTGGAAGTTAGTGAGCTCTGGCCCAGAAAAGTTAAGCAGGCTCAGAGTGACATAGGCGAACATGTGGGAGACCCCAAATGAAAAACGGATCCAGGCAAAGAGGGCAGAGCATTGCTGATAATAAAAAAAGACACAATCTTTGTTTTCAGGATAGAGCAGAGTCCAATGAGAAAAGTCTCTCACAAGCACATTTATACATCTGATGAGATTCAGGGGCCTTAGCCTAGTGGTTGGCAAAGCTTCGATTTGCCGCTCTGTTGACTCATGAGTTTGCCAACCACTGGGATAGGGGCTAAATCACAAGGAACAACAACAGCCTATAATTATTGGAATCCAGAGTCTATATGGCTTGGTTGGTTGGAGCATCATCTCATATACCAGATTGCGGTCAGAGCAGATACCTAGGTTGTGGGTTTGATCCCCGGTCAGGGTATATACAAGAAGCAACCGATTGATGTCTCTCTCTCTCTCTCTCTCCATTCCTCTCTCTAAACATATCTTTGGATGAGGATTTTAAAAAAGAAAACAAATGTAGGTGTCTCCAGGGAAAATCATGGGGGGAGGGTGGGAGTCAGCAGTGGTTTTCTACAAAACCATTTGACCTGGCTTTCAAAGTGCAGTGAAAACATATGAAGTCAGGATACCAGGATAGAATTAGTCTACCACTTAAGAGCATTTATATTTTGAATAAATTTCTTAGTATTCTGTAAATTATAGTTCTTCTCAGGTGGAAAATGACAGTAACAATATGCACTCTCGTAAAATTTCTGGGAGAATTGAATAATGTTTATAAAACCCTTATCACCATATAATTCATTGTTTAAACCAGGATACTTTCAAGAGTATAAGGAGACACTATTAAAATTATATCCCAGTAAAAGGCAAAAACCTGAACATATGATCACTCTATTTATCACCATACCTACCATACAGATGGCACTTAAATATATCAGTCCTTTTATTTGTCTCTTGGCCTTGAAGGATGTATAGTAATTTCCCAGACAGAGGAAAGGGAGAAAATATGTAACAAACAGAGGGGACTCCATAACTAAAGAAATATTCCACCATAAAATGCTTGTAAAACAGTTCATCTCATTCATATAATCATATAATTATAAAATATCATACTGGAAGGAAATCAGATATTAAATCCAGATTGTTCGTTTTATAAATGAAAATGAACCTCTGGATGGTGAAATAATAGGGTTATCTTATCTCAGAGCCAGGGCCAGTGCCTAAGTTTCCTCATTATTTACCACTGTACTATCCCTCATCTCTAAGAAATATGTCTCCTAAGCCAGAGCTGTCATAGAAATAACAGGAAATCCATAACTTCTCTCCACAGCTTGTCTCACAGTTCTTAAATTCTTTCTGATTGAATCCAACCAACTGCAGATCCAAATCAGACATCTTCAAGGAAGATAAGCACAATTAGCCACCCTCTTGCCAAGAATGAGAAAGAATTTTATTCCGCTGCATGTTATTTATTGCTAAGTTAAGAAAGAACAAATAATTTAGTTCTCATCTATATAACACTTTTCCTTTGGATTTAGAGATGCCATTCATAATAGATATATTCATAGGGCAAATAATTTAGGAACTGGATTTCATAAATAATAATATACTTCATATAAAGCTTGGTCTTTCAATTGATGAAATAACTCCCTAAAGCAAAAATTATCAATATTTTTCTGCCAGCATGAATGAGCAAATTGGCACATACTCCCTCATTAACAGTGATTCATAAAAGTAAGTAGGGAATGCAGAATCTCTGGGAGATAGGCATAATTTTTTTTCTCAAAGGTTTCCAATTATTCTGATATTCTCCTGACTTCCTCCTGACATTCCTCCCAGGCCTTAAGCCATTTTTCATAACTCTGGGACTACATTGAACATAGATAATGTCTCCACCTGGAAAACAAATTGGACAGAAAGATTTCCATCCTTGTTTAGATGCATTGTTGTGGCTCAATAGTTTCCTTTCTAAAACTCTACCACCTCGTCCCCCAAGCAGTTAGTTACTCCACCCTCTGGGATCTATGCCATTCGCATTCATCCCTATTACAGTCCTTAGGCACACTCTGTGTTACAATAATTACTCCCATCTCTTTGCTCAGTAGATGGCTCTTGATACATACAAGAGGCTTTCTAATGCTCTGCAAACCAACAACAGATTGGCACATAGTAGTAACTCTAACAGGAACATATTTGAACATAATCACCCACTGAATGAATTCCTTGGGATATTTAGAGGACAATATATTAATATAGAATGCTACCCATGAATTGCTTTTAGGACGGAGCACATGGTCTATGCAGAAGCACTGAGTTCTTTGGAAGGAAGTTACTGTAAAACTACAAGGCATTATCCCCCTTTATGGTATGGCAGATCTCTACAGTGCTTTTCTTAAATGGTACTTAGTGGCCTGGAAAGCTAATGTCTCTCATTAAATGCTGGACTCCCAGAGAGTCACTTACGTAACTGGCAGGACTCCAGTGATTTTATTGCATGAAGTCATTTTCTTCTAAAAAGTGCTACACGCAAGAATTTTCTTACCTAGTTCATTATTTGTAATATTGGGGATATGATCAAAAAATTTAATGTTCAAAAACCCTCACTTGGTAGAAAAATAAGAGAGAGAGAAAACTAAGGAAATGTTTAAAGGGTAGGGTGGCAATGAGGGAAAAGAGTACTACCCAATTCAAGCCTGTTAAATAAAACACATGAAGTTTTTTGGCTCTCAAGTCCTGTTAGAATGCATGATATTCAAGAAAAACTTACTTAACTATACATATCATGGCTTTCATACACATTTTTTCTGGTATAAGGAGGGAGAAGTACTTCCAAGATGATGTAGAGAAAGCAATGCAATGTAGACACAGTTTAAATTTTACCTCGTGATTTTTTTACAAAATATAAAAAGTCATTGCACTTAGTAAAATGATTGCTGGATTTTATGTCCTACAGCTATTTTATTTTCTATTTTATTTTCTTATGGCCAGAATGAATGGAAATAGTTGTTTATCTGTCAGCCTATTGATATTTACTTTTTAATCCTTTACAACTGCATTGTATAAAAATATAGGATGCACTGTTTGTGGAGGTTTAAATTCCAAACTCTGTTTTTCAGACTGCCAAAGGTAATCACAGACTAAAAGGCTTCTAAAATCTACCTGCAACACGACCATCCCCCTCAAAACTAAAACAACACTTTCAATCGGTTGATCAGTTCACACATAAACATACTCATGTATCACTAAGTGCAATTGTTCCAAATTGCCTCTCGAGGTTTTAATTTCAAGTGCACATTTTGAGATGTTCAGACTGAATTATAAATATTTAAGTATATTTTTAATTCCTTATTAAAAGGATACCTTGGCAGTGTCCCCATGTTATCAGTGTTCCAAACATAGGTATTTTCAGCACACATCTATGTAGCCTCTATCATATGCAATGGGGCTACAAGCTGCTATAAGCAGCTGTAAAAACTTGATTTTTGCTTCAGGACTTTGTCATTGTGCACCTTAATGAAAGAAATGTGGGCAGGAAGAATCAGGGCTTCAACCACGTTTGTCCTAAGAAGGTATCTTTCACTATACGTTAACATATTTATGTTCAGCCTTCCCATTAATGACACTATAAATTTGCTTTTATTTCCTTTTTTTTCAGTTTGGTGACTGTTATATGAATACAATTCAGGTGACCTTTGGCATACAAACTTCTACACACAATGAGGGACACTACAGAGAACTGAGTGCTGACACAAACATGTTCAGGCCGAAGAGCATGTGTCATATGTTCTATTGGCTGGAAAAAGATAGTTGCCTGTCAAGTTCTAGATTTTTGTATTTAATTGAATAAACATTGGGGTACACCCACCACGTGCCCAATATCGTAAGCACTGAAGATTAAAAAATGAAAATATGTTCCCTGCCCTTAAGAAAACAAATTCTTCAGAAAGATTAGGAATAATAATAGTCTAAAGAAGTTTGCCAAGACCAAATTTTATGTGTTTTTTTGTACTTTTCTTTTCTCTCGAGAATGGTTCCATCATCTATCTACCAACTCACCCCAATGATTGTTATAGACTCATTCTCTCCTTTTATCCAAATATTTCAATGGAATAAAAGCACCACTAATTCCACCTTCTAAATTCCTCTCATCCTCATTCCTAGTACCACTGCCATAGCTCAGATCTGCTTCTCTTTCTATCTGGAATGCAGAAATAATTTCTGTATGTATTGAAACTGTCTTAGTAGGAAAGGATAGAAACCTAAGTCAATCTAGCCTAAGTAGATTGACTTAGGTTTCTATCACACACACACACACACACACACACACACACACACACACACACACAAGGTGGAGGGAGGTCATTATTTTAAAAAGAGTTGAGTAGTCCCAAAAATCAAAAGAATAACTGTGGGACCCAGTGCAATTTGTAGGGCTCTTAAAAACCAGAAGCCGGGTCTCCTTACCAGCCAACATTCTCTCCACCTTCATGTCTTTTCATTGTGTGCTGTGGCCTTTTTCTGTGCCATTATGAAGGATTTACACCGGCATCAGGGAATATGGCTTTACTGAGTTGAATAGAACCCCCCAACATTCATATAAGTGTAACCTTAATTGGAAATGGGGTCATTTCAGATGTAATCAAGTTGATAAAAGATCATACTGGAATAGGATGGGCCTTTGTGTAATGATTGATGTCTTTAAAAGAAGAGGGAAATTTGAACACAGACACACAGTACGAAGACTGCCATTGACAACAGAAGCAGAGATTGGAGTGCTACCTCTATAAGCTAAGAACACCAAGGATTCCCTAGAAACACTAGAAGCTAGAAGAGACCAGGAATGATTCTTGCCCTCCACCCCCACCCCCACCTTACCCCCCAGCACCTTCAGAGAGAGCATGACTTCAGCTTCCAGGACTGTGAGAGGATAAAACTCTGATATTATAAGAAACTCGATTTGTGGGACTTTGTGATGTCAACCATAGCAAATTAATACAATGGCCAGTTTCCAACATTTCTGTTAGGAATCTTAAAAGAAATAATACTTTTGTCTTCCATATTAGCCTATTTAAAATCCTAACCCCAGAACCTAATTGACATATCATGAGTCTATGCTTCTCCTTGAACACATCAACATGTTCAGGGATGGGATGCTGTCATTGTCCATACCTCGAGAATATAGCCTTCTCTCAGACTAAAGAGAATAGGCAAGGGACAGTGATTGGACACCTTCCCCAAAACATGTGGAATAGGAGAGGAGCAAAATTAAGACAAAAAGACAAAACAGTGATGAAGGGATGCTGAACAAACAAAGTAGTATCAACTAGGATCTCTTATTTCTCTGCATCTAACTTTGTCTGCCAACCCCCATTTATCAATTCACCAGGTCTCCGCTAGACTAGTTTTCCTCAAGGCATCTCTTACCATTTGGCCTCCCAGAAATCCTTTAATGGTTGCCTTTAATTTTCAGAGAAGTAGATATCATCATCTTGCCCCTGCCTCTTGTACCAACCCCAACACTTATACCACCTTCACCAGACTAAGCCTCTTACAATTCTCTCAGTACTTACACTCACCCTCTTGTTCTATTCATCCTTTAATATTATATTATTGCTCTTAACTACCATTATAGGAGGGACAAACACACACAAAAATTATATACTGGATAATAAGAAGCAAAGAATGAATTGGGTAAATTTAAAATTATAGTCAAAATAATATTATTAGCAAGGTGAGAACTGCACTAAATTTACTGATACATTACCTATAGGGACTTGGATGCCACCAATACAAATCTAAAAATATCCTTTATTGAAATTCCAACTGAAAATCTGGTCTATATTCTCAGAAGGGTTGGCATCAACAACACCATAATTACCTGAGCCTCCACTCTACTGGGTGCCAGTTACTTTTCACTTTCCTCTGCATGCTATGCATGTGCCCTTTTCACCAAAGGTTTAAATTGTTTTAAGAAGCCAAGGGATACATTGTAATTCGCTGTTCCCTGAAGTATATAAACTGTTCATTTATCCATCCATTCATTCAGCAAGTATTTATTCATGTCTGCACACTCTGTAAGGTACGGCATGTACGGAGAAACAACACGCATTTCTTAACTTCTTTAAGCCTGAGGTGTATTGAAGAGAGAAAAGTCCTCTGGAGTTTACAAACTAACATGGAAAGGAAAAAAGTATTTAATTATAACTGGATATGCTCTTCAGGAAATATACAAGTACATACTTTCCCTGAAATATACAAGTTAGCATGAGAGTGAACCAAGAAGCAGCAAATACAGGAGAGTGGAGTGGAGGACCAGACCAGGCTTCCCTGAGGGAGCAATATGCCGACTGACTTCTTATGCTTAGGAAAACTTTAGACAGAACATTGTTAAAGAAAGTATATTTCTGAGAGGAGTACAACAGGACAAAGGCCTTTAGGAAGGGAGCAACAGGACAAGTACAAGGAATAAAGAGAAAGATGAAACATAGCAGGATCAGACAGGGTTCCATCATGCAGAGCATCATTCAGCCATTGTAATCTCAAAATATAGCCAAAAAAAAAAAAAGAGCTATGTAAATCATAACATCTGCATTCCTTTGCAATACTTTAGTCATTTGAGGAAAATATATATATTAAAATATTAATAAATTACATGCAACTTCTCTCTGTATTGAAGGTTCAGATCTACAGAAATAATCTAATACATTTTTAATTATTGATAGCACATTTATGAACCATTTTAAAACTAAATGTTACTAAATATTTAAAACTACATATTCTCTCTATGCTATACTTATAAACATATGGCTGAAACTTCTAGCAAACCTTGCAAAAAGTAAAAAGAAGGTAATAAGCATTTTAAAATTTAATAAAATACATTTCAGCAAAATGCTCCAGGTTCGGTAAACTATAAGACAGAAAAAAATTACACTTCAATGAACTTAACAATGGATTTTCATCATAGGCTATCTGAAAGAACATCTGTTTAACTTAAAATAAGAACCTTTATTTTTTCATGTATAATTATAAAGAAATGAATTTGCAGAGATAATCATCCTATCTAATAAAAGAGTCATATGCAAATTAACCATCACACTGCTACACGCACAGGCCACACCCACCAACCAATCAGAGTATGCATGGTTGTGTCCACAGAGCAAGCAGGATGATTGGGTTTCTCCAGCAATGGAAAAAGCCAAGCTTTCCACACACCCTGGTGGGCCCAGGCCTCTACTCAAGGCTACAAAGTTTCAATATAGAATTTAAATAAATCCCAACAAAAATGGCTTCAGCCACAGAGTTGGAGAGAGTAGGAGGCTTGAATTGCCCCCAGCGATGGAGGAAACCAAGTTTTTCACATACGCTGACAGGCCAAAGCCTCCACTCAAGGTCACAAAGTTTCAATTACAGAAGATAAATAAATCCTCAAAAAAAATGGCAGCAGAGGAACCAAGATGGCGGCATAGTTAAACACCTACACTGCTGCCTAGCACAACAATTTCAACACTACAACTGAAAGACAGAACGGCAGAGACCGGTTTGGCTCAGTGGATAGAGCGTCGGCCTGCGGACTGAAAGGTCCCAGGTTCGATTCCGATTGGGGGCATGTACAATGCTTGCGGGCACATCTCCAGTGTGGGGCATGCAGGAGTTGGCTGATGAATGTCTCTCTCTCATTGATGTTTCTGACTTTCTATCTCTCTCCCTTCCTCTCTATAAAAAATCAATAAAATATATTAAAATATATATATGAAAGACAGAACGGACATCATCCAGAACCACAGGAAAGCTGGCTGAGTGGAAATTCTACAATTAGAAGGAAAGAGAGGAACTCACAGAAACCCAGAAGAACTGCAAAAAGCTGAGGTACGGAGGAGGCACACACGTGGAGAGAGTGGGTGCCGGAGAATCTGGCTGGCTTTCTCTGGTGGGAGACTCCCAATGGCATTGAACCCCTTATCCTATGACACTAAACCCCAGATTCAGCCAAGACTCATACTGGGGGGGAGGGGGGGGTTGGACTGAGAAAAGGCAGAAGTACATGGAAATTGGCAGAGTTGCAGAAGGGCAGAAGTTGTGTGGCATGCACAGCACTGCATGTAGAAGATGGACTGCTGATTGTGCCACTGGCTTTCACAAGAGGGTGGGAGACAAAGCATCCCAACTGTGTCACTTCTAACTCCACTAAACCCCAGATTCGGGCAAAGTCCTGGGGACCTAGATTCAAATGGTCCTGAAGCACAGGGGAGCCAGAAAGGCAGCAGTCTAGAGGCACTGCGAGAGAGAGCATGTGCGTACACAGGGACCAGTCCAGCGATTACCCAGTCACGTGAGACTTGGGTGATGTGGAGGGCAGAGCCGACTGGAAGGCAAGGCAGTCCATTAAGCCCTGAGATTCCACCCATCCCAAGCTCAACAGAGAGGCTTTTGCAGTTTTGCAAGTCTGGTATCATAAGGCTGAATCCAACATAGAAGTTCTCCCAGCATAGTTAAAATGCTGAAACAAGGGAAAGAGTCACAAACAAAAGAAATGGAGGAAAACAAACTACTGGATATAGAGTTCAAAAACACGCTTATAAGGTTTTTCAAGAATATCCTAGAAAAGTTGGATAAAGTTAGTGAGACCCAAGAGGAAATAAAAAAGAACCAACTGGAGATGAAAAAGAACCAACTAGAGATGGAAAAGGACCAACTAGAAATTAAACATACACTGACTGAAATAAAAAATAGTATACAGAGACCTAACAGCAGACTAGAGGAAGGCAAGAATCAAGTCAAAAATTTGAAATGCAAAGAAGCAGAAAACACTCAACTGGAAAAGAAAGAAGAAAAAAGAATCCAAAAATGTGAAGATAATGTAAGGAGCCTCTGGGACAGTTTTAAGCGTACCAACATCAGAATTGTAGGGGTGCCAGAAGAGAGAGAGCAAGATACTGAAAACCTACTTAAAGAAATAATGACTGAAAACTTCCCACATCTGGTAAAAGAAATAGACTTACAAGTCCAGGAAGCACACAGAACCCCAAACAAAAGGAATCCAAAGAGGACTACACCAAGACACATCATAATTAAAATACCAAGAGCAAAAGACAAAGAGAGAATATTAAAAGCAGCAAGAGAAAAACAGTTCATTACCTATAAGGGAGCACTCATACAACTGTCAGCTGATTTCTCAACAGAAACAATGCAGGCCAGACGGGAGTGGCAAGAAATATTCAATGTGATGAATAGCAAAAACCTACATCCAAGAATAATCTATCCAGCAAAGCTATCATTCAGAATGGAAGGGCAGATAAAGAGCTTCACAGATAAGAAAAAGCTAAAGGAGTTCATCAACTCCAAACCAGTATTATATGAAATGCTGAAAAGTACTCTTTTAGAAGAGGAAGAAGAAAAAGGTAAAAGACAAAAAATTATGAACAATAAATACATATCTATCAACAAGGGAATCTAAAAATTAAGTGAATTAAAAATTTGATCTACTGAGTAAACTGGTGAATATAATAGAATCAGGAGTACAGAAAGAGAGTGGACTGATAATTCTCAGGGGGAAAAGGGGTGAGAGGTATACAGGGAGAGATTGGACAAAAATCATACACCTATGGATGAGGTCAACGGGAGGGAGGTAAGGGTAGAAGGAGGGTTGGGAGTTGGATGGAGGGAAGCTATGGAGGGGAAAAAAGAGAAACAAATGTAATAATCTAAATAATAGATTTAATTTTTTAAAAAAAGAAAAAAAATGGCAGCAGCCATGGAGCAAGCAGGAGGCTTGGCTCCACTCAAGGCTACAAAGTTTCAATTATATAAGATAAATAAATTCCAGATACCAGGGCCTCCACTTGGGTTGCCAGGGGCATGATCGGCCTGCAAATCACCACAGGCCCCTCACTCAGGCCACCCCACACTGCAAGGATACCTCCATCCTGATCAGGGACAACCTTCAGAACAAATCACCCAGCCCCCACCCGTTCACTAGGCCTCTATCCTATCTAATAAAAGAATAATATGCAAATTGACCATTACTCCAGCATGCAAGATGGCTGCCCCTATGTGGTCAAAGATCCTGCCCTCATGTGAATGCAAGATTGCTGCCACAAGTTGGCCAGCAGGGGAGGGCAGTTGGGGGGAACTCAGGCCTGCAGAGGAGGGCAATTAGGGGTGACCAGGCCTGGAGAGAGGGCAGTTAGGGGCAATCAGGATGGCAGGGGAGTGGTTAGTGGAGTGAAGCTGGCAGGCAGAAGTGGTTAGGGGCAATAAGGAAGGGAGCCAGCAGTCCTGGATTGTGAGAGGGATGTCCAACTGCCTGGTTAGACCTGATCCCAGTAGGATTGAGCCTAAACGGGAAGTCGGACATCCCTCAAGGGGTCCCATATTGGAGAAGGTGAAGTTGGGCTGAGGGACACACACACCCATGCACAAATTTCATGCACCAGGCCTCTAGTCCTAATATATAAAAACCCAGGGTCCATAACATCCAAAACTACTGAAGGCTTGACCAACTGGAAGTCAGTGCGGGATTGCCATGGTGACCCAGCACTGACTGACACCCCTGTGGGTACCTTAACCCAGCACTGACTGACAAGCGGGGCTGCAGATCAGGCCTGAAGAAAGACCTGAAGAGAGAAGCAGGGTCGGATACATAGCCTCTGTGGCAACTGTTTATCAACCCTTGTCTCTCTCTCTCGGAGCCTAGCCAGCAGCTGTACCTCTCTTTCTCTCAGGTCTTCGCTGGGGCTGCTGATCAGCCCTGTCCCTCTGATCAGGTCTGGAGGCACTAACTGGCATAGAAACCCACCAATCAGAACCAAATTCAGGTGAAATGTGAGGAGCCAATGGCTGCCTAGGAGGCAGAGCTTTTGATGCTGCCTGGCATAGAAACCAAATAATCAGGGGGAGGAGAAAATGGCGGCAGAGTAGACAGACGCGTCTGGATCTTTGTCGCTGGGCAGAGGGAGAGAGAGCGGCTGAGAGTTGCATTGGGAGTGTTTGTTGGCAAGCTAGGAGTCAGTTGTCCTCCAGGGGAAGGCGGGGAACTGCTGGAAGGGGCTCTCACGGCCAGGCAGCCCCACTGCCATGGGGCTTTTGTCGGCCAGAGCCACCAGCGCGAACGCGGAGCCCGAGCCATCTTGCAGTTGGAGGTGGATGTCTGCGGCGGTCTGCCGCCGGCGGCTGGGCACCCATCGAGCAGCCAGGGAACTGGGGACCCAGAACTCTGCTCTCCAATCGGCGCAGACACGCGGCGGAACCAGAGATCCACAGAGCACACGGAAAGGTCAGATTGCGCCTGACTTAAGGGGGAGGTGGATGTCTGCCGAGGTCTGAAAGCTGCGGCTGACAGAGGCACCCACAGAGCAGCCAGGACCTAGAGCGCGGCTTCCCAGGTGGCACAGACATGCAGGCGGAGGATTCAGAGATCCACACGGCGCTTGGAAGGGTCAGATTTCGTCTGGGCCAGGGTGCGGTCTCCTACCCCCACAGGGCAGAGACGCGCACTGTGGGAGCCGGGCTGCAGGAAAGCTGCCTCTGGAGAGGTCCGCAGAGGTGGTCAGGGCGTGATCCCTGAGTGTGAAGGCAGACCCTCTGAGCTGTTGACAGAGGAGAGCTCTGGAAAACGACTCTTTTTTTTTTTTTTCCTGGGGCAGAGGGACAGCCTAGGAGTTATTACAGTGTCCCGGCTGCAAAACCCCCACAAACTGGTTTTGAGAACCACAGAGTAGCAGGATCTGAGCACAGCCTAGAGAGGTCCTGTGCTTTGTCTCAGAGATCAATTCCGAAACACTGCCACCCAATGGATGACACACAAATTGACTCTCGCATAACCACAAGAGAATAAAGAGATTAAAACACCAAGAGGGGAACACAGGGAACTGCAATACCTCCCCTACTGGGAAACAGGAGTGCCAAGCTGAATAATAGTGGAAGTGAAGGACCATTCTATTTTTCTTCTTTTTTTTTTTATTTTTCCTTTTTTCTTTTTTTTTAATTTTTAATTTTTTATTTTTCATTTTCACATATTTTAATTAAAAGAATATTTTTTTCTTTCTGCCTCAATTGATTTTACCTTTATAATTATTACATTTTTGTTTTAAACTAGTATTATTAATTACTACTAGTACTTTACTGTTTTGGGGGAAAAAAGTGTCATTTTGTTTTCTCTTTATTTTATTTCGGGATTAGAGTTCTACATTCTATTTTCATCTTTCCTTTAGCATAATTTTACTCCAACTCAACTCTACCTTTATGCCAACACTTTCCTCCTAACTTTCCTCATTTTGTTGTCTTGTTTCTCTTTCCTTTTTCCAACTTTAGATTCTCCCTATTTTTCTCTTTACCTGGTTAAAATTTCACCCCATTTATATATCTAATTTCAAATCCCCTACTACAAGTCCACACAAACCTCTCTCCTCTTGTCTTCACTAGCCAAAAAGTTGTTTTTTCTCTATGTCCTTTTGTTGCTATTTGCCTGAAAAGTGATTATATCGATCTTTTAAAATTTTTTGTGAGATTATTTTAGTTTGTTCTACTTGTTTTATTTTGCTTTTTGCTTGCTTTGTTTTCTACCTCTCTTTTCCCTCACCTCCCTTGATACCAGTTGCTATTTGCAATTTGCCTTAATCTCTAGGTACTGGTTGCTGGCCTTTATTGGGATTAGTGACTGTTCTATTGGAGTTATCTCCTGACATCTATATTTTGTTCCCCTTTTCTCTCTTATACACTTTCTTTTCTCTCTGACTTTTTTCTCTTCCTCTTTCCTTCTCCTTTTTCTCCTTTTTATTTTCTTATTTTATTGTTCATTTATTTATCCTTTTTTTTCTCACTCTCCCAATTTGATTTTGGCACTTCTTTCTTTTCTTTTTTCCTCATTTTCCTCTTCTTCTTTCTCTATTTACCCCTAATTTGTCCTTCATTGGTGGTCACCTTATTTGTGATTATTAACATCTTGAATACATTTCTACTCAGTGCCTTGTGTGCTGTACCTGGTCGTGTTGTAGTTTGTGCCTTTCAATCAACGTAGGAGAGAGAACTACATAACCAGACACCCAGAGAAGAAAGACCATGGGCAGAAAAAGAAACAGCCCACATAAGACAGAAAGGCAGGTTTCACCAGAAAAGGAAGTAAACGAAATAGAACCACAAATAAGCCTACCAGAGAAAGAGTTCACAGAAATTATCATAATGTGGTTGAAAAGAATGGAAGACAAATTTGACAATATGAGTAAGAGCCAAGAGGAAATAAAGAAGACGCAAGAGGAAATGAAGAAGCAGCAAGAAGAAATGCAGAAGAACCTAGAGGAGGTGCAGAATAAACAAGAAGAAATGAAAAATGACATCACTGCTATAAAGAACTCAATAGAAAGCATCAAAAGTAGACTAGAAGAAGCAGAGGACCGCAACAGTGAGCTAGAAGACACGGTAGGAAAAAATACCCAGGTACAGCAGCTTCTAGAAAAAAAAAGTTAAAAAGCAAGAGGAGAGTCTAAGGGAACTTTGGGATAACATGAAACAAAATAACATCCGCATAATTGGGGTTCCAGAAAGAGTGGAAACTGAACAAGGATTAGAGAATGTGTTTGAAGAAATAATGACAGAAAATCTCCCCAATATAGAAAAGAAAAAACCCACAGAAATCCAAGAAGCTCACAGAGTCCCAAGCAAAATGAACGCAAACAAACCGACACCAAGGCACATTATAATTAAATTGGCAAACACCGACGACAAAGTAAGAATCTTAAAAGCAGCCAGAGAGAAACAGAAAGTTACCTACAAAGGAACCCCCATAAGACTAGCTACTGACTTCTCAAAAGAAACTCGTCAGGCCAGAAGGGAATGGAATGAAATATACAAAGTCATGCAAAGGAAGGGTCTGAATCCAAGAATACTGTACCCTGCAAGACTCTCAATCAAAATTGAAGGTGAAATCAAAAGCTTCACAGACAAAAAAGGACTAAGGGAATATATTACCACCAAACCAGCAATGCAAGAAATGTTAAAATGTCTGCTGTAATAAAAAGAAAGAGGAAGCGAAGAAGGAACTCGGGGGTAAGGACTAAAAATGGCAACACATAAGTACTTATCAATAATAACTTTAAATGTAAACGGATTAAATGCTCCAATCAAAAGACATAGGGTAACCGATTGGATAAGAAAACATGATCCATATATCTGCTGTCTGCAAGAAACCCACCTTAGGAAAAGAAATGCACACAGATTGAGGGTGAAGGGATGGAACATGGTATTTCAGGCAAATGGAAATGAACAAAAAGCTGGGGTTGCAATACTTATATCTGACAAATTAGATGTCAAAGTGAAAGACATAACAAGAGATCAAGAAGGCCACTTCATAATACTAAAGGGAACAATCCAACAAGAAGAAATAACTCTGGTAAACATATATGCACCCAATATAGGAGCACCTAAATACATAAAAAAACTCTTGGAGGATATTAAGGGAGAGATTGACAGCAATACAATCATAGTAGGAGACTTTAATACCCCACTGTCACCATTGGACAAATCCTCTAAACAAAAAATCAGCAAGGAAACATCAATCCTAAATGACTCACTAGACCAGATGGAATTAATTGACATCTTCAAAACATTTCACCCCAAAGCCACAGAATATACATTCTTCTCCAGTGCACATGGGTCATTTTCAAAGATAGATCATATGTTGGGTCATAAGAAAAGTCTCTTCAAATTCAAGAAGATAGAAATCATATCAAGCATTTTCTCAGACCACAGTGGCATAAAACTGGAAATCAATTACAATAAAAACAATAGAAAGAAATCAAACACATGGAGACTAAACAGCATGATATTAAACAACGACTGGGTAACCAGAGAGATAGGAAGAATTCAAAAACATCATGGCAACAAATGACAATGACATCACAACAATACAAAATTTATGGGACACAGTGAAAGCAGTCTTGAGAGGGAAGTTCATAGCCCTATAAGCCTACTGCAAAAAACAGGAAACAATGGTAATAAATTACCTAACCCTACAACTCAAAGAGCTAGAACGAGAGCAACAAGAAAAGCCCAGTGTACTCAGAAGGAAGGAAATAGCGAAGATCAGAGCGGAGATAAACAACCTGGAGACCAAAGAAACAATTCAAAAAATCAACAAAACAAAGAGCTGGTTCTTTGAAAGGATAAACAAGATTGATGGACCCCTAGCCAGGCTCACCAAGAAGCAAAGAGAGAAGACCCAAATAAACAAAATCAGAAATGAAAGAGGAGAAATAACAACAGACCCTGCCGAAATACAAAGGATTTTTAAAAAAATACTATGAACAACTCTATTCCAACAAATTGGACAACCTGCAAGAAATGGACATTTTCCTAGAAAAATATAACCTTCTAAAACTCAATGAGGAGGAAGCCAAACATCTCAATAGTCCAATAACTATGGAAGAAATTGAAGCAGTCATCAAAAAGCTTCCAGCAAATAAAAGCCCGGGTCCAGATGGCTACACAGGAGAGTTTTACCAAACATTCAAGGAAGAATTAAAACCTATCCTCCTCAGACTATTCAAAAACATTCAGAAGAAGGAATACTACCAAACACCTATGAAGCCAGCATCACCCTAATACCAAAAGCAGATAAAGACAACACAATGAAAGAGAATTATAGGCCAATATCTCTCATGAACATAGATGCCAAAATCCTCAACAAAATTCTAGCAAACCGGATCCAGCAGTACATCAGAAAGATCATACACCATGACCAAGCAGGATTCATCCCAGGAATGCAGGGATGGTTCAATATCCGCAAATCAATAAATGTGATACATCACATAAACAGATTGAGAGAGAAAAATCACATAGTCATATCAATTGATGCAGAAAAAGCATTTGACAAAATCCAACATCCTTTCTTGATAAAAACTCTCAGCAAAGTGGGAATAGAAGGATCATACCTCAACATCATAAAAGCCATATATGATAAACCCACAGCTAACATCATACTCAATGGGCAAAAACTAAAACCATTTCCCCTAAGAACAGGAACAAGACAGGGATGCCCCCTCTCACCTCTCCTGTTCAACATAGTACTGGAAGTATTAGCCATTGCAATTAGACAAGAAAAAGAAATAAAAGGCATCCAAATTGGAAAAGAAGAAGTAAAGCTGTCCTTATTTGGAGATGACATGATATTGTACATAAAAAACCCAAAGGACTCTATTCCAAAACTAATTGACTTAATTAATGAATTCGGCAATGTAACAGGATACAAAATTAATGCTAAGAAGTCTGTGGCATTTCTATATACTAACAGTGAAATTATAGAAAGAGAAACTAAAAAAGCAATCCCATTTACCATCGCACCAAAAACATTAAGATACCTAGGAATAAACCTAACTAAAGAGGTAAAAGACCTTTATGCAGAAAACTACAGGACACTGAAAAAAGAGATAGAGGAAGATGTTAACAGATGGAAGAGCATACCATGCTCATGGATTGGGAGAATCAACATCATTAAAATGTCCATACTACCCAAAGCAATCTACAGATTCAACACACTACCCATTAAAATACCAACGACATATTGCACAGACCTACAAAGAATTCTTCATAGATTCATCTGGAACAAAAAAAGACCACGGATAGCTACAGCAATTCTGAGAAAAAAGAATAAAGTAGGTGGGATCTCAATACCAGACTTCAAGCTATACTACAAAGCAACTGTTCTCAAAACAGCCTGGTACTGGCACAAGAACAAACATATAGATCAATGGAATAGAATAGAGAACCCAGATATCCACCCAAACTACTATGCTCAATTAATATTTGACAAAGGAGGCATGAACATTCAATGGAGCCAAGATAGCCTCTTCAATAAATGGTGTTGGGAAAATTGGACAGATACATGCAAAAAATTGAAACTGGACCACCAACTTACACCAAATACAAAAATAAACTCAAAATGGATACAGGACTTAAACATTAGAAGGGAAAGCATAAAAATACTAGAGGAATCCACAGGCAGCACAATCTCAGATATATGCCGAAAGAACTTCTTCACTGATACTGCTCCAAAGGCAATGGAAGCTAAAGAAAAAATAAACAAATGGGACTACATCAAAATAAAAAGCTTTTGCACAGCAAAAGAAACCATCAACAAAACAACAAGAAAGATCAATGCATGGGAGAACATATTTGCAAATGCTATCACTGATAAAGGTTTAATCTCCAAAATCTACAGCCAACTTATACAATTTAATAAAAGGAAGATGAAGGATCCAATAAAAAAATGGGCAACGGACCTAAATAGAACCTTTCAAAAGACGACAGAAGGAAGGCCAAGAGACACATGAAAACATGTTCAAAGTCATTAATCATCCGAGAGATGCAAATCAAAATGACAATGCGATACCATCTTACACCTGTCAGAATGGCAATCATCAACAAATCAACAAACGACAAGTGCTTTCGAGGATGCGGAGAAAAAGGAACCCTTGTGCACTGTTGGTGGGAATGCAGACTGGTGCAGCCACTGTGGAGAACAGTATGGAGTTTCTTCAAAAAACTAAAAATGGATCTCCCATTTGACCCTGTAATCCCACTCTTAGGAATTTATCCTAAGAAATTACAAACACCAATCAGAAAGGATTTATGCACCCCTATGTTCATAGCAGCACAATTTACAATAGCCACAATTTGGAAACAGCCTAGGTGCCCGTCAGCAGATGAGTGGATCAGAAAACTGTGGTACATCTACACAATGGAATTCTATGCTGCCATTAAAAAGAAGGAATTCTTACCATTTGCAGCAACCTGGTTGGAACTGGAGAGCCTTATGCTTAGTGAAATAAGCCAGTCAATGAAGGAGAAGCATCACATGATCGCTCTCATTGGGGGATAATAAAAAACATTATAAACTGATGAACAAAAGGATAAATACAGAGACAGTAAAGCCTCAAACAGACTGTGAAATTATAGCAGGAAGATTAAAGTTAGGTGAGGTAGATAAGAGATCAATCAAAGAACTTGTATGCATGCATATAAGCATAACCAATGAACATAGACACTGGGGGGTTGGGGTATGCCTGGGAGGGAGGGGGGGCAATGGGGAAATATGTATAAAAAATTAATAAAAATTAAAAAAAAAAGAAACCAACTAATCAGAACCTAATCTGGGTGAACTACAAAGCTGGAAGCTGAGGAGGGATTTTAAGGGCAATAGTTGTTTGGTGTAAGGTGTAAGAAAGCAGTTCAATTTTTTAATGACTGGTTTGGCAGTATAGTGCATATGGCTCGCTATCCCTATATAGTTCAGATATAAGGATTATGCATTTTTGTCTGCCAAGAGCACCTCCTCCTGATGAAAAAGGTTTCCATCCTCCCCATTTAAGCAATTCTTTCCTATATAATCTACAGTGGTACCTCGAGATACGAGTTTAATTCGTTCCGTAACCTTGAGGCATGGGAAACTATGAGACGCTCGAGTCACGGTAAATTGGTGGGTTGTGTGCAGCCGGCCGATCCGCGCAATTACTTGTATCTCAACTGTTGCTCGTATTTCAAAGCAAAAATAGCTCACTCGATGGCTTGTATCTCAAAAATCTCATATGTTAGGGCACTCGTATCTAGAGGTACCACTGTGTATATATGATTAAAAGGGTAATATGCTAATTAGACCAGGTAGACTGCCATCTTCCAGACATCCAACTTTCTTCTGGACAAAGCCATGGTGGTGGGGGCCAAGGCAGAGGCCTTAGGGGCAATCAGGTCGGTAAGGGAGATCAATTAGGGCCAAGATCAGGCTGGCAAGAAAGGGCAGTTAGGGGTGATCAGGCAGGCAGGCAGAGGGGTTAGGGGCGATCAGGGAGGCAAGCAGGTGAGTGGTTGGGAGCCAGCAGTCCCAGATGGTGAGAGGTAATTCTGACTGCCGGTTTAGGCCTGATGCCACAGGTATCGGGCCTAAACTGGCAGTTGGACATCCTCCAAGGGGTCCCTAATTGGAGAGGGTGCAGGTTGGACTGGGGGAACCCCCCCATGCACAAATTTCGTGCACCAGGCCATTAGTAGGTTAATATAAAATACATGTGAAATACAAGGACACTCACAGACTACAATGTCAGTAAGACTAGGAGAGGGATGTTGAAACATTGCAACCTAGATGCCTCTACATAAAAGTTTATAGGAAAGGGACTAAACTATGATACTGTCAGAGAAAACTTAGTGCATGGACATGAGCTCAAATGATCATGAACTCAGTGACAGATCTGTAGAACTGATAAATTGCAGATTCCTAAGTCTTCTCCCTAATTGTGATTTTTGTCTTTACTTT
The DNA here is from genome assembly GCA_011751065.1 of Lasiurus cinereus. Classification (NCBI taxonomy): domain Eukaryota; kingdom Metazoa; phylum Chordata; class Mammalia; order Chiroptera; family Vespertilionidae; genus Lasiurus; species Lasiurus cinereus. The sequence goes on from JAAGEH010000311.1 coordinate 25,438,025, forward strand.
TTTTTCTTCTCTTCATCTTTGAGAATCCAGAAGCCAGAGCACTGGATCTGAACAAAAGTAATTAATTGGTATTTATTCCTCTATGTTAAATTGGATATGAATATCTCCATTTTTCTACTTGGACACAGAATAAGAACTGCCACATGAGTCAACATTTGTAAGACATATTGGGGTGAGAGTTACAATTTCTCACCAGAAAATGACCTCCAAGGTCTCTTTGAGTCCTGAGATGCTCTGGCATGCTCCATTTGTTGTACATCCATCATAACCAAGGGGCTAAGGTCAAGGCTGCAATAGCAGGAAGCACTGGTCTAGATCAGACACTTAAATGATGGGAAAAGAATGTGCTCTCGGCATCTCACATTAACAGTCAATAAAATTCAAACAACATACATCTCATGAGTGGATAATAAAAGTGAAAAATGAAATAATTTTAAAATTCAAAATAGAATTCGGACAGGATAGGGGAAAACCCTTTTGGGCAAGTACTATAACCTAACCTTAAAAAGTAAGAGAGGAACAAGTTATTTCTTTACTATGAAAGAAAGTTAAATAGCCACATTTCCTCCACTTCAAGAACAGATTTGAACAGCCACAATTTGCCAGGATGAGTGGGCCACCTAAATTACCTAATTGGATGAGGGTCATTTACTCAGATTAACTGATATTGTTTTAAGTCCATGTAATTCTCCAGCCAAAACAAATCAGTCTAAAAAACCTTTCAGTGGTCTTAAGTGATGATTGTATTGTAAGCATTTGACACACTATTTCTTTACATTTAAAATACTTATACTAAATATTTTTCTTTTTTTTTGTTTTTTACTTTTTTAATATAAATGCTCTAAGCCAGACAACACAAGACATAAAATAGAAAGGTAAATTCTATGTAGCATTGAAAATATACAAGAGATATTTTAAGGCCTTGAATATTCTAAATAAATCAATAGCAACAGTTGGAAAGAAAAATATTATAACAAAGTTCCAAAGCAGCAGCCAACAAGAATTTACCAAAAAAAGAAAAGAAAAGAAAAGAAAAGAAAAGAAAAGAAAGAAAAAGAAAGAAAGAAAAAGAAAGAAAGAAAGAAAGAAAGAAAGAAAGAAAGAAAGAAAGGAGAGCTAATAAATTTAGAAAAGTTTCAGGGTATGAGATCAACAACAAAAATCAGCTGTTTCTCTACACCAGCAATGAACAAATTAAAGGAGAAATTAAGAAAAAAATCCATTTATAAATACAATGATTAAAATGACAAGTTTTGAGGGCAGACTGCTTGAGTTCAAGGACCAAATACCACTACTAATGGGAAGGGGCAGGGGGCGGGGGGGTGATCTTGTGCAAATTATCTAATCACCCGGTGCCTCATCTGTAAAAATTAAAATAAACCACAGCCTGCTTCATTGGGTAGCTGTGAGAATAAAACAGTTAATTCGCGTAAATTGCTTAAAACAGTCACCTGACACAGCGAGTTTTCAATAAATGTTAGATAAAAAATAAATTTAACAACAAACAAGCACAAATATAATTAGGAAGCCTCCAAGTGTGCATTACTTGTCAATGCTTTCGTAATCGGAGTTATGTACTTGGAGGAGTTCATTTTGTTTTCATTATTTGGCTATGTGGCTTCACACTACACGGCAGGGGAGAGATCACAGTGAAGGACAGCAACATGGATGATCATGCAAAAGCCACTGTATTCTCTACAGGATGCACTAGTGAACAATTAATCTTTTCTGAAATCTGCCTTTGTCCCATCATTTCCACATCTAATCATTCATCAAGTCCCACTATTCTGTATTGAAAATGGTTCGCAAGACTCCGCTTTCTTTTTATTTTCTTAATATATTTTATTGATTTTTCACAGAGAGAAAGGGAGAGGGATAGTTGGAAACAACAATGAGAGAGAAACATCTTATCAGCCACCACCTGCACACCCCCCAACTGAGGACTTGCCCGCAACAAAAGAACATGACCTTGACCAGAATCAAACCTGGGACCCTTCAGTCCTCAGGCTAACACTCTATCCATGGGTTTCGGCAAGACTCTGCTTTCTAATTTCTCTCTGTTTCACTACTATGGTTCAAGTTCACATAGTTTTTACCTGAGTATCACCACAGCCTCCAATCTCATAACCATCAAGTCTTCCCTCTACATAACTACCAGGGGTGATCTCTCTACCCAACAGATTTCCCTGCTTAAATGTATCAAACTTCACCACAGCATCCCAAGGCTTTTTTTTCAATTAAATCTTTATTATTCAGATTATTACATTTGTTTCTCTTTTTTTCCCTCCATAGCTCCCCTCCACCCAGCTCCCAACCTTCCTTCTACCCTTACCTCCCTCCCGTTGACCTCATCCATAGGTGTATGATTTTTGTCCAGTCACTCCTTGTACACCCCTCACCCCTTTCCCCCTGAGAATTTTCAGTCCACTTCCATTCTGTGCTCTTGATTCTATTATATTCACCAGTTTATTCAGTTGATCAAATTTTTAATTCACTTAATTTTTAGATTCACTTGTTGATAGATATGTATTTGTTGTTCATAATTTTTTGTCTTTTTCCTTTTTCTTCTTCCTCTTCTAGAAGAGTACCTTTCAGCATTTCATATAATACTGGTTTGGAGTTGATGAACTCCTTTAGCTTTTTCTTATCTGTGAAGCTCTTTATCTGTCCTTCAATTCTGAATGATAGCTTTGTTGGATAGAGTATTCTTGGTTGTAGGTTCTTGCTATTCATCACATTGAAAATTTCTTGCCACTCCCATCTGGCCTGCATTGTTTCTGTTGAGAAATCAGCTGACAGTCATATGAGTGCTCCCTTGTAGGTAATGAACTGTTTTTCTCTTGCTGCTTTTAATATTCTCTCTTTGTCTTTTGCTCTTGGTATTTTAATTATGATGTATCTTGGTGTTGCCCTCTTTGGATTCCTTTTGTTTGGGGTTCTGTGTGCTTCCTGGACTTGTAAGTCTATTTCTTTTACCAGATGTGGGAAGTTTTCAGTCATTATTTCTTTAAATAGGTTTTCAGTATCTTGCTCTCTCTCTTCTTCTGGCACCCCCACAATTCTGATGTTGGTACGCTTGAAGCTGTCCCAGAGGCTCCTTACATTATCTTCATATTTTTGGATTCTTTTTTCTTCTTGCTTTTCCAGTTGAGTGTTTTCTGATTCTTTTTATTTCAAATTTTTGACTTGATTCTTGCCTTTCTCTAGTCTGCTATTAGGACTCTGTATAATATTTTTTATTTCAGTCAGAGTGTGTTTAATTTCTAGTTGGTCCTTTATCATCTCTAGTTGGTTCTTTTCTATTTCTAGTTGGATCTTTTCCATCTCTACTTGGTTCTTTTTCACCTCCTCTTGCGTCTCGCTAACTTTATCCAACTTTTCTAGGATATTCTTGAAAAACCTTATAAGCGTGGTTTTGAACTCTATATCCAGTCGTTTGTTTTCCTCCGTTTCTTTTGTGTGACTCTTTCCCTTGTTTCGGCATTTTCACTATGCCAGGAGAACTTCTGTATTGGATTCAACTCTTATGATACAAGAGTTGCAAAAATGCAAAAGCCTCTCTGTTGAGCTTGGGATGGGTGGAGTCTCAGGGCTTAATGGACCGCCTTGCCTTCCAGTCCGCCCCGCCCTCCAAGGCCCCTGAATCTCACGTAACTGGGTAATCGCTGGAGCGGTCCCTGTGTGCACGCACTCTCTTGCAGTGCCTCTAGACTGCTGCCCCTCCAGCTCCCCTGCGCTCCAGGACCATATGAGTCTGGGTCCCCAGGGTTTTGCCCGAAACTGGGGTTTAGTGGAGTTAGAAGTCGCACAGTTGGGAGGGTCTGTCTCCTGCCCGCTCGTGAAAGCCAGCGGCACAATAGGCAGTTGATCCTCTGCATGCAGTGCTGTGCGTGCCACCAGACTTATGATCTTTTGCAACTCCCCTAAATTTCCGTGCACTTCTCCCTTTTCACAGTCCAAACTCCCCCTGTATGAATTTCAGCGGTATCTGGGGTTTAGTGTCGTAGGATAAGAATTTCAATGCCTTTGAGAGTTTCTGTCTCCCTTCCGCCAGAAAAAGCCAGCCAGGTTCTCAAGCACCCGCTCTCTCCACGTGCGTGCCTCCGTACCTCAGCTTTTTGCAGCTCCTCTGGGTCTCTGTGAGCCCCTCTCTTTCCTTCTAGTTGTAGAATTTCCACTCAGCCAGCTTTCCTGTGGTTCTGGATGATGTCTGTTCTGTCTTTTAGTTGTAGTTTTGAAATTGTGTGAGGCAGCAGTGTAGGTGTTTAGCTATGCCGCCATCATGGATTCTCCTCGCATCCCAAAGCTTTTATTCTAGATCACAATCTTCCACTCCAGACTCATCCATTTTATCACCACATGGCTTTCAATAAACTGCTTGCAGTGCACTGTGCTCCCCTTGCTGGTTCTCCCTCCATTACCTTTGTTCATGCTGTCTTCTCATCTAAGGAGTACCCTCTCTCATACTGTCTCATTCTCTTTGGTGGGCCCAACACCTAACTATTCTTTAAAACTTATATCAGGAGCCACTTTCTTCAGAATCATTGACTTGAACCCACATTCCTCCAAAATGGCTCTCTCAGGTTGCTATATTAATACCCTCCAAATATCTCTCCACTAGACTGTGATTTCCTTGGAAACACAAGTTGCTTATTATAGTTTTATCCCCTATGTCCTATGTAGTGTTTTATACAAAGTGAAAACAAGAATCCAACCATTGTGTATCACCATGGTATCTCCAGCACCTAATACAGGGCCTGACACTTAGCATACACTCAATAAATATTGAAAAGAAAGTGAGAGAAGGATGGAGGAAGGGAAGGAAAGGGGGAGGGAGGAAGGGAGGGATGGATGGAGGAAAGAATGTTGATTGAGAGGGTAGTGTTAAGAGTTCTGGGTTGCACAGACAGAGCAAGCCAAAGGGATTTTTTTAAGATTGCTTTAGCTTGCTGTATCTATACAACCTGGGGCTCTATAAAATCTATCCAGCAATACCACTCCTAACTCTGTCAATTTCTTTATGACACTGGAGATATACTCCTTAATATTCTCACTCATAAAATTAAGCTACTACCAACCCCATTATTTTTTAACTTTAAAAAACAAATAAAGGACATAGAACAGCATCTAGTACATATCTCTCAATAAATGGTAGCTATTAATTTTAGGAACATATCACTTGTTGAATAGATCAATGTAATCACAGAGATAAATAATATGTGGATAGAAAACTAGTACAGATAGATAGGATGGATGGATGATGGATGGGTAGCTGGGTAGATAAATCCACAGAACCTCAGGAGATATGTAATATAAGCTCCTACTCTCATACAGTTAGGTTATCTTCACCAAATGTCTTCCTTTGCAAGCTGCCAATATTAATTAACTCTATGGTATTTCTCTTTCATGATTTAATTAAGCAAATATCCACTGAAGGCCTACCAGTGAATATTTTGTGTTTGTGCTCACTCTGACTCATTTTGATCAATCCTCTCAAAATGTGACTCTGGTTTCTTCATCATTTATTTAAAATGTGGTGACTCAAAGTGGATGCAGTATTTTAATTAAGTTTTTTTCAACAAGTCTCAAAATAAAAATAGAACAGCAGAATCACTTTATGGAGCTTACATCCAAGGTGGGGCAAAAGTAGGTTTACAGCTGTCCATATGAAACATAAAACAATAATTAATAAATAATAATACAAGAATAAACTGTTTCACATACTCACAACTGTAAATCTACTTTTGACCCATCCTGTATAATATCCCATTTATCATACTAAAAAATCAAGTTTTCTTTTACCAAAATATCATTATACTATTAAGCATATGTTAAAATGGATTCTTCAGATCTACTTCTTTTCTCTTTATGCCTAAACAATACTACTTTAGAACATAATGCTCGAGTTGTTCTTGCTTTTTTTTTCCCACAGAGCACCTTGTTCTAATTTGAAAGGATCATTTTTCTTATTGTCATGATCATTTTGAATTTCAAATATTAATCATATTAAATTACTTTCTTGGTGAAAACTTGATTTTAAAAATCACTTTGATCCCTTTGTTCAGATGACTAATTCAAATATTTAAAAGAACATATCCTACGCCAACTTCTGTGAGCCACCACTTGAAACATCTTAGGCATTATATGAGTAAGCCACTGCTGAGAATGCTTTGAATATGATATATAAACCAGTAGGTCACCCACCTACAGTCACAGGGGTATCGAATGAGCTGGGGTGCATCCCACACTGATGCTTGTAAGCTTTATGACCTTCAAAATAGTTGCTTAACCTACTTAGTCCACTAGTTTCCTTCTCTGTAAAACATCTTCATTTCAGGATAATAGTTAGGAATAAACATAATGATTGTATGTTAAAGAATATACATTGAATAAGCACAACATATCCTTACAAAATATAAATCTACTATAGAAATAATTGTATTTTCCCTAACTTTCCAATAACAATAAAGCTAGATAACATAGGAAAGTTATATTAAAGAAAATAATTTTCATTGTTTTCTGGTACTGGGAGCAAGAAATGTACATTATATAAATATCAAATTTGCGCTATCTTTTGATCATCTCTATTGCCCAACAAACTTGAAATAACTCCCATGTCCCTCCAGCAATTGTGTCACTTCTATTTAACAAAACTTCTCCAAAAAGTTGATTATACACACTATTACTACCGTGTAGAGTAAGATGACCCATCCTATCAACACTGTGCTTAGATAACTCAGTTTAGAAGAAAGGCTAGAGAAGCAAACAATTCACTATAACACCACATGATGAATGGTCCTAGAAGTATACACAGAGTAACAAGGAAGCACAAAGCAGGAAAGACACACAAAAAAAATTGATGCAAGGGAATCATAAGTTTAAATGTTTAAAAAATGAAACCATAAAATTACTATAAGAAAATATGGACAGCTGAAACCGGTTTGGCTCAGTGGATAGAGCATCAGTCTGCGGACTGAAGGGTCCCAAGTTCAATTCTGGTCAGGGGCATGTACCTTGGTTGTGGGCACATCCCCAGTACGGGGCATGCAGGAGGCAGCTGATCAATGTTTCTCTCTCATCGATGTTTCTCTCTCTCTATCCTCTCCCTTCCTCACTGTAAAAAGTCAATAAAATATATTTAAATATATATATATGGACAAATTTTGCTATTAAGGGTATGAGAAAGATTCCCCAGAATAGATGCTATTTCTATTGAGTCATGAAGGACTCAGTCCAATATATCCAGGTATTCCAAGAAAATCTTGCAAATGTAAAAGCCTGCTGGTGATTGACAATGATTAATTCAAGGAACTGCAAATAGTTTGTCATAACTGGAGAGTTGGGTATTTGTGGGTTGCAAGTATAGACAGCTAACCTAATATTCTCTAATAGTCCACATCACACTTTACTTATAATCACTTGGCCACTACCAGTATTTCCATTCAGTCATGAGATCCATGGGGTCAGAGTCACGATTGTTTGTTCTTTCCTCTATGTGTGACTTTTGTATAAAACACAGTTTGTGCTCAAAAATTACCTTTTGACTTTTAGGTGGCTTTTCTGCCATTCATAGTAGCTTCACTATCCTATGGCCAATGCAGAGTCAATGAACCTTTCATATAAGAGATTTAAGTGATCACATTTAAAAGAAAGGTTATGGTAGAAACCAAGATGGCAGCATAGGTGAACACCTAAACTGCTGCCTCACATAACAATTTCAAAACTACAACTAAAATACAGAATGGACATCATCCAGAACCACAGGAAAGCTGACTGAGTGGAAATTCTACAACTAGAAGGAGAGAAAGGGGCTCACAGAGATTCAGAGGAGCTGCAAAAAGCTGAGGTGCGTGCTTGGAGAGGACAGGCAGTGGAGGGTCTCGCTGGCTTCCTCTTGAGGGAGGGAGATGGCAACTCCCTGACTACACTGAACCATACTTCCAACTGCACTGAACCCCAGTTCTGGGCAAGACTCATATGGGGGGAGTCTGGACTGTCATGAAAAGGAAGAAGTGCAGGGAAACAGGGGAGCCACGAAAGACAGGTCTGGAGGTACGCGCGAAAGTGCAGGCAGAAAGAATTGACTGGTGATTGTACCACTGGCATTCTCTAGCAGGAGAAAGACAGAACCTCCCAAATGAGCTGAAATCCAGGTCGGACTGCACTGAACCCGTTTGGGTGAGACCCTGGGGACCCAAACTTATACGGGTCCCCGGGGAGCATGGAAACTCAGAGGAGCTGGAAAGGCAGAGGTCTGGAGGTGTGTGAACATGACTGTGCGCAGAGAGGGCTGCAGGGGTCTATTAGGGAAGGGCTGATGGGAAGCCAAGGCGGTCTGCTCAGCCTTGAGACTCCGCCCCATCCAAGCCTATCATAGAGGCTTTTGCAATCTTGCAAGTCTTAAAGTGGAGTCCAGCACAGAAGTTCTCCCGGCATTGACATAGCTGATCTTCACAACCAACTGGCTTGGAGGTCAATTCCTCCCAGTGATGCCAACAACAACCAAGACATAACTACAACAAGACTGTACATACAGTCCACAAAGGGGTGGCACAAAGTGAGTCCACCTCAGGTAACTGGGGAGGTGGAACTATTGGGCCATTTAGGACAGCTAACACAAAAAGCTACTCTATCAACTCAGGTCAGCAGTGAAAATGTAGAGAAAAAGGAACAGATCACAAACAAAAACAATGGAGGAAAACAAACGACTGGATATAGAGTTCAAAACCAAGGTTATGAGGTTTTTCAAGAATTCTCTAGGAAAAATGGATAAATTTAGCGAACTCAAGAGGAGATGAGAAAGGACCAAGAGAAATTAAACATACACTGACTGAAATAAAAAATATTATACAGAGACTTAACAGCAGACTAGAGGAACACAAGAATCAAATAAAAAGTTTGAAATACAAAGAAGCAGAAAACACTCCACTGGAAAAGAAAAAAGAAAAAAGAATCCAAAAATGTAAAGATAGTTTAAGGAGCCTCTGGGACAACTTCAAGCATACCAACATCAGAATTGTGGGGGTTCCAGAAGAAGACAGAACAAGATACTGAAAACCTATTTGAAGAAATAATGACTGAAAACTTCCCACATCTGAATAAAGAAATAGACTTACAAGTCCAGGAAGTGCACAGAACCCAAATAAAAGGATTCCAAAGAGGACCACACCAAGACACATCATAATTAAAATACCAAAAAGACAAAGAGAGAATCTTAAAATCAGCAAGAGAAAAAAGTTAATTACCTCTGATGGAGCACCCATATGATTGTCAGCTGATTTCTCAACAGAAACTATGCAGGCCAGATGGGAGTGGCAATAAATATTCAATGTGATGAACAGCAAGAACCTACAACCAAGATTACTCTACCCAGCAAAACTATCATTCAGAATTGAAGGTCAGATAAAGAGCTTCAAAGATAAGAAAAAACTAAAGGAGATCATCAGCACTAAGCCAGTATTATATGAAATGCTGAAAGGTACTCTTTTAAGAGGAAGAAGAAGAAAAAAGTAAAGATAAAAATTATGAACAATAAATACATATCTATCAACAATTGAATCTAAAAATCAAGTGAATTAAAAATCTGATGAACAGAATAAACTGGTGAATATAATAGAATCAGGGGCATAGAAAGGGAGTGCCCTGACAATTCTCAGAGGGAAAGGGGTGAGGGAGGGTGCAGGGAGAGACTGGACAAAAATCACCTATGGATAAGGACAATGATGGGGAAGTAAGGGCAGAGGGTGCGGTGGGAGCTGGGTGGAGGGGAGCTATGGGGGGAAAAAAGAAGAACAATTGTAATAATCTGTATTAAGTAAAAAATAAAAATAAAAGAAAGATTATACTGGCTGCAGTACCAAAAATTAAAAGGATGCCAAAACTGGTTTTGCTCAGTGAGTAGAGCATCGACTTGTGGTCTGAAAGGTCTCAGGTTCGATTCTGGTCAAGGGCATATACCTTGGTTGCAGGCACATCTCCAGTAGGGGGTGTGCAGGAGGCAGCTGATCAATGTCTCTCTCTCATCGATGTTTCTCTCTATCCCTCTCCCTTCCTCTCTGTAAAAAAATTAATAAAATATACTTTTTTAAAAAAAGAAAAGGAAGAGGACTAGACTAGAAGCAAGTATAGAACAATAAATTTTAACCATACAATCATTTTATTTCTAGTCATAATATCTAATTCATCAAATGTCACAGATTTACAAATATCAAATAATTGGAACATATTTTTATTTTAAGGATGTTATTTTAATACTTTATTTTATTCCCATAACTGCAACAGGGAAATTAGGAGATGTAGAATCAGATTAAAATCCTAAAGGAAGGTATCTTTTATCTTCATTTATTCTTTTCTATAGCTTTTCATGAGTTTTCTATTAATTATTTTTTTAATTTTTAAGTTCTTAGTTCATGTTATTTTTTCAGAGCATTTTACGTAATAAGGTCATGAACCCTGTGGTTGATAGGCTTCTACAATTTTTTTAATTATTTAAAACTTAATTTTAAAAAGATGTGAAAGTATAAGCCATGCAAAGAGACATACAAGCCAATCAAACAGGATAGAAAGTCCAAAAATAGACCCAATAAATACAGCATCTCAAATCAGTGAGGAATAAAGTATTCTTTTAAATACATGGTGCTATGACAATGAATCATCAACCGGAAAAAAAATTGGATCCCAGGAAATCATAAATTTAAATATAAAAAAATAAAACCATAAAATCACTAGAAGAAAACACGGACAAATTTCTCTATTAACTTTGGACAGGAGAAACCTTTCTTACCAAGAATCAAAATCCTAAAGCCATACAATTGACAAACTTAGTATAGAAAAAATAAAAAATTTCTACTAGACACTTTAAGTAAAGCCAAAACATAAGTAACAAATGCATTTTCCCCTGCCCACCAATCTTACTTCTAAAAATGAATCCTATAAACTTCCCACATGCTAGTTGACATACTTTTGATGCTATTCACTACAACATTGTTTGTAGCAGCACAAAAAGGAAATAGCCCAGCCAGTTTGACTGTGGTTGTGCATTGACCCATGCACTAAGGGATAGCTGGTTTGATTCCAGGTAAAAACTATAGATCTTCAGTAGGGGAAAGGCAGGAGGCAGCCTATCAATGTTTCTCTCATCAATGTTCCTCTCTCTCCCTTCTCCCTTTCACTTCCTCTCTTTTTAAATATCAATAAAAACATATTTTTTTAAAAAGGAAATAACCCTAATGTATATCTATATGGAACTGGTTATATGAACAACAAGATATCCACTTGTGTCTAGATCCTAATATAGAAAGATGTTCATAATAGATATTAAATCTTTTCAAAAGTAATTGTATAATAAGGGGTAAATAATAATATATATTAAGTTTCTATTTGTTTGTGTATTTAAAAGATGTATTTAAAAAAACTAAGAAAAGCAGATAGGGTAAGTGTACACAAATGAAGTCATCAAAAACAAGTAATAGTGAGACTTCTCAATGCTACCATTTCAATATTGCTATTTTTAACCATATGAATATATCACCTCTTCAGAAAGTTTAAAGCCTATTTTAAACCCAAAAAAATAAAGCCAGCAATAACTGATTACCATGATGGTTGCACAACTCTGTGAATATATTTAAAAAAAAACATTAAATTGTTTACTTCAAATGGATGAATTATATGGCATGTGAATTATATCTCAATAAAACTTTATTTTTTAAGTTTAAAGCCTAAAGTGTCAGTGGGCAAATAACATACCCATATTTTCTGGCGTATAGACAATTAGACGTATAAACCAACCCCCAACTTTTCCAGTTAAAATATAGAGTTTGGGATATATTCACCCTATATCACCCTATAAGACGACACCCGGCATATAAGACGACCTCCAACATTTAAGATTTTCCTGGATTAAAAAGTCATTTTATAGGCTGGAAAATACAGTAATTACCAAATTTAAAAACTAAAAGTAGGAAGAATTAGCATGAAAAAGGAGAACTGAGAGCTCTTAAAAATAATAGCATAGATCAAGGTCCAGTGGTAGATTTTGTGTTTCATGCTCTTCTGATTTCTCCCTTAATGTGACTGCTTTCACAACGGCAGCTTTCTTGTAAGTATACTCCATACAATTTCAAGAGACTGATGAATAAAGTGAGGAGCTTTTAACATAGGAAGAAAGGGAGTATAAAAACTGATATGAGCTAGTTGTTTTCACATCTAACAATTCACCCAAACACAGCAGTGTGGTATTTTTCTTTTGAAAATATACATCAGTATTACTTGCAATCCATATCCATAGAGCAACAATATGCTTTATACAAATACAAAATTTTTTTAAAAGCCGAGAAAAAATGAATCAAGAGCAGTCAGGACACTAGAGAGTGGAACTATAGTTTTTAGAACATATGCATACAATCAATTTCAACAATATTAATGTGTCAGAAATGGGTGACTAAAGCCAGCCTATTTTCTCCGCAAAAGATCTGGAAAATACTTTGTCCTTTGGGGAAACCTTTCTAGCCAAACCACCTTAACTGATGGCAACAGATAGACCAAATCTGCCAGCACTGAGAAACTGAGAAATGAAAGACAAACACAGGACACATTCAAAAGCCATCAAGCGTTTGGGGAAAAATAACAAGGAATGAATGAGTTGATTCTGACCAAATTTAAAATGCGAAAGTAAGTAGACAAATTTGGAAATAAAATAATAGAAAAACAGCACATCCTAGAAAGGTTATGTTAAGGACACCTTAAGATATAGAACATTTTCCAAATTTCTTATCCAGATCACAAAGACAATAACATACTGTACTTTCAAATACATGGAGCTGTTTCATTAAAAATATAGGTCCCCACCTCATAGAGGGAAAACTCTGCTTAGAGAAGTAAACTAAATTGCCTGCAATCAGCCAAATCCATGGTGGACTGGGGATTTCTGGAGCCTACATTCTTGAGCACTAAAAACATCGAAAAGTGACATATAACCAACAAGAAAGAAAACCACAAACACAGATTCAAAAACAAAATAAGCAATTTTTTAGTATTTCCCCTTGTCACAGTATTTCATTTTCTCCTCATTTTTACAATGTATGATAGTGCCATTATTATCCTCATTTTTTTTAAGACAAGCACATTGGAACCTGGAAAAGCTAAGCAACTTACCTCCTCACTCAACCACCAAGCGGCAAAGTCAAAATCTAAACTTGTGCCAAACCCATAAAGCCTGAGGTGGAGGGGTTAGGAGGCTCTGGGGATAGACTAAATGTAAATCCTGGCACTACTGCCTCTGAGCTGGGCTACCTTAGGCCAGTTACTAAACCTTTCTGTGCCTGTGCCTCAGTTAATTCATCTGCAACCTGAGAATGGTACTAGGGCTTACTTTATAGTGCTCTTATAAGAAGCAAATGAATTAATACAAGTAAACCACTTAAGAGCATGCCTGTATACGATATCCTACATGTTCTCAAATGTTAGCTTTATGTAGATGATAATGATGATTAGTGTTCTAGACTGTTCCTGACTCTGCAAAATAATGAATGCTCATGAGATTCTTCTGAACCATTAGGAAAAGTTTAATTTGCTTTCAAAAAGCTTAACCAAAAACAAAGTTTGCTATATGGTTTAGCAATTTTTCTACTAAAAACATTTATTTCCTTAATTATCCTCCAAAGTCATTGTAAGAAACATGAGGTTAAATAAATAAACTGCCATTGTTTGTGAGAACATCATTTGACTCGCAATAGTGAGGGCCACGTACCAATTTGATTGCATTTCCTTTTCCTGCTTGTCTTTGCAACTAATATTAATTCTTTTTAAACATTATAGCAACCAGATCCAAACTCAAATTTTTTTAAAGCTTAATTTTTGATTTTTGCTATTAAAAAATATCTTCCAACAAAATAAGTGAACAAACAAAATTTAAACAGTCACACAGATTCAGAGAACAAACTGATGATCGGGATGGGGGACTGAGTGAAAAAGGTAAACATTGGTAGTTACAAAATAGTCAAAGAGATGTAAATTACAGCATAGTGAATATAGTCAATAATCCTATACAATAAAAGACTAATATGCAAGTTTCCCCGCAGGGAATTAGATATGCGCTGACCACTAGGGGGCAGCGCAGAACATTGCAGGCATCAGCAATGCAGCGCTGGCAGCAGTGGAGGCACTGCCGGCCCAAAGGGCCCCAATGAGAGCAGACAGCAGCAGGATGGTGGAGCAGTTGAGCAGGCAGCACCAGGCCAAGGCGGTGCAAAGGGAGGCCCCGGCCGGCAGCCAGCAGTCGCTAAGGATCCTACCCATACATGAATTTTGTGCACTGGGCCTCTAGTATTGTAATAACTATGTATGGTGCCAGGTGGGTACTGGAAATACCAGGAGAACACTAAGTATACGATTGTCTAACCACTATGCTATATACCTGAACCTAACATAAAATTTCTCCCTTAATGTGACTGCTTTCACAACGGCAGCTTTCTTGTAAGTATACTCCATACCATTTCAAGAGACTGATGAATAAAGTGAGGAGCTTTAAAATACTGAAAAACAAAAACTTACCATGCAAGTCTGAAAAGTAAAACACGATACAGTCATGCTCTATCCACATAATGACTTTTTTTTTTTTATTTCTTTTCCCTATTGCCCTCCCCCGGCCTTTCTTACCCTCCCCCAGTACATGCCCTCAACTGTCTCCCCCATTCCTCAATGCCCTGTATCCATTGGCTATGCTTACATACATGCATACAAGTCCTTCAGTTGATCTCTTACAGATCCCCTCCCCCCGACCTTCCCTGTCTTCCTTTTGTAGCATGACAGTCTGTTCATTGCTTCTTTGCCTCTGTATCTGGTTCCCCCACCCCACCCGATTCTTGTCTTTAAAAACATCTTGCCTTTGTAAGCTAGAAATAAACTTATAAGAGCAAAAAAAAATGTTTGAGTCCCAATTTCAATGTCCAATAGTTTTGAACCCCAGTTTCAATGTCAAAAAGTTCCTTACGTGTACACATCTGGATAGTAGACAAATGGTGGCAATGCCAGTCTGACCCTCTCTGGTTTGGTCCTAGGCATCCTGTAGCGATGCACAGCTGCTGACTGCTAGCATGGCAAGGCGTCATCAATGTCTTCCATCTCTGGACTGTTTCTCTTCTTGTCTTCGTGTTTGGAGCAATACTAACAGCAAGACACACATGAAAAACACACATGGTGTAAAAATAAGCCAAAGGAAAAGCAGGTAGGCAAAAATAAAAAGGACCCCAAGTCAATTTTATAGAAAAGATTCCTTTATTAACTTTTGGTCGAGAATATGTTTATATACTTTCACATAATGACATTTTGGTCAATTATAAATTGCATATAAATAGTGATCCCATGAAATTATAATGAAGCTGAAAACGTTCTATCATCTTGTGACATCATGATGTCATAGCACAATGTGGTATTCACATGTTCATGGTGATACTAGTGTAAACCTATGGTACTGCTAATCACATAAAGGTATAGCACACACAATTATGTACACTACAGAATACTTGATAATTATAATAATAACTACTTTCCTGGCTTATGTATCCACTATACTTTTTATCATTATTTTGGAGCATACCCTGTCTTCTTATAAAAATACCATTTTCTTTCAAACGGTATGCTGTGTCATGCCAGCAGCAGCCGCATACATTTTATGCTTACCTTACATCATTTTATCTTGTACTTTATATAATCTCATGTAGTTTTGTGCAGTAACAAGCTCAACAGGCGTGTAGTCTAGGAGCAGTAGCCTATGCCATATAGCCCAGGCGTGTAGTAAGCTGTACCACCTAGGATTGTATAAGTGCACTCTGTGATGTTCCCATGAGGATGAAACAGCAAACAATGCATTTCTCAGAACTATCCTCATCATTAAGTGGCACATATTTTAGTAATCTAAGGTTTCATCCATATTGAGTTTAGATACAGAAAAAGTGGTTGCCCCTCTAGTGTTCCAATCTATAAGTATTTCCAAAGCACAGGACACTCCCGTATGTAAATTCTAAACAAAAGAATAAATACTTGGGGATAATGACAATATTTTTAGAGAAATATCCCATCACACTTTATATAAACATTCAACCAAAAAATTTTCTCTAAATTTAGAGACACATTAAAAATAAGTATTATTTTACTTAATTTCAAATTGGTCCAATTTCCCAGCTGGGCCATTTCTTTATGTTTACATAGATTAATGTTTTTTCATTAACTACTTGTCTGACTTTGGACGGCACTTACATCCTCTGTGGATAAAAATATTTTCTTATTTCCTGTTCACTACATGTTAGACATACTTGTCTGTTTCACCACACTGGAAAATTAAGTTAGAGCACATATTTTCATAGACATGTGGAGACCACAAAGAAATGAGGGTGGGGAGAATCACTCCTATTGCCATTTAATGGGAAAGAAATATGAATTTGTGAAAGACAGACATACTCCCACAGAAGAAAAAATTAAGAAGCCTACCCTTTGCCAATTTCTAATTACATTTATAGGAGGGAAGAAACAATCTTTTAAATTCCTCAGTAGGAGAAAGGCAGGGGAAACTATTTTAAGTCTATTATAGCTTAGTAATCTCTTGTGACAATAAAGTCTCTATACTTTAAAACACCAAGAGTGGGCACATGAGAAAGGTCTGTGTGAGCCAATGGTATACTTTACAAATTGAATGAGGAAGCTTTTCAGCGTGGTATGTTCACCTTATATTTTATTTTAGGTTTCTTACCTATTCTGTGTCTTTTGCTAGTCCCATTCCTTGCAATGAAAGGCCACAGAAATGTGCAAGATATCTACAATAGAACATAAGGTGATACACACCACACTGAAAGCCTTCTTCATTCAATCAGTAAACTACACCATTGCAAGAAAGGGTGCTGGCATAATACTGGGGAGTGAGAGGAATGGAAAGACAAATAAAATAGAAACTAAAAATTTTACATGAGCTAGGTTATCCTTTAGTACATTTACAAGTGCATGGTTTTTCTTCTTGAAGAAATCAGAGGCAGGAAGAATAAAACTTGTTCAAGGAACAGTGAGTAGATCAGCCCAAGTAGAGTTAAGGTTCAGAAGCATTGTGAAAATTGGGGGAAAACATTAGGGTATGAGTAGAGCTGGTTGAATTTCCACTCTAACAATGACTGTATAATTCTAAGCAAGTAATTTTAGAATAGTTTTAAATAGTTTAATAGTTCCAGACCTCATATTCCTCAAGCACAAAGGGACAATAATGTCTACTATTGTGATACCTTATCTCATAAGATTAGTAGGAGAGTTAAATTAGGAAATATTTAGGGCACTGCCTGGCAGGTAATAGTTCTTCAACTTAACATATTGTTAAATTGGAGAATAATGGCAGAAGAGCTGGGATTAGTAAACTGAATTAAATAATCTAATCTAACTACAGAAAGAAGAGCTATAGGCAAAGATGCTTAATCTCTCTAGTAATCAAGGAAATATGTATTAAATAACAGTGAGATAACATATTTAGCCCATCAGAGTAAAAAAAATAATAATAATTGAGTACCATCCACTGTTTGCTAAAATGTAAAGAAATGAGTATTTTCTTGCATAATTAAAAGGTGTATAGGTTGACACAATCAGCAGGACAAACTATAGCACATGCACTTTGACCCAGCAAGTATACCGCAGAAATCATAATTAATGTGTACAAAAATATGTCTGCTACCTTAGTTCAAATTAGCAATTTCAAATGGTGTGCGACAAGAATTTTTACATGCAATACCTGACTGTTAGGGGGCTCTGACCTCTTTTTCCTTAGATTGTCACATTAAAAAAGGCAACAGCTAACACAATAATAGTCATCCAGTGTAAATAGAACAAAATTGTATTTTTTTGTCAAATTGGCAAAAAATAAATTTTTTGGTGTGTCACAGAATTTTAGTGATTAGTCTAGTTGTGCCATGTGATGAAAAAGGTTGAAAATCACTGGTCCAAACTATCATCACCTGCCCTACTGCAACAAACTTTTATATTAGTCAACTTTGCTGCAATAATAAACAACCCCAGTATGTAAAGAGCTTATGATAACAAACATATTTCTCATCATGTTATATATGTGATGAAGTTCTGCTATAAGCTGTGGCTCTTCTTCTCATGTCTTTTCATTCCAGGATCCAGCCTGAAAAAAGATCCCGCATCTGCTATTTTCATGGCAGAAAGAAGAACCAAGGGGCTAAACTGAACCATGCAATCTGATTTAATTGTGATAGGTTATGTCTGCACATATCCCATTGAACCAAAGCCAGGTACATGGCCCCAAATTGACCATTGGGTGGATAGGTAATAGGGGAGAATGGTGGGTGGGGATACTTGTCCCTGTAATACATACCTATGGGCAACAAAGTGGGGATATATAATCCTCTTTTAGTGAAGAAAAGGAGTAATTGTAAACTTACACACTTAATTTGTCTCCTTGCTTCCTCACCATAGCCAGAGTGATCCAATTAAAACAGAATTCTGATTTTGTCACTCCTCTACTCAAAACCCTCCCTCTACTATATATCTTACTCAGAATAAAGATCAGTCTCCACCATTGCCTTACATAGTTTGGCTTCCCACCCCAATTCCACTACCTCTCTGATTGCTCTCCCCATTAAAGTTGCTCTTTAACTTGCTTCCCATCTGCCTCAGGACCTGTGCACACACTTAGCCCTCTGCCTGAAGCACTGTACATCCAGATTTGCTCTGCCTTAGCCCCTCACTTATTTTAGGTTTTATTCAAATGTCAGCTTAAAAATAAATAATTGGCATTTGCACAAATCTATACATGTAATAACACTGCATAGAACTGTACAAACACATGCACACACACACAAATGAGTACATGTAGAAACTGATAGAATTTGAATAAGGTCTATAGACTATACTAATGTTAATATCCTCATTTTGATATGATAATTTAACTATGTAAGATATTACCACGGGAAATGCTGGATAAAGTGTACATGGGACCCTTATACTATTTTTCAACTTCTAATTAGACTAGAATATTACTGAAGTAAAAGCTTTTTAAATGAGGGGGGGAGACGATCAATCAGCTGCCATACTGTATAAAATTATACCCCATGCCATAGACCCATTATTCTGCTCTGTTCCACTTCATTACCCTTATCATATGCTGACAAATTTACATTTTGGTATAGATGATGCATTTATTTGATTTTGGTCCGTTTCTTCCACTAGAAAATAAATCCACAGCAGAGCTTTGACTCTTTTGTTGACTATTGATTCCTTAGCACCAGGAAGAATATCTAGAGTATAGTAGATACTCAAGAAACATCTTCTAAACATAATAAATGAGCTCAGTACTCAAAATTAGAAGCTACTTAAATATTCATAAATTGGGAATAATTAATTAAATTTGAAATATAAATACTATGCAGCAACTTAAAGAATGGAGTGGATCTTTAAGCTCTCACATAAAAAGATCTATTTTGGATTTGACATATTGTTAAGAATATGCTGAGACCGGTTTGGCTCAGTGGATAGAGCGTCGGCCTGCGGACTGCAAGGTCCTGGGTTCAATTCCGGTCAGGGGCATGTACCTTGCTTGCGGGCACATCTCCAGTGTGGGGTGTGCAGGAGGCGGCTGATCGATGTCTCTCTCTCATCGATGTTTCTGACTTTCTATCCCTCTTACTTCCTCTCTGTGAAAAATCAATAAAATATATTTAAAAAAAGTTTTTTTAAAAAAAAAGAATATATATTCCTTGATATATTTTTAAGAGTAAAAACAAGTTGTAGAAAATTGGTGCAACATGATTCCAATTAGTAAAGCAAAAAGTCATAATGCTTAAGAGTGGAAACTCTAACTACACGTCCTGTTTTCATTTTTCATTTGCAGGGTGGCCTTGGACACATTATTTAATCTCATTTGCTTCAATTTCCACATCTGTAAAACCAAAATAATACCGCTGCAGGGATTAAATGAGTTAAGGCATAGAAAGCCATAATACAGCATAATACATTTCTAGTACTTGGTGTATTATAAACATTTAATATATGTTAGTTGTGATGATTATTTATGTACAAAATTCTCTATTACTCTACATCTAAGTGTTTTAAATACATATATAAAGGTCAAAAATAACACATAGGAAAGTGCTTAACAGTAGTGACCTCTGGGTGAGATGAGAAGAGAAACATGGGAATTTATTTTTAATTCAATGACACACACATCCAAAGGCCAAATAT
Source organism: Lasiurus cinereus (assembly GCA_011751065.1). Classification (NCBI taxonomy): domain Eukaryota; kingdom Metazoa; phylum Chordata; class Mammalia; order Chiroptera; family Vespertilionidae; genus Lasiurus; species Lasiurus cinereus. The sequence goes on from JAAGEH010000311.1 coordinate 25,458,257, forward strand.
AAATTATTTGAAATTACATAAACTAACACTTCCTTCCAGAACGATGGATAATCAAGAAGGATTAACTGCATCTGCTTCACCTAAATTCACAGCAGTTTGCAGGGCCCAGGAGCCCACACATAACTGAGGCAGTGGGCCCCTCAGGGCCCTGCCCCTGCGCTCCTAATTGCTGAGAAATGCTGACTTGGGCTCTAGTGCCCAAGGTGTGCCGAAGGGCAGGAGTCTAAGAGCACACACTCCTCTCCCTCTCTCCCTCCTCTCCACCCATTAGGGACCACGTTAAATTGGGCCTCACACTATGTAAAATTTGCTAAGGATTCCTACCACTTACTGGCTCCCAGCTGGTTGGTCAGTTGATTTCTTATTCAGGTTATATTTTGTCTTTTGCAGAACATTCTACAGCTCAGCATTGTTTGTGTCTCTTACTCAATTAGGCTACTTTACTTTTTTTTCTGCATGTTTAGCATCCATCTTTCTCATCTTCTTACTTTTTGCTTTTACTTCTGTCTTTTTTATCTTTCATTTTAAATCACACCTTTTTATGTTTAATCACTTTTTTCTTATCAGGTTTTTTTCTCATCTTTTTTTTATTTAAAATATCAGGATTTGGATGTGGTTGTTCTGCTTAACTTTTATTATTTGTATGTGTTTTGTTCATTTTAAATTCTATAAAAATTGTCATTATTATTTCTTTTAGCTTTTTCTTTGTTTACATTGTAAAATCCTTTCTGTGTGGTCTGTTGTGTGTTTTTTTTTTACATAATCCTTATTTGATTTGCATTTTGTACAGAATTTGAGCTAATATTTTTCTCCTTTTTCCTTATATTTTAATTTGGTTTGATCTCATGTTCTGCCCTTAGGATGCCCAGCAGAAAGCATGGGCAAGATGGTGGTGATAGCGAAAGTACACGCCATGCCAGGAAAGCTGGAGACCTACCATCCCTCAGCTGTCCCTGAAACCCTCTCCAGTTCTACTACCTTCTCCATCCCTACTTAGCAAAAGGCCTCCCTTGATAATGTTATTTATCTTCTAAAACATCTTACTCTATAGTCACAGCAAGCTATGAATTGTCCCACCTCTTCATGAGGAGATCCCTATTTTAAGTTCATAGTTCAACCATAATCTAAGGAGTTCAAGCTGGCAAAGAAGTTATAGTAAAAGATTACTTCATCAACATGTCTAGCCTGGTTTTGTCAAAAAAAGGCAAAGTACAGTGTCAATAATATATACTTAACATCACTTCTACACCAATCTGATTTTCATATACTTATTTCAAGCTTAATCTTCTCTCCTCTCAATATACATATAGACGAATCTTCCAATGTATCAGTTTCTCCAGGTATCTACCCTCAAATGAGAGACAAGAGGAAGCTCAATAAAGCTGAGCTGATCCTCGATGGATGGAGGGGATGAGAGGAGAGAAGGGTTCTTTCTGATGTTTTGTCTTCATTGATCAGCTCTTCTTTAACTGGATGACACTATAAATGAATAGTAAAATCATTATGTCTATGGTTTATTTAACCTATCAAAATCAAATGAAAAAATGTTCCATCAACTAAAGAAATTTATATGATCTAGATTAGGTCTCAAAATATAATAAAACAGCTCAGTTTAAATTTTTCCTTCTCTATGTCACTCCTCCAAAAAGAAACACAAATCTATACTAAAAAAAGATCTTGGTTAGTTTTCTGGACTTAATGATATTGGTTAATAAAATTATACAGGTTTCAAGTGCACAATTCTATAATACATCATCTGTATATCGCATTGTGTGCCCATGACCTAAAGTATATCTTCCATCACCATATATTTGACCCCCTTTATCCTTTATTGCCTCCCACCTTCATCTTCCCTCTGGTAAGAACCATGTTGTTGTCTGTGTTTATGAGTTTTTATTTGCCGGTTTTTTTTGTTGGTTCATTTGTTGCTTTCAGTTCTATATCCCACACATGAGATATAATATTGATTCTCCTAATTTCCTGAACTTTTTTCCATTATGCCTCTTGTTTATTCTTTTCAGGTCCTCTCCTGTGGATCCAGCCCACTATTGCACAATCCCCATTATTTTATCCCCCACTCCAGTCCTAGGAAGTGACATTAGCCAAGTATCCTGATTGAAGAGATGAATCATCAAGCCATTCCTGTTCCCTACTCACACTCATTCAGGATACAACATTTGCATTCAGTTTACTCACTAATGAAGGAACCACAGTTTGAGTATTTTCCAAGCTCTCTCCACCTATGCTGTAACCTTATAACCTGGCCCATTTGGATTTGTTCTACTCAACCAACAACTGCAATTCTAGCTAATACTAAGCTGCAAAATTATGCTGGTGTCTACCCTTCCTTATATAATCAGGAATGCTCCACCCAGTAAATGACAATCCCAAGGAAGAACTGCAAATGAATTCCTCATGGCTATGTTTTTTTACTCCATTTTAATAGTAGATGTCTGCTGTAAGAGACCTGTATTGAGGAAATCTATTTGCTTGTAATCAATGGTTAGGCTCCACCCTGTTTTTCTCCAGCTACGAAGAGTAGAGATGGAGAGTAAAAAGGCCACTCTAATAACTGTCCAGTTCAGAACTGGCTCCAAATTGCATTTTAAATATTTATATTTTTTACTAGTTCTTAACCAAAAACATACATGTAAAATATCTAATATTGTTGCAAATGTTACTAAGTGTATAAAGAGACAAATATATGAACGACCTAGAAGAACATAAATTTCTAGCAGATGTTTGTGTTATCATTTAATTTGTAAAATTATCAAGTCAAAGATCCAAATTAGGAACTTAAATCACAATTGTAACAGAATGCCAAGATATGAATGCAATAAATGTAAAATTCAATTATTTTGTACCATGATTCTCTTAAAAAATGTTTGATCACTGAAAAAATTATATACATAACTATTTATATATATATTGATATTTTAGTCAATATCATCTTTCACAACAGCTATTAGATAATAGCATCAATAATGTAAATAAGAATATGAGGTGTAATCTACTCTAAAAATATGACAAATCACTTTCAAGCTTTTTAAAATTAAATTTATTGGAGGAGAAACCAAGATGGCAGCGTAGGTAAACACTGAAACTGCTGCCTCACACAACAATTTCAAAACTACAATTAAAAGACAAAACAGACATCATCCAGAACCACAGGAAAGCTATATGAGTGGAAAGAGAAAAGCACACTGAGACTCAGAGGAGCTGCAGAAGGCAGAGGTACTGAGATGTGCACATGGAGAGGACTAGCAACTGAGTACATGGCTGGCTTTCTCAAGCAGGCAGGAGACAAAAGCTTCCAAATGCTCTGAACTCCAGTTCTGGGCAAGACTCTGGAGACCCAGACTCATTCAGGAAGAAACTGGACTGTCTGGCAACGAGCAGAACTCGAGGGAGGCTTTCTCTTAGAGGTGCTTTTGGTGATTACCACGGGACACTGAGACACAGGGGCCTGCTAGGGCAGGGCTGAAACCAATGCTGTCTGCTGAGACTCCGCCCCATCCAAGCTGAGTACAGAGGCTTTTGCAAGTCTTGTCTCATAAGGGTGTCTCCAGCACAGAAGTTCTCCCAGCGTAGACACCGCTGATCCTCGCACCCAATTGGCCTGGAGGTCAATTCCTCCCGGTGATACCAACAACAACCAAGGCTTAACTACAACAAGACTGTACACACAGCCCACAAAGGGGTGCACCAAGAATGTCCACCTCAGGTCACTGGGAAGGCTGAGCCATGGAGCCCTATAGGACACCTGGCACATAAAGCCACTCTATCAACTCAGGGAAGCAGCGAAAATGCAGAGACAAAGAAACAGATCACAAACAAAAGAAATAAAAGAAAGCAAAAGACTGGATATAGAGTTCAAACCACGGTTATAAGTTTTTTCAAGAATTTTCTAGAAAAGGCCAATAAATTTAGTGAGATCTCAAGGATATAAAAAAGGAACAAGTAGAAATTAAGTATACATAGACTGAAATAAAAAAAATTATACAGAGACTTAATAGCACATTAGAGAATCATAAGAATCAAATCAAAGATTTGAAATACAAAGAAGCAAAAAAATATTATACAGAAATCTAACACCAGACTAGAGAATCACAAGAATCAAGTCAAAGATTTGAAATACAAAGAAGCAAAATGACACTCAACCAGAAAAAAGCAAAAAAAAAATAAAGAATCCAAAAATATGAAGATAGTGTAAGGAGTCTCTGGGACAACTTCAAGCATACCAACATCAGAATTAGAGAGAGAGCAAGCATATCAACATCAGAAGGAGAGAGAGAGTAAGATATTGAAAAGCTATTTGAAGAAATAATAACCAAAAATTTCCTCCACCTGGTGAAAGAAATAGACTTACAAGTCCAGGAAATGCAAAGAACCCTTAAGGAATCCAAAGAGAACCACACCAAGATACATCATAATTAAAATTTCAAGAGCAAAAGACAAAGAAAACTTTAAAAGCAAGAGAAAAAGTTAGTTACCTACTAGGGAGCACCCATACGATTGTCAGCTGATTTCTCAACAGAAACTATGCAGGCCAGATGGGAGTGGCAAAAAATATTCAAAGTAATGAATAGCAAGAACCTACAACCAAGATTACTCTACCCAGCAAATTTATCATTCAGAATTGAAGGGCAGATAAAGAGCTTCACAGATAAAAAAAATCTAAAGGAGTTCATCACAACCAAATCATATTATATGAAATGCTGAAAGGTATTCTTTAAGAAGAGGAAGAAGAAAACGGTAAAGATAAAAATTATAAACAACAAATACATATCTATCAACAAGTGTATCTAAAAATCAAGTGAATAAAAAAATCTGATGAACAGAATAAACTGATGAATATAACAGAATCAGGAGCATAGAAAAGAAGTGGACTGATGATTCTTGTGGGGAATAGGGTATAGGGGGTGCAGGAAGAGATTGGACAAAAATCTTACACCTATGGTTGAGGACAATGCGGGGGTTGGGGGGAGGTGAGGGCAGAGGGTGGAATGGGAGCTGGGTGGAAGGGAGCTATGGGGGGGAAAAGAGAAACAATTGTAATAATCTGAACAATAAAGATTTATTAAATTTAAAAAAATAAAAATAGTTTTAACCCTGAAAAAAGTAAATTAAATTAAATTTATTGAGGTGACATTGCTTAATAAAATTATACAGGTTTCAAGTGTACAGTTCTACGATACATCATCTGTATATTGCATTGTGTGCCCATGACCTAAAGTATATCTTCCATCACCATATATTTGACCCCCTTTACCCTTTATTGCCCCCCACCTCCACCTTCCTTCTGGGTAGCATCATACTGTTGTCTTTGTCTATGGGCTTTTATTTGCCTGTTTTTCTTGTTGGTTCATTTGTTGCTTTCAGTTTTATATCCCACACATGAGTGAAATCATATGTTTCTTGACTTTTTCTGTCTGACTTATTTCACTTAGCATGATATTCTCAAGATTCATCCATGTTGTAGCAAATGACAGTATTTCATCTTTTCTTATGGCTGAGTAGTATATATATATATATATATATATATATATATATATATATATATATATCACATCTATTATTTAAATACTAGAGGCCTAGTGCATGAAATTCATGCACTGCGATGAGGGGTCCCTCAGCCCAGCCTGCACCCTTTGGCAGTCCAGGACAGCTTGGGTCCCAGCAGCCAGACAATCCTCTCGCAGTCCAGGGCTCTTTCAGTCCAGAACCCCTTACTCCTTACCTCCCACCTGCAGCAGAGGTGGGAGAGGCTTCCACCATTGTTGCACTTGCCATCTGTAAGCTCAGCTTCTGACAGAGTTGTGCTCTCCCTATGCGAGCACATTGACCACCAGTGGGCAGCTCCTGTGTTGAGCATCTGTCCCCTGGTGGTTAGTGTGCATCATAGCGATGGTTGTTCTGCTATTCTGTTTGCATATTACACTTTTATTATATAGTATATTTTTATTGATTTCAGAGAGGAGTAGAGAGAGAGAAAAACATCGAGGATGAGTGAGAATCATTGATCAGCTGCCTCCTGCATACCTCACACTGGGGATCAAGGCTGCAACCTGCGCATATGCCCTGACCAGGGAATCGAACTGTGACCTCCTGATTCATAGGTCAATGCTCAACCACTGAGCTATGCCTGCCGGGCTACATCAGGTCTTCTTTATCCAATCATCAATCAAGGGACATTTCCATTGTTTCTATGTCTTGTACATATTAATTCTTCAATGAACTTAGAGATGGATATATCTTTGGAAATAAATATTTTTAAATTTTTTAGGTAGATACCCAGAAGAGGGATTGCTGATTCATACAGTAACTCTATCCTTAATTTTTGAGGAATCTCCATATGGATGCAATATTGCAATTTCTATTTTCTTGTAAGTTAAAATTCTACCATCTTAAAAAATATCTGAGAATCTGAGTGAATCTCAACTCCCTGGTTCTCCCTCTTACCTCCCATTCTCTTTTTCAGAGCAACTATGCCACTACCAATGAATGAGAGTTTCTTTTTTTCCACAATTTTTTCAACCCAAGAAGACATGCAAATGTCCAACAGATATATGAAAAGTTTCTCAACCTCACTAGCTAATCGGGAAACATAAATCAAAACTATAAGAGCCCTAGCCAGTTTGGCTCAGTGGATAGAGTGTCAGCCTATGGACCAAAGGGTCCCAGATTTGATTCCAGGCAAGGGCATGTACTTGGTTGCAGGCTCCTCCCCGGCCTGGGCCCTGGCCAGGGCTCATGCAGGAGGCAACTAGTTGATTTGTTTCTCTCACATCAATGTTTCTCTCTGTCTTTCCCTCTCTCTTTCAGTCTTCCTAAAAATCAATGGAAAAATGTCCTTGGGCAAGGATTAACAAACAAACAAAAATAAAAAAAAAACTACTATAAGATATCACCTCACATCTGTTAGAATGTATATACAGTGGTACCTCGAGATACAAGTTTAATTCATTCCGTAACCTTGAGGCATGGGAAACTATGAGACGCTCGAGTCTCGGTAAACTGGTGGGTCGTGGGTAGCCAGCCGATCAGCGCGATTACTCCTATCTCAAATGTTGCTCGTATTTCAAAGCAAAAATCGCTCGCTCAACGGCTCGTATCTCAAAAATCTCGTATGTTAGGGCACTCATATCTCGAAGTACCACTGTAATTATTTTTTAGGATGAAAAAAGTTTAGAGGAGAAAATAAATGAAAAAATAGTCTTATTTTATATATTTAAAAAGCAACCTTAAAACTAAAATTGAGCCATCATCTATGAATGTTTGAGTTCTGATGAAAAGCTCAGGCAAAATAAATGTCTTTTAAACTTAAAAAGAAAAGCAAAAGAAAGGTCAGTGCAATTGCTATGACTGATTTTAAAACCTTGCTCTAAGCTTCCTGGCAGCTAAAAAGAGAGAAATGTTTAATAGTCTGTTACTTAACCTCACCAACAGAATTATGACAGTACTTTCTTCAAAGACACATTGTGAGGATATCCTGAGAAAACATAGATGAAATATTTGGCATAGTGCCTGGCACACAGGAGATGCCATCTAGTATCACCATCTTTAAAAAAAAAAAAAAAGACAAGTGAAGTTTCTCAGGAAAGACACAGTTAATGCTACTACCAAATCCTAAGAGACTTTTCTTACAGGGGTCATTGTATTAGAGACTTAAATGAGAGCTGTTTCATTAAACTTGACTGCAATAGACTTTGAACTACAAAGATAGTATCTTCTTTCAAGGAATGCTCACTATATTGGTGAGTGGCACAGTGCCTTGCACATAATAAATAGTTATGTTTAATTGCTCTTGTTGCAAAGTAATGCTCTTCAATAAATATTCCTGGGTATCAAAGACTTTCTCTTTTCTTGCACAGTCTGTATATCTTGTGATCTTTGACCAAAGCTTTCCTCTTCAACTTTCCAACTAATTTGCAAGGAAAAAAAAAAAAGTAGAACACCTAAATCCCTAGCCATCATGGAGCACATAAACTGATCGAGATCTAAGGGAAGGGACAGAGTACACTATAGATGACATCTTTGCTATTTTCTTGCAAGTTAAAATTCTACCTTCTTAAAAAACATCTGAGAATCTGAGTGAATCTCAACTTCTGATTCCCTCCCTCCCTCCCATCTCTTTATAACCACATTCAAAGTTAGTATCTCTGTTTCTACCTTAAATTCCTACAGCCACCATAGGCCGGTTTTATGTCCACCAGCTCATCACTGATATTGCTCTTTCTTTGCAAAATTTCAAATAACTCCTAATTACCAATGCTTAAAACACTACAGTTCATATATATATTTTTTACCATTCTGAAACATCTATGCTGGGATACACCCTCTTTCTTTAAACTTCTTCTTGTGACTTGTATGATATCACATTGTCACAATTCTCCTTCTGTTCCTGAACAGTTTCCCTCTCTCTTCTTTGTCAGGCCTCATTCTCCACCTAACTCTTAAATGTTGATGATTCCTGGAGTTGCAGCATTGTCTGTTTTCTCTCACTTCTACATTTTTTTTCTAGGAAAATTCACCCCTAATCCATCTTTCCATGACTCTCCCTGCCCACAAACCAATTCTTTGACTCCCCTAATCCATACCAGCAGGAATGAACTATGAAAGCTTTGCAACCTCACCCTGGCTGGTGTGGCTCAGTTGGTTGGGTGTCATCCTGTGCACTAAAAGATCACTGGTTTGATTCCTGGTTGAGGTACAGGTCCAAGTTGTAGGCTCAAACCGTGGTAAGAAGCATACAGGAGTAGCCAAAGTTTTACTGTGGCATCAATGTTTCTCTTCCTCTCCCTCTCCCTTCTTCTCTCTCTAAAAATCATTTAAAATTATTTTAAAGAGGGAGAGAGATTTGCATCCTCTAGGAATATGTATTCCAATGCAGCCATGGAGGAAAGTGAAGTTAAAAAGAACCTCCCTTAAGGACAAAGTCAGGAGTCACAGAAAAAATGCACTAGGGAATTCCTCCCATGCAGCAAAGTCAAGAGCTACCAGAGAGACTAATCAAGGAGCTTTTCTAATGCAGAGAGGATAGTCTTCATAATTCCAGTCCAGCAAAATTTGACAACTGCTATTGATAGTACTTCTTTGCATTTCTCATTCCCTTCTTTTCTAAATGGAAAACTTTATAGAGGTTATTCTGCTTCTTCTCTATAGTTAGATGTGCTTATAGGATAATAAAATGCCTTAGTTTATAGGTTACCAAACCACAAGAAGCTATAGCTGGCCTTGATAGAGAACACCATGCATATCCAGAGGTCAAGGACTTTGAGTTGGAAGAGGAACTGGGCGGATTCGGGAGGTTATCTTCCTTATGGAAGGGCAGTATTCTATAAATGAACAAAAGTGTGTTCATGGATATTTGGGAGTCCAAGATGTTCTCGCCCAATATCTATTTCCCCTTTTTTCAATGGTGATATAGTCTCCAATTTGGGGCCTGGCACATGGCTTTTCTGAATGGAGACTGCAGCTTTCACTTTCCCTTTGCAAGGAAGTACAATAATGTGACTAAACTCCCATCAATGGGATGGTAAGCAGAAGCATTTATGTAGCAGCTTCTGAGAATCTTTCAGATGAGATGGAACATGTGTATCCTTTGCTCTATTCTTTCTCCCTTCCTCCAGCTTGGTGCCTGGAATGTAAATGCCACCACCTATGACAAGGCAATAAGATATAAGGAACCTCACCTTTGTCCCTCATTGTATAGAGACCATAATAGTCCTCAAGTACCAACCCAGATTTTTATGTACAGCTAGAATAAATTTCTGATGTGTTTAAGCCGCTATTAATTGGAACTTTCTATAACTTAGAGTAAAACCTAGTTCTAGCTGACATAGGTATATGAAATGGAAAAAGGTCTCCTACTTGAGCAACTGATTAAGTGGATGGTGTGCCATTCACTAACATAGGAAAGGGAAGTTTTGAGTGAAGGATTCCATTTTGACATGTTGAATATGAGTTACTCATAAAAAAGACACTTTCAGGAGAAAAATTTAGGCAAAAACAAAAATCCAGAAATCTATAACATGCAAGCGGTATATAAAACCTCAAAAATTAATAAGTTCGTCCAAAAAACATACACAGATTAGATGGGCAACTCTGGCATAAATTCAAAAACATTATCCCAAGTCTACAAACTTCTGTCATTTCTCATATTCTGGCTTTTATTCTCATTTTTACTCAGTATACACAGTTTTTATGCTGAGCCAATCTCGTATCAGATCTGACCTTGCCCCTCAGGAATAACTAGTGGAAAACACGGTTCTAATAAAGTCAATGGAAAGTTCACAGACTTGTCCAAATCTTATCTGCACTATTTATAGCCCAAGAAACAGAACTAGAACATGTAGGGTAAAATAGGCTTTTCTAAATAACCCTCATCATTCACAGTCATAACTAAAAAATCATAAAAGTTCATAATAAAAACTACATTTAGATCCTTCTAAACCAACATACCAGGCTAAATATTACTACTACATAAAGATTGTGTGTCCCAACTATAATTTATTTAATAAAAATCCTAAATGAACAAATTTAAGAACTATTCCCATATGTTTGATAGAATAAGATAAAAATGCCTCTTCTAAGAATTAACTTAGTAAATGTAGATGTGTTAAGTATGTCTCATGTAGTCTCAAGATAAATCTTTTCCATCTTTAATATGCACAAAAAATGAATTCATTTATGATATTCTGACATCAGCAAGGAAGCTCAATTTAAATATTAGAAACCACTTCCCAATTGCAAGGTTATTCAAACATTGTTAGAGTTTACCAAAGGAGTTTATGGAATCTCCTTCCAAGGTTTTCAAAATTCAGTTAGACATTCATTTGGAGGAATTAGTTTGAGATAACTTGAATGTACTTCTTTTGCAACAGGGAGCTGAACCACAAGATTGTTTTTCTATGACACTATTTCCTGGCTGGAAATTGAAGGTGGGAAAAGAAAATAATAGCAAGTTTCAAGTTTGGGGTTTTATTATTTAAATCACTTCCTCATATTTAATGAGCTGCAAATTTCACCATTTATGGCATTTAAACATGTTCAAGAAAGGCTATAGGATATTTTTCATGCCCTTGCCAAATGGAATCTATTTAATTTCAGACTAATTTATAATTAGGATTTCTCTGAAGGAGACATAATGTCTTGGTTCTGGCTCCAGCTTTATAACTTCCAGTCAAGGCAAAGAACCACAAGACTGAGCTACCACAGTAGACTGACCTCTATTGTTCAAGGACACTTGGCTTGCTTGGACATTCTTTGATACTTGAAACTAGTGTTTGGAGTCATAGAGAGGCATCATCTCAATGGTTTGGAAGTAGTTAACTTTCCAACCAAAAGTTCTATGAAGTCAACTCTTGATTCATGGGTTGGAGGTGGAGAAAGGTAATAACTGAATTTCAAATCACAGACAAAGCAAAGCAGCAAGTAAGCATGGTTAATCCCTGCCCGAGTCATCACCTGAACATTCTAAATTAATAATGAAAGCACATATATAAAACAGTAAGGGGAAACTGACCCAAAATCCAATTTATAATGCAGTCTTGGAAATTAAGAATCTCAAGTGCAGAGTGATGGATTATGTTCTCTATCCTTATTATTTTTTTTTTTTACTTAGGAAGAATCTAGATACAGAATTCTCTCTTAAGGGGTATTGGAAAACAAGATCACTAAATTGTCCCAACAAGACCATAATTAGCAACAAAGTGCTGCTGAAAAAAATTATTAAATGGCTAGGAGAAAACATTGCTTGTTGTTGACCAACAGAAATGACACCATGTTAAGATTTATAAAATGCCTGGTAAGTGAGGTCTTTATGTCAGAGTGCCCTTCCTGTGAAAAGAGGCCTACTCTCCCTGCACCACTCAGTAACTCCAGCCTAAGACTGGAACTGAAAGAAGCAATGTTCCTGGGAGTAGGGACATATAAGCTGCTGCTCCTGCAGCATTTACATTAAACTATAGGGCAATATGGCCAAAGCATCTTCATTCTCAGTGCTTGCCATCTGGAGAATGTGCCAAAGACAAAAGAAAAATAACTTTTGGAGGCAGAAAGACACTAAAACTAGAGAGTCTTCTTTCATAAAGAAGTTATATGGGGAATAAATGCATCTGAATGGCTTACCTCAGACACAGCAAGGAATGGATAAATTGGCCTTTGTCTATAAGAGTGTGTGTTCAATTCCCCACTTCTATTGTCTGTCCATGTGCCTTTGGTCAAGTCCTCTATATTCTCTAAGGCTCAATTTTCTTATTAAATGAAGAAAAGGAAATAAGAGAAAGAGGAAGTGGGGGAGAAGAAGAAGAAATCTATATAATTCCTATCTTAATGGGTTGTTTTTGAGGGTCAAAAAGTTAACTACCAGTATGTGAAAGTTCATTGCAGCGTACAGAATTCTATAGAAAAAAAAGAAGGAATGACCATGTTTAATATTTGATTATCATTACTTGAGCAATTATCAACTTAATATTTTCTTAAGTATCCCCTACACATCTTCCAAAATTATCTGGAAGTGGCCCTTTTTAACACAAAATAAAGAGAGCTATATATTTACAATCCATAAGCCATATATATATACAATGTGTGCCAAGTACTAGGCCCAGCACATAGTATAGCACCTATTATCTATACATTTATCAATACTTAATCTATAAGTTGTCCAACAACTTCTATGAAACAGTGAACTATTTTTTAGAAAAACTGGGTACCTAGTGATTGTCCCAAACACTTTATATCTTACTACAGCCTAAAATATTTTCTCTTGGGATAGAAGTCTTGATTTTTTTCCCCTGTCCTATTACATAGACATTATCTCCTTCTGCCCTGGCTGTTTCGTTGGAACGACGTTCAGCACACAGAAAGGTTGCAATACATAGTCAGGGTGTGTGGGAAAAGCAACCTACTGATAGATCTCTCTCATTTCAATCTCTCTCTCTCTCTCTCTCTCTCTCTCTCTCTCTCTCTCTCTCTCTCTCCCCTACACACACACACACACACACACACACACACACACACACACACACACAGCATTTACTAAATATCTGCTGCATGGATGAATGAACTAAAGGGTTTAGCAGTTGGCCAACCTTACAATGCATGGTAGAGCACTTCAACTAGTGTTTCCTAGAGGAAACTCTAAGCAAAATTTAAATATTAATAAAAGACCACCTGGTTTTAATATTTTAAAAGTAATATTGTTACAGATTTTTTGCCTTATCAGAATGTTTCCTGTGGCCTTCCTGCCTATAAATGATTAAAGCCAAACTCTCCGCATTGATCTCATCAAGAATAAGAACAGCCTGCCATCACACCTGCATCAAGACATTTCTGCTCATTCCCAGTCATACTTTCAAAGGCAAGATTTTCCTTTACAATTTTTTTTCTCAAAAAGAAGCTATACTGCCCTGGTTTTACCTCCTGCCAGTTGTTAACTATGAATATTCCAAATGCAGCTTACCTGCAAACTGGTAAAAAGGTAACTACCTGTGGCAAAAATATATATCAAAACTATACATTAAAAACAATAAAGATTAATATTAAAAATAAATCCTTGTCAGGTTAAAATTTTCAGAGCAAGTTCAAGAAAAAAAATTTTAGTACAATTTTAGTAAACCCCAACATTGGTAGTTAGCACTTCTAGTCATAAAGAAGTTGTAACTTTATAAAAGTGAATTATTTAATGAAGTTGATTTTTACGTCTAGAATCGCCACAAACAAGTTTGTATGTACATAGGGAAATCAACATTTCAGTTTCTAAAATGCTCATCTTCTATAACATCACCTTTGTTGCCTTTATATGATACTGTCTCATCTCAAATTTTTCTCCTCACAGGTGGCAGAGTATCCCCTCTGCAGCATCCTTTTCAGACTAAGCCTTTCTCTCTTGAAATGATCATGTCCTTTTTCTAGAACTCCCTTTCATAAATTAATTTCTATGGCAATAACTTATTCACAAATTTTCACCCAATGAGATTTACTGCCTTTGTTTAAAATGGCAATACACATATTTTACTTGCCTGGACAGACAACTGATGATCTGCGAAGCATATTTTTACATAAACTCAGGATGCAAAAATGAATTGCCCTTTTGTGGAATTTTTGGCCCATGGCTCAATGTATTTTGGTTGACATGCTCAACAAGCATTCTTCTTTCTTATGAATTATCTTCTCATGTTTTGGGGTTTCTTTTTCTCATTGTGCAATGGCATCTTTTCTCATAATGCTACTGGAAAGTCTTTTTATGAAAATTAAACTTGCTCTCTGGAAATTTCAAAGACTTGCCAAGATACCAATGTCTAAGTTTAAATTACTTCTCTTTACCAGTGAAGTGAAATAATGGTATGATTATCATTCTTTCCTTTAATAATAATATAATTAGTAATTTAATAATAATTTTAAAAATTTTTTTTGCTTTTCCTTTTACATTTTTTTTTATTTTAAAGAGATGGAGGAAGAGAAAGAAAGACACCAATTTGTTGTTCCACTTGTTTATGCATTCACTGGCTGTTTTTTTAAATTTCTTTATTAAGGTGTTACATATGTGTCTTTATTCCCCCATTACACTCAACACACACTCATGCCCTCACCCCCCTGTTGTCTGTGTCCTTTGGTTAGGCCCATATGCATGCATATAAGTCCTTTGGTTGAACCCTCCTCCTTACCCCCACTCTTCCCTACCTTCCCTCAGAGGTTTGATGGTCTAATGGATGTTTCTCTGTCTCTTGAACTGCTTTTGTTCATCAGTTTATGTTGTTCATTATATTCCACAAATAAGTGAAATCATATGATACTTATCCTTCTCTGACTGGCTTATTTCACTTAGCATAATGCTCTCCAGTTCCATCCATGTTGTTGGAAATGGTAGGAATTCCTTCTTTTTTAGTGCAGCATAGTATTCCATTGTAGAGATGTACCACAGTTTTTTAATCCACTCATCTGCTGATGGGCACTTAGGCTGTTTCCAAATCTTAGCTATGGTAAATTGTGCTGCTATGAACATACGGGTGCATATATCCTTTCTGATTGATATTTCTAGCTTCTTTGGATATATTCCTAGAAGTGGTATTACCAGGTCAAATGGGAGTTCCATTTTTAGTTTTTTTGAGGAAACCCCATACTGTTCTCTACAGTGGCTGCACTCCCATCAGCAGTGCACCAGGGTTCCTTTTTTTTCCACATCCTCACCAACATTTGTCATTTGATTTGTTGATGATAGCCATTCTGACAGGTATGAGATGGTACCACATTGTCGTTTTGAATTGCATCTCTCAAATAATTAATGACTTTGAGCATGTTTTCATATGTTTCTTGGCCTTCCTTCTCTCTTCTTTCAAAAAGTTTCTCTTTATGTCCATTGCCCACTTCTTGATTGAATTGTTTATCTTCCTTTTGTTGAGTTGTATGAGTTCCCTGAAAATGTTGGAGATTAAACCCTTATTAGTGATAACACTGGCAAATATGTATTGGCTTTCTTGTTGTTTTGTTGATGGTTTCCTTTGCTGTGCAAAAGCTTTTTATTTTGATGTAGTCTCATTTGTTTATTTTTCTCTTTACCTTCCATTCCCCATCAGTGAAGAAGTTCCTTTGGCATATGTCTGAGATTTTGCTGCCTGTGGATTCCTTTAGTATTTTTATGGTTTCCCATCTTATGTTTAAGTCCTTTATCCATTTTGAGTTTATTTTTGTGTATGGTTTAAGTTGTTGGTCTAGTTTCATTTTTTGCATGTATCTGTCCAATTTTCCCAACACCATTTGTTGAAGAGATTGTCTTGACTCCTTTTTATGTTCATGCCTCCTTTGTCAAATATTAATTGGTTATTATTGAGTGAGTATCTTTTCAGATATTTCTAGCTATTAGCATTTTTTCCTCTGTCAAATGCCTCGTAATGTTTTTTTGACTATTCTACTTTTATCATCTTTTATTGATTTGCTGCTATATTTTGTCCTGTTTCTTATTGTATTCAATCACTTTTGCCTTTTTTTTCAATGAATAGGAATACTTGATTTTAATATGGTTAGATTTATAATATTTTTCATGGTTAATATATTTTGTGTTTAAAAATTTTCTCCTACCGTAAGTTCATAATGCCACTTTGAAGTTTTATGTTTTCTAAAATTTTTATGGTTTTGCCTTTCATACCTAATTCTTTAATCAAGTAAGTATTGTTTGTGTTTAAAATGAGATGAGATAGGGGCCCGGGTAGGTGGTCAGGGCACATGCCTAGGTTGTGGGTTCAGTCCCCAATAGGAGGTGTGCAGAAAGCAGCCAATCAATGATTCTCTCTCATCATTGGTGTTTCTATCTCTCTTTCCCCTCTCCTCCTCTCTGAAATCAATAAAAAAATATGTTTCTTAAAAAAGACAATAAAATTATTTACATATTCTAAGATCAGCTATATAAAAAAGGATTAAAACAAACAAAAGATTAACAGTATATGTATTAAAATGATTGAATTACAA
This sequence comes from Lasiurus cinereus, assembly GCA_011751065.1. Lineage (NCBI taxonomy): Eukaryota > Metazoa > Chordata > Mammalia > Chiroptera > Vespertilionidae > Lasiurus > Lasiurus cinereus. The sequence continues at coordinate 25,474,724 of JAAGEH010000311.1, forward strand.
ATAATTATTCTATTCTCTTATAATTTTTCCAACTATCTATTGTGAGTTTTTATTATGTTTATAATGAGGAAAACAGAATCAAATTTAAAAAATATTTTCAGGTTACATTTTAAATTCAATAGATTGAAGCAAAGCAATGCATAAAACTGATTCAACACATTTACTGATGAGTCTGACACTGCTATCAAACTCAGCAGCACCTTGCACATTTTATTCAACAAGGAGTAGAATTAATCAACTCATGGGCCTCGGTACTGTGAGGTCCCACAACAAAACTCTGCAGAACGCCTCATTCTCAGCACAGCCCTGCTCATTGTGTGTTTCATTGCTATCACTAGGCCAGATACCTGGTTCATCCAGAACACAAGCTTTGTTTACCTCAACTGCCTAATGGGCAGTTACTGCCTGCCTACCTGTCAGAGAGCTAACAGATTTCCATTCTAACGTTTACAAATAGATCGGCTTAGTCCTGAGACCAAATTTGTTTTGTAGGATAAAATTATAGCAAACAAACACAGTGGCTACATTTATGAGGATAAACCCTTCTCTTTTTCTACCCTTTCACTTTGTTTAGTTTAGGGCAGACACAGCTTTGCCCATCACAAGAGCCATAAACCTCCCAGAAAGTTTCCTCTGGTTTCAAGCAGGCTTTGTTCACCAGATTTGAGGTGAGCAAATGCTAGCAGTCTGAGCCCAGCAGATGGGGAATACTTGGAAACTTGACATGGCCAGCATTTGCACCTTCCTTGCATATTTTGGAGTGGTCCCCAAGTCACACATATGAGAGAACTGAGACTGGTCTTATAGAGAGAAAAAAAACCTGGGCTTTCGAATCAGGCATTTATTTGTCCTGAGACTGAGGGCCTGAGTGTCCTCACTTGTACAATAAGGGTAACAATTCTTGACCTTTCTGAGCTTGTAGGATGATTTCATGAGATGACATAGGTAAAAGGAGTATACAACATTTGATGTTAATATTCACAAGGTTGTAGTTAAAATGAATGTACAAGTATTAAAACAGATTTCACCTGAGATACTTTCTAAAATGAGGAGCTAGAAAAAGATGAAAAACTGTTCAGAGAGAGTCCTGGAAATAGGAGCTTAGAAATGAGGATCATTGTTTTTAGCACCAAAGTAATACTATTTTGACTAATAGTTTTTCTTAATTAGCATTTGGGGAATTTAGCACACTGAAAATTTATAAAACTTAAATGTACAGCACAATGAATTATCACTAAGTAAGCATCTATACAACACCCAGTATCACAGGTCAAGAAATAGAATATCGCCAATACCACAGGCATCCAGAGAGAGATTCTTTTATTTTTGCTATTATTTGTTTGAGAGAGAGAGAGAGAGAAGGCAGAGAGGAGAGGGAAACGTCATTTGATGTTCCACTTATTTATGCATTCATTGGTTGATTCTTTCTTATATGTGCCCTGACCAGGGATCAAAATGTCTATCTTAGTGTCTCAGACCAATGACTATGCTCTAAGCCAGTAGTTGGCCAACTCATTAATCAGCAGAGCCAAATATTAACAGTACAATGATTAAAATTTCTTTTGAGAGGCAAATTTTTTAAACTTAAACTTCTTCTAATGCCACTTCTTCAAAATAGACTCACCCAGGCCATGGAATTTTGAGGAAAAGCCACACTCAAGGGGTCAAAGAGCTGCATGTGGCTCGCAAGCTGCAGTTTGTCGACTGTGGCTCTAAGCAACCTACCTACCCAGCCAGGGCCAGAGAGGGATTCTTAAAAACAGTTTTTCAGAGAATTAATTATCAATCCTTCACCTCAAGCCAAGAGGCAGCAGTTTTAAAGAAGGTAATGTCCCCTGTTGTTGGAAACATGGGGACAAGAAGTTGCCTGATGTAATCTATATGTGAGAATAACTATTTTCTGAAAATTTATCAGCACAAAAATATGTGAGTGTTTCTCATGGACCAAATGCAGATATCATGAGAGAGAGAAAATGCAGGGGGAATTTCAGATACTAAAAGTGCCAATAGGACAAATAAATAAGCATCAACAGAAAAAAGCAAGAGTATTCATTCCTAGGGGTGATGGAAGAAGCAAGCAACTAAACAGAAATGCGTCTGTCCATGACAGAGGGATGCAGGTATTGCGATATGGGGGACATCTCTGAAGAACCCACATGTGTACCCATGCAAGAGAGAAGTAGCTTTAAACCTTTTTAAATATATTTTTATTGATTTCAAAGAGGAAGGGGGAGAGAGAGAAAAGCATCAATGATGAGAGAGGATCATTGATTGGCTGCTTCCTGCATGCCCCCCAATGGGGATCAAGCTCACACCTCGGGAAAATGCCCTTACCGGGAATTGAACCATGACCTCCTAGTTCATAGGTTGACGCTAAACCATTGACCCATGCCGATGGGGCGGAACCAGCTTTAATGTTTACTATATCCAGAGTGGTGCCACATCACCTCCACAGGGCCAGCCAACTGAAATACCCATGTCCTCTCCTTCCTCCCCATCCATCAACAGAGGAAGCAGCAGAAATCAGTGAGTAACTGAAAAGGGGAGGAACTGAAGGGTAGGAGGGCATGAGAGCAAATCCTTGATGTAGCCAACAGCAGCTTGGATTGTAGGATGAGGAACTTTAGATCAAGTTTTACCTTTTAATGAAGATTGATAGCTCTTACATGGGACTAGACATTTTGCTTATTGGATTTAGATTCTTTAAGAGTGTCTAAGAAATTCACTGCATTTCATGTTTTCAGGGTCAAGGGAACAACCAGCTTCACTGAATAAATGTAAAGAAACAATGACATTTTTTTTAAAGCTACTACTTTCTTTTTTTTAATGTTTTTTATTGATTTTTTTTTTTTTGAGAGAAGCAGGGGAAGGAAGAAGGATAGAGAGATGAAAACACCAATCAACTGCTCCTTCACACCCCCTACTGGGGATCGAGCCTACAACCTGAGCATGTGCCCTGACCAGAAATTGAACAGGGCAGCTCTTGGTTCATGGACCATTGCTAAACCACTGAGCAACACCAGGCAGGCAAAAAAAAGCTACTTTCTGACTCCATCATTTGATCCATACGTTCAAAATACCAGATATATCATCATTTTTATTATCATGGCAGGATTTAAGACAGGTGAGGAAACAGCCACAGCTCATCCAATTCTGGCAGCCTTTGGCCCACCAGCAGGATATGCAATTACCCAAGAACATCTGCCCTGGTGAAGTAGTTGCCTCTGAAATAAACTTTTTAAAGTGTTTTTTGCAAATAGCATTGCCTATTTCAAGGCAGTAAGTACGGAACACTTCCTCATACCTCTGTGTCACTTACCTGAACACTAAGACACTGCACGACTGGGCATAGCAATAACGTGAAAGAACACCTGTGGCCCAGGTCTTCAGGTGACCGCTCAGACCCACAGCACATCCAGCTGCTCTTCGCTTGGTGCCGCCAGAACGTTTCAGTGCACACAACCTCCATGAAGCACGCCACGCGGTGAGAAAGTTCATCCAAGAAAGTGTCTTCCCTGGGCTCTGACGTTGCTTGCGCTTGTCATCGTGATTCCTAGAGCGCTGTATCATATCAAAAAAGCAGGACTGTTAGCATAAATGAAAAGACATTCAAAAATAATCAAAACCGGAACTTTCTTCCTCTGTTTATAACCTGTGACATAAAATTTAGAACTCAGTGATTACAAAAGAAAGTGAAAATATCAAACACCAGAAATATGCTGTCAATTAACTCCCACAAGCAGAAGTAGATTAAAATAGGACTCTCTGATGCTAAAGCTGGTGGCTGGCTTATATGTAATAGAGTTTTATAGTTCTAGAACCAGAAAACTGACTAAAACAATTATCCTCTCAATCAATCAGTGGTTCTCAACCTTCCTAATGCTGCGACCCTTTAATACAGTTGTGGTGACCCCCAATCATAAAATTATTTTCGTTGCTACTTCATAACTGTAATTTTCCAACTGTTATGAATCATAATGTAAATATCTGTGTTTTCCAATGGTCTTAGGCGACCCCCGTGAAAGGGTCATTCGAACCCCAAAAGGGTCGCAACCCATAGGTTGAGAACTGCTGCTCTAAATCTTTGTATGTTGACCACTGAATTAAAATTTAATTTTGCTATAGTTATAAGCCTTTAGCCAAGTCCTAGTCTCAGCTTAACATTCTGTGTGCCCATCTTCATTAAGGGGACTTGGTCTAGAATCAACCCCATTTTCCACATGGGAAAAACAAAGACCCAGAGGAATAAAGTGACTTGTCTAGAAATGCCAAAGTAATTAGTTGTTAAGATGATTCTAGAACTCCAACTCGTATCCTTTACATTATACAGCAGATTGTCCCACAACCTTTGGGATCTCCAGAGAGGCCTCTGGGGGTTCCTCTGGTTCAGGAAGGCTTTTAGCAGCTTGCTGCAGAACACAAACCCATTATCCTTTCCCCACTTCAAACTAAGCAACTTAATTCATTTTACATATTAACTTCCACATTAACTTTCAATTGAGGAACAGGTTTGGCTAAATCATTTGAAAACCATCTATACTAATAAAAGTATAATATGCTAATTAGACTGTACAGCCAAATGACCTTCCAGATGTCATTCCAGGCATTCTTCTAGACAAAGCTGCAGTGGCAGGGGAGCAGTTAAGGGGTGATCAGGCCAGTAGGGGAGCAGTTAGGGAGTGATCAGGCCAGTAAGGGAGTAGTTAGGGGTGACCAGGTAGGCAGGCAGAGGCAGTTAAGGGTGATCAGGCAGGCAGAGTTGGTTAGGGGCGATCAGGCAGGCAGGCAGAGGGGTTAGGGATGATCAGGCAGGCAGGCAGAGTGGTTAGGGGCAATCAGGCAGACGAGACAGTTAAAAGCCAATGGTCTCAGATTGTGAGAGGGATGTCCGACTGCTGGTTAGGCCTGATCCTGCAGGTATCAGGCCTAAACCAGCAGTCGGACATCTCCCAAGGGGTCCCAGATTGGAGAGGGTGCAGGCTGGGCTGAGGGACTGTCCCTCCACCATGTGCACGAATTTTGTGCACTGAGCCTCTGGTTACTTTTTGTTTTGTTTTGTTTTGTTTTGTTTTAAATATATTTTATTGATTTTCCACAGAGAGGAAGGGAGAGGAATAGAGAGTTAGAAACATCCATGAGAAATATCGATCAGCTGCCTCCTGCACGCCCCCTACTAGGGATGTGCCCACAACCAAAGTACATGCCCTCGACCAGAATCGAACCCTGGACCCTTCAGTCCACAGGCCGACGCTCCATCCACCGAGCCAAACCAGTCTCGGCTGGTTACTTTTTATAAATGTCAGTGAATGTTTTTCGTGAATGTTTTTCTTGCATTGTGAATCAAAAGAATGATTTACCATTTTGCTAGGCTCTATAAGATACACTTTGTTACTACCTCCTAACAAAAACAGCATATATCAAACAGCCTTTAGATTGACATTCTCCTCCTAAAAGGCACTAACTTGCAAATAAATCACTAATTGGCAGTTCGTTGAACCGTTACTGGATAATAGGTTTTAGTTACATCATATATTGTATCTTCACAGAAAGAAACTGCTCAAAGAAAATATGATCAGAATATGACTTCACATGAGAAGGTAAAAGGATCAACATCAGGTATTTCCACAAAAATCAAGTGAGTTATATCGGGTATGTCAACTGAAGTCCTCATTTCAAAATCTATCCCTATTTAGAAACTTTGCATCTTAAGACACCTTTGTTCAGGTACATCTATCTCCAAACATTCTAGCTGCATAGAACTCTTTTTGATACTAATGGAATAATGCCTAAAACTTCCTGCCTTGTTAACTCCTTATCACTGGTTATTATGTAACCTCACAATTGGTTGTCTAGCTAACAGAAAGTTGATGATGAGTAGAGCTTATGGGTAGAAATAACAACAATAACCAATATAACTTTTTGGTGTAAATATTGCCAATTCTTCCAAGAATAAGGTAAAAATCACATAAGTCATGAATAGAATCTAAATAGGTAATGAGTTAGTAGATGGAGTTCAGTAGAGTAGTATGTCTGAGGTCAAAGAGGTAGCAGTACCTTTTCATCTTCCATATGAGAATTTGACCTTTAGTTATCTTCTTAGCTCTGTTCCCTTGGTAACCCAGTAAAGGCTGGCATGTTATAGATTTTACTAGGCAAGTTTGCTTATGGTAGAAGTAATCTCTGATTGACAGACTGCATCCAGCTGGGAGAACAATAAAAACCTGACTGGAAGCCCTACCTTTGGCTCCCCTGAAGGACTGGCTTCTTTCATTCAGCATATGTTTTCGAGAGTCATCCATATTGTAATATACATCGATATTGCAATTCTTTCTCCTCTCTTTTTTTAACAGCTTTATTAAGATACTAGAAGCCCAGTGCATGAAAATTCACTGAAATTTGGAGGTTCCCTTGGTCCAACCTACCTCCTCACAGTCCGGGAGCCCTCAGGAGCAGGAGGCAACCTGGCAATCAGTGGAAGCAATGCCCTATCACACCTCTGCTGCTGCCACTGCTTGCAGAGCAAGCCTTGACTGGCCCTGGTTACCTGAGCCTCAGGCAGCCGCCATCCAAGGTTTGCCTGAGCCTTGGCTGGCCCCAGGCAGCTGGGGAGTTTGAGGGGACTGGGGGACTCTGGAGGCAGGCTCCCTGGCAGGGCTGAGGGGACTGAGCATTGACATTTTGTGGCTGTGGGTGCTGCCATCTTTGAGGGTAGGGAAGCCAATTAGTATATTCTCTCCTATTGGCTGTGGGCACTACCATCTTTGTGATGGCATAAGGGTCAATTAGCATATTTCCTCTTTATTAGATAGGATAATTCACACAACTACAATTCATTTATTTAAGGTGTACAATTCAGTAGTATACATTCACAACTATGTAAGCATCACCCATGGCACATTTAGAATATTTGATCACATAAAAAAAAAAAAACAGGTCTCTTGATAGGAGAATCCAAGATAGCGGCATAGGTAAACACCTACACTGCTGCCTCGCACAACAATTTCAAAACTACAACTAAAAGACAGAACGAACATCATCCAGAACCACAGGAAAGCTGGCTGAGTGGAAGTTCTACAGCTAGAAGGAAAGAGAGGGGCTCACAAAAACCCAGAGGAGCTGCAAAAAGCTGAGGTACGGAGACGCAGGCGCTGAGAGAGCGGGTGCTAAAGTACCTGGCTGGCTTTCTCTGGCAGGAGGGAAACGGAGACTTCCAACGGCATTGAACCCCTTATCTTATGACACTAAACCCCATATCCAGCCGAAACTGATACAGGGGGAGTTTGGACTGTGAAAAGGGAGAGATGCATGGAAATTTAGGGGAGTCGCAAAAGATCAGAGGCCTAGTGGCACGCACTGCACTGCGCAGAGGAAAGATTGCTGATTGCGCCACTGGCTTTCGCAAGTGGGTGGGAGACAGACCCTCCCAACTGTGCCACTTCTGACTCCACTAAGCCCCTATTTCGGGCGAAACCCTGGGGACCTAACTCCTGTGGTCCTGGTGCGCAGGGGAGCCGGAGGGGCAGCAGTCTAGAGGCACTATGCGTGTGCACAAGGACCACTCCAGCGATTACCCAGTCATGTGAGACTCAGGGACCATGGAGGGCGGGGCCAACTGGAAGGCAAGGTGGTCCCTTAAGCCCTGAGACTCCACCCATCCCAAGCTCAACAGAGGTTTCTTCAGTTTTGCAGGTCTGGTATCATAAGGCTGAATTCAATACAGAAGTTCCCCCGGCATAGTGAAAATGCTGAGACAAGGGATCACAAACAAAAGAAATGGAGTGAAACAAACGACTGGATATAGAGTTCAAAACCATGCTTATAAGGTTTTTCAAGAATATGCTAGAAAAGATGGATAAATTTATCAAGTCCCAAGAGGAGATGCAAAAGGACCAACTAGAGATGCAAAAGATCCAACTAGAGATGATGGATAAATTTAGCGAGTCCCCAGAGGAGATGAAAAAGGACCAACTAGAGACACTGACTGAAATAAAAAATATTATACAGAGTCCTAACAGCAGACTAGAGAAAGACAAGAATCAAGTCACTTGTTCCCACCAGATTTCTATATTTCAAAGATCACAGAGGGAAAGGAAAAGGGAAATAGAAAACTTAGTATCCACTTGTGTCTTTTTCTTCAACACTGAGAAGAAAGTCTACATAAAAACGACCCCTCAAACATAGATGCTTTCTTTAAAAAAGAAAGTTGAATTTTTAGTTATTTGGCACTATTTTCTTTTCTTTCTTATATTATTTATATGCTGAGTTATAATAAGGAACATATCATTAAATATAAACCAACATTATAATTGATTAGTTAACCACAAAATTTGTTAATATATACAACTGATAAATACATAGTTATAGTATTTTAAATTCAGGATCTAATTTCTTTTGGAATAATCCATTACTTTAAATAAATAATTATTTCCCAAAAAGTTTTTAATCAAATTCAGGTTTTAAGTAGTTTATCAACAGTGTATTTTATTACCAAAAATGTATTGAAATATTCTGATAATTCTAAAATAGGTAATATAACAAGGAATTTCATAATTACCATATTTTCCAGTATATAAGATGACTTTTTAACCCAGAAAAATCTTCTCAAAAGTCGGGGGTCATCTTATAAACTGGGTGTTGTCTTTTAGGGCGAGTATATCCCAAACTCTATATTTTAACTGGAAAAGTTGGGGTTCATCTTATACACCCAGTCATCTTATACGCCAGAAAATACAGTATCCCAATCCAGTCTAGTCTTATGAGTCTATATGACCTAAAACTGAGCAAGAGATATCTTGAATCAACATTCAGTGGCCCCCTCCCTTTGCAGGTATACTGAGAACTGAAAATTAAACAAACTTAAGATGGCATGAGCTCTAGTTTAGCTATCATGTTACCTGGTTCTGGCAGCTGACATGGCTAGTCTTAGTCAAGTATAGAAAACAGAGGAGAGTTATGAGATAAGAAGCTGTATAGGAAACCTTAACAATTCCAAACTCCTTTGGGGGTTAATATAATTTATATGTCTATTATTGAAAGTTCATTGGTTTCCAGAACACCATATTCAAAACATAAATACAAACATTTTATTACTAAACTAGAGGCCTGGTGCACGGAATTTGTGCACTGGGGGGTAGGTCCCTCAGCCTGACCTGTACTCTCTTGCAGTCTAGGAGCACTCAAGGGATGTCCAACTGATGGCTTAGGCCACTGTGCTCACCAGCTGAGCGGCACTCCCCCTGTAGAAGCACACTTACCACCAGGGGAAAGCTCCTGCATTGAGCATCTGCCCTCTGGTGGTCAGTGTGCGTCATAGCAACAAGTCATTGAGCCATTCAGTCAATTTGCATATTAGCCTTTTATTATATATGTTATATAGGATGTAATTTTAAATTATTTGTCATTTTGATTATCCAGTTCAAACCCAAGTCCCTACCTCCTTTTAGCATTTTTAATGAAAATTTGGCTATAAATCGAAATTATATCTGTAGAAATTCTCCCATTCTCTAGGGCAGTGGTCGGCAAACTCATTAGAAAACAGAGCCAAATATCAATAGTACAATGATTGAAATTTCTTTTGAGAGCCACATTTTTTAAACTTAAACTTTTTCTAATGTCACTCACTTCTTCAAAATAGACTCGCCCAGGCCATGGTATTTTGTGGAAGAGCCACACTCAAGGGGCCAAAGAGCCGCATGTGGCTCACAAGCCGCATTTTGCTGACCATTGCTCTAGGGTGACTATCTAATAGATGAATATATTTGGACCAATGCTTAAGCCTAATTTTGCTCTCTTTTTGTTTAGTTCAAGTTCTGCCCAATCCTCTGGAATTAATCCTGTATAAAGGAGCGGGAAGGCATCTGGTTAGGACTGGAAATTAGAGCAGGGAAAACACTTTAGGAATAGCAAACATCCCTCTGACTTTGCTCTTATCTTTTTAAAGACACCTCTCAGATAGGGCCATCTAGTGGCAAAGTGGCATCAATGCAGTGACTGGTTCCTTGGCAACATTAGATTTTATCTTTGCTCAGTCTACATAGATTAAAGGGAAAATATTCCTGAAGTCTACATAGTATCCATTTATAGTACTTATAACAGCATTTGAAAACACACACACAACTTGAAAGAGCAAAGAATTTGAATCAAATCTTTTTTTGCACAATAATAAAACTAAGTTCATAGCTAAAATGGATTTGTTACCACCAGATTTCTATATTTCTTCAAGCCATAGTTATGTTAAGTAAAAGAATAGTGTCACCAAAATTAGGATTTTCAGAAACACCAAAAGCCAGAATAAACCAATTCCCCTTATGTTGTAGACCATTGGTTTAACAGCATTACTTTTAAAGCAATATGGCTGTAATTAAAAAAAAAAAACTAATTGAAAACTAATGATCTATATCACAACTGAAATCATTAAAATGAAATAACAGTGAATCTTAATTAAACCATTCAGTATCTTCAAGATATTTTTATGTGCCTCCTTTATAGAAATCATTTTGCTTCTTTCTAATAAATGAGAGTGAAAATTAAGCCAAAACTTGCTTTAGTGCAAAGATATTTTTTTCCCATTAGCTCTCTTTCCTGTTGAAGCAGGAAAAGCCAACTTCTTTGTATATATTTCTGGAAAGTTACAGCGCCAAAGACAAGAAAAGGGTGAGCATTTCAATCTAGGTCCAAAGCAGGGTCTTATTGACAACAGATACAATGTTTTGATTTTAAATTAATTACTGACCTTAATCATTTCAACAGACCAACCAGGAACCTTGCTCAAGGCTAAACTCCAGAACTGGCATTTAATTGTTTTGTTTTTACTTGTTTTGTTTTTACTTTGCTTTCAACACATGAATTATCCTCTACCACCAAGGAGCCAGCACACCCAACTCTCTCTCTGTGCCAGCTTTTCTAGTCCCCACGCTGGTTCAGTTTTCCTCCCCATGACCATATTTTCACATTTTTGCATAAAAAAAGGCCTGAACATCTTAATGGCTAATTCGCACTCACATCAGTTTATGAAAACACTAACGTTGCATTTGGCATTGTTATCTAGTCATCATCAGAGATGACATTCTCTTTTCTGGGAGCTTTATTTCTGACTGCCCTAATAATTACTGTCCTCTTCTCAATGGCTTGGCATTGACGGGTCCTAAAATGATTTGGCGTTGATTTCTGAGGGTGGAGAAAAGGGGGTTCTATGGAAAGTAACTTCACAGGGTGATCTGATCAGCAATTCCTAACGAGGCAGGTCATGGTGGGTGGTCACACCCCAGGCCTATAACTCTTTTAATAAAAAGGTTTATCTTTGCCTTAAGCAAGCCCTGCCCATTGTTTTGTGCATCTAGGCTAACATACCTTTGAAATAAGGGTAATCACCCTCCGGAAAACACATAATCTTGTTAACTATCCAGTAATCCAATCCTAAACAATCATTTTCTGAGGCATCTGAGATCTTGCTTCCCAGCAATAGTCTTCAGTTAGGCTTAAATAAAATCCTTTGAAATTGTTATAGGTTTGGATGTTTCTTATGTTGAATGGTCTACAGATTAACTGCTGTTTCTGAGAACAGCCTTCTATAGAACAACCTTCTAAGAATATACCACTGTGAAGGGTTTTCTGGTTTTGTTTTGTGTGTGTGTTTTTTTCTTAACTTTCCTGATCAGCCTAACAGCAGAGACTCCCAAAAAATGTCATCTGTCATAAATCCCTTCCCTGGGAATTGGGTAACCAGGGAAGATTGACTCCTATTACAGAAGACAAGAAGTTGGCACCAGGATAAGAAATTAAACAGACATTATCACAAAACTATCACGTGTACCATCTACTCTCCAGGGCCCACTTATTTTTCCTAAAAGGCATTTGTTTTTCCATATGCCCTTCTTCCCTGCCCCTCCTCCTATTAACATGGTATATATTCTCACTGCCTCTCCTGAAGTCACATTTTTCTGTGAATACTCCTGTATGTACATGAATAAAAATCTGTCTTTTCTCTTGCTACTCTTTTTTTTTTTTGTCTGTTTAATTCACATGCCCCCACTTAGTCTACCTAAGAGGTTAAAAGAAACATTTTTTGCTCCCTAAAAGAAGGAATAATAAGAATATATTTTATAAAAATAACAAGATAACCCAGCTGGCATGGCTCAATGGTTGAGCATTGATCTATATATTAACCAGTAGGTCACAGTTCAATTCCTGGTCAGGGCACATGCCTATGTTGTGGGCTCAATTCCCAGTATGGGACATGTAGGAGGCAGCCCATCAATGATTATCTCTCATCATTGATGTTTCTATCTCTCTCCTTCTCCCTTCCTCTCTGAAATCAATAAAAATATTTTTTTAAAAAACAAGGGCAAAACCTATTCCTCATCGTTATTCTCATAACAAATTCAATTACAGATATTTTACACCCCAAATAAATCTTGCAAAGTATTTTAAGCAACACACAACGAAGAAACATATAGTAAAATAGGGAAAATTTAAAATGTGAAAGTAAAGCAAGTATTCGGGTCCTAAGTGCCCATATAATTCATTTTTCACTCTAAGTTAGTCAAAGGGAAAAGGAAATTGTGGGTGATTTTGTTGTTAAAAAGAGAAATAAAGATCCTCTGGTACCTCGGAGAAAGTACTTTTCTTAGCACTTAGAGCTAAATGGGATTTCTCACAGGGGGGCATCTCTAAGGGGCAATGAGCCCCATGGCATCATTGCAAATGTAGTATCAGATTTCATAAGGTTGCTTCTTGTAGCATTCCTCCAAGAAATGGAGAGATAACTCCCCTGAGACAATGCATAACAAACGGGTGAGAAAGGGCAAATTATCCAATTAGCATCTCTGTCAAGCATTATTTTCTGTCTGTCCTGCTGTTGTGACTGAGCTTCTTAAAGCTTTATCATCCCTGGTTTGTAGTGTGATCATGAGAGCTTAACAGAAGCCAGAGTGGGACTTCCTCAGGTCCTTGGAACATAGCAGGTCTTATATTTGGTGCATTTTCAAACATATATGTAAATGTCAAGCCCTTAAAAAGGCAGAACACTTCAAAGCACCCTTTCTTGATTGACTAGTAACTGCAATGATTAAAATCCAATTCACATGAGAGGGAGAGAAACGTAGCTGAAAGTATTCTAGGCTAAGAGAGTGATTATCGTTCTGGCTCACAAATGTAGTCATTTGCCTTCGGTGCCTCCATTCCTAAAGTATCTATCAGTGTGCTTTGGAGAAAGTTAGATTTATAGAAAGAAATATCAAGAATCAAGGGAATCCCAAGAAATCAGAAACACCAATCAGAAAGGATATATGCACCCCTATGTTCATAGCAGCACAATTGACAATAGCTAAGATCTGGAAACAGCCTAAGTGCCCATCAGCAGATGAGTGGATTAAAACACTGGTACATCTATACAATGGAATACTAGGTTGCAGTAAAAAAAGAAAGGAGTCTTACTATTTGCAACAGCATGGATGGACCTGGAGAGCATTATGCTAAGCAAAATAAGCCAGTCGGAGAAAGATAAATATCACATGATCTCACTTATTTGTGTAATATAATGAACATAAACAGATGAACAAAAATTGATCCAGAGACATAGAAGTATTGAAAAGACCGTCAAACCTCAGAGGGAAGGCAGGAGTGTGGGGGAAGGGGAAAGAGATCAACCAAAGGACTTGTATCCATGCATATGAGAATGATCGATGGACACAAACAATAGGAGGGTGGGGCATGTGCTGGGGGGCCAGAGTGGGTGGGGAGAGGTCAATGGGGAAAAAAGGAGACATATGTAAAACTTTCAACAATAAAAAATTTATAATACAAAAGTTTATGCCTTTCGATCATTAGTCACCACTAACGTATCACTGTCTTTTAAAAAGTAGCAAATTACATTCTTAACATAGCAGAGCATTTGAACAGGAAGCAGTTCATTTGAAAATCTGTCACTTCCTAGAGAATTACAAGTATGAATTGGGGGGGGGAATGAATTTGTCCTTTGGATTCAATGAATTATTTTCTAAGAGGATGCAGGAAAGTCAAAAGTATAGAATATGGAACTTTCAACAGATGGTTCTATTTTTTATTACATGCAAAGTAAGTGCTTCAACAATCAAGAAGTGAAAAATAATTTAACAGGTAATTTTCTCCACATGTTGAAAATAGACTGCAAAATTTATTTATCTTTCTCTAATTGCTTCCAGAAAAGGATTTCTCCTGGTCTGCCTTTCAGTAATGAGATAGGGAAAACTGTGTCACTGTCACTTGAAGACTGGTTGACCAGTTAATTGGTCAACCAGTCAGTGGTTCTAGGAAGAAGAAGGTCATGTAAAGAAAACCAGTTAAATGAGTTGCTTCCTTTTGAAGGAAGGTAATAAAAAATTGTGGTTCAAAGTGTGGAGCTAGAGTCAAATGCCTGGGTTTAAACATTGGCTTGTGAGATGACAAAGAGCAGCTGGCTCTCCTCTCTATACCTTAGTTTCCTTAAATGAAAAGTGGGGATGGTAACTGAAAGCACATCATCAGGTCATTTGGGGGATTAAATAGTATAATTCACATAAAGTGCTCTATACTAAGTGCTCATAAATGCTCATTGCAATGGTTATACTTTCAGCAGAGTGACTCGGGTTACTAAACTAGGCATCAACCAAGAGTTGGTCCCCAGCAGTAACTCTTGAAAAAACACCAAAGGTGAATCTTATGCTGACATAGTCTAAGCTAGATTCAGAAATTCAATCATTTTCACTCCCAATGACTATTATTTATTCTAAATAAATTTTCTCCAAATGTTTTTCCCTCAAAAATAACTCATTTCAACATTTCAAGTGTAGTTTAAATTTACTTTAACAGCTAAAGAATGTTCCATCTTACATAAACACGTTTTTAAATGTAATTGAAAGAAACAATGAGATTCCATCTGGGGGGAAAAAACAATGAAAATGTGTGCACGATCTGAACTTTATAGATTATAACTGGAATGTTTGTACAGCTGCACTATTTAATTGGTTAACTATCTTCCCAGAATTGTGAGCAATGCAAGGGGAAGATTGCTAGGCTGTTCTTTTTATCCAGTGGATGTTAGGGGAAAATTTGTCACACAAGCAGTTGAGTGTATGGATAAAGTCACTTGGTTTGTTGAACTGGGGGAAAGTAAAAAGCTCCAGAACACAAATAATGGGAACTTCTGCACATCATATATATATATATATATATATATATATATATATATATATATATATAATGTGGCTATTGTATCCAGAAAATGATGCAATAAAGGCACATGAGACCAGACAATAAAATATAGGAATAAAATAGAAGTGTGCCTCCTGCTCCCACAATTAAACTCAATTCCCATTGACAGGTAATCTTGAGGCATTTGACCCAGATTAAATGCTCCCCAGAAACCTTAACTCTAATATTCCAAATTAATACTTTCCTCCCTTGAACTCAACAATTTCCATGAACTTCATTCATCTTCTAGATATATGAACAAAATTCCACAACTCCCCATAAGATTAGATTGGCATGGATGCCAAGTACCTGTTGCTCCTGGAACTAGTAGAGCATTACTCTATCCTGAATCCTTGCGTCTCTATATCCAGGTGAGGAAGACAGATGGAATTCCAAAACATAAAAACCATTCATTGAAAGAGGTAGAGCAAAAAAGATGCTGGGTTTTAAGTCTGAACATCTGAGTTTAGCTCCTAGCTCAGCTACCAACTAGATCATCTTGGGCAACAAGTAAACCCTCTTGAAGCCTCAATCTCTTTGATTGTAAAGTAGGTATAATAATATCCTACCTAAGAGTTTCTTGAGAGGATAAAAAGAGATAAAAGATATCACAATTCTTTGTCAACTCCAACGTGCTCTCAGAGTTTAGTACAGGATTGTTTGAGAAGGTTCCCAACAACTGTGTTTCATCTCTCTCAAAGAGATTGGGCCTTTCTTGAGAGCAGGAACTGTTTTCTCAGGTTTTTTTGGACTCACAATTCCTTGAGAGGTATTTTCATAGAGTGTACAAAAAGAACACTGAGCTCTTAAAACTTGGTTTTTCGTTTCCTCCATGAGTCATTTAATCTCTCTGATCCCAGCTTCCTTGACTCTGAAGTTTATTTTCTCACATAACAGGAAGTCCAAAGGTAGGGCAAGTTTCAGGGTTGATTGATTCAATGGATCAAAGTTGTCATCAGAGATCACTTTCTCTGCTTTCCTGTCCAAAGTATCAACTTCATCCTAAGGCTGATCATAAGATGACCTCTGGCAGCAACTGGGACCATGTATTTCCTCATTCACTCTGCCCATTAATATAGATATGCATCCTTGCCTTAAAGAGAGCCAGTAACATATAGCCACCAGAAGCAACATCTTAATACATTGGTTGGCTAAGGCTATAGTTCTCTATTATAACTACACTCTAGAATCACCTGGAAAGTATTTTCCAAAACACCTAGTTCCCATACCCAGAGACTGATTTGGTATGTTGGGGTGGGAATAGGGCATCTTTATTTTTTAAATTACCCAAGATGATTTGAATATGACTGTAGAGTAATTAGGATGCACCTATGAAACTGGGGATAGGAAGGTTTATAAGATAAGCAAGAAGTGGCTACTGTCTTGATACATAGTACATACACTTTTAAATGTTCAAAGTGGACATTTACATATTAGACATTCAACAGTTAAGAAAGTTAGTCAATGTTGTTTGTGCTGCCTACTTAATAAAGCAGGATCATGGCAAACAGAACAAAAGGAAGAGCTAACAGCTGAGTAAAGCACTTTTGCTAGCTTCAGACCAATAATCTTACAGGAATTTCTCAGATTTTGATATAGATGAGCTATACCAGCATAAAACAGGAAGTTCAATAAGACTAAAATTAAAGGGTGCATAGCCCAGAGGTCAAAATAATAAACTTGTCATTCAGGAATCTGAACAGATAAGAAAGTCATATCAGGACCCAGGGGACCATGAGGTGACAGTGAGCTGAGGCAGAAACTATTTCTATTAGGAAATTAACCAGTTCCAGAGATTAGGCAACTCAGAATCCATAGAAGGGGACCCTTGCAAAAATGAAATTTGTTAGAATGTTGCAGGCAAGGACAGCAATTGCAGAAAACATCAAGTCGGACTGGCTATCTGCATTTTACAGAAACAAAAAAAAAAAACCTCTTCTGAAAGTAACAGAGGCAGGAAGATGAACTACATGAGACCTCTGAATGGGCAGTGTTCCTCATCATTGTGCCTTTAGCAGAAAAATCGCCAAGGTGCAAGGCTTATGACCTGGCAAACCAAATATTTGGGTTTTAGCCAAAAGAGAATTAAAAGTCCAGAACACTAATAACTCAAAATAACACCCATCAAGCAAATATGTGGTAAATGAAGGATGTGGGGAAATGTAGTACAGACATGCCAATATGCGTCAAGAACAAGATATAAGAGAAGCAATGATGTCAACATTTTATCAAAATGGCATTAATGAGGTCACTAATGATGTCTGAATGTTGGCAACTCAAGGAGACTTGGGTATGTAAGCAGAATCACACAGAACACAGGTTTGGCAAAGTTACAAATAGGAAACACTTGTGCAAACATTATGTGACAATGTCCCTTTGGGAAAGGCATGAATGTAGTCCAAAAAAGTGTATTAGCCCATTCTAAAGACGCAGTTAGCTAATTCCTGACCCCTTTACAGGCACTCCTTTGAATACCTTCGGAGTCAAGCCATCAATAGATTCTCTCTGGCAATCATAGACAGAACAACCTTCCAACACACACCACTTAAACACAAATGGGAATCAGGAAGCACTCCTGGCTAAATTGAACTTTTTATCTCTCAAGAGGATTTGGTCTACTCTTAGAATTGCATTCACTATGTCATAAATTCTGACCTTTTTCTAATTTAAAGACTTTTATTGATTTTTACTGAAAGAAAGAGGGAGTGAGAGAAATATCAGTGAGAGGGAAAATATCCATCAGCCCCCACTGGAGATCCAGCCTGAAATCCAGGCACGTGCCCTAACTGGGAATCAAACCAGCAACCTCATGGTGCATGGATCGACACTCAACCACAAAGCGGCATTTTTCTTATATTACCAATAGCCAGTAAGATTAAATTTGAGAGGTTACATTGGCTTTAAGAGTGTGTGCCTAAATCTATGAACTTTAAAATCTGACATGCTCAGATTATTAGGAAAACCCAGACATTCGGGTGTCTCAACCCTCAAACATCCACAATTTCACTCCTCCTCCTAAGATATAAAAATAGGGTGGGGGTGGTGGGGAATGGTAACATCCAAATAACCATTTTAGAGTTAGAAAACATAAGAAGACTATAAAGTATAAACTTTATGATAAGTTTCTTGTTCTCTAACCAAACCCCTTCCCTGGAGGGATGGAGAAAGGGATCCAGCCACATGTTTAGAGGTGCACATCTGGAGAGCTCCCTCTGGGTTCATCTTCCCCTCAAAATGGATGCTCAGGGCATCCATGTGTTTGTCGTTAATCCTGGATCCTGAGATATTTAAATAAAGTCAACACGACATGTTTTTAAAGTTAGCAAGATATAGATGACTTCTTGAGAGTCTTGCAAGCATTGCTAGGTGAGTCCATGGCTATGTAGCTGATAGCCCCAAAAGTGTGAACATCAGCAACCACAAAGACAACCACATTAACAATGACAGAGGGTTCCACATCTCAGGAAAGACCTCCTACCCTTGTATGTAACTTCCCCTGTAGGTCTTTTTATTGTTATTCATTTTCAAACAATAATATTTGATATCTAAGTTTCCTGGAGACATAACAGAATCCTCAACTAAAAATACATGTTGTTGAGCAATTCTGTTCTGAAATATGACGGCAATATATCAAAAAACATTTATTTGCTCTTCACCATGGTTCTAATGATAATAAAGATACAATTGATGCTTATAACATTATTGAGTCAAGCACAGGAGTTTGTTGTTGTTTATAGAGGTGGTGGACTTTGAGAGAAGACAATTTTTTTTTAATAGCACAATACTTTGTTAGCATTAACTCATTATTCCTTTTCATCCACTTGCATCCCCAGAGGCTTAACACAATATTCTTTAAAATCTGTGATCATGTCAAAGTAATTTAGATTTAACTAACAAAGTTGTGGAGAGGGGGCAGGTTTAAAAAAAAAAAAAACATGATCATTAAGCTCTTCCTAAAAACAGAGGTTACCTACCATAGAATTCAAATGGTCCTCCTTATTATCTCTCCATTCTCCTTTTGGGAACATTGATTCTAAAGATTTTCTTACTTGTTGGCATGTATTTTTCCTTTCAGATAGCAAATTGTGACACTCTGAAGAGATGTTATCATTGGCACACAGAGCATTAATTTCTACTAAACAAATATAGAGGTGGCATTTTAAACTTTACATTGATATGTGCTGAAGGGGAGAGGAGCAATGAACAGTTCTCCCCTTATGAGTCACCCAAACTCTCTCCGTAGAAATGCTTTTCAGATTGAAATGAAAACCACTAAGTCTCTCCAGTTATTTTTTTCCAATAAATTATTTATTAAACTGCTTTGGATGTGATTTTTTAGGCAGTGATGTGCTGATAAATGTTTAACAATCAGCTCTCGTTTGTAGTCTTCTCTCCTCCTTGTAAATCCTCCCACTGTGCCTGATTTCAAGCTACCAGCATGATGCCCCCAATATTTGGGGAGGTAGGACACCATATAAGAAATTATTTTTCCCTCTGTTTCATTGGAAAGTTTCCTGATATTTTGCATTTATCTCAGATCCTAATCTAGGAGAAATATCAAGAAAAGCTTGACTTAACCATGTGGCTGAGTAGATAGAGTGTCAGCCTTTGGACTGAAGGGTCCTTGTTCAATTCCAGTCAAGAGAATCTACCTCAGTTGCAGGCTTGATCCCCAGCACTAGCCCTGGTCTGAGCATGTGTGGAAGGCAACCAATCAATGTGTCTCTTTCATGTTGACATTTCTGTCTCTGTGTCTTTCCCCCTCCCATACATTCCCTCTAAAAATCAATGGAAAAATATCCTCAGATGAGGATTATCAGCAACAACCGAAAAAAAAAAAAGAATAACTTAAAAATGGAGGTGGGGCCCTGGCTGGTAGGGCCAGTTGGTTGGGTCTCATCCTGTGCATCGAAAAGGTTTTGATTGATTACCAGTCAAGGAACACGCCCTGGTCACCGGCTCAATCCCAGATCCCAGGGTGGGACATGCAAGAGACAGTCAATCGATGTTACGTTCTCACATCAATGTTTCTCTCTCCCTCTCTCTAAAAATCAATAAATTATTCTTTTAAAAGGGGGGGGCATGGAATGGGGATTCAGTGTACATAATGTCTTAACAGCCCTTATGAGTATTATCAGTGACTAGAGTAAAGCACTTACCATAAATTAACCCAGGGAATTCTCAGGGATCCCTGTAGTAGGTGTGAATTTCATTTTATAGGAAGCAAAGGGTTTCTTAGAAAATACAAAATCAAGGTGGGCAATAGAACATTAGGCAGTAGTAATCCTTTTCAGCTGCATAGAGCCATTTCTCTGAGGAAAACAACTCTTCTTCCTGCCCCACACTCTAATCTTAATATTCTAACAGTTGTTCCAATTAAACACAACTTACTTTTCACCCAGCAGGTACTGGGGACCTGGTTAGCATAAACAACTAACCTCCTCTGGAAATTATCACCCATCTTAAAAATTTATGGCTAGGACATAAAAAGGGAGAAGATTTTACCCTTTGCAGCATGAAAGGGCCTGGAGAACATTATGCTGAGTAAAACAAGCCAGTCAGAGGAAGACAAGTACCATATTATTTCACTCATACATGGAATTTAATGAACAAACTGAACTAACAAGGAAAATAGAGGTAGACTGATAGATAGAGAGAAGGCAGACAGCTCTGGTGTGGTATGGGGGTAATTGGGGAGGGTGAGAGTGGAGGATTGAGAAAAAAAATAAAGAAAGAAAGAAAGAAAGAAAGAAAGAAAGAAAGAAAGAAAGAAAGAACACGTACAACAGTATGATGATTGCAGGGCAGGAGGTGGAAGAGGCTATAGTGGGGATAAATGGTGATGGGGAAAGAAAAAAACGTAAATTATGGCTAGAATAAAATGTAACCTTACGAAATGGGCTGTGTTATTGAGAAACAAAAATTTGTCATATCCTTCTTGCTGAAAACCCTTTGGCCAAAGGAATAAAAGAATGTTCTGTCTTTCTATTCTGAATTCCCTGTAACAAAGTGACCAATTTTGGTTTCAGATCCACTGGGGTGGATTAAGTTCTGTGGAGTTGCTGCCCCACCAATCCTTGAAGAGAGCTGGATGTCCAGGGACTGGCATCTGGGGGTGATGTCCTCGAGTGACAGCAGGAGGCCAGGAGTAGTAGACACCTGTCACGTGGGTCCCTGGCAGCATCTAAGACACAGCAGAGCTTCTGTGTGACTGTGGAGATGCTGATCACTACACAGTTGCGGGGGCCCCAGGCCCAACCCATGCAGGGGGGTTGGGGAGGGGAGGACAGCAGTAATAACAACAAAATCCCTTCAAATGAGCCACACAGCAAACACTTCTGCAACTACCAACCAGGACAGAGAACAGATCCCCCCTGGTCCAATGTTTCTGGTTCTTCTCCACCCCTTGGCTTTCTTGCTGTTCTGAGTGGAAGATGGAGATGGGAAAGGGTTTGGTTCTCCAGAAAACAACTTGAATTTGGATGTTCCGCTAACCAGGCCAACGCCACGATCCAGATTTAATTTGATTCAGAACAATAAAAAAGTGAGATTTTTTTACCTCTTGGCGTCAGAGTGGAAGTGTTGGAGATCCCTTTCTGTGCCAGGAAGGGTGCTCTCAGTCCTCCCAGGCCTTCGGCTAACTGGAGCCCTTGGTACTCTGTGAATCCCATACTCCTAGAATGTTCCTCAGCGCCACAAATATCTCCATGGCAAAGGAGCTGACTATTGATGACACTGAGCTTAGTGGGCTGGCTCAGGGCTTTGAGATTTTATATTTGCAACTTGTGAAGAACCTGAGGGTTTGGGGATGCCCCTCTTTGGTTCAATTAAATCTGATGCAGAATATTGCAGCCCTCTTTAAATCAGGCATTGCCATGAGAAAAGCTTCTTTCTGCCATACCTTTTTACTTAATTTGGACACTTAGGTATGGCTGAGGTGCATTTCTAGAGTCTTGTGCAGAAATGTGAGGAAGCAAAGCAAAAGCCAACGAAGGATGGCAAAAGTATCAATCTCCACTAACAGGCCCAGTGGTCATCATCCCTTGTCAAAGAATAGCAGAGCAATATGCAAGCAGACAGCATTAGGTGATGGTGCCAACTTTGCTCCGAAGAGAATAAGGCCCCTTTTCTGATTTTCACTGAAAGCAGGTGTTTCTACCTTCAGACTGAACAGAAACCTCTGTGGGCCATGGTTTCCTCACCTAAAAGTTTGTATATTCAACTAGATCATGCCTAAAGTTCCTTGCAGCACCAAAATTCTATGACTCCAAGATACTATGAAATCCCAAAAACAAAGGAAAAGAGGGATATTGTTCTCATTCTATTGTCTACCCAGCTGGATTTATCAGATTAAGATTCTGAGTTATAAATATAGGAAGAAAAGAACTGATACAATATAGAACTGGCATTTGCGGGAAGTGCATTTTTCATCCATATGGATCTTAACTATTTCACGTGCTAACAAATAATTGAAGTGACTATCTATAGAAATGGCTTTGTCCATTCATCCACTTTTCTCTAGAATGTTAAAAATAACTGTATTGTTTTGTTATAAAACTGTGGTCGAATAAAAATTGGGAAATGCAACCCTCAACAGTTTCTGAGATCTAGCTAAGACACCACAAGACCTGTCTTCAATATAAGCACAAAGGTAAGAGCGCCATCTGCTGGACAAAGTTGTCTAATAGCGTTTTTCTAACGAATAAAATCATTACTCCAAATAGCTTCTAAAACTTAAGTCAATACCCTGCCTCATGAAAACTCTGAGTTCTTCAGTAACTTGATATACAGAGCCTAAATATAAAAATCATTTGTCCAAAATACACAAAACATGAATATACCAAAGTATTATTCTCTGAATTCACTAAGTGCCTTATGTTAATTATACCATACAATATGCATGGTACCAAAAAGCAATAAATCTATCAGGTTCAAGAGCAAGCAGAGAGTATCTTCTTTAAAAGTTCTGAGAAAGCACATTTGGAAGGTTTATATGGTAAGGAAAGTCAAAAGTTCCCTCGGTTTATAGCAGCAACTAACAGGTAGCTCTATTAACAGAGTTCAATAAAGGAAGAAAGAGACACAGTTAAGTTGAAGTCATATATCAGATATAATCATCACTTCACGCCTCCACACTGACGTCAGTGGGCAGATGAAATCCAGACAGAGGCACTTACTGACTCGCTCCTTTATGAAGTGTTACGATATTAATATCTGAGCCACCAAGTACACTCTTATTCTTAACCCCCTCCCAAAAAAAAGCCCCTGCAGAAAGATTCTCTTTTAAGGGAGCTCCTTATAGCAATGGAACTTCTGCTCAAAGAATATTTCACATAAAAAACAAAAATTCCAATCAATTCCTTAGTTCAGAATGCCTAAGATGATCCCAGAATAATTTACCCCATTGTCTGAAATGTTGGATAACTGTTTAGCACAATCCTGAAATCATCTAAGAAGGTGTAGGTGACAACTGGAATACTTTTGATTAAAAAAATACATGAAATTTCCTATTCAGAACACATTTAATTGAAAGAAAACAATTCTTCTAAACAGATGATATCCAATATTACCAAGACGCCAAGAGATAAACCAGCACATTGTTAAGGGTTCTTGGCATCCCTTTTAATTCTCTGCTTTATCTATACTGCAAAAGTAGTCTCAGAACTCACTGATTCTTGGCATTAAAGGTCTTTTTTTCTCAGGATGCACTCTGAGAAGTTGTTTGGAAAAGCCAATTACTATAATATTCACTCAAGTAACAAGAATACTTTAAATGAATTTAGACATAGAGGTAGACAAAATCTATACGGGGGAAAAAAATACACACACACACACACACACACACACACATATATATATATATATATATATATTTACCAGAGTTTTTTTTGTTTTTTTGTTGTTCTTGAAAGATATTACTTGTGTTATTTCCCTGTATATGAATGTTAATGTGTGTGAATAAGCCACATTGCAGATTACTCACAGTCTATATTTTAAGTCAGAACAATTTTATGATCAAAGTGTCATTTTGGTTCATATTGGAGACCTATCTTCACACCATTTTCATCACCGGTACCAGGATGTAAGAATGCAGTTGGCAGAAGCTCACACACTGCTTCTGGTTCTCTGAGAATGTCTTTAGGTCTGTTTGCATACCTCCACCAATCTTGCCAAAGTATAATGACAGAGCTTGGAAACCCACATCCACAGGCATGCAGGCAACCAATCGTGCATTTACACCAAGTTAATGACAATAGACAACAGAGAGGAAATTCACGCATGTAAAACATGCCACTCTTCATACTTATTCAACATTGAAAACCACCACAGATCAACTACAGCGGTCAAATTCAGACCAAGAGTAATTCATATTTGTGTTACACTACACCAGAAAATATTTTCCCATATATTGTTTTTCAAGACACCCTCTGAGATAGTCAGACCATTTTTACAAATCCCTTGTGATCATCCACTCTGTTTTTCTTAGTTGGAAAATAGCTACAGGGTTCCTTCACTTGTGCAATGTTTGCTGTAAAACTAAAAACCCAGTGGACTTTGCCAATAAATACTAGTAAACACTAAGCCATAACTATAGGTTGACGTAGCCCAATGAAACACAATAATGGTATCTGCTAGAATCACGTGCTCTGTGATGGAATTCATCTTTCAGCCAAATACCTGGCACTGCCACATGTCCCAAGAAATGACAAAGGACAGGTGCACAAACAGGCGTTTCTCCCTAGATCAAGAAAAACGATAGTGACAGGATCAAATTTGCTTTCTGAACATATCAAACTGACACCAGCAGCAAAATATATTTAAGATTATGTAGATGAAAAAACAGAGGGCATAAAAAGTTAAGCTTTATCAAGTTCCCACAGTTAGTAACAGTCAAGACTACAACTCGATTCTAACCTGAGTCCAGAAAGTAGGAGTGCAGATTGAAACAACATTAAAAAAAAAAAAGAATGCAAGATAATGCATCAAAGTGATAAAAATAAAAATATATGTAGCCAAAAAAAATAGTCAAAAGAATTTTAAATTTAAACAGCTTTTGGAACTAGGACTTATGCTTGGGAAGGTCAGTGGCTACAGTGCTTTCAGGAACTTCCATTGAACGGGGATTAGCACTTGAGCAATTCACCTGACTTTTAATTTTCTGGAAGTTAAGACAAAAAATGGAGTCGTGAGTTCCATTTTCTATCAACGGAAAACACATTAAATTATTTATAGTTTTTTTCCTGGAACTGCACTCAGAAAGGAATTGAGCATGATTATAATTTCTACATAAAAGACTCATGAAACATCCTGAGCAGTAACTTCCAACTGTGGCCTTAAAAGTCAGTAGCTTTGACATCTCTTAGCATCGATCCTGTGATAAATCACATTCCACTACATGAGTTAAATATAAATACAATTCAGTTTGAGATGTGTGAAATCTCTGGCAAGAAAGAGGATTTTTATGTATTTAGGTAACAAGTGTTTTTAACAAAACCATAATAATCTATGTATAATACTCCATTCTGGAGGAATCTTTTCATTGGTTGTCACAAAGACTTAAAAGCAGAATGCTTCCTTTTAGTCAAAAGGATGTCTTTATAGTATATCTCAATATGCTATATTAAAATAAATACCTCCATCACTTCCTGAAGGGATGATCACAGGTAGTCCAGTGTTTTTGTGTGCTACACAATGGAATGTGTAACATACTCTGCATCCCATCAAAAGTCTTTTACTTCAAATTTTAAAATGTCCTGTGTAAAGTGTTCTACTGCATTCTTAGAAATGGCATAAATAAAATTGTCTAGGAGAGATTAATTGAGGTGGTCATGTCAACTTTACCCTAGCATTATATAAATATTTCACCAGACACTCAATCCAAAAGCAAAACAAAACTAGGGGATGAGTATTTCTCTTGACCAGTCTAGATATGCCAACCTCTGCTTCACCTAAATCCTATCATACAGTACATTTTCTTCACTTAGCCTGGCTCCTATCCATGGGCAATTCACTGGCCTGTGTATATTCTCTCATCAACTATCTGATGCCAAAAGGTATGTTTGGGAAGAACATTGCTCATGATTCTGTCTCCAAAAAGTTGTGAGCGTACCCCAGACATCCATCCCTCTTGGCCCTTTGATACCATTATTTTATTCAGCAAGTATTTTAATATTTTATCATGTGCTAGTGGAAGACCCTAAACAAAACACACTAGTGACAGATAAGTGAGGAACTATATGCAATAAAGTGTTATAATTGCTATGGTAGCATATGTACATGGTTCAATAAAGAGCAACGGAGAAAACTCAAGTTTATCTAAATAAGGGCAAGTTGACTACTGTAAAATGTGTTCATACTCATCTTTTAATGACCTTCATGTGGTCTTTCATGCTAACATATTGTAATTTAAAGGTCAAGTTAATAGTCCAGTCATGTTTTTAGTCTCAGATTATATTCCATTCTCTATGCTCTTTTTTTTTTTTTTAATCTCTGTACTCTTTAATCCTCACCCAAGGATATTTTTTTCCATTGATTTCTAGAAAGAGTGGGAGGTATGAGGAGGGGGGAAGAAACATTGATGTGAGAGACACATCAATTGCTTGCCTCCCACCTGCACCCATATTGGGGCTGCAGAACCTGCAACCAAGGTACATGCCCTTGATCCTTGACCGCAAATCAAACCTCCACTCTTCAGTCTGCAGGCTGTTGCTCTAACCACTGAACAAAATTGGCCAGGGCTCACCACTACACATTAATATTACAGTATTTTAGTAGTATATTTAACCAATACAAAACAGCACTAATCAAATGAATGGTGTGCAAAGCTGATAATACAGCTTTCCCTATGCCTTCTACCTATTATTTTTAGGGGTCTGCTAAATATCTGTCATGTCTGTAGCAACCCAGCATCTTTTGAATACTCAGATTTTGCCTGAACATATTTTGCCTGTACATTCTGAGTCCATTCTCCTCAACAAAGAAGCCAGAATTCCAATCTTGCTTGCAGTTGGGTAAAAGCATGTGATGTATGATGCAACTACCCAGGACTTCAGTCTAAGATATTGGTGACATGAGAAAACAGATGCAGACATATCCTTCTTTCAGGAAACATGGCAGTAAAGGTTTCAGCCTTTTTTCAGATCAGACATCCCAGAACCACCGGATTCCAGTTCAACACCACTAGTGAAGTTGCAATGTCCAGAAAAAAATGCAATAATGACTGCCCTAAGTAGTGCCAGCACTGGTTTCTGGTTGTTCAGTGGCTGAGCCAGCCACCATAAGTCTACTTCAGAGTCTTTGATGGGCCAAATATCCTATCTAATAAAAGAGTAATATGCAGCCCTGGTTGGTTTGGTTCAATGGATAGAGCGTCAGCCTGCAGACTGAAGGGTCCCAGGTTTGATTCTGGCCAATGGCACATACCTGGGCTGCAGGCTCGATCCCCAGTAGGGGCCATGCAGGAGGCAGCCAATCAATGATTCTCTCTCATCATTGATGTTTCTATCTCTCTCTCTCCTTCTCCCTTCCTCTCTAAAAATCAATAAATTATATATTTTTTTAAAAAGGGAGTGATATGCAAATTGACCATCACTCCAAGACACAAGATGGCTGCTCCCCTGTGGTCAAAGATGGCTGCCCCCATGTTTACACAAGATGGCCACCACAAGATGGCTGGCAGGGGAGGGCAGTTATGGGCAGTTGGGGGGAACCAAGCCAGCAAGGGAGGGCAGTTGGGGGGAACCAGGCCTGTAGGAGAGGATTCTAGGGGGACCCAGCCCTGCAGGGGAGGGCAGTTAGGGGGAGGGGAACCAGGCTTCCAGAGGAGGACAGTTGGGGGGGACCAGGCCTGCAGGGGAGGGCAGTTGGGGGAAAACAGACCTGCAGGGAAGGGCAGTTGTGGGCAATCAGACCAGCAGTAAGGGCAGTTAGGGGAGATCATGTCTGCAGAAAAGGGCAGTTGCAGGGGCCAGGCCTGCATGGAGAAGGCAATTAGGAATGACCAGGCCAGCAGAAGAGGGAAGTTGGGGAAATCAAGCCTGCAGGGGAGGACAGTTGAGGGGGACCAGGAAAGCAGGGGAGGGCAGTTTGGAGGGAGACCAGGCCAGCAGGGGAGGACAGTTTAGAGGGACCCAGACCTGCAGGGAAGAGCAGTTAGGGGGAACAGCCCTACAAGAGAGGGCAGTAGGGAGAGATCAGGCCTGCGGGGCAGGGTAGTTGTGGGGGACCCAGGCGTACAAGAGATGGCAGATGTGGTCAATCAGGTCAACAGGGAGGACAGTTAGGGGTGACCAGGCCAGCAGAGGAGGGCAGTTTGGGGGGATCAGGCCAGCAGGGGAGGGCAGTTGGGGGAAACCAGGCCTGGAAGGGAGGACAGTTGGCAAGGGGGTCAAGCCTACAGGGGAGGGCAGTTAGGGGTGACTAGGACTGCAGGGGGTGACAGTTAGGGCCAACCAGATTGGCAGGGGAGGGCAGTTAGGAGTGACCAGGCCAGCAGAGGAGGGAAGTTAGGGGTAATTGGGCTGGCCAGGGAGCAGTTAGGCGTCTATCAGGTTGGCAGTGGAGTGGTTAGGGGGTGATCAGGCTGGCAGGCAAAAGCAGTTAGGGGCAATCAAGCAGAGACAGGTGAGCGGTTGGGAGCCAGCAGTCCTGGATTGTGAGAGGGATGTCCAACCACCTGTTTAGGCCCAATCCCAGTGAGGTGCAGGCCTGGATTGGAGAGGGTGCAGGTTGGGCTGAGGGACATCCCACACCCCCTGCATGAATTTTGTGCACCAGGCCTCTAGTATTTTAATAATTCTCTTTCCTGTGTAGTTAAGCTATGGTGGATTTTATTGTTTGGAACATTGACACTCTTCCAATGGCTGCTGACAGTGAAGGGAGCCTTCCCATTAAGGATATCTGATTCCAAGCTGCCCTAAGGAGTACAGAGCAACACCCTTGGAATGCTTCTCTTACTGCGCCTCAGGAATACAGACAATGCGTGAGTAGTTGCTCACTCTGTGAGCAGCTTGCTATCCCACTTCTCCAGCGATGAAACACCTAGCTCAACAACCTCCAAGTCAGCTTCTGGGAGCAGACTGTATTTCTTTGTTTCTGGTTATATACACCTTTCACTCACTTCCTCCAAATCTTAGCACACAACACTAGGAATTTCCTTCACCTGAAGAAGTATGTTTCTCCGTATTTATTTTCTACCTCTGAGCCCGTTCTCTGCATTATAAAACATCTTTCCAGTGCTACAGTTACTCTTTTAATAGCTATGTTCTGAAATATTTTTAGAAAGTTTTGAAAGTCTTAATGAAGTATTTAAACATTCTCCTAATAGAGCTGATAATTTCATTCCAAAAAAATTCTCACAGGTAAATTATACTACATTTCCCTAATAGATTTACTCTGTTCAAGTGCTTGTTCAGTGAGTCTACCATTATTATAGATTCTACCATCCTGACATCTGATCGGTTCTTTCTGGAACACTACCTCTAGTAACTTATTTTTGTATAGTATATTTTTAAAAACTTAATAACAGTTTAGTGTTTTCATCTACACACAAAGACATCACCACCAATGGTAGTGTTTACCAAGTACAGTGGTACCTCGAGATACGAGTGTAATTCGTTCCGTAACCTTGAGGCGTGGGAAACTGTGAGATGCTCGAGTCTCGGTAAACTGGTGGGTCATGTGCAGCAAGCTGATCTGAGCAATTACTCGTATATCAACTGTTGCTCGTATTTAAAAGCAAAAATCGCTCGCTCGACAGCTCGTATCTCAAAAATCTCATATGTTAGGGCACTCGTATTTCGAGGTACCACTGTATTGATATGCATATGCACAAACATACATATATTCTATGAAAGGCAGCATTACTGAACAAAGTGTGATATAAATAAAATGGAAAGCAGTCATAAAATTAAGAAAACAAATTATTCTCAAGCCCTTGAGTAACCTCTATTCTGTATAAGCTCAAATCCATGGCACATTATACTACATCAAGAGTAAGTGTGGGGGAGAATCCAAGATGGCGGCATAGGTAAACACCTACACTGCTGCCTCGCACAACAATTTCAAAACTACAACTAAAAGACAGAACGGACATCATCCAGAACCACAGGAAAGCTGGCCGAGTGTAAGTTCTACAACTAGAAGGAAAGAGAGGGGCTCACAGAAACCCACAGGAGCTGCAAAAAGCCGAGGTATGGAGAGCGCGCGCTGAGAGAGCGGGTGCCAGAGTACCTGGTTGGCTTTCTCTGGCGGGAGGGAAAGGGAGACTCCCAACGGCATTGAACCCCTTATCTGACGACACTAAACCCCAGATCCAGCCAAAACTCATACGGGGGAGTTTGGACTGTGAAAAGGGAGAGGTGCACGGAAATTTAGGGGAGTCGCAAAAGATCAAGTCTGGTCGCGCACGCGCACGGTGCTGCCTGGAGGACAGATTGCTGATTGTGCCGCTGGCTTTTGCGAGTAGGCAAGAGATAGACCCTCCCAACTGTGCCACTTCTGAGTCCACTGGGCCCCTGTTCCGGGCGAAACCCTGGGGACCTAGACTCGTGTGGTCCTGGTGCACAGGGGGGCTGGAAAGGCAGCGGTTAGAGGCACTGCGGGCGCACTTAAGGACCGCTCCAGCCATTACCCAGTCACGTGACTCAGGGGCCGTGGAGGGCGGGGCCGACTGGAAGGCAAGGCGGTCCCTTAAGCCCTGAGACTCCATCCCAAGCTCAACAGAGGCTTCTTAGGTTTTGCGTCTGGTAACATAAGGCTGAATCCAACACAGAAGTTTCCCCGGCATAGTGAAAATGCCAAGACAAGGGAAGGGATCACAAACAAAAGAAATGGAGGGAAAAAACGACTGGATATAGAGTTCAAAACCACGCTTATAAGGTTTTTCAAGAATATGCTAGAAAAGATGGATAAATTTAGCGAGAGCCAAGAGGAGATGAAAAAGGACCAACTAGAGATACAAAAGAGCCAACTAGAGATGGAAAAGGTCCTACTAAAGATGATAAAGGACCAAATAGAAATTAAACATACACTGACTGAAATAAAAAATATTATACAGAGTCCTAACAGCAGACTAGAGAAAGGCAAGAATCAAGTAAAAAATTTGAAATATAAAGAAGCAGACAACATTCAACTGGAAAAGCAAGAAGAGAAAATAATCCAAAAATGTGAACATAATGTAAGGAGACTCTGGGACAGTTTCAAGCGTACCAACATCAGAATTGTGGGGGTGCCAGAAGAAGAGAGAGAGCAAGATACTGAAAACCTATTTAAAGAAATAATGACTGAAAACTTCCCACATCTGGTCAAAGAAATAGACTTACAAGTCCAGGAAGCACACAGAACCCCATATAAAAGAAATCCAAAGAGGACCACACCAAGACACATCATAATTAAAATACCAAGAGCAAAAGACAAAGAGAGAATATTAAAAGCAGCAAGAGAAAAACAGTTTATTACCTACAAGGGAGCACCCATACGACTGTCAGCTGATTTCTCAACAGAAACGATGCAGGCCAGACGGGAGTGGCAAGAAATATTCAACGTGATGAATAGCAAGAACCTACAACCAAGAATAATCTATCCAGCAAAGCTAACATTCAGAATTGAAGTGCAGATAAAGAGCTTCACAGATAAGAAAAAGCTAAAGGAGTTCATCAACTCCAAACCAGTACTATATGAAATGCTGAAAGGTACTCTTTTAGAAGAGGAACAAGAAAAAGGTAAAAGACAAAAAATTATGAACAACAAATACATATCTATCAACAAGTGAATCTAAAAATTAAGTGAATTAAAAATTTGATCAACAGAATAAACTGGTGAATATAATAGAATCAGGAGCACAGAAAGGGAGTGGACTGATAATTCTCAGGGGGAAAGGGGTGAGGGGTGTACAGAGAGAGACTGGACAAAAATCATACACCTATGGATGAGATCAATGGGAGGGAGGTAAGGACAGTGGGAGGGGTGGGAGCTGGGTGGAGGGGTGCTATGGAGGGGAAAAAAGAGAAACAAATGTAATAATCTGAATAATAAAGATTTAATTTTAAAAAAAAAGATGCTACAGGAAAAAAAAAGAGTAAGTGTGGGATTGTAAGAACCCACTCTGGTTTTTTATATTAATTTAATACAATTATTAGTTAATGGATATTTGGTCAAAAGCTCCTGTGGATTGACAAACCTAGTGACTTCTGCTTTCCTGTTTTGTTTGCTATAAGTTCAAATTGATAGAGTGCAACCTAAAAAACAATGCCTGTGACCTAGGAATTAATCAGGATACTAACAGGTACACTCTTCCATTGCCCATAAACACTCTATTTCTTCAATGAGAGCTAACATTTGGATCCTAGAATTTAGGTAGAGATTGAAAAACTAAGAAGCATTAATCAAAACACAAATGGGGAATCTTAATACCAATTCTTTATGATATGAATGTGAATAGGGAAGTATGATTTCTGCAGTACAATAGGGGGAAAATGAAAATTTGGAATCATTCCTAGAAAAAGCATTAATACTGATATTTTGTTTCAAAACTATAAGGAGGGGGGAACATAATTGACTGCTTATGACATGCTAAGCATTTCTCTAAGGAGTTTGTAAGTTTTATCTCATTTACTCCTATAACACTAAGCTGTTTCTTTATAACCTTATTTTACAAATGAGGCACATAAAGGTTAAGTAATCTCTCCAAGGTCACACAGTTAGTGTCATTGAGACCTAGGCTTTATATGATTTACTATATTACTTACGTGATTGCCTCTCTATTTTCCATTCTAGGTCCTTGAAATTACCTGACACTCTATATTGTAGATTTCTAAGTGTGTGATTGAAGCTGTGGAGAAGAAGAGGAAAGAAGGATGATACTTTTAAAATATCTAGTATAAAGAAATATTCCTCCTCTGGAATTTGAGAGATGTTAATATCCTAAGTAAAACAACTGTGAACAAATATTATTCAAATATTGATAAATATACATCAAAGTATTCTTCTAGTTATTTAAGCTGGTTGCTTTCTCTGTTTTTGTTTTTGTTTTGTTTTGTTTTTTGGAGGAGGGGTTATTGGGTTTTTTACAGCTTTTATATTTTTCCTTTTACATCATCAACATGGACTGAGCAAGTACTCATTGTTTTAATAATCAACTACATCTCAATAACCAGCCATTTACATTAATGTAAAATACAGTTCACCTGCAATATACAAAATTGTGAATTTCTAAATTGTGTTTGCAATACTCATTAAGCTTCTCTGTGGTACAATCAATAACATGCATTGACCCTCATGTTCCACAGATGCATATACACCTTGCAGACTGTTTCCTGACCACAAGAGTCTGCACAGTGATTGCCACTGTAAAGAAAGTGCTCCTAGTAATACAGTTTTTTTACAACAAACAAAACAGATCCCGTCTAGGAGTGTGGTTCCATGTCATCATGAAGTCAACAAATGGGCACTGAGTGCTACTTTGTAGTACAGGTACCAGAGATACTGTACCTTAACACCGATCCTTCCTCAAAGAGCCCAGTCTA
Organism: Lasiurus cinereus; assembly: GCA_011751065.1. Lineage (NCBI taxonomy): Eukaryota > Metazoa > Chordata > Mammalia > Chiroptera > Vespertilionidae > Lasiurus > Lasiurus cinereus. The sequence goes on from JAAGEH010000311.1 coordinate 25,508,455, forward strand.
GTTTATAGACTAATCAAGACAATCAAACATTATGATACACTGATAAATCTTATAATCAAGAAGGCAAAAGACATTATGAGAGCCCCACAAAGGCAGTTAGATGGAGGTTAGAGAGTATATGAATCACACCCTGGGTTAGATTTTAAAAAATGCTTCGAGAATAAAGGGCACATGAACAAATGTTAAAGAGTGAAAGATTTTAGCTAGAGTGCAGAGAATTCCAAGCCCAGAGAACATAATCAGCAAATTGTGCTTAGAAAACTGTATCAAAACAGCAACATAGGCAGGGCCTTGGACAGTTCCCAGATCTGTCTCTTGCTTCAACAGTGTTTGGGTGTAACAGACCCAGGGACACTCCTTCTTCCAGTCTCTGACCACCCTCCAACTTCATTTCCTGTCACCACTGTCAGAACCACCTCATCCATCCTCAGTCTCAGAGTCCAGCCAACATCGTGTTTCTGTTTTTGGGTGTGTGTGTGTGTGTGTGTGTGTGTGTGTGTGTGTGTGTTTTGTTTTTTTTAGCTCAACCCCTCATGGCCAAACAACCATGAGCTTCCAAATTCATCAGAATTATTCTACTGAGTTGGAGGTTGTTATCTACCACCTGGTCAGCCTGCATCTATAGGCCTCCTACACCTACCTGTCTCTGAGCTTTTATTTGGACCTCAATAATGTGGCTCTGGAGGGTGTGGGTCACTTCTAGGAGTTGGCTGAGGAAAGGGGTGAGGAGATGAAGTGTCTCTTAAAGATGCAAAACCAGTACGTGGTCACATTCTCTTCCGGGGCATGCTGAAGACTTCTCGAGATGAGTGAGATAAAACTCAGGATGCCATAGCAGCCACGCTGGCCTTGGAGAGGAACCTGAACCAGGCCCTTTGGGAGCAGCAGGTCCTGGGTCCTACCCATGCAGGCCCTCATCTCTGTGAGTTCCTAGAGAAACACTTCCTGGGTGAGGACGTGAAACTCGCCAAGAAAATAAGCAGCCCCCTAATTCACTTCCATAGGCTGACTGGCCCCCAGAATGGGCTGAGCAAATATCTCTTTGAAAGGCTCACCCTCAAGCATAACAAGGAGCCTTTGAGGAGTCCTTCTGAATTGCCCTGGTGCCTGGCTTTTACCTGACTCTTTCCCTGAAACCACTAGGCATCCTTTTAACCACCCTGGAGCCCTCTCCCATGCATTGGACCAATAGAAACAATAAAGTGTTTTGCAGGGGAGGGGGGAGAGCAAGCTAAAGGTAGGTTGGTGTGATTGAACAACAGTGTGCATGTGGAGATGTTGTGAGTGGTGGAGCTGCAAAGACCTGCCAAAGGCTAAATTCCAAAGCCACTTGCTCTAATAAATGGATGCTGTGAATTATTCACCGTTATTCTCTGGTGATCACATATACCCCCAGTTAATGATACATAAGTACATACCAAAGACCCCAAGGAAGAAAGGTAAAACAAAGAGACAGGGATGACGCTTGTTTCAGCTTAGGAACTGGGAATGATGGTGGCACTGTTAACTAAAATAGGTAACACTAAAGAAATAATCATTTTGACAAAAGAAAAGAACGCAGTAAAATTTTGAGACCCAATAAGTTTGAGCTACTCAGCGCTGTGCTCAGGAAACGCATCACATAGCTATAGGAGCATTCTTTTATACTCAGCCCAAATGTGACTTCAGAAACCTCTATATTCTTCTCCCCGCATCTACTACCGATCAACCAGAGTTGGCACTTGAATTGAAAACCCATTTGTCTTCCTGATGTAAAACAAGAGAAGACAACAAAGACTTGTAAGATGTTTAAGAACCTGTTTTTCAAAGATATGATGGTATCACTCCACCTTAGCCCCTTTTTTTAAAACCCCTTTGTAGCATCTCATGGTACTTAAAATAGAGGCCAAGATTTTTCCCATGGTCTACAAACATAATAGGGTTTAACCCCCTGATTCTTCAGCCTATTTTATACTGTGTACCCTCCATAAACCCTCACCCAGACCCATTTTCTGTGCTGCTCCCTTTACCACTGGCTTTTGAAGAGGCCACCCTTGAGGACTCTTGCCATTTGTCTTTACCTAGTTAACAACTACTCATCTTTTAGGTCTCAGCTTTAATGCCACTTCTACAGGAAGCCTTCCATGAATGTCCATATGTCATCATAGCCCCATGTTATTTTTTTTAATATGTTCTATTGATTTTAGAGAGAGAGACAAACATCAATGTGAGAGAACTCTGACCAGCGATCAAGCCCACAACCCGGGCATGTGCCCTGACCAAGAATCGAACTAGTGACATTTCAGTGCATGGGATAATACTCAACCAACTGAGTCACATTGGCCAGGGCATCCCCATGTTATTGCATACCACTTACCATTGTAATGTGTCCATGTACCTTGCTGTTTCAATAGCTGTCTCTCCTACCTGAGACTAAGCTCCATGTGCTCAGAAAAAAATAAAGTTTCTTTTTATTTCCCCAACACCTAGCATCATGCCTGGCACATAGTGGGCACTCAGTAAACATTTCTTTAATTTGGTTGACTTTGGGGATCTGAATTTTGATAATATATTTTCACTCCTGGAAAATATGCCTATGCCGAGACCGGTTTGGCTTAGTGGATAGAGTGTCGGCCTGTGGACTGAAAGGTCCCAGGTTCGATTCTGGTCAGGGGCATGTACCTTGCTTGCAGGCACATCTCCAGTAGGGGGCGTACAGGAGGCAGCTGATCGATGTCTCTCATCGATGTTTCTGACTTTCTATCCCTCTCCCTTCCTCTCTGTAAAAAATCAATAATATATATATATATATTTTTAAAGAAAATATGCCTAATAAAATGTTTACTAAGTAGAGTTTACTTTCTTGCTGCTGTTGTTGTTGTTGTTATTGTTGGAATGTTATCAATTACTTACGGTAGCTTTATTTATTTTTTTATTGTCTAAAGTCTTATATACGTCTCCTTTTTCCCCAATTGAACCCCCGCCAGTCATTTCCACTCCAGGCAAGCCCCTAGTGTCTGTGTCCATTGGTTAGGCTAATATGCATGCATACAAGTCCTTTGGTTGCTCTCTAAACCCCTTCCCCTACCATTTGTCTCTAGATCAGTCTATTGTTGTTCATCAAGTTACGTTGATCATTATATCCCACATATGAGTGAGATCATTTGATATTTATCTTTCTCCGACTAAGAGTTTACTTTCATTTTAAAATGAATTAATATGGTTAAACAGACAAGAAACAACAATTGGCAAGTAGTATGGCATATATTTCAATAGCCATTTCAACTTCATCAGAATTATTCCATCATTTACCAGGAAACTTGAAAAGTATTATTGAATAAATAGTCACATCACTTCCTGAAATTACATGCAGCTGGAAATTCTACTGGCTTCAAAAATAAGAAAATGAGAACTCTTTTTTCTTCTTTTATTGGATTTTCAGGCTGCTTTTGAAAGATATTACAATCCTTATTGTCCTCAGCATTGTCTCAAGTGTCATTAAGAATCACATTCTCGATTAGTTTAGCTAGCTGTGTGGAACACCTCTTATTTCCCTTCTTTTTAACAGGTTTTAAATTAAGACCACAAAGGTACTTTGGCAGTTAAAGCAACATCTATAAAACACCATTTGCTCCATTTCTTCCCTTACTTTCTCTAAGTGAAAGTAGGTACCTTCATGGTTACATATAACTGGTAGCATCCTCTGAGCAAAAGAGTAATATGCAATACTGGCCCTCTAATACATTGCTATCAACAACCTAACAGAATTATAATGGTGCCCCATAAAATGAAAGTGCTACATAAATTGTACAGTGTTTTAGCAGCCAAATCCAAAGAAAAACACAAGTTTCACTTGGGTACTGTTTTTTTCAGTAGTTATAAATGACAACTCTTAGACATGGATTGTGCTATAGGCAAAGCTGTGAAACACACACACTTCCCCTATATCACCCAAAACTCCTCAGCACTTTGTCTTGGCATTCTCATTCATATTTAGCCCCACTACCCCAGCCCTTATGATTTGCCCTAGTTACTTAGAATGCACTAGCTTCCCTTAAAGACAAAAGAACCTGTCAGCACAACCTATCTAGACATCTACTTTCTTGGAATATACTTCAGACCTGGACCCCTCAGCCAAAACAAGTTACTGTTGTTTATCTGACAAATTTATACTGAGACATTAACAAGTTACTAGATTATTTGTTTTCATAACATATACACTTGACACATATTGGGGGGGAGACAGAAATTAGAGTGCCTTCCTCTAAGTGACCACTGGTGGAACATGGGGAAGAAAAAAGCCACTGAAGAAATAAGTTTAGGATTTGGCTACATATATCTCATCTAGCCTCCATATATGTATTCATCTCTTCAAACACCTACTAAGGAGAAAGCAAGGAATGGCAAATAAGAATGAATCCTAGTTGTCAGAGTTTATTCGGTTCACTAATTTAATGGATATGATCCCTATTTCCAAGAAGCTTATAGTCTGGAGTGCTCAGCTACTTGTCAGTCTTGAAATCAAAGGCTCCATACTCATTCAGAAATTAACTGTGTAAATACAAATACATATTTTCAAAAACTCATTAATTTAAGAAATAAATAAGCATAAACTTTCCCACAATTAAAAAAAAAAAGGTACTGTAACTTATATCCACTAGAATATAAGCTCCATGAGGGCAAGGACTTCCAATTGGCAACTATAAACTCAGTGTCTTGCACTGAGCTTAATAAATATTTGGGGAATGAATAAATACTAGTGGCATATTCTCACAATAATAAAACCTGTTTTAGCTCATTTTTCTCTTTGACAAAATAGGAATGACAATATTCATTTCTAAGACTTTTTTAAAATTTATCTTTATTGAAAGTATTATAGCCCTAGATGGTTTGACTCAGTGCAAAGAGCATCAGCCTGCAGATGAAAGGGTCCTGGGTGCAACTTGGGTTAAGAGCATGTACTTTGCAGGCTCCTCCCTGGCCCTGGTCAGGGTACATGCAGGAGGCAACCAATCGATATGTTTCTCTCACATCAATGTTTCTCTCTGCCTTTCCCTCTCTCTTCCACTTTCTCTAAAAATTAATGGAAAAATATCCTCTGGTGAGGGTTTTTTTAAAGTATTACAGATGTCTTCTTTTTTTCCTATTGACTCCCTTTCACCCTACAACTGTCTCTTCCAGGCCTTTACCACACTATTGTCTGAGTCCATGGGCTATGCATATCTACACCAATAAAAGAGGAAAATGCTAATTGACCATACCTCTGCTATGCCCATAGCCAATCAGGAGTGATATGCAAATTACCTCAGCAAAGATGGTGTGTAAATTTGCATATGCAGGCAGTGCCCTATGCTGCTGGCAGGATCCAAGCCACAGTCAGGGACCAGGCAGGTGGATGCTGCCTGCCCGGGTCCAAGCCACCCGCTGCCTCCCTGGGTCCAAGCTGCCCTGCAATTACAAGGAAATAGGCCAGGCCGGGCTGCCTCATGATCATAGGGTGAAGAGGGCAGGTCGAGCAGCCCCATGATCATGAGGCCAACAGGACAGGCAGAGCCTGGCCAAGCCGTCCTGCAATCCCAGGAGAAGAAGCCTCTCCGCTGACCACCCCGTGCTAGGGACCTGTTGGGGGCGTGATGCAGAGTCCAGGGCCTCTAGCTTGTAGCTATGGGAAGTCTCCCTCTCCCAGAGTTAGGAGCACCAGCCCAGATCTACCCAACAGCCTGGTCCTGACTGTGGGGGTGAGTTCCTGCAGGCTGGGGTTTGATCCCCAGCATTAACAATAGACCAGTGCCTTTGTTATTGCTGTGTGTCTGGGTTTTAATTGGAAAAATGCCCAGAGTCCCAGGCACCAGCTTAGCAAAATCTTTTAGGAGGAGAATTCTGTCTGGGTTTCCTCAAATTCCCTCAGCCCCTACTCACCCCTCTGTAAAGGCACAGAACAAGTGAGGCCCCTTAAATAAAAATCAGAGGTTTCTAGCAAGAGTGGGCCTCTCTCCTCACAGTCATTTGGACTGGATGGCATTTGAGTATTTATCTAGGCACCATGACAGAGAAACACAAACTCAAGTCATGATCTCTGCCCCTAAAAAATTCACAATTTATTAGAGTGAGTGGGTGATAAAAGTGCAGTAATAACATCAGAATGTAAGGCAACAATACAGAGGGAACAGAGGCAATTGCTAGGATGATTTTCCAGTAATTAGTATAAAGAGTATGTGCTCTGAATTAAATTTAAAAAAATATCTGTGGAAGCAGCTGTTTCATGAGTATGGTATCTTTTCCTATTTTAAAGGAAGCTAAGTTCCATGTGAACTGTGTACTATGCTATGATATCTGAGGCACAGGACAAGGGAGGCCTTAAGTGTACTATGCTTTGATATTTGAGTCATTCTTTATTGTTCAGTGTAATTTATTTCTGTATACCTCAGTTTTATAATAGTTAAATTACTAGAATAATACATCTTGCTATAAAATATTACTAGAAGATCAAATGATCAGGTGACATTTATTGTTATTTTCTATAAATGAACACAATCTCTGGGATGCTAAAGTGATAGGTATTATAGAAATATTCAAATAGAGAGACCTACAGGCTTGATTACAAGAGAGGCTTACTATCACAACCCAAATTTATTGCTTAAAAAAAAAGCAGGGAGCCAAGTAGAAAATGAACCAAATATAAGCCCTTGAAGGGCAAATGTAAATTGGATAAGCTTTGCTATTGCAAGAGCAAGAAGAAAAATTTCAGATGCAAGAATGAAAACCACATTGCATCCACTCTAAGAAAAGGTGTAGGGGTCCTGAAATGCAGAGGGTGCAAGCAGGGCTGAGGGAACACCCCCTCCATGCACTAATTTTGTGCACTGGGCCTCTAGTATGTATATAAGTTTCCTGGTTCATCTCTCCCCAACCACACCCACCTAACCCTCACCTTCCTGTGAGATTCACCAGTCTGTTCCCTGCTTCCATGTCTCTGGATCTATTTTGTTCATCAGTTTATGTTGTTCATTAGATTCCACATATGAGTGAGATCATGTGATTACTTATCTTTCTCTGACTGGTTTATTTCACTTAGTAAAATACTCTTCAGGTTCCTCTGTGATGTCTTAAATGGTAAGAGATCCTTCTTTTTTATAGCTGTATAGTATTCCATGTGCAAATGTACTACAATTTTTTTTTAATTAAATCTTTATTATTCAGATTATTACATTTGTTTTTCTTTTTTCCCCTCCATAGCACCCCTCCACCCAGCTCCCACTCTTCCCTCCCTCCCGTTGACCTCATCCATAGGTGTATGATTTTTGTCCAGTCTCTCCCTGTATTCCCCACACCCCTTTCCCCCTGAGAATTATCAGTCACGGGTGGGTCTGGAGCAGCAAGTCCTCCGCGGGCTCCGCTGTGAGTGACTCTTCAGTCCGCCGGCCGACGCTCTACCCACTGAGCACACCTCCTCCTGCTGCAACAGCGGCAGCACACACAC